>JAYRCH010000342.1:0-1200000 GCA_037179445.1 Phengaris alcon alcon
AAACAATGACCGGTTTAAAAAAACGACTCCGTGCTAAATTATAAAAACTGCGGATTAAGCACCTATGAAACAGGCTGCTCCCTGGCAACATGCATTTTTACAATCAGTAGCGCCATACAAATAGGAACATATTATTTTTAAAAAAAAGAGGTGGAATTGTAGACAGTACACATACGCCGATTTGAGCTGCTCTATTAGCATTGATCTTACAAGATCAAGACGTGTGCGTTACACAATATACCTATTATTACCTACTATTGCGTTGTATTAAGAAAATATTACCTATTAATCTTAAAAATACTCACGCAAGAATTTCAGAAGCACCACTAATAATTTGCCGTAGCATCTATAAAACAACTGAGAATTTCGAAGATTATGGAATAAAGTAAAAAATTATTTGTTTTTTTAATGTTCGAAGGTTTTGATTGAATGATCAATAGGTATTTTATAAACCTTAATAAAGGTTATTACCTACTTTGTTATTCAAGAAATATAATAAACCGGAAAGATTTTTTGTTTCCATTGAATAGGTTCCGAAATTCTTTTTGTGCCAATTTTTATCAAAATCGGCTTTTTATCCTGCAAATGTACAGTGTTCCCGTGGGATACAGTAATTTACGTGGATGGAGCCGCATGTTGAATTATTCGAACATCGATTCGCCATTAAGACCTGGGGCAATTCCCGTGCATTCTAATTTTTTCCCGTATAATATTCGTTCACGAAGTTACTATTGCTAGTGAAAAGTTCAAATGTTTTATAAAACTAATAGAACAATTGCCTTTCGAACGTCAAGTCAAAACTAGCATAGATAGTATATCACGTTCCGTTTCGGAGTTTTAAAAGATGCGGTGTATACGTTTGTAAAGTATTTTTAGATTTTTGGGACTTTTCTTATAAATTATTTTTACCTTTCTACTTTAATTCATTTTAAGTTGAATGTGATACATTGATTCGAAAACGAATACGCAGTAGTAAAAAATATAATGATAAAATGTTTTAATTTTGAATATTACGTTATCGGAACACGCCAAACTGACAGTTGCGTGATAGAAGAAATCAGCTGATCTGAATCCGTTATATTTTTTTTTGACAGCTAGTCCACCAATCGGAGGTTATCTTTGTTTATGAGTTACGACTTCTACCACTACTTTCCCTAGAGACTAGCACTCGTTTAGTTCGGGTGAAGTTTGGTCGAACTATTTTGACTGTGAAGTTCTGAGAACACAAAAACTGTCTTTTACGAATGTGAACATTTCTCTATTGTATGAGAATCGTGCCTCTGACCTAGAAGCTACAAAGTGCTCTGCACCGTGTAGGTACGCTCAAAGGTGAGTAATTTTAGCATGAGCTATGAGCGAGCGCTATAACACGTTTATTAAATAAGGATTTTCTTTTTTAATTACGGCTTACATCACTTTATAATATTATTTGAAACAAGCTTTTGCCCGCGGCTCCGCCCGCGTAAATACAGTATCCCATGGGAACACTGTACTTTTTCAGGATGAAAAGTAGCCTATGTGTAAATCCAGAGCTTAAACTACTACCGGACCAAATTTCATTAAAATCTATACAGTAGTTTTTGCGTGAAAGAGTAACAAACATCCATCCATCCATCGTAACAAACTTTCACGTTTATAATAGTAGTAGAATAAAGTCCTCCGCTGTGTCCAGTCTATTAACATTTAGCTTAATAACTTAACCAAAAGCTACCCCAACAAGAAACCGCAAACGTGGCTGGACAGTAGCGGGGCTAAGTTAATACCTAACTTTAAAAAAATGTCTTAATAGGTTTTCTTTGAATTACTTTAAAAGTTATTCACAGTAATAACACACAAGACTTATTTCACTACTTCCAATTTAACAAGTATTTTACATTAATAATAATAAATAAATAAAATAATAAAGTGGAAAGAGTGCAAGAAGTCCTGTGTATTATTACTGTGAAGCATGAACTTCCACCGTGAAACCTACAGTACAATCACTAACATATTTAAAAGTTATTGTCCGATTTCGCTCAGAATAATTTTCCTAAAGAGTTTTTCTCTATCAGCATGGAAACTTACAAGTTTCTATCTCCTATAGTTAGAAATGCCAGGGGAGGGGAGGACCACCCGCAAGATGGGAAAGAATAAAAAAATATTTTTCACCCCACTTCACATGTATGGAGACCCCTAAAATGAAAACTTACAATTATTTTATGATGCCAAAAGTGAGATTTATATACAGTCTTTAACTGTACCAAATTTCATTCAATTATATTCATACAGACAGACAGACAGACAGACAGATAGAAAGAGAGACGGACGGACAGAGCGAAACTATAAGTGGCCCCAAACACGGTCCGGTTTTCCTTCAGTTCGGCCTGAACGGATGCAAAATAGTATCCTCTGTATGCAATTTCGAGATCGCATCAGTCGGCCGGATGGACAGAAGACAGTTTTTTCTTTGCGTCACTCTGTTTACAAAATAAAATGGAAAACTTGAAATTTCGTATTATTTTCGATTACGAATTCCACCGTGGCACCAGTGCTGCAGAAACGGCTCGAAGGATTAATGATGTGTATGACGGCGGTGTCGCAAAAGAAAACACAGTGCGTTTTTGGTTCTAACCTTTTCGTTCTACAAATTTCGACCCGCAGAACAAGCCCCGTGGACCGCCGGAGACCAAAGTTGATAATGAAGAATTGAAGGCTATTATTCGACACGCTAAAACTGTCAAACCGGTATTCTCGTAAGCGTTACAGCAGCGTCTAACGCCTCCTGATTGGTCCAAACGTCACAAAATCTGTTTATGATAACAAGTAGTTTCACTTATAATACAATCAAAATAAAATGAAAGTATACTTTAAAGACGAGAAATGAAGTTCAGGTCGCTTAGGTATTATCAAATGACGGAGGTTACAATTTTTTTATCTAACATAGGTACTGCTTTAATACTTCAGTTCATAATAATAATAAAAAACTAAGTTTATAATAGGTATCGGATTCCGCGCAAAAGGTAAGATGTTTTTATACCAGAAAATCATGGAGACACCCCTAGAGATCGCAAACTATAATTCTGCATCTGTACAATGAAACGAGGTATAAATAAACTACAGGGAAATATTTTTTGCTGAAATTCTGAACTCCCCGAGGATCGAAGAGGAAATGTTTTAACGCGTCAATAATAGCGAGAGAGCTGATGGAAATTTAGGTAAATGATGTCATCGTTGATGATACTGAGTCTAGGTAATATTTAATAACAAAAATATATTTATTGAAGCCAGCTTCCTAGCTATAATATTTCGATTCAATAAATATATTTTTGTTATTAAATGTTACCTAGACATAGGAAAATCGTTGTCGTTGCGCAGTCTTTGATTACGAAAACAGAGAGCTGTTATAAGTTTGACGTGTTTTTCTATGTGTCTGTCCGTGGCATGGTAGCTCCCAAACGGATGAAGGATAAATTAATATAAAATAATCACTTATCTACTGTATATCTTATGCATATATACCTAATATCTTTAACTGTGAGACGGCCACGCTTCGGCATAAATGGGCCAGCTCGACTGGGTAAATACCACGGCCTCAAAAAAAACCGGCGTGAAATAACGCTTGCGTTGGGGATTTTAAGGACTGGGAACGCAAGTCGCAACACCAGAGGAGTTACAACTCCTCTGATATTTTTGCGAGTAATCCAAAAAGTAATCGAAGATAAACACTCATAAATGACACGAAAATTGTACAAACATCGAAATTAAGGACCAATAATATGGTTCACCATACCTTTAGCTTTAGACTATTATGCTACATAATATTTCGTTTTGATATAATGAAAACTTTAGCAATATTTTAACGAGACCCCTGTAAGCCTTTGTATATAAGGCGCAAAACTAATCAAAAGAACAGTTAATGGGCATCTTCAAAGGTTTGTGGGGAATTTCGCTACCATTTAAAATAATTTCTTAATGAGGTTAAGAATAACCGAAATTGCATTTTTATCAAAATCACAAATAATTTTGGTAATTGCTCAGGTGAGTTTGAATTTACTTGATATTTTGTGGGAATATAAATTGCTAAAGTATAGTACCATTAAATATCCTAATATTTAAAGAGGCAAAACTTTAGTTATTATCTCGTCAAATGTTCCAATAATATTTTCTCATGGAATTTATTAATAACTAGCTTTTGCCCGCGGCTCCGCCCGCATAAATACAGTATCCCACGGGAGCACTGTACTTTTTCGGGATCAAAATTTTAATTTTGTTAATTAAGTTATTATGTATGGAAGTATGGATGTTCATTACTCTTTCACGTAATAACAACTGAACGGATTTTGATGATTTGGTTGTAGTTTAGTCTCAGGATTAATACATAGACTACTTTTATTTGCAGCGAAAAGTACGGTTCTCCGGGATTTCTTTTTCGCGTACGAAGTCGTGGCTAACACCTAGATTATACTAATATTATAAAGAGGTAAAGTTTGTTTCTTTGTGAGTTTGTGACTTACCAAGATTGTAAGGGGCTAATCTCTGGATCTACTTCAACCGATTTTTTAAATTCTTTTACCAATAGAAAGCCACATTATTTGTGAGTGTCATAGGCTTTATATTAACCCGAATAATGTTAAGTCTTTCCGTGGTATTCCGATTTGCAAAATAAGTCGATAATAACCTAACCAGGAGCATTTCAGGACATGTCTATCTAAGGAGGAATACTCTCCCACGCGGGTGAAGCTGCGGGCAAAAGCTAGTCTTGTATATATATAATCGGAATCTCGAAAACGGCTGTAAGTATTACCATGAAATGTAGTTTGCCGGTTTTGGGGGAGAATAATCGATCTAGCTATGTCTTATCTTATCTTTGTCTTATAAACTGCACATTTTTTAGCTAAATATAGCTTCATTCATCCATCGTGCAACAATATACTATCAATAATTTCGACTCTGTTATATGTCAGTCTGATTGGCAACTTGGTATGCGTATGGAAATCCAAAATGTGGTTGGTGGTTTCGAATCTGACTGATAATTTAATGATCTACTAGATATCAACTCCCAAGAACAATTTATATAACATAATAAGCTCGAAGGGTTAAAAAGAGCCTTCAAAGCCATCAGACAAAGCTACGGTCACGTCGGCCGTCCGTGATCCGAGTTACAAATGCGATTAGATAATTCTGTATCAGGGAAATCACTTTGAGGAACTTTTGAGGGGACGGATTAGCTGTTGGATAACTTTTGCCGGACAATCTTAATCAAAAAAAAAAACAAATGGTTGTTAAAGCGAGTGCTCTATCTACAGAAAATTGCTACACAAGATAAGTAGATTCAAAGACTTTATTAGCAACCAAGAAGTGTACATACAAAACTTAGGAATGAGTACTGTAATATTTTTAAACATTTTAAGTCTATTTATGTACGGTGACTTCTGAGAGTTTTATTATTTGACTTGCTATCATATAAAGAAAATCAACTATGATTACAATTTATACATATTAAAATTATTATAGCATTCGGTTTAGGTATTTCGAAGTATTCTTTTATTTCACGCTTAAATCACGAAATACTGTTATTCAATAATGCCCTCTTTTGTATGTTTATGAAAACCTCGTACACTTCTATTCAGAGTGATTCGGGCTTCAATGTTACTTTCTATATAACATTGTGAAGCCACAGAAATATGACGCCTTTGATACTAATAGAGGTCGCCCTGTGGTCGAATTTCGCCACAACAATAATTCATAATTCAATTTTTAACTTTGAAATGTAAATGTTGTGACCTATACCAAAATTAATTGTGCCAAATATTTGACGTATTATAATGCCTTGACGTAATAAATTAAATAATATTTTTTGATTAATTGGCATTGTAAGTCAGCGCCATCTTTATTCCAATCCCTGTAACATTTTAAACGTAAGCTAAAGTACGAAGACACTAATGATGTAATGTTACCTATTGGTTTTGTTGCAAAATTTATAGAGGGCGTTCATCAGGAGGGTAGTGAATTTCATCCCACCATCAATCTTAGGCCCAGTAGCTCAGATCTGTGTTAAAGTTAACTCTTGCTTAAATATCGTCTTATCACTCTTGTTCTTCGTATTTATTAAAGAGAACGTATGCTATTTTAACCCCGGGTTACCTTAAACCCAGATCTGCGCGAGTGGGCCTTAGATTTTATGAAAATATTTTATAAACTATGTGTTTTTAACTGCGATGTTTCCTTTATACATAAAATCAGTCTAATCAGAAGTCGCAGATAAAAGTGATATATTAGCCAATCTATACATTTATATACCTGTCTAAATACCTATTAAGTGAAATATTAATTATAAGCTCTGAGAATCTCCATAATTATTATCATTACCAGAAATAACTAGCAGGGGCCAACTACAATTACGGCTTATAATGAAGTCAAAGGCTTCGAATTTCAAGCAAACTATTTCAATTCAATGACATCAGGCTATTCTATATATAATCTACTTCCAACTTTGTAATGCGGCTGTTAAATGTAAAAGTACTTGACATTCATAATTTCCACGATGTGATACATTTTTATGAATTGAAAATTATGATACATTTTTCAGCTGTGAAATAGAAGATTAGTTTAGATGAAATGCCGACTTTTCAGCAAGGTTTTATCTAATACTCCTAATCGCGGCTTTCAAAAACACATACATACTCACCTACTGAAGAAATACCGCTTAACTAAATAACTAAAATCTAGATGTTCAAGCGGCAAGCTTCCAAGGAAAATATCGTTTAGGAACCTTCAAAAACCTACCTACTTTTTGACGTGAAGTCTGTTGACCTGAAGTAGGCTAGCTTTCTATAGTGTGTGTCGTCTCGAGGTTAAGATATTTTGATTTTGCTGTTAATAGTAATAGGTTTGATTATGTCAACAAAACCACCGCCCTTTTGGGGTCTAAAAAATCAGCTGTTGAATGTATAGGAATACCCGAATCGCATACGATAAAATAAAACCTTTTATTCGCTGTTAAAATCTCTAAACCTTGAAATGCATAACAAAGCCCTAGGATCAATCTCCAAGAATCTGTATTTTGTAACTAATAATGACCGTTAGAGGCAGCCAATTTTTAATTAAAATGACATAATTATAGCAATAAGATTAATAAATAAAATTCCGTGCAGTACACAAAAACTCTTAAATCATTAGCTGTTGTTACAAAAGACAGATTCTCGGAGATTGACCCTCTAGTGCCCGGGGAACTTTAGTGGTCGGTGATGATTATGGTGACAAACATACCTTAAGTTAAAATCAATAAAATGGAGTTAAAGTTAACGTCTCTCACAGATATTCAGAATATATTGAATAAAGATTAAAGATTGATGATCCTAACTTCTGTTGACAAACTTGATAAAAAGCTTTGTGAATTTTTCAATTACGTCGCCCGAGCGAAAAATTCCAGGATGTAAACAGGTGAAATTTTTTGTTATTAGTAAAGCATTTGTTAGACTTCGTTTCTTATTGCAAATCTTATATAGAAATTGTTGGCAATATTCTGTGATCGTATATAACATACCTAGTAATCTGAGAAGACACAACTCGATTGGTAATGACATAATTATCAACAGGAAATAAAACAGTAAAAAATTCGTGAATCAGTCACTCTTTCTGATTCAAGGATGTGAAAGGAAAAAAACTATCTAAAGCTCAGCGATTCTTAAGCCATACATTTCGGCGATATACAAAGGAATAATTGTATGAATCATTCTCAAAATGTTAATTATTATATTAATACGTGAAGCAAACATTTTAAGTCAAAGTGATAGCCTTTTATTTAATATTTAAATTTGGAATAATGCTACCAGCTTTCTTAAACATTGCAAGTAATATTTTACTAAAACAATAAATTACATTACCTCAATCGAATTGTATTACCTGAGATTTTATCATTTGGGTGTACTTAATGAGCGTCTACGGAGTGTGGCCTAGTAGCAGATGGTGCACTCGATATGCAATGTAATGTATACAAATGCAATATGTAATCAATTTTAAGTTTTATTGTAAAACACTAGCACATAGGCAATTTTGTACAATGTGCATTATTATCATTAACACAATTCCATTACTGTTAAATATGTAATTAGATATGGTTATTGATCAAATCGAAAAGTTCAAAATTTAAAAAGGATCCGGTACCGTCACATTTTTAATCCATATTTCAGGGTGAAAACAACCTCAGATTAAGACAACATTTCCCTTTTCTTACTGTCAATGAAAATAGTCGTTCGAAAGCTACGTTCAAAAATATCTCGTGCAATAGCCGGGTGCTAATGCTAAGCCTATTACTACCTAACTTTGATAAACTGGGATTCACCCCAAGTCATTAATTAACTCACAACAGAGAGTACCTGTATTTTGATGTGACAGTCTGATGACGAGTGTTGAAGTAACGCTTTGCCCTGTCAATGTATAAAAAAAATCCGTATCCATTAATCGAAATTAGCATTATAAATTATAACAGAAATCTTCATGCTACTAAAGTTATAGTTTTCCAGCTCTAACGCATTATCTTATTACTATTAAAAAACTTTAGTTTTAATAAATATTTATATTCTTTTGTTAAATGTAAAGAACTTAATATTAATAATGATTGAATGTGTGGGAATAGTGGAAGCTAAGCCTAAACTGGCTGGCGTGGTGCGGAGGATGAAAAGAGTGGGGAGTGATGAAAATGATGTCCAGAAGGAGGCGTGTTCTGTCGAGGGCATAGTGGAAACCCCAAAGGGAGATCTCTGACCGAGCGAGGTGGTATGCCCGGTCAGGCCGAAGCCCGCTTGTATGAATTTCAGATGTCGTAAATATTGTGCCAATCTTAGAAAACTTCGATAGCGCGATTCAGGATTGTGACGCTAATTAGTCCAAATGAATACAAATGATATAGTCAGGAGTAGACTTTCTAACAGGGAACTTGAAAACTTGGAACCATTACAAGGCACTACTATTACTCTTACAGCTCTGCCCATTTGCAACTGGATTCTGTATTAAAGATGAACAGGAAATTAAAATACCTACTGTTTCTACACCAATAACTATACCTACTATCTACTCCTACGTCTATTACTGCCTACACCTACACACTTCATATACTACCTATATCTATAACTAGCTACACCAACCTACACCTATTACCAGCACCAACCACGACCACTGAAGGTTGAAGATTATTACAGTACTAATATCGCTATTAAAGAATGGGGGGTTGTGTTAGAAGTTTGAAAATGGAGGGTTATGTGGGTATACTATTACGAGGGTAATAATAAATATCTATAGAATAAGTTTCAAATAGGTAATAAAATTGATACTTCACTTAAAGTGTAAGTAATAATCAACCGATATTAAATTAATATCTTCTTTAAAATAATTGGATATGACGGATGAGGTATTCTCGTATTATATAATTATATTGAAGTTATTACGTCAAGCCAATTTCAATATTAATTAAATAATATGACAACATATTATATATATATATATATATATATATATATATATATATATATATATATATATATATATATATATATATATATATATATATATTATCATATCCTCACAACATAGAACAATATTTGACCCTAATATAATGTTAGCTGATATTTTGTAGCATATATAACTAGCTTTTTCCCGCTGCTCCGCCCGCGTAAATAGAGTATCCCACATTGAGAACATTGTACTTTTTCTGTATAAAAAGTAGCCTATGTGAGATATACAGCTGTGAGATATACAGAGCTTAAACTACTACCATACCAAATTACATCAAAATCCGTTCAATAGCTTTTGCGTTAACGAGCAACAAACGTCCGTCTATCCTTCCATCTTCCATCTTCCAAACTTTCACATTTATAATTGTAGTAGGATGATATAATGCCTCTTTCTCATACCGTGCGTAGATTATATTTAAAAGCAAACAGACCAAATTGCTGATTGGTGACTAACTCTTGACTAAAGACAGATCAATTCATTTTTCAACCATCCACTGGTTGAACAACCTTACATTCGCTCAGTAGCCTTAAAGTTAAAGAGTAACAAGCATCCATTAATCCATCCATCATTACAAAGTTTCACATTATTTGTAGTAGTAGGTTATAAAAATGAGTTGATCTGTCTTTAGTCATCCTCTATGCAAGACTGCTTAACCGTAGCTGCTTCTATATAAATATAAGTAGTAAGTACCTGGGACACTGAGCTTTGATATACATACATATTAGTAGAACGATAAAATTATTAAAAATAAATAAAAAATGTAAAAGAAATAACAATAAAAAGAATCACAAACATCAATTGCCAACAACACAAAACTTCCGGTGCTGCCAACCAGATTTATCATTTAGAAATCAAAATCACTCATAATATGTTATTACGCGATGAAAGAAAAAACATATAATATAACTAAAAACTTATGCCTGCATTGTCGGGCTTTATATAGTCACCTAGAACACCGAATTAATTTAGCTATGTTAATTAAACTAAACAAGTTATCAAAATACTTTTGAATCGAAACTAGTTCAGGTGCGTTGAGAGTAAATTTTCTGTAGTAGGGGTTGCCTAGCTAAACTAGCCTAGTCAGAAAACGTTTGATGCAAAACTAAATGAAATCAAGAATCATAATATTCGGTCTATTCCTCTCAAAAAAAATGTATGGCATCAATGCCACCGATCGGTGACATAGTATGTATGAGGAGGCTCATTGGAATATTGTATTATAGGGAATGTGACTTTGATTTTCCGAGCCAATATATTTGAACGTTGAAATTCTTATTTATATTACAGTTGGCTTTCGTTTTGAATTCCCTGCATGGCTTCATACAGTACAAATTTTACATTATATTTGCCATGGAGTGTTTATGTATTCACATAAACTTTATTTTAGTCAAAACGCTCTCGTTAAATATTAAAATGTTAGGATCAAATCAAAATATTATACTAGAGGTTGACCTCGATTTATCTAACTGCCTCGTTTTCTCAAATCTTGATTACAAGAAATCAACTATGAATAGACAGGGAAGGATAGATCAGCTTATCTAACCGAAATGTCGTTTTATTAATTAGCCTGTCTATTTATCATTGTAGATAAATAAAATTATTTCATTAATAATAGTCCTACAGGTTTACATTAAAGAGTAGAAAATCTTGGCGCAAACTTGTCAGTTTGTTGCCAATAGGAAACGTTACAAACTTTCATTTCAATCATACAATTTAAAATTAAACTTCCTGAAAGTTATGTTTTGTCGATGATTTGTGACACACTTTTTTCGTTGCACATACCTGCGATCGTATCACAATAAGTATGAAGTTATTTTTTAAAACATTTCTAGTACTTACCACCCACATCTATACAATACATACAAATAAATAAAATTGAAGTGTATGTTTGTAATTTCAAATAAACAGCTTTGCACTAAAATATGCATAATATGATAATATACACGGTACTCATACAAAAAATTTACAAAAAAATACATTTTTGTCTGTCTGTCCGTTTGTCTGTCCGTCTGTCTATCTGTCTGTTTGCTCCGGCTAATCTCACAAACGGCAGGACCGATTTTCACGGGACCTTCAGTGGCAGATAGCTGATGTTGTAAGGTATAACATAGGCTTCTTTCATCTTAGGGTTCGGTTTAAAAAAATAGGGTTCCGTTTGCTGGCACCAGCTAGTCTTATTATATACTTATCTTTTACCCATAGCACTGTACCTAGTTATAGTTAAAAATGATCATGTACAAAAATGAGACAGGCTGTATAATTATACAGCCTGTCTCCTAAACAAAATTACATATTCTAGGAGCTCGCTCAGTAGGGTAGACCGAGGCAAATCGGATTAGTGGGTGAATCGGATCAAATTAAGAAATTCGGTAATGTTTTTAATGACGCGTTGCCACGGAGTGCAAGTGACTGGCGTCATACGACCCTCTTACTCGCAACCCTCACTGTAGACGTATATGTAGTAAAAGCACATAGCGTATTCTGCGATGCCCTCCTTATCTTTTTTCTCTTTTACACACTCGTGTACATACATTACACTCTCTCATCTTTTGTCTTTCCCATTCTAATATCTATTATGGCTACATTTTCCTATTTTGAAGAGAAAAGTAGATGTTGCCCGCGACTTGGTGCGCACAAAAGTAAATCTCACCGGAACCGTACATTTTGCTGCGATAAAATACTTTTTTAAGATTAGAGCAGGGGGATGGACTCCGTGGGAGTTTTGTTATTAGATTAATGACACATATGGAATACATAAATGCTTTTATATACAGGAAAGATTGTTTGTTTGTTATATAGTTTGTTTATTTACATTGAATAGGCTTCGAAACTACTGGACCGATTTTTATAAAAAATGTAGTTAAGATCACGGGTAAGGATCTATGGGCTGCCACTTAGCCTAAGTCCATCCCCATGACCGCTGCTGCCGCTTTATATCGCGGCAAAATGTACGATTCCAGCGGGATTTTCTTTAGCTCACACGATTTCGCGGATACTGACTAGTAACTAATATTTTATAGTATTCTTCCGTAAAAATAAATCGCAATAAGTTCCGTCATATCTTATTTATCTACACATTAAAAGCTCCAAAACAAAACATGACGCCAGAGAAAAAATCCCAATTTGTGATAAAATATGAAAAATGTTCTACTTTTTACAAACATTATGCAATGCATACGAGTATAAATGTTTAGCGTAATGGCAAACTTTTGAAACTTAGCACTCGTAATGCTACCAGTTTTTGTCGGGAAATTCAATGTGTGACGTTGTTGGTTTTGTATTTCTTTCATAAATTTGTGTTATTTCGGTTCTTAATGTGTAATATTGGTAGTATATTTGTTACGGGTAATTTAAATGAAACCAGGAATTACCAACGTGACAAATATATTATATAAAAAAAAGGGGACGTGGGCAGAAGGCCGAGAAATCTGGTTTAGCCTCTTGGTGTCTGTGGGAATCGGAGGGGCTTTAACCACACGGGCACTTAGCTGGATCCGGGAATGTAGACAGCACATGGCGCGAGCAGCCCAACTTCCGGTAGCGTCTCTGTCTCTCTGTCGTTCAGGCCGGTATCCTCGCCGCGAGGTTGATCATCCTAGGGGCGGTGCAGACTGGGTCAGAAGCCAGTCAGTTCAGTTCAGAATATAGCTAGCGGCTTAATAATACTATGAAGTATGAACTGGAATAAATAAAATATTGCTTACTACCTACAATCAATACACTACAATTTCTATACCAATAACTACACTTACACCTACAACCTACAACCTACACCTACAATCTACACCTACAACCTATAACTACACCTACTACTAAAACCTACCTCTACAACCTACACCACGGATCAACATCAGGCACTTTCGACTAGAGAGACTTTATTTTTGAATTCGTAACTCAACTCGTAATACAACAACCAAGACTTTGACGGAACAAAGAGTAGATATTTAATTTCTAAAACAATACTCTTCATGAGTAAGCTATTTATTTGGATAATAACAATATAATATTTTAATGAAAATTAAAACAATATTGGTCCCAGCAATTTAATAAAATTTTAGAAGACAAAAGCTGTTTTACTACCTCAACTCTATACTCAAGGCGACAGCATAAAGCCAACTACTATAAGTTGGCTATATGCTGTAGCGGACTTTTTTGTAGATTAGTATGTTCTTTAATCATTTGTAGAATATTATTTTGTTATGCAGCGTATGCGCTGAAAGATATTTTATGGTAATTTTTACACCTTGAGTCACAATAGTGAAGTATTAGTAGGTATCCCTATTTTTTTTCAAGTAATAAATATATATTATACGCAATGAGAATAAGCAGCAATATGTAGCATTCTAATGGTGAAAAACATTTTTAATCGGTCCAGAAGTTTTTACATGATGCGGGAACAAACATACACAAACATAAGCATCCAAATCTTTATAATATTATTAGTATAGAGTCTATACTCTATACTAATAATATTATAAAGATTATCTATATAAGGCGTATAGATTCGGATAGCGACTGATGAAACAATAGAGGCGATGTGTCGTGATTTTACAACGATCAAAACATTATGACTTCGCCCGACGACCAAACTATTAAAGATATATTTTCCCTGTTCGTACTTTATTTAGTTTGCTTGACTTATTTCCTATTTTTTAGTCTTCAATGTCTGAAAATAATCAATACCATCTGTACTAAGTGAGAACAAGGTACGTAGGTACATATTTCAAATTAGAAAGACATTTTAGGGCTACTGCTACAGTAAGCCGAGTCAGATATCCCTCAGGACACCTGTGGTCCTCCTAAAAATGAGATTTTATCATACATTTCTCGACAAATAACAAAAAAGTAGCTAAACGTTAAAGAAAAATGTTTCAAATTATTTTTTGTCTACCAAAAAAAAAACCTTCGTGTTATGGTTAGTAATTAGTTTTGTTCTACTAGAATGAATGTGTCTTAGTACCTACGTTTTATTGTAAGAGTTCGAATATCAAGTTGCACCGCTGCACAGCGCATGTGCAGTGTATGACTAATGTCATATGAAACGTGTATATTTGTTTGTTGAGTATAAATTTTGAATAGCTATTGTTGTGGTGTGAACTCATTTAGGGTCACCTAAGGATCCAGGTTGCAACTTGACATTCGAACTCTGATGTATTAGAAATTGTTTTAAATTGAATTTGTTTTTATATTCAATAGGCACTTTTCTGTCAAATATTTTGTTAGATCCTAAGTACATGGAATGTTAAGTCCCTGCTTAACGTTTTACGTTTACGGTTGAGGCTTTGAAGAACGAAATTCTATATTTATATGTCATTCTTACAGATCTTTGGGAATTCTTCGATCTTCAACATAAAAGTCGAATATATCAAAGTCGAAAAACTACTTTTCTGTACATTAATTCAATAAACTACGTGTAGCAAATACGTAATGAATTATTCGTGACAATCGGAAGTTAAGAGGCTTTAGTTTATTTTTCTCTTGCAACTTTAACTGCGCTTTCTCTCAAAACTATTACTATAATATTCAAAACTCATTAAAAAATCATTAGAAAAACAGTTTTCTACTATCCTAGAGCTTGCTTCGGCACGAATTAGCCCGATCGACGAGAGAGAAGAGAGACCACGGCTTTTCAGAAGTACAGGGAGACATACCACAATGTGACACAGTGGCAATCACATACCATAACGCGATACGTCTGCTCTTTTGCCGGTCATATAAAAGTATAAAACTAATGGTTAAATAATAATTAAATAAAAAATACAAAAACCCGATTGCGTGAAATAATTCTGTTGGACTCTGGGTGGAATGATATTTCTCATAGGCTGAGATCCCAGACCGATAAAATGTATGGCATATTGTAGTATTAGTGTACACAATGAACGTATGCATACCCGCTAATATGTATTGTCGGCGATTTTTTGGTACAAAGCGCCTGTTGCGGTAATTTGTATGTTCAACGATAATTCCGCCGTCTGTGGACCGATATTAAAAATTATGAATCCCAAGTTGGTCCCGTTTTCACCAAAGTGGTGATCTGATTATGGGATCCATGAGAAATCTAGAGAACTCATCGAAATTTTTCTGGTTCCAAAAGTACTGAACAGTACTCCTGACTCCTTATAGATACATATTTGGAGATTTCGGAGTTATTTACAGAACTGCAAGCATATGCCATCATACCACTTACAGTAATCATCATCATCCTAACATCACCACTATCTTCACACAAAACACAAACATATTATTATTATGACATAGGTACTACTACTTCTCGTATTACCTACTCATCAGAGTTTTGTGCACCGATATCAATGTCTTTGAAATTTTGCTATTGCCAAAATTATATTCGTGATCATCATCATCAGTATAGTATATTTAATGCTTACTGCTACATTTTGCCTCCGACTATAACAATAGTAATTATTTAATAATATAGTTACTAATAAATATCATCACTAGTAAGTATAGCATCGCAGATCGGTAATGCTTGTTTGGGAAAATACCGCGTTCTCTCAGAAAACTGGCATGAAATAACGCTTGAGTTTGTTTTGCCGAGAGAGTGAGAATGGCGGAGGCTTTTTTGTATTTATAACTAATATGTATAAATTATATAATAATAATAGATAGCAAATTTAACCAGCCCGAACAATATCCTGATAAAACAATATTTTATAGAACTCACCTTCAAGTTGACTGGTACCGACTTCAAAATTATGAAGATTGAGTAGAGAAATAGTTAAAATTTTAGCCGAATTTAAAGGGGGAATTATTTAGAAAATTAGTTTTATTTCATACTTTTGTATGCAATTTTACTTTTTTAGAAAATAAGTTTTATTACTTCCAGTCCAAAAGAAAATTAAAAGTATAAATGCACAATAAAGTATTTATTGTGCATTTTTACTTTGGAAGTCGATTTTAATTTTTGTTTAATTCATATTTACGATAACTATTATAATAATTCAAGGGCAAACGAGCAAGCCGATTACCTGTAGAAAAGCGATTATCGTTGCCATGGATACCGGCAATATCAAATGAGAAATAATAATTATGCACTGGTAAGCTTGCTGAGATTAAAAAAAAAGTTTTTTTTTTAAAAAGCCATAGTGTTAGTGACATTTTTTCTTAAGAACTATGTTAGTTTAGGGTCCATTCACCTTTCTTCATATCATATCATAATATCGATAAAGTAGAGAACTGATTTATCGATATTATGAGATGCCATTCATAGTGGCGTTCGACGCTCCTAGATGGCGCTACTATTTCCTCCCGGCCATAAAGGGTTGCCTTTAAAAGAATATAAAAATTATAATTTAGCTATGTTAGGTGTATACATTATCGCATAACCTATCCATAGACTAAAACAGCGGTATTACCAACGCGTATTACGCCGTGCCGATCAAGGAACGGCTTAAGTTTAAGAAGCGCGGGAGAAGGGAAGACTTATTATTTTTCAAATTTTCAATTATGTTAGTAACGCGGTTTGCGACAAAGGTATGCCAGCGGTGCGGAGAGGAACGAATCCAAGAGAGGGCCACCTTGGAGTCCGTAAACGCGTATATTCCCTTAATGGGATAGTGAGACGAAAATGTGTCTTGAACTCTGCGAAGTAGTTGAGACAACAGAAGGGCCGCACATAATTCCAGCCTCGCAACCGAAATAGTTTTAACCGGCGAGACTCTAGACTTAGCACAAACCAGCTGAACAGCGTAGTTAGAACCAGTACCGACCCGTGCATACACGACTCCTCCGTAAGCGCATTTACTAGCATCGGCGAAACCTATTAAGTTGACAGTGCAACCATCGACCAATCCTACATGACGCGGTATATTAATTTGGTTGAGTAAAGGTAGCTCAACGCAAAACTGCTTCCAAGCTGCGACTATGTGATTGGGTGGTGCGTCATCCCACTCGCACTTAGATAGCCAAAGCTCTTTTATTAAGAGCTTGGCGTACAAAATGGTGGGGGCCACGAAACCCATTATGTCCCATAGTCGAGCCACTGTGAGCAACATAGTGCGTTTAGTGCACTAACCATCAGGTGTCGCGACGTCGAATCGAAAACTATCACAGGCTCTGTCCCAGCGTAAGCCAAGAACCTTATGCGGTAAATACTTCTCAAACTCAATGTCTGTAGAAGCGTTGTGCGACTCAGGTATTCGTGCTAGAACGTATTGTGAGTTACTTGTCCATTTGACAAGGTCAAATTGGCCTCACTTGAAAAGCTGAATAAGCTCTTCACAAAGCGAAACTGCGAGCGGAACGTTCATGACGCTACAAACTATGTCATCCATGAATAGAGCGGAAGGAGGAGCGGTAACGGAAACGAGAGCGGCAGCGGTAGCGAGCGCGGGAGCGCGCGCGGTAGCGGTAGCGAGAGTGGGTGCGGTAGCGGGAGCGCGCGCGGTAGCGATAGTGGATGCGGTAGCGGTAGCGGGAGCGCGCGCGGTAGCGGGTGCGGTAGCGGGTGCGGTAGCGGGTGCGGTAGCGGGTGCGGTAGCGGGTGCGGTAGCGGGTGCGGTAGCGGTAGCGGGTGCGGTAGCGGTAGCGGGTGCGAGAGCGGGTGCGGTAGCGGTAGCGGGTGCGGTAGCGGTAGCGGGTGCGGTAGCGAGAGCAATTGCGCTAGCGGTAGCGGGCGCGGTAGCGGCAGTGGGAAAAATAACTAAAGCGGCACACTATGTGGACTTTAGGCCATTTTCGTGTCATAAATCTGTAACTTCTTTGTTTTTCAAGATATCTCCATGATTTTTTTTATTATACTCTTGAATAAACACAGTTTCAAATGAAACACATTTTGATTATATAAATATATTTTTAATTGGTAAAAAAAAAAACTTAAAAAAGGGAATATTTGATAATCTTTATATTATATGTTATACTATTCTACATAAAATATCGAAATTGAATATATTAAACAATATCGTAAATATAAAATGACTAATAACTTATATTAAAACTAGCTTTTGCTCGCGGCTCCGCCCTTGTAAATACAGTATAGTATTCCCATGGGAACAACACGCAAACAACTTGATACCCATAATATTTGTATTTTATAATAATTACATCGTAATTATTAAGATTCTTATATGTTATTTAATATTTAAAGACATAAATACCAAAAAAGTAACCTACTAAAATTCGCCCACAAGTTCCACAGCTTCTTCTAGAAGTTCTTGAGTTTTTCTATAAATAGGCTTCCTTAAACTCGATATATAAGGGTCCGAAGTATACAATAGTGTGTGCAGAACGTCTTCATTAGTGGCTATTCTGGAGAATTTTCTTGCGTGATGAAGTCTGAACTTTTTATAATCTTTATTTCGTGATTCCTGGACATCTTCGGAGAGTTGTCCGAGAGCCAATACAGAAAAATGTCGGATAACACTTCCACCGTGAATTAAAACTATATGCACCGAAGATGGCATGTAATACCACTTATATTTATTAACATAAAGTTGTGCCGTGTCTAGTGCGTACTGACCAAATTTAGTAGGATTTATATTTCTACTACTCGACATAACTTGGAGCAGAATATAAAATCTTTTTATTAGTTCTTCATCTACACTAGTTATTTCTGACGAGCAATGATAATTTTGGAAAAATCTTCGTGCGATATTTCCATATTGGAGTTGCTGCTAACTTGCTTAGGTTTATCTATATTTAAACCAAGTTGTTCTCTAAACCTTCTTTTAACATAAGCTTTCTTTTGTTTTTTTTTAAATTCTTTGTTTTCAAGATTACAAATTTCCAGTATTTCCTTGTTTTTTCGTTTTTTTGTTCGCTTTGCAGTATCTACGTAGGCTTTAGAAAGCCGTCCTCGTTTCTCTGTCGATATAGAAGGCTCAATCTCGCAACTAGGTTCTGTAAGATTTACAGTGAAATTATTTTTCAACCATTCTCTATTTTCTCTTAAAAACCGTTCTTTCTTGCGGCCTGATTTAGTATAGCGTTGACGAAACTGACCAATAAAAGTTTTTTGCATACTTACGATAATTTTTGGAATATTTTCATCAGCGACATTGGAAAAATTGTTTCGTAAGAATTCCGTGATAGAAATAACATAATCCCTATCATTATTCAGTAATACGAGACTTAAATCGAGTATAGTATAGGTAAATTCAGTCATTGTTAGACAAATAATTAGTGAAACTAGTTACAACAATAAATAATAAAATACTATTATTTAATTCATGAAAAAACATGAATATATACTAAAATATAGTTTGGAGACGTGTACATATCGTATGCAATTTGGTTTCATAAATTACTATCTACCCCGAAACCTATATGTGGCTGTGAGGTTTGTTATCTTATCAAAAGAAAATTTTCATACATCTTATCAATATACTAACCACAATAAAGTAGACTACTAATAGAACTATGGCTTATTTCAGTAATTGTCGAAACTGTATTTGAAAATCGAGCGATGAAAAAACGACATCGTCTTTAGTGGTGTCATAATGATATATATATATATATATATATATATATATATATATATATATATATATGTACATATTGATTTAATTTATAATAAATAAACAAATGACTTCAGTTGTATTCTAAGACGAAAAACATATCTTCACATTTTGCCATATTTTCATAATTTGCGCACTGATGCCGCAACAAAAAAAATTACCCAGCAAATTTGCATTAAATTTGCTACAAAATAAAACTAATTACAGAACTTTGGCAAACTTCGATAAACTTCAAAACTCTAATCGAAAATTGAAGATAAGGAAAAACGACATACTATGAGATGTACGTCTCTAGTGGTGTTATATATGAAAAAACCCAATATATAATTAATTCATAATAAAAAATATATTTTAAGCTTTCTAAAATGGTGTAACACTTATATATTCCTCAAAGAAAAGTCACTATAAAATCAAAGTTAAATGTCCACATTTTAAGAATATTTTTCAACAAATTTTCATTCAAAATTCAATCCCCCAAAAGTCTATTCCTCTTCCAAAATCGCTGGCGAGAGAATTAATATTATTTTCTTGAAGCACAGAGCAACATGACGTAGTATTATTAGACGTATGCGACGTAGGTACGGAACCCATAATCACTAATCCAAACACCGTCTCGATAGCGGAGGGTAAATCATATCGATAACTACGTACTATATTAGGTAATAGCAAATGCGGGAATACTGAAGCCCCTATCAGAATATCCACATCATTCGGGCGCGAAAAGTCGGTATCTGCTAGCGGGAGGGCTTTCAGGTGCGTTAACGAAGACATGTCTACGTTAGCGTTCGGTAACTTATCGGTAATACGTTCCACGATAAGCGGAGAAATATTAAAACTAATATTTTTATTTAAGCGCGAGTATAAGACAATATCCACGGAACCCTTACATGATTTTTCCGAACCCCCAATTTCTTTAACTATCAAATTAGTATTTTTAAGTTTATTCAAAAGCCCTAGACGATTATAACATTCCGAAGTAATGAAACTATTTGTGAAGCGCTGTCTAGTAAACATCGTACGACTATGGGTTTGTCATTTACATCGTAAACAATAACCTGGGCGGTAGCTAATAAAATTGTTTGTTTGGCTAAGTCGCGCGTTGAAAACGAGCGCGCGCGGGGTGCGGATTCTGCCTACAATCTATCATCGCTTGTTTACGTGCGAGCGACGTTGAGCACAGCGACACTCGCTATTATGTTCGACTCGAATACCTGTACGTGTAGGTATTCGATCGGCCTGTGGCGTCGGCATCGGACGGCGAGAACTGTTATTATCAAGTTCAAGGTCACGCGTGTCAGCTGACTGCCGGATCTTATCGAAGTGCATTAGCGTGTGATGGCGTCTGCCACAAACGTGGCATTTAGACTTACTAAGACAAGAGTTCGATTTATGTTTTATGCTTAAGCAATTAACGCAAGCTTTATTTCCTTTAATATAATTAAAACGAGCCAACGGGGCCAAATCATGCACAATGTTATTATTGCACATACATTTGAGCGGATTATAATTATTATTACTAGCATCCGAACATGCTACATAAGACTACAGATTAGGCGCGGTGTTATTATTTCGGTGTTTAATCAACCTTTGTTTATTAATATTACTGGACGAGCTAGATGAACTAGGCTGCGTATTTCTAAATATTCTACACTGATCTTTTATGAATGAGATAAAACTGTCCAGTGTAGGAATTTTATTATTACGTACCGTCATTTTAAAGGCGCGAATAGTTTATGTATCGAATTTTTTCAATGCGAGTTGTAATAAAATAAAATCGGAAAGATTTTCTAAATTTAAGTTTTTAAACGAATTAACTGCCGTTACGAAATTATTTATAAATGACTGAAAAATCGAAACAGATGCGGAACCATTCAATTTTAAATTTAAGGCTTGGTCAAAATATGTGGACGCGAGGATACGAGTATCTTGATACCTA
This sequence comes from Phengaris alcon alcon, assembly GCA_037179445.1. Classification (NCBI taxonomy): domain Eukaryota; kingdom Metazoa; phylum Arthropoda; class Insecta; order Lepidoptera; family Lycaenidae; genus Phengaris; species Phengaris alcon. The sequence goes on from JAYRCH010000342.1 coordinate 21,901, forward strand.
TCCACCAGCGACTGAAAAATTAACTGATAATTCTCAGCGCTGGGGGTGACGCCAGCGAATACTGATTGTGCCCTTGCGCCAACTTACCTATTAAATAATATAATTTGTCGGTATCGGTCAACGAACTATTATCATGTACCGTTGATTTAAAACTGGCATAGAATAGTGGCCAATATTGTATGTCACCATCAAAATACATTATCTCAGTCGCAGGCAACCTCGGCGTTCGAAACGTTGTATAAACCTTAGTTTTAACCTCGGGTTCAACAGTTTCAAGACGAGATTGAATGCGTTTAATAACGATAGGTCCTCGAATGAAGTATACAATGAAAACTAGGCGGAGTTTTCGGATTAATAGATAGCAACTTCGCGTTGTAGGCATCTAACAAGTTATGAAAATCTGTTCGAATATCACCAATTGTCATACATTGACTGAGAAATAATTCCTTATCTGCTTCGGATGACTCGGCAGTTTGCGAACGTTTATATATATTTTGAACACGTTCTAACAAAATATTACGTTTAGCGACTAGAATGGCTAACTCTGGATCCTCCGCCATTTTGAGTTAGATTTATTATAACAATCAAAATACTATTTGAATTATATACCTAAGTTAAATACTTAATTTATTATACGAAGGTTATGCGATATTTATGTTACACCCAAGTATCTATTTACTAATTTACAAATAGAATACCTAAGAATATATTATGCGGTTTAATTATTTTTTCCTATAGGCAACGACTTTAAAGCGGTTTGAAAATATAATAGCGTTTGAAATATAAAATTTATAATAGAACTATGATAGTTCGAATAATAATTCCAATAAGGAATCTCTTTAGGTAGCCACGTTATATCGCGTATTACCTACGGCGGGAAGTAGTTAAAATACAATCTATGATTTTTATTTTTAAACGTAACCTATGATTTTAAGGTCCGTGGTAATTGTTATTGTAAAGTTAAAAATGAATCTTCTTTTTGAGCATGCTGAGGGACAGATTGGCTGTGTGTCACAGTTATCTGTTTTACTAAGAAATTGTTCATGCTATTATTTCTTATCATTTTACTGAGCTTCTTTTTATGATAATATATAACTCTGGAGATGCTGATAAATTTCTTTTTTTGTCATTTTTCTACTGTTCAGCAAGAACTGTTTGGGATTTTGAATTTTGTTTAGTTGTAACCTCAAGATATATTACTTTGTCGTATTTAATAATTACCCTTTTACATAGTTCTCTCTCTTTTTCCAATTCTATTTGTAATTCTTTACGTTTCTTTAGTACCTCTGGGGGGAAATCTTCTTTTATGTAGTATGGTGTCCGTTCAAAAGCATTTTCTTGCTTTTTAGTATTTTTATTTTTATATTAACTGTGTTTAGAGTCAATACAATAGGCTGATTTTTTCTCCTTTTTTTCCTAGCCTTCTTACAGATTCGATGACGTTCTCATTGCATTTTATGTTTAGTATATTTTGAATAATATCCTTTACTGTTTTACTGTTCACATTTATAATAGTAGTAGGATAAACGCTAGGATTCCGAAATATACCTACTACCTACAAGGGATTTTTAAAGCAAGCGTTTCGTGGCTTTACTTTATAAAATTAAGAATATTATAAAATACTATACTAGACGAAACGTGTATCTTCTTGTGTAATAAATACAAAGTTCAATTTTGGATAGCCATCTTAAAAATGGATCGCCATCTCTTCGTTTTGGTGTGAATGGACCTTAAACTAACATAGTTCTTAAGAAAAAATGTCACTAACACTGGTTTTTTTAAAAAAAACTTTCTTTTAATCTCAGCGAGCTTACAAGTGCATAATTATTATTTCTCATTTGATATTGCCGCTATCCACGGCAACGATAATCGCTTTATTTTAAGCCGGTAATCGGCTTGTTCGTTTGCCCTTGAATTATTATAATAGTTATCATAAATATGAATTGAACAAAAATTAAAACCGACTTCCAAAGTAAAAATGCACAATAAATACTTTATTGTGCATTTTTACTTTTAATTTTCTTTTGGATTGGAAGTAATAAAACTTATTTTCTAAAAAAGTAAAATTGTACACAAAAGTATGAAATAAAACAAATTTTCTAAATAATTCCCCTTTTAAATTCGGCTAAAATTTTAACTACTTATTTATTTATTTATTTACTTTATTTCTCTACTCAATCTTCATAATTTTGAAGTCGGTACCAGTCAACTTGAAGGTGAGTTCTATAAAATATTGTTTTATCAGGATGTTGTTCGGGCTGGTTAAATTTCTTATCTATTATTATTATATAATTTATACATATTAGTTATTAATACAAAAAAGCCTCCGCCATTCTCACTCTCTTGGCAAAAAAACTCAAGCGTTATTTCATGCGAGTTTTCTGAGAGAACGTGGTATTTTCCCAAACAAGCATTACCGATCTGCGATGCTAAACTCAATAGTGATGATAATGATTAGATACTATATTATCAAATAATTACTATTGTTATAGTCGGAGGCAAAAATGTAGCAGTAAGCATTAAATATACTATAGTGATGATGATGATCACGAATATAATTTTGGCAATAGCAAAATTTCATAGACATTGATATCGGTGCACAAAACTCTGATGAGTAGGTAATAGTTAGTACCTATGTCATAATAATAATATGTTGGTGTTTTGTGTGAAGATAGTGGTGATGTTATGATGATGATACTTACTGTAAGTGGTATGATGGCATATGCTTGCAGTTCTTTAAATAACTCCGAAATCTCCAAATATGTATCTATAAGAAGTCAGGAGTTCTGTTCAGTGCTTTTGAATCTATGGTATACCTTGGAGCAATTCTTACTTTTTGGTAACATATGCTTGGTATACTTCAGAAAGAGTCGAAATCACTATATGTGTCCATATCAATTTCGAAGAGCTACCTCGATTTATCATGGACTCCCTTATCAGATCTCCACTTTGGTGCCTTAGGGACAAATTTCGAATTATAGCCTTTACAACAACAAAACAATTTTAGCAAATAGGTTCACATACGCAAAGTAATAACTTATGTTCAAAGATATCCGTGTCGGTGGAAAATACTATGAGAAGTACCTATTGTATCATCATAATTTGATGATGTATGGTGTATTGATGGTGTTGTTGATGATGATTACCTTTATTGACATAGTGGCATATACTTTCAGTCCGTCAAACGCCAAAATTCCCAAACATGTATATATAAGAAGTCAGGAGTTCTGTTCAGTACTTTTGGAAATTAGTTTTTAGTTATTAGTTTTAGCGGAATTATTTTCTCAAAGTAAATATACTTTAGGCAACACTATGGTTATTGATATTGATTGAACGTGTGATAGCGCATTTTAAACGACATACAGCGCCATCTAGCAGTGAGTAGCGGAAAAAATAATTTAAAACTGATTTGGTGACCGTCGTAAATAGAAAATATGATTAACTATACCGGGTATAACAGAAATGCGCAATAGGGTCCAACATTTTTATATATTTAAAGCTAAATATACGACCATTGATTACAAATTTATTCGATAGATTTCATTAAAATGATTGTAATTATTCCTGATTAAATTTAAATACATGACATATGTATATTTTTTAAAACTCCATTTAATTTCCTGTATTTTGATACCAATGTATCGACATTGTTGTTAAAAAAATGTTAGTTTGGTTAAAAAAAATTTGAACTACTTACAATTTGGCGCCAAAATCCGCTATTATGTCATTTAAAAAAAAAGCTATCTAAGGACACTTAAGTTATTGAGACAAATCTAACGATACCTTAATTGTCGAAATCCATCCAGCTGTTTGGAAGATAAGTGGGAATAAAGGAATTTAGATACATACATACAAGATACGCGCGAAAAACATAACCCTTTCTGACAGTCGGGTAATAATAGCATGAACAATTTCTTAGTAAATCAGACAACTGTGACACAGCCAATATGTCCCTCAGCATGCTCAAAAAGAAGATTCATTTTAAATCTACAATAACAATTACCACGGACCCGTCTCAACCCCCCAAGACGGCTGTTCACCTTGGGGGGTTTAGACCAAAACCCTTCAGACAAATTAATAAAGCACAAGAAGAATGTCATTTAAAGAAAATAAAAAACATAATAGACATAGCAACCTATAATGTAAGAACTTTGTCAAGCTACAGCCACCTGTACAAACTAAAAGAGGCACTGTTAAACATACATTAGGACATAATCGGACTGTCCGAGACATGAAGACTTGGAAATTCCATAGAAGAATATGATGACTTTCTTCTATATTGCAAAGGAGAAACACCGGGTCTCCACGGAGTTGGATTTACAATAATAAAAAATTTAAAACACTTCATAGAACGTTTTCAGGGCTTATCTGAACGCGTCGCATTACTGCAGTTAAATATCAACGACTTCGTTTTAAGCATATTACAAGTTTATGCTCCAACAGAAGCAGCTAGCGATGAAGAAGTTGAATTATTTTATGAAACCATCAACAGGGCACTCGGACTATCATGAAAAAATGTTATAGTAATGGGAGATTTGAACGCCAGAATAGGCCAGCCAAAGCCAGAGGAGCATCTAAATTTGAAACAACATTGTTACGGGAACAGAAACAGCCGCGGTGACCGACTCATAAGGTTTGCATACGAAAATAAGTTTAGCTATCATGAACACATTTTCAAGAAAAATCCAAACAAACGTAGGACTTGGAAATCACCGGATGTCAACTCCAAAACCGAAATTGATTTTATTTTACAAACCTACATAAAAAAGTATTTGATGTGCAAATACTAAATCCAATATACACCACCGATCATAAGCTAGTAAGTGCTAAATTAAATCTGGGCTCTTGCAAGAAGAGTAGAGCAAATTATACCACGAGTAATATAAACTGTCTGAAACACAAAAACCACAAATACAATTATGTTAAATTGCTAGATGCCTCTTTAGAACCCACATTAATAGAAAAATGCAGTTTTGTGCAAAATCTCTACAATTCTATAGTAAACTCTATCCAAAAATTCCAAAAAAGCACACTCAACCAAATCAAATAAAAATGTAGAATCGATATTATCAGACCGCGCTAAGAAAAGCGCGATCTTATCCAGCGAAGACAAGAGTTACATAGAGTGAAACCAAAGAACATATAACCAAAAAATGAATTAAGGGCTCTATACAATTTAAATTACTTATCAGTAAATATATTAAGCAAGATTATAAACATCATAGAACAAAGAAAAAAAGCTTTCAAAGAACTGAACACTCATAAAATATAGATTTTATGAGTGTTCCCGGATGTGTATCCCGGATAGAGAGCCTATAGGGGACTGCAAATACAACAAAAAATTGAAGAAATATAATTGACATTGCTACAAATCATAACAACGAATTATATAATACCCAAGAGCAAGCAGAAAGCAATCTTAACATGGACCTAGAGACAAAATACATAAAAACAATTGAAGAACAGGAAGTTTTTGATGAAATAAAAAGGCTAAAGCTAGTCAAGAGCCCAGGATCCGATCAGAGGCTATTATTCTAGAAAGCGGTCGTTTAACACAACATTTAACAATATTATTTAATAAGACCTACAAACAGGCTCTACGCCACATCAATGGATGGAATCACATGTAATTTTACTATACAAAATAGGCGATCCAAAAAATATTGGTAACTATCGCCCGATCAGCTTATCACCGGTAATCTACAAGTTATTTGCTTCAATACTAGAAAAAAGAATTAGAACGTCTCTAGATCTTCACCAACCAGCTGAACAGGCAGGATTTAGAAGGGGATATTCCACCGTGGATCATATACACTCAATTGAATTAATAATCGAGAAATATCGTGAATTCCAAAAGGAACTCTGCATAGTCTTTATTGACTACCAGAAGGCCTTCGATACTTTACTGCACTCTGCAATATGGGAAACTCTCAGATCACAAGAAGTAGAGACTACCTATATAAAACATACTTAAGAGTATCTACGATAAAAGTATAAGTAGTATAAAACTGGACAGAACTGGTCCTCCCATACCAATAAAAAGAGTAATTAGGCAGGGTGACCCTTTGTCTCCGATCATTTTTATCTTAGAGGAACTGTTTAAAAAACTAAAATGGAAAGGTATCGGACTAAATATATCAGGAACTTACGTCAGCCATCTAAGATTCGCAGACGACATAGTACTGGTTTCAGAAAAGTGTAAAGAGATAGAGTTTATGTTGCAATTATTACAAAAAGCAAGTATCGAAGCAGGATTGGAAATAAATCTAAAAAGACAAAAATCATGACCAACAGTAAAAACTTACCTGTCTATTTAAACAATGTTCCCCTAGAATACGTAGAATCCTATGTCCATTTGAGAAAGCAAATATCTTAAAATGTGCTTACTTGGAAAATTACATAATATAGCTCCCCACACTGATTTCAGTGACGGTGGCCGTTTTTAATTGAAAACAGGCCAGCTACGCAGGAGTTATTTTATAGTGCCCAAGTGTGTGCGCAGTACACAAGAGCACTCTCTCTTCCTTTTACTCTCGTAACCCAGTGGGACGAATAACCGACACGACTGGTGAGATATCAGGCGCAGGTCCGACTTTTTACATGCCCATCCGACGCATGGATCATCTTTCTTGTCAGACAATCAGGTGATCAGCCTGCATTGTCCTAACCAAACTTGGAAACAAGATTTTTTGTTGTTCCAATGCGGGAATCGAACCCACGACCTCCGAGTCGAGAGCCAAGCTCCTAAACCACTAGACCACGGAGGCTGAAAATTACATACAAAAATAACGAAATAATATGTAAACATGTAAAATATTGATATAGTGGTACGGAACCCTACGTGCGCGAGTCCAACTCGCATTTTGCCTGTTTTTTATTATTTATTCCGAAATTGATTATATTATGCAGTATGTACCTTAATACATACAATTGACTTTTGACATATTGTAACAAATTATACATTATTATACAAATACAATGTAGACCGTACCAATCTGTTAATCAAATGCAAATTACGTCTAGGTGATTTGAGTTCTATTTCAGATCATCAACACAATTTGTTAGTCTGTAGGGCCCAGTTAGATGAGGCGAGCAACTACCGAACACGTGTTATAAAAAAAGAGTATTAGCATATTTTAGTTATTAAAATATCGAAAAGATTCACTCGTCAAAGCGCATTCGCTCAAGTTTAAAATAAATGCTAGACGCCTGAAACTTGTGATTTCATAATAGACGCATCACTGCCATATCTCGCAATGGCGTCTATTGAATAGACGTTACACTTATTTAAATGGACGACAGAGAAATTCTGCGGCGGCAGCATAGCAGCATAGCATACACGTTAGATAAATTTCTAATAATTAACTAATAGCCACTAATTAAGTTAATAATAATGAAAGAAGTATAATTAGTGCAGAAATGCTGCCCAGCTGCAATTCCGCATGGAATGCATACTACTGTTAAACAGCGCAAGTTACAAGAATACGTAAGGAACGCCCCTGCCCTGAGCGCTTCATGCCAGTGATTAATGCACGTAATTTAGTACATTACGAGTACTAGCTGTTGCCCGAAGTTGAAACACTGACGATACTCAAATCTCAATCTTTGATGTAGTGTTTATAAAAAATATGCCGAGTTGGTGTTTATTTAATATTGCATATTATTGATCGGCGAAGTAACTAATTGTTTTATCGGACAACAAAGTTAACTCATAACAAGGTATTATACAACAACTAGCTTTAGCCCGTGGCCCCGCCCGCGTAAATACAGTATCCCACGAGAACGCTGTACTTTTTCGGAATACAAAGTAGCCTATGTTTTATTCCAGAGCTCAAAGCTATGTGGATGTATGGATAATTGTTACTCTTTCACGCAAAAACTACCAAACGGATTTTGATGAAATTCGGTATGAGCTTCGGATTAACACATAGACTAATTTTTATCTCGAAAAAGTACGGCCTTCCCGTGGGATACTGTATTTAAACAGGCGGGGCCACGGGCTAAAGCAAGTTGTTGTATAATCCCTTGTTATGAGTTACATTTGTTGTCCGATAAAACAATTAGTTACTTCGTCGAACAATAATATGCATATTAAATGAACACCAACTTAGTATATTTTTTATCAGCACTACATCAAAGATGAGATTTTAGTATCGTCAGTCAGTGTTGCAACCGTGAGCGAGGAGGCAAGTCGTATGTTGAGCGCGCACTACATCGATAGCCAAAAGTTCCTACCATCTCAAAAAATATAACTATTGAGTACCTTTTCATATATAAAATTTATGTTTGTGTTTATTTCGTGTGTGTGCCTGGATTATAATTAAATATTACCGAGCTTTTATTATAATAACAACGTAAGTTTTTGTTTATCTATAAATCTATAAAGATCTTTTAGTATAGGTTTAAATATAACCATAACAGATAATAAGGATATAAACAATAAATATTAAGGAATAAAAAAATTCCATTATTACTAATTTTTACAATAAAATTATAGTTAAAAAAACTAAAAAAAACGCTTTTATAGAAAATCTAATTAAAAAATAAAAAATAAAATTTAATAAATTTGGATTAAGAATAGTGTAAATGAAAAATAAATGTTTATTAATTAATTATTATTTAATAATAATTATTTATTAATACAATTTTTTTTTTTTTTTAAGTTACATTTTCTATAAAAGCGTGTTTTTTTAGTTTTTTTAAACTATAATTTATTTTTTGCTTTTTAGTACGATTTGCCAAATAGTAAGCCTGGAACTGCACGCTTGCGTAGATCGCGCACTAGTTCTATCTCTCTTACTCTCATGCAACGGATGCGGAAAGAAATTGATGAATCCTGGCGAATTTAATCAGGATGATCGGATATTTTAATCGAATTATTGCATTGTCATCGGTCTTTGTCAGGTGTGCAAAGTTTGAATTAAATCCGATCGTTCAAAGTAGGCCAAAATCGAGCCCAAAGGAGTCGGTTACAAACAAACAAACAAGCAAGCAAGCAAGCAAACATATAGATGAAACTAATAAAAGCGTTATAAAAAGACTCTTTAACGATCTGTTTGCACCAATTTTATAGATTTTTTAGCCACATGAATGTCGATGCCTCATTTTACTATTTCAATAGTAAAATCATAATCACAATACAAATAATGTATTTATATTGTGTTACAATGTAATAAAAGGTAGTGGTTTTACTTAGATATTATTAATCCCAATTGTCCATTCATCTAAAACCAATCTGATTCCAAATAGCGACAGGTAGATAGGTATATTATTTAAAATATGATAGAAATCTAAAATAATTTAAATAGTTTTGGTAATAATTATTGGTCATGTATGTATTTTACATAATTTTCAAACATATGTACACTCCGTGTTTGAAGTTTCAACCAAATATTAGGTAACTATTATTATATTAGTACTTAATATGTCTTAAAATTTACATTTCTTAATGTTTATAAATATATATTCAAATATTTTATTCTATTTTAAGTAAATTGCTCATGTCTTTCGGGCATAGTTTTTTTAAATTTATTATGCTTGTTTCTCCGCAGTCCTCAAGGAACCCTTATAAGTACATGACCTACGCTAGGCAACTATCCCCCGATGCATTTGTAATGTCAGGCGACTATCCGCTATAGGAGGCAACTATCCCATTATTTAGAGGTCCAGTGAAAATTAGTTACCAACTCAAAACTCGTATTAATCAGGCTTAAAAAAATGAGATATAATAAAATATTAAAGACTTACATTTGGATGAACACGTTGAATTATTGTCAATTTGTATAACTTTACTAAGTACAGTGTTTTTTTAAGAAGTGGGGCAACTATCCGGCTTTTAGCCTATTTTTGTTCCGCCCGTCCGTCCGTCTGTCTGACCGCCATTCTAGCTTCTGTAATTATGAATATAAATGGATGATTTTAAAAAAAGTTAAAAATTTTCAGCATGCTAAAATAAAAATATATTATCGGGGTGGCTCTCCATACATGTGAAAAACAGAGCCACCCCATCGTTTGGGGTATCGACGAATAGGTATTTTTATCTATATCTAATACAAATAAATAAAATTGAAGTGTCTGTTTGTAATTTAAAATTAACAGCTTTTCATTTAATGCATACGAAAGTATATTCGGTACTTACAATAAAATATCAATTTTAAAATTTTTGTCTGTCCGTCTGTCAGTCTATCTTTTTGTTCCGGCTAATCTCTGAAACGGCTGGACCAATTTTCACGGGACTTTCACTGGCAGATAGCTGATGTTATAAGGTCTAACATAAGCTACTTTTATTTTAGGGTTTCGTTTAAAAAATTAGGGTTTCTTTTCCGTTAGTTCTATGCAAACAAAATTGCGGGCATCAGCTAGTTTTTAAATAAAAAAGGTTTCATACATGACTTTTCATGCGAGCTATTTTCGAGTAATCGGCATCCAAAGTGGTTTACAAGTGTTTTTTGTTTTTTTTTTTTATGTTGGTTCTCCTCCCCTGGTTTTTAAAAAATATGAGAGATAGAAACTTGTAAATTTTCATACTGCTAGGTCATGCTAAAAACTCCTTGACTAATTTATTCTGAACGTAATCGAATACATTGAAGTAGTTACAACAAAACCTATTGCGCGTTCATAGCTACGGCACCATCCTCAGAAATGTCCTGACATGCGCTTGGTCTAGTTAATTATACAGCGTCTCTGCCATAAAAAAAAACAAAGATTGTTGAGAGAAATTAACAATAATTACATCTTTTTTACTTAAAGGTGATTTTCGCCAAAACAACCACTAGGTTTTAAACAATAATAATTTTTCTAAAAGGATGAAAATCTAGTACAAACCTTATCACATCCCGGCATCGTGTTTTAAAACCTTCCATCAGATTGTGTTCAACAATATCTGGTTATATCACTACCTAGGGCACCTATATTATAGCATAGAATATTCAATATTTTACAGTATCATCTGCAATTGGATTATAATTCTAAATATAATTATCCAAATACTTAGTATCAATTTTTTTATGATTATATCTGCGATCAGTCTCTTTAATATAAGAAAATGTGTTGTATTGTGGTTATTGTCATTTTTGATCACTTCCCAGTAGGAGGCTCCTTCCAGTTTCACCGGCGATCTTTAAGGTTTTGTATATCAAAACGCTTGAGACATTTGCTATACGTCATGTTTAAAAGTTGGTTCAACAACTTAACAATTACTTTCAAAAACTTAGTAAAACAATTCTTAATTTATAATTATAGCTTTTATCCGCGGCTTCGCCCGCGTATATAGAGTATCCCACGGGATCCGTACATTTTTACCGCAATAAAAAGTAGCCATGTCCTTCTCCGTGGTCTACTCTATGTCTGTGCTAAATTTCATGATGATCGGTTAAGTTTTTACGTGAAAGCGTAATACAGTATCCCACGCGAACTGTACATTTGCCCGCGATAAAAAGTAGCCAATATCCTCATCTCACTCTTCATCTGACTCATCCTCATCCTATACTCGTCTACATATCTGAAAAATTTCATAATGATCGATTAAGTAGTATTTACGTGAAATATACAAACTGGCATTCACATTTAACGGTAAACTTAAGTTGTGTCGAATGTTTTTAATTATTACTCAGCGAAATTAAAGCCATAAAGTTGGTAAGAAAATGACGTCATCGATATGTTATTAGCGTTTCAAATTGGCCGTAAATTAAAATGTCTAGAAATAGACAATATTATTAATATAATGGGTTTCATAAAATACCAAAACTACATTGGATGTTTGTCTTTGTTCAATTCTTGTTTTACCCGACTACGGCGAAGCCGAAGAAAAAGGAAGGGTTATGATTTTGGCAGTCTATGTATGTATGTTTGTTGCCTCTTAGCGTGTAAACTACTGGTCTGATTTTAATAAATAAGGTGTCAATAGATTCATAATGATGCCGCGGGTAACAAAGGCTAATTTTTTTTTTAATTTTGTATTTCGAAAATCTGCCAGGTTCAGAACCGTCAGACCGGCGGTTTTATTTTAAACTTTAGGACCCCTAGCGATCTGCGGTGGTCCAATGCTTGTTCGCGATGAGCTCCTTTTGCAACGGCGAGCTCTAGCTCTTTATGAAGTATATCAAACTGGTTTTGAATCGAAATCGAGAAACATGTTTTATAACTATATTATTATTTTTAACTATTATATTATTACATTTCAAAATAAACTATATTATTTTGAAATGTAAGAGATTATTAATAAGCATATTTGATTTTATATTTGACTCGAAGACTAGACTCATATAATATTGTATTATTGTTAAGCTCCGTGGCCGCGTTATTTAGAGCTTGAATCTTGAGTCCGGAGGTCAATTGTTCGATCCCTGCGTCGGAACAACAAAACTGTTGTTTTTAAGCCGGATTAGGACTAATGCAGGCTGATCACCTGATTTTCTGAAAAGAAAAATGATCCACAGATACGTTTGACTGTAAAGTCGTTCCTGCGCCCGATCTCTCGCCAGTCGTGTTGGCTATTCGTTCCACTGGGTTACGAGAGTAAAGGAAGAGAGAGTGCTCTTGTGTATTGCGCACACACTTGCAAACTATAAATAAAATAACTCCTGAGCAGCTGGACTCGTTTCAATGAAACCGCGGCCACCGTCACGGAAATCGGTGTGGCGATGTATTATAATTGTATGTTCCGTACGTAGTGGACGTTACTTTTTTTACTTCAAGTTTTGTAGGTTTGACTTCATTTGTAACACAAATAAATAATAATTTAACTGGCGTATGGCGTATACGTTAGAAAAAGTAAATTCCCCCCACCATCCCACTGGCATTCGGAAAAAAGTCGCTCCTTCTCGTGGGTTAATTGGACGTACCGTCAGATTTTAATATAAAGCAGCTAATAAATTGTCCGGAATACGTAAGACCGGAGAAAATTCACACCACTGAAAATAAAACTCTGTGCTAAAAATAATATAGAGCCGAAAATCAAACACGAGTTTCGAGTCAAATATCAATTCGAGCTCGACACTCGACACTTCGATTTTCAATTCTATTGTATTAGCGCAGTGTGCTCTGAATTTTCCTGGGCCCGCCGGATTCCTTATCATAATATAGTTCCAGCCAACACTGTAAACTGTACAATGTGGATCTGTGGACGGTCTTGTACAACTTAAAAGTTAATATTATACTGAAAAAAACCAAAGTTTGTAGCATCTCGTGTTCTTCCGATGCTACTGCTGACATAGGTGATGAAAATATTGTGAACGCTTACTATTCGGATGCACTTGTAATTCCTTTCGTAGTAATCGGACGTCAATCATCCAATATTATATTGCTAAAGTTTTAAACAAGAATCAGCAAATTCGAGTGGCGTGTACCAATGGTTTTTTTAATTATTTTAATGAACAAACGTTAAGTTAAAATACCAGCGTGTCTAACAAAACTAACGTGGTAAGAAAGCTAGCTAGCTTAACTCTATTCATTTTGAGAAAAGACTCTTTATGTCAACGAGCATGTGTTCACATTAATTTTTTGGTAACTATCGCTTACCTCTCGGTCAACCATGACCCGAAATTATTTAGGTCATAATGTTTTCCGCATCCTCTTTGATCAGGCAATAATTATTTGATGGGATATTGCTAAGAGTTAAAAGGAATACAAAAAATATTATGTAATTGTAATAATGATGCATTTATTCAGAAGTTAGGGTAGGTATTTCGAGTATTTTATAAAAACTCTCACTGATGTAACTTTTCACGAAAAATTATTAGGTGTAAGATACACAATAAAACAGAGTCTACTAAGAAATATCAAAATATCAATTGATATTGTTCTCCCGGGTCGTAAGTGTATAAAAACAATTACAGTAAAAAGCAATCGGCTCGTAAAAATGCAATTTTTCCTACGGCACCCGCAAACATGTTCGCCTTAAGTTTGTTCTTTTGATTTGATTTTTATAAGAGGTAAAGGATACCCAGTATCCTATATTTCCTTTGATGAAATGTATATTTTGTTTGATTCACTTCACGTATTATGTAAAATCAAAGTTAAAATTTTTAAGTAAAATAATAATACAATAATAATAATATCTATGGACGCTTCACACGTCACCACCGCGTCAGTCTGGCCCGAAGAACTTGTGTTACAGGTACCAGACAACGGGAAGCATGTTGTGAAAGATTTTTACCTAACAACGGCGAAGCCAAAAGGAAGATAATCATTTTCGCAGTCTATGTACGTATGTAGATTTTTTTAAACAAGGCAAATGACCCACTACACTTACCCACCACTGCAACTCCTGTGTAGCCATCATCGACAGTGGTAACCAACCACAAAATCCCTTTGATATGATCCCAAGAGTGCCCGAGGTACATGCTAAATCTGTCTTGGGATCCGCAACGAAATTTATCAGAAGATTGTAGGGGGAGTAGGAAGTGTCCAGTTTCCCTCCCCAAGCAAAGCGGTAGACAGCCAAATTATAATGACAAAATGTCAGGAATAATAGGGGTAGCACAACGGGAATATTGTTTTTTTTTATAACTACAAGGCTAAAAATTTATGTTCATAATAAGTTTTTATTTATGATATTAATGATGTACGTATGTAACATAATAATGTATGTTTACTCCATCGTAGGGCCTAAACTACTTATCCGACTATAATGAATGGGTGTCAATTTATAAGTAGTAATTGCCCGGGTAACACAGGCTTGGGAGAGCTAAACGTGGGAGAGCCATGCTTCGGCATGAATGTGATGACTCAACCGGATAAATACCACGACCTCACAGTAAACCGGCGTGTAATAACGCTTGCATTGTGTTTCGCCGAGTGAGTGGGGGTTACCGGGGGATTAGGGAATTTAAGGACTGGGATCGCACTTGTAACTCCTCCGTTGTAACTGAGTTCAGTGACAAACACTGTGACACGAGAATTGTTAACATTAAAAGATTATGTGGGTATTTAAAATATTTAGAGGTGAAAGCGTAATATCAACAATATATTAAATACAATAATGCCAAAAAGTAAATAAAAGCACCTATACCTATATAAGTATATAACTTTTTAAATTGAAATTTAAAATTCATAAACTAAGTAAAAACGAACCGGGAAATGCTACGAAGTGCCCTTGAGCTATACTTGATATAAGATTTAACAAAATCACAATATTAATCTTTTGTCTTTAAACTCGTTCAACGTTGTTGTATTCGCCAAGACGTTTATTTTTAAACGTACCATTTTAATCCAGTTTTTACTACGCTTAAATTTAGAATCTATTCATCTCTTAGAGTTTTGAAGGTGTAAATAATTCATTAGAAACGGTTATTTAATTATATATAATGTTTCGGACAGCAACTGCTGGTTCTAGCCATGTGTTTTGTGATTGTTAGTAATTTTTAACAAACTTGTAATATAAATAATACATACCAGGGCCGAGGAATCACGATGCATTCGATAATTTCGATGGCGAAGTTAGAAAACAAAATGTATGGGATTTGACATAACGCATCGTGAGCGACAAAATTTTTCATATTATCAATAAAATTTATAACTGACAGAAGTAAAAAAATTACCAAGGTTTTTAAGTAACCTTACCCTTTTGAGTACATTTATTAAAAAAATAAAATTTGTGCTCCATTTTGCAGTAGTAAAGTCGTCGAAGGATGTTTATTTAGCTGTCAAATCGAAAGCCGTATTAGGTAAACAAGCAAACGTTATTTCCGGACTCTGCTCCGTATCATCGGTATACATAGTTAGACGACATCTACATCTATAAGTTACTGATAATACTAATATTATGTTATCTAACATAATATTATTATGTCTGTGACGTAGTTACATTTCCTCTCCGTAAAATCAATTATTTCGGCGTTACTCGCGTCATCTATGATTTGTATACTTAATTATTTTAGTCATTCAGAGGCTTTAGCGCCACCTATCGGCGCACGTCCTTACTAAAACGGCGTTAACCTTGCTTTAATATTTGGTTCATAGATCGATTTTACTTCCGTCTTAAATCTTAAAAAATAATGATTTAATTTTGAATAATAATTAAAATACAGTAGATTTGTATTATTATATAAAATAATATATTGATTATTATTATAATATCTTTTTAGTTTGATTTGTGGATTTTTTCTCTTTACGCTTTAATTTTTTAGTTGTCAAATGATAATAAAAAAAGACGAAGAAGAGTATTTAAGGCACTTTTTCTATTGACGTTTTCCTTTTAGAATAAAATTTTCTATAGACTCAAGATATAGTCGTTATAATTCTTAATCCCGTTTTCACGGTGAGTTTTTTTTATATGTGTGTTGTGAAGTTTTATTTGGTATTTACACATTATTTTTTCATGTAAATTATCACCTTGTAAAATTTGTTGTCAAAATTTCATTGTCCAAACCACGTGCTCATTCTTTCCGTTTTGCATTGATTTATATCAATTTATTTTTGAATTTAATGTTTTATTAGGATGTTTGTATCCATACTTTAATTATTCTTGTATATCATCTTTTATTTTGCTTACCCTTTATATTGTGATGGTCACACAGCCCGTGATTTTGATTGTTTGGGGTTAAGATCATGCTGGCTGTGGGACTCCTACTCCACACTTTTGTATGGATTTTCCAGGGACTCTATCATCAGGGTCTATACTCCGAGTTCAAGGCACCGTTTTTCATGGACTTATGGCTGGTTTCCACACATCCGGATTTCTGAGTGCCGCTTGTTATTTCGGACTGAACTGACTGTCTTTGGACCCAGTCTGCACCGCCCCTTGGAGGATCTACGTCGCGGTGAACATACCGGCCTGAATGACAGAGAGACGCCACCGGAAGTTGGAGCCCAACTCGCTCGCGCCACGTGCTGACTACACTCCTTGAGCCAGCTGGTTAAAGCCCCTCCGAATCCCACAGACACCAAGAGGCTAAACCAGATCTTTCGGCCTTCTGCCCACGTCCCCTTTTTTAAATATATTTGTCACGTTGGTAATTCCTCGTTTCATTTAAATTACCCGTAACATGTCTACATAACTTTGACTAGTATAATATGGTGACGGATTCACTTAAACCAAACTAGAGTATACTATAAGTTTGCTGCTTACACCATAGAGACTTACTTACCTACTCTACCCCTAGATTATTAAAATTCGTCGATTCAACGACGCGGATTTAAAAAAAAAACGCGTAAACTTTTGCGCGCGCGATCGCATTTCTTCCATACTGCGGCTAATCTCAGTCCACCCCTTGCCCCCGCGATGGACTTGTGGTGATCTGTGTGTACGAGGCACATATGCAAAATGCAATAATTTTTTGTATAAATTCGTATTTTTGTATATTTTACCAATGTTTTTTTTTTTTTTCATTATTTTTTGTATTATACGTTTGTTTTTCACATGTTGGTTACATTCTATGTTAGAAAGAACTTTAAAAATTTTATTCATTGTTGATTTTCCATGACAACTATGATCTCAATTATATGGCTTTATAATAATAACAAACATGTACACCTTTTATTTAATTAGCACCCTTTAACCTCTATTATTTAATACCGTAGTCGAAGCGTCGAAGGTTAGTATTAAGTGTTGAAAATATGGTTAGTGATCTGGGGCTAGATTAGTGCTTACTAGTTTGGTGTAAGAATCCGTGGCCGGGAAGGAAGGAACGAAAGGAAAACAAATTCTGGAATGTAAGACCATGCAGAAACATTAAGGGCCTTAAACTTTACATAGTTTGTTTGTTAGGTGCGGTCAGTTTATTATGAGGATGACAAAGTTTTCATTGGAGAAGGCTAATTATGTCCAACGTATGATACATCGTTGGAAAGGTATTATTGAGCTGAGTAAAAGTGACTATGGCTTCAAGAGATAACCCTCATTACAAACAAAGAAATTAGCTTCATAAATTTCTACAAAATATAAAGCAATTTATTGACCTAAAACATTTTCTTTAAGTTTGCTATATGTTCCTTTACTTTCCAGAATATATTCCTAATTAGCAACACAACCGACTGGAATGCCAGGTGTGTATTTTTAATGGAAATGGATTTATTACTCGTTTGAGCATTTTTCGCCTTTCCTTGTAGTTTCGGATTTCACCTACCATGCCCACTTGAAATTATTCGGGGTGAATAGTTACATTTATAGAATTCACCCTATATAGTATAAATCTCATCTAATAATGCTATTGTTTTATTCAAAAATGAATTGTTTTACAATGATTTTATATATGACTGTCCAATAAATTGTATTGGCACCAAAGTTCTGAATATAATATATGATATTTTGAATTTAACACAATTTAATAAATATTATTATTAAATAATTAAATATAGAATATAAATTGTATTCTATAGATTTCCGCAAAGTAGCGCCTGATTCTATTAACTATATTATATTTTTATATAATTTGATTTGATTTGATTTTATTGGGCGAATATATTAATATTTTCACATACATTCAGAATATTTCAGTAGGATATTTACTGCTAAGACAAACGGAAGGTACGCCTACATATTTACATAAAAATAAATTGTTATGTCTAATTTAAGCCAATTCTAGGTTTTTATTAGTCGCTACACGGCGAACGTATTTTTTATTAAAGCTTTTTTTCTTTTACCCTCTTAATTATTGAATGTAAATAATCGACGACAATTTGGCAGCGAGTTATATCTCTATTGAAATTAGCTTTGACGCGTGATGGATTTCGGTAATTCTGAAAATTTATTTACTTCCTGTTCATTGAAGGTAACTCATACATTTTTCATTAGATACAAGGCCGGTTGGGCGCATTAATTTATTTTTTACCTTCTCTTGAGTTCTCCCACTTGAGCTTTTTTTAGCCTTGCTTATAATAAATCTTACTCACGGTTTCGCCGACGTAAACTTACAAAATGTTAACACTTTTTTAGCCCCTTATTGTTTTCAGCGGACTTAATCTTGTCTTGAGGATTATTAAAGTACTATTGCCACTATTTGGAAATGTTTTTAGTGGCGAAAATTGAGAATTACCTAAACATTTATAAAAATATCTTAAGCTTTTAAACGTTAAAAGTTTGTCTTTGAACAATAGGTTTGGTGGAATGTTGGAAAAGAAACTAAATTGCTGATACTCATTAATTTTGTAGCGCTGCTACGACGGCGTAGCACTGCTAAAACTGCTACAAGTTTAATGAAGTTTGCTCAAATGCCAAACATCTTTACGTGCCTCACAAGTCGTAGTACAAATTAATATTTGTGCTCAATTTGCAATTATTACAGCTACAAAAAGTTTTATATTGCTTAAGTGGACTTTAAAATGTTTTGTTTAAAGGATGTAAAATCGTTTAATTGGGAAAAATCTCTGAAGCATTCAATGAACGCATATCTTAACTGATTGGCAGATAAAGACCCGATTTGCTAGCAAATAATTCACGAATGATGAACTCACGCTAAAGGAAAATATAGTGCAGTTTCAACTGAATTTCTAAGAAAGATTTATTGTCGTCTATACTAATATTATAAAGTGGAAATATTTGTTAAAATTGAATAGGCTCCCATACTACTGAACTAATTTTGATAAAACTTGGCATAGATTTAGAGTAGGAAGACCACGAGGAAGGATATAGGCTACTTTTTATCGCGGCAAATTGCACGGATCCTGCGGAAATTTATTTGCGCGCACGAAGTCGTAACATCTAGTGTGGCGGATCAATTAGCGCTGAATCGCACTATCGAAGTTTTCTAAGATTAGCGTTAAATAATATACATATCTGAAATGCATACAAGAGAACTTTGGCCTGACCACGTCGCTCGGTCGGAGATCTCCCTTTGAGGCTTCCTCTATTTCCTACATTGGTGACCCTCGACAAAATACGCCTCCTTATGGACATCATCATCATCACTCCCCACCCCACCACACCACACCAGCTAGCACTCAGCCTCGTACCATACCTCGACCATCAACGCACCGCGGCCTGGTCGTACCCTCATCGGTTACATCGGGCACGCTCACTACAATGACCGGTCGTCAACAAGCAGGGCTCATCTCTCCTGGTAAGAACGTAGCATCAGCCCCGCACGGAAGCACTCCGACTCACTGGAGCCCGTGCAGCAGCAGCACGTTTCCGACTCACTGGGATTCTCTGGCACTGGCGACTCAAGCAGAAGACTCAATATTCGACCTCCGGTCTTCGGGGGGAGTGATGTAGCGGACCAATTAGCGCCATAATCCTGAATGGCGCTATCGAAGTTTTCTAAGATCGGCGCTATATATTCAACATCTGAAATGCTTACAAGAGGGCTTCGGCCTGACAGGGCTTACCACCTCGCTCGGTCGGATATCTCCCTTTGGGGCTTCCACTATTCCCATATCTAGTTATTTTATATTTTGATATTATTATCTTTATTTGGGTTCTTATGCCTCTTTGATATGTATTAAAATAATTAAATTGTTGTAAATTGAATGTGAAGGAACATAGACATTAACAAGCAATATTAAAGAACATTATCTTTCAGCCCACCTTCCTCCTTAAAAACTTTAACTGTGCCAAATATCATACTCCTCCGTATGCACATATGTCATACAACTGTACTGATAGTTTTCTGTTGTTGATAGTCTCGATTGTTGTTGCTCGGGTCTTATCTCCTTACCTCAATGTGGAAATTGTCTGTAGACAATCTGTAGTCCACCATGATAGCCTATTGCGACTTGGTAGAATTAATGGGCCTTTGTAGGTTGTTAGTCCTCGCAGATGCAAATGTGGCCACCTTTTAGCAAAAAGATGGGAAAATTGTTCTTTTCCAAAAAAATATTTTTACAACATAGTAACTTAATCTATATAACAGAAGTCATAAGTACATAAAACATACTTAAGTACATTGAAACAGCCTTGCAGGGGGCCATTTTATTCCCAAGGTGTGCAATCGTTAATGACCATCACTGACCTTAAGCTTATTAGCTTAAGCACACAAACGTTCTTTAATACCATTTTTAAAATATTTAATGTAAAATCTTTTAATAAATTAAAATATTTAATTTATTAAAAGATTTTACATTTTCTGGGATTCTTTTGTGAAAGCGTATACATTTACCTCTAAAAGATTTACTTACTTTTTTTAAATTTTCACACATGTATTTCTGTTGCTGCTATGAAAAAAAAAACTAAAAACAATAAAATAAACATTTAAGTGGTGGGGCTTCCTATACAACAAACGTGCTATTTTGCTGTTTTGTACGGAAGCCCGACACGCACTTGGCCCTTTTTTTCCTTTCCTGTTTAAAACTTCAATAGAATTCAAGATACATAGGTAATTCAGTAATTGATGTATTTTCATAAATGTGTTGACTGGCAAAAAGTTGCTTTAAAATCTTTCCGTCATTAGGTTTTTGTGGTAGCCGAATATAGTCAAAAACGTCAGCATCAATTAAGCATTTTTTTAACTTTAAATTTTTGTCAGTGGATAAAATGCCTAATAATGTTAGGTAAATACATTATTAGGCAAGAGCATAATCGCAAGAGGTATGTTTTTTTGACCTGGGAAGTAAATCTAAAAAAACGAGCGAGCCTTACTGTAGTCGCATATGATATGTAACATTTCATGAAAATATTTCATAACATAATGCTTGGTGCGATTTTCTAATATAATAAAAAATAAGGAAGCTTTTCCAATATGCAGTGACAGAAATCAACGTCAAAATTTAAAAAGCTAAATACTTAAATATTTTATTCGTATCTGACGGCCAACTCTGCCATCGCGCGCTCATTCGTCAATTCAAATTCCTCGACTTCCTCTTACACACTTCCATCCCATTTCACGAAATCACTCCCACAAATTGCAAGAAAGCGAAAGGAATCATCATCTGACATTACAGATCAAAATGCCAATCATGCTCGATCTAATTACAACTCAAATAATTAGGTACTTGCTACAATGGAATCGATGATTTTAATCTTAGCACGTAAAGTTTTTATTTTTAAGAACTCGTAAGAAGTTTACTGGCAATGGGTTTCTAAAACGAATTTCTTTGCTATTCATGTCCATCAACAAATTATTCTATTAATAAACGTTCTTTACTTTAGCAAGTTGTTCTACGTAAATTTGTTTGATCAATGTAGTTAAATAATTTTTGCGAACATTTACGCATTTGGAGCTAGTTTTTGCTGTGCCGAAGTCGCGTTATTCAACCCTCAAAATAGCAAGTGTTTTCTTCAAACACGTAGGGCTTAAGTTAAACTTTTGTTCTTGCACCCTGCGACACTCAAGAATAATGTGCTATATGCAACTTCTACGTGTAACTTACGGGCGATTTTACCATCCTACTACTATTATAAATGTGAAGGTTTGTTACTCTTTCACGCAAAAATTACTGAATGAATTTCGATAAAATTTGGTATGGTAAAAGTTTAAGCTCTGGATTAAATCATAGGCTACTTTTTATCCCGACAGTATTCCCGTGGGATACCCGATACAATATTTACTTGGGCGGAGCTGCGGGAAGAAGCTAGTTAGCAAGTAATACTTCGTTTTCAATAATACTTAGTTTTCAAAAAGCGCTTGTATGCGTCGATGTCAATCTCATAAGGTTTTCACCTTATCGAAGTTAATTACGATAAGGAAAACTGAGTTAAAATGTTATGGATAATAAAATAAAATAATACTAATAATATCTTAATTGGTAAATATAAATTATACAGTATTAAGCCCGCCAAACTGCGTCACAGTTTGTCGGCAGGTGTTGCGCTGATTTTAATCACATTTTGTTAAACTTTTTAACTAAATAATAATTATAGTAAACAACCACTACCAACACCAACCACTACAATAACCAACACTAACACTATTATACTTAACAGGTAAGCACTACTTTTACTTATTACCTATTAAACAGAACAACAATATTTTAGAACATAAATATTATTTGGTAACACACAATTGCACTTAACAGATAATTACTACCCTTACTTATACTTTTAAGGATGTATTATCTCTTCGCACAGATGTGTTTTTTTAGAATTCTACATTTCTGAGAGCTATCTAATACAAATTAATACTGAATTTATAAATACAAAGACCACCACATGACATCTCATGAAATTTCATACCTGACTGCTCTTGAACGCGTTTAAGTACTAAAGTGCGGTCAGGAAGCGTTCAGTCCAGAATTAAATGTTGCCAACTTAGTTATTTTACAAAGTTGGCAACATTTATTCTAAATTAAGTATTTCATTCCCTCTTTAGTAGGAATTTAGTTGTTAGTAGTGTTTTAGTAGGTAAGAGCCAGACAGTAATCATATGCAAAATGGTGTAGGTTAGGCCCAAAAAAAAATGACACCTTATCATAATAATACATACATAATTTGCTTAAAACAACCCGTTTAATTACCATATATATTTTCTAGAATACTTTAGTTTAACGGTAAAATTTATAATAAAATTCAATATAATATTTTTTTTATATAACAAAACCTAAAATGCCGTGGTTTTTTGGGGTTTTAAGGATTCCTAAGTTTAGTAGCTTTTTTATAGTTTTCAGTACTCTTTTAGTAGTTTTTAGTAGAAATCGACGCGAGTTTAGTAGTTTCGCAAAAACAGATCTGGCAACACTGGAACGAATCGCTTCCGTCCATCCAGCCGACAGATGCGATCTCGAAATTGCATACAGACGATACGATTTTGCATCCGTTCAGGCCGAACTGAAGGAAAACCGGACCGTCTATGGGCCCCTTTACGATGAATATATTTACAAAATTCGACGTGCTCCGCGTCCGCACTTTATACTTATAGGGATATTGCTTTACTAAGCACACTAAAACCATACAAATGCCAAATTGATTTATTAATAGCCTCATTAATGTAATTTCAACAGCTATTATACGAGTACGTACAGCTATTATTTCGGTAAATCAATAAACTATAATTATTACTAAATTATAAACAGCTTCGAACAATTAACTTACAATGTAATTTAAGCAACCATTTTGTACGAATTATATTATTCATGACGACCTCTGTGGATCAGTTAGCACATCGGCGCTCAACCCGTTGATGTTGCAGGTTCGAATTCTGCGAAAGAACAAAAAAAGTTTTCTGTGTTCCTTAGTCATGGATGTATATTAAATATGTATATAATATTTAAAAAAACTTTAATATCTATAAACATATAAAAGGGAAAGCTGATTGACTGATGTATCAACGCACAGGCCAAACTCTTTGGGCTAGAAATTTTAAATTTTGCACACATACTTTTCATATGACGTAGGCATCCATTAGGGAAGGATTTTTCAAAATTCAACCCCCAAGGCGGTAAAATAGGTGATAAAAGTTTGTATGAAACTTTTTATTCTTTGGACATATTTGTATGAAATTCCATTTGAATTGATTACGAAAACAATAATGAGTTACGTATTTCAGCGATTTTTAATTTTCAACCCCTAAAATAGTGTCAAATAGGGGATGAAAGTTTAAAATCTTATTCCATGCGGGTGAAGCCGCGGGCAATTAATGCTAGTACCTAGTAGGTATAATAATAAAATATATTTATTGATCAAAAAGTTTACAACACTGTAAAGTTACACACATTTACACACTAAAAAGTTTACAATACGTTTTTTACTGAAAATCCTGAAGACCCTAAAAAATAAAAGTTTTAGGATAAAGTAGGTGTAGATTTATTTATTACTTATTACTGTGATATTACATAATAATGAATGAATTAAAATAACTAAATTATTATCTAAACTATATATATTAGTTATTGTCTAAATGAAAAATAAAAAAGGACTATAGGTAAAAAACTGAATCTAGGTCGGAGGCTGCGGGTAGAGTACCTAAGAGGCTGGCAGCATTGCTGTGTGGCCAAACTGATACGTTGGCCGAGGTAAACGCCTTAGGGTAATTAGTTTTGTCGGCCAGTCTTTTGGCCAAATCCCTAAAAAGATGCTTGGCACTGGGGCCCCAAGGACCCATAGTTTCGACTCCAAAAGGTAGAAAAATGTAACCATTGCTGATGGATTCATATTTTCGCCTTTTGTTGGTCTCGGCGAGTGCAGCTGCCGCCCCTGCAGTTGCCGCCACGTGTGACGCCGCTAGCGCATCCACGCAGGTAGCGTCCCACACCAGCGGCCTCCCACGGCTCCATGGAATTAGCGTCATGCCGTCGGGTCTCCTGCCGTCGTCACGTGCGATACCGTTCGGCTCTAGTGTGGCTGGCACGATGACGGTGGCAAGAGCCCTGCGGATGACGTCATTTAAGGACGCATGGCGGGACTGGCGGCCGGCACTGCGGCGGCAGGACAGTCCATGGTGTCTTTGGCGGTCAACCGTGGTACCATAATGGCAGCGATGGGGTTCGTTAGTGGCAGTTCCTAAACGCAGACTGACTGATAGTGTGAAGGTGTGGTCATCCAACAGAGTTCCGATATTAAATGACGGGAGTACCAGGAGCCAGTACTCCGATTCCGGCTCAGTGGACGCTAAGAGATGGTTGCAATCAGCAGGGTAGGAGCAATTTAACAAGTTTGATTGCACTAAATTAAGGAGGGGTTCATCCCAATTCTTTTGAACGTTGGGATGGACTGGAATTTCGCCTGGGCAGACTCCACGCCAAGTATTAACAGCTTTCGGTAATGAGTCAATACCCACGCAGACTAATGAATTTGTAATGATTTTGGTGAAAAGTGGGTGGATGCTTGGAGCAGATGACAAAAAAGATACACTGGTCCCAACTCTCCGAACCGAATGGGTAGAGCGGATTGGGACTATGGGGTGTCGGAGATGTTGCAGTCGCAGGAGAGAAATAAATCTGAGAGAAAGTCGGAAAAAGTCCATAATGGACAGCATCTCAAAGTGTACGTCAATTTGGGCACAAACAGACAGAACCGAATGATTTGGTATGCAATGTGAGAATTTATCGAAATAAGTTTGCCGAAATTTTCTGTGAATTTGCGATTTTGTTCCGAAATAAAGGCATTAAAACCGTCACTGAGTATGGGAATTACTATAAAGACAGTAATTTCCATACTCAGTAAAGACTGAGAATATTTATTTTAGTTATTTTTACTTATAAAATTATTAAGTATAAACGATAAATACCAATTTTGAATAAAAATTTTTGACTTTGAATTTAAATAAGGATAATTATTAAGGATAAAGTTATATTTACATTACAATTACGAGGTTTTTACATTACAAATAGCAAAAAGGTTTTGGCGTATGTGTGTGTGTGTGTGTGTGTGTGTATGTGTGTGTATGTGTGACAGACTGACAACTGATCGGAGTTTCGAGGTAGGTACGAGAATTAAGGCCCAGATCGTCGTGGTTTAAAAGCA
This sequence comes from Phengaris alcon alcon, assembly GCA_037179445.1. Taxonomy (NCBI): domain Eukaryota; kingdom Metazoa; phylum Arthropoda; class Insecta; order Lepidoptera; family Lycaenidae; genus Phengaris; species Phengaris alcon. The sequence continues at coordinate 48,173 of JAYRCH010000342.1, forward strand.
TTCATAGATAAAAAATGTATTAATATTATTATAAATAAAAATTATAAAAAGTTGGAAAGACACTAAACCATAAGGTAAAGTTATATAATTATTTAAAATCCAATATTTCCTTATGCCCGGTTCCTATATTTGGAAAATGATCCGTTCTAGTTACGAATGTCGGAATATTATACGAGGCGTAAGCTTAAACCGTTCCTATAAAAACGTCTCGTTAAGCAACTTACCGTCGGCTTGCTACTAACGGAAGGGAGGGTTACTAGTAACGGACGGTAAGCGTACTGTACGAAGAAGACAGTCTTCATGATGAAGTGTGAACATGATTCTTGCATTAAGATATTATGTCTAAAGGTTTATCATGATTAGTTCGTTCGACTTTGGGTCGGACGCTAATTTTGGTATTCGTTTTATAAATTCAATGATTTACCTCGAAAATAGATCTTGGACCTTTAAAACACAAAATAATACCTCCCACACCAAGTTGGGTGAAGGTGGCCGGTTTCAATGAAATCAGGCCGTCTGTAACTATAGGAAACCGTATATATAACTATAGGAATATGGACCGTAGGTATAACTATAAGAATAGTTAAATAAGTATTTACAATTTCTCTCGGACACGACACAACTCTACAAGCTTGTAACCTTGACGATCATACATAATATGGTGCTAAATTTCCTTTCAAAAAACTTGCAGAACTCACGCCTAGCGACTAGGGCATCCCTCTGAAGTAAAACCACTCTTCGCCACTGGTATGAACTTAAACGCACAAATATCGGAGATATTTACAAATATGTTCCAGCGACCATATAATATTTCCCACACTTCTACCTAGGCGTGACGTCACAGCTAGGTACGACATTAGTATGAAGCGTTTTCACGAGACTTGCGAAATTTTCTAAACAAATTACTGTAACTTTGGAAACATTGACTTTTGATATACTGTTTTTTTATTCATATTTAAGAGTACCATTCATTTATGCAATAAAAAAATCTAGCAATGTATGCTGTCATCTAGCCTATTATCTATCTGACTCTATCTATATATATAAAAGGCAAAGCTGATTGACTGATGTACAGTAAAACACACAGGCCAAACCCATGAGAATAGAAATTTGAAATTTTGCACACGTATTTCTCATACTACATAAATAAATAAATATATCTTTATTAGACACACAAGGGACATAAACACAGCTAAAAAGAAAACAAACAAATCGAAAAATAGAATCAAATCCCCACACCACATGTTCAAAGGGAATCCACTCAGGTTGACCCTGGCGGTGCCGAGGCGCCTGATCTTCCGTGGTTTGAGATCTCACATCAGCACACTATTTTAAATTATTATTTTAGTTTACTAACCAACTATAAATAATTATATATATAACACTATAACATTGAAGATTCTACTATTTAAAACATCAACCCAAAACAAACAAAACAATTACAGTCAGACGCCGCTGCGTGCAGCTTTATCTCGCGACACGGGATACTGGACTACAACTGGACACCGCGCCACGTTGCCTACGTGCGCTAAGGAAGCATTTTTTATATTCAACCCGTAAGGGGGTAAATAGGTGATAAAAATATGTATGAAACTTTATATTCCTTGGAGATATTTGCATAATATTTCATACGAATTGAGTAGATACGGAAAAAATAATGACTCAGCATTTTCTAAAATTCAGCCCCTAGGTGGGTAAAATGGGAGGTGAAAGCTTAAAACATAATTTCACGCGGGTGAAGCCGTGCGCTTGATAGCTATACAATTTTATTACACTTTGATGTTGTCAATCTGTCACAACATTTAACTTTTTTTATACATATCCTTGTGAAGTTCAAAATTAAGAATTTTAATAGGAATTATCATGGGCTAATTTAGACCACAGGGTGACGACGTATAGTAATCTTTCAAATAATAAATAGTAAAATATACATAATTACTTTAAAAAATGTTGCGTAAATTTAAATTTCAAATCGTTTACTTGGTTTGCGGAAGCTACCTATTATGTAGCTTTTATCTTTACATCCATTATTGTCATTATGCTAAATTACACCTTTTTATATCAAACAAAAAAACTAAAGCTAAAAAATGCACCTCAATAGAACTATCATAAATATACAAATACTAGCTTTTGCCCGCAGATTCGTTTGCGCAAATAAAGTGTCCCACGGGAACACTGTACTTTCTAGGGATAAAAAGTAGCCTTTGTTTTAATCTCGAGTCTAAACTACTACCATACAAAATTTTATCAAAATCTGTCCAGTAGTTTTTGTGTGAAAGAGTAACAAACTTCCATCCACCTATACATCCATCCTCACAAACTTTCACATTTATAATAGTAGTACTCCCGCGTGGGAGAGTGTTCGTGGCAAAAAACTACTTTAGCCTGCAATATAGTAATTACTAGAAGTTTTTTGCCACGAACACTCTCCCACGCGGGAGTAAAAATATATATTTATAATTTTAAGATATCTCCTAGATAAGCATAATTAAATTGTATTCGTCTAAATAGTCTAAATTCTTCTGAAAATAACATATTATTTCATATATTTTTTTACACTTAGAATGGGTATAGTAACATTTCCTTAAAAGATAGATTTTTTTGTAGACCTATAAAAGAGAAACAATCCCACCATACATTGTTTTGTTATTTATCTCCAACGGATTAGGCTTTTTCCGACACCTACAACAATTATCGTCATAAATCAAACAATTTCCACAAAACCTTAACAAATTATTATCGACCTAAGACTTCCTAAGGAACCACTCTGTCGGTAAATGTAAACGGTATGAAAATCCTTTCAGTAGTTTTTGAGATTATAGCGAACATACAGACAGACAGACTCGGCGGGGCATTTAAGTATCCTATGTCCGTCTCCTGGTTCTTAGCTACCTCCCCACTAATTTTCAGCTAAATCGGTTCAGCCGTTCTTGAGTTATAAATAGTGTAACTAAACGACTTTCTTTTATATACAGATATAGATTTACGGTTTTTTAATTTCATACAAATTGCCAAACACCGTGTTTTGTCAATGGTTGTCAATTGTCATGTTTGATGGTAGTATAAACTAAAGCCTTGTCATAATATTACAATACGATTAGATGATATTAAATACAGTAGGTAGTTTAAAATCGAAGTACCACTCTTTACATATACGTGTCACTCTCATGTCTATATAAATAACTAGCTTTTTCCCACGGCTTCGTTTGCGCAAATAAAGTGTCCCACGGGAACACTGTACTTTTTAGGGATAAAAAGTAGCCTTTGTTTTAATCTCGAGTCTAAACTACTACCATACAAAATTTTATCAAAATCTGTCCTCTAGTTTTTGTGTGAAAGAGTAACAAACTTCCATCCACCTATACATCCATCCTCACAAACTTTCACATTTATAATAGTAGTAAGATTATTTGTGCGATAAGCGATATCGTATCGCGTAATTTGAAAACGCTGTAACAAGCTAAGGCTGTCACATTTCACTTGTTTGAAAACAAAAAGAAGGCAATAACAGCTCACTTCGAGGTGCTTCGAGCAAGAGAAATAGTGCACTTCTAAATGAATATTGACAGTTCGGAAACTAACATTGAATGTTCTTTGTAAATAATATTTTACGTTTGGTTTGAATAACTATTTTAAAAATCGGATGAAATTAAATGTAAGACATGTTTACAATTTTTTTTTCAGCAAATATCTAATCACTTTATTAGATTTATATTTACTCGAGCCCTGCGGCCGAACTTCGACCATAATTTCATTTTTATGTTTTAATTTTAAAGTTTCAACTTTTTAACGTTTAAATTAATTAAAGGAGCTAATACTACAAACCAACGCACCACCTGTTATTGGTTTGCTTGCTTGGTTTGAAAATTTCGACCTGAAAAATGAACCTCGCGGTCGTCCGAAGACTTTGGTCGACAATGACGAATTAAAGGCGATTGTGGAAGCTGATGATATACAATCTACGGCTAAATTAGCAGCAGCTTACGACGTTAGCGTCGAAACAATATTGGTACATTTGCGTCAAATTGGCAAGGTAAAAAAGCTTGACAATAGGGTGCCCCACGAACTCAATGATCGCCAGCGCGAAGTACGCGTCGAGACGTGCCTTGCACTGCTCAACAGACACACAAATGAAGGAATTTTGAACCGCATTGTTACCTGCGATGAAAAATGGATTCTGTTTGATAACCGCAAGCGCTCAGCAAGTTGGTTGGATCCTGGTTCAGCACCTAAACAATGGCCTAAACGAAAACTTACCCCTAGAAAAGTGATGGTCACTGTTTGGTGTGATGAATCACACCGGCGCTAGACCACCAAACGGGGTGAGCATTACTGCAGATGTGTACTGTGAAGAACTGAACACAATGATGGAGAAGCTGGCACATCTTCAACCAGCATTGGTCAATCGCTCGACTCCGCTGCTCCTGCACGACAACGCGCGACCTCATACTGCACAGCAGACGGTTTCCAAGTTGCAAGAACTGGGGTTGGAAGCTCTCCGTCATCCGCCCTACTCACCAGACCTTGTGCCTATAGACTACTACTTTTTTCAGAATTTTCATAACTTCTTGGCGGGCAAAAAATTCAATACCCGAGAGGCAGTACAAAATGCCTTTGAAGAATTTGTTGCCTCCCGTCCAGCTGATTTCTTTAAGAAGGGCATCAATAAACTGCCACTGCGTTGACAAAGATGCATTGATTGCATGGGTGAGTACTTCGATTAATACAAATAAAAAATACATGAAAAAAAAATACCGGTTGTCAGTAAAGTCGGTTTACTGACGATAGTTGAACGTGACAACGTCAACAACAACAACAACAACAACAACAACAATAATAATAATAATGAGGTAAAGGCAATGCGAGGTAACGCTGGTACTTGGGTACTTGGTAACGGTACTTGGTAACGATATAGGGTAACAGGTAACGCATGAGTCATGTTTTTTCGTGCGTGCAGCCGGCTCCATCGATTTATAAGACAACAAGTTATCACGTCAAAAAATTCGTTTAAATTTTTTCATACAAAACGGCAAATTCATAGGTAAAGACCAAATATGTTCCTGCGGCCTTATGATTCATACACTTTTACTTAAGCGTGAAGTCACAGCTAGGTATGACTTTAGCATGGAGCGTTTTTACGAGACTTGCGAAATTTTGTATGCAAATCGCTGTACCTTTGAAAATATTGACTTTCGATACACTGTTTCTTCTGAGAAGTTACTCATACTCATATGAGAAGTTACTCATACTCATACTCATACTCATATTTAAGAGTACTATTAATTTATGCAATAAAAAAAACAGTCGTCTAGCCTATTATGGAGAGACTGATAACAATTAAGTACGTAAATTCACGCTATTTGTACGTTATTGTGTCAGAATCTAATCAAACCCGCGATTTTGATCCCATTAGGCATCGAGCAAAATATATCCCTCAGAGATACACTTACGGTACCAGTTCACATCGCAACGATACGCAACGCTAATACGTTACACCAAAATGAAACAAAACGCGACATGGCGCTGCGTTTTTAAGATAGCTAATAAAAATTGAACTTTATCCACTACACAAAAAGATACACGTTTCGTAAAACATCAGTTATACAATGCACATGCGCTGTACAACGCAGTGTAATATGACATTCGACCTCTCACAATGGAAAGTGTATCTTTTTGTGTAGTTAATAAAGTTCAATTTTTATTAGCTATCTTAAAAATGCAGCGCCATGTCGCGTTTTGTTTCATTTTGGTGCAAATTGACCCTTACAACATTTTTTTTTAAATTTAATAGTACTGACACGTCTTAAATATTTTTTAATATCAAACTGCGATTTGGCGGATTATGTAATATAATGATTATTACGATTTACCATACGATAGGGATATTAAGATTATGCTCAAAAGCTTAGGAGATACACTAACGACGTGTTGCCGCCACGCCGGGGTACCTATTGATTTTAAAATTGAATCTAATGTGAGCAATGTATACATGAAAATCTACACTCAATTTGAAAGAAGAAATATTTGTTTGTTTGTTTGCATTGAACGGGCTCCGAAACTATTGGACCGATGTTGATATAATAAAATCCGCCCAGTGCGGCTATATATATAGTTATATCAATATAACCTGTTTTTTTTTTCAGAAGGCGAAATTTTCATTCATACCCGCATGACTAAACATGGAGAGCGCCGGCAACAGTACCACATTATATGACATCGACGGGGTAGACGGGGCCTCGCTGCACGGCAATTTCAACGTCGTACTGACCAAAGCCTTATGGCCGGTAGAAAGATGCTTAGAGGTGAATCTAATAAACGACACTTCAGAAGACCTGCTATCGCGTACATTTTTATCAAACGGCACAGAGATACAATGTCTGGAGCACTCGCCAGTTTTAACGAGAAGTGCGATGTTCAGAGCAAGCATACTGTTTCTGATGGCTATTATTTCGTTCATCGGGAACTTTGCGACGATGATAAGTGTCCGCAAAGGAAAGAGAAGTAGAAGACGGGCGCGGCCGTCTTGGACTGCAATATACAGCTTGATATTTCAGCTGAGTATAGCAGATCTGCTGGTGACAGTATTCTGCCTAGCCGGAGAGGCAGCATGGTCGTTCACAGTGCAGTGGTACCTGGGCAACGTCGCCTGCAAGCTGTTCAAGTTCGCGCAGATGTTCTCTCTGTACCTGAGCACGTTCATCTTGGTACTCATTGGAGTGGACCGATGGCTTGCTGTAAAGTACCCGATGAAGAGCATGGCAACGGCGACGAGGAACGGGAGGATGGTCATGCTTGCATGGGTCCTCAGCATACTACTGAGCTTACCACAGGTAGTTTTTTTTTTACTATTTTTTGGATGCGCAATAAAATATAATAAAATACTTCTAATTAGAAAGCATTATATTTAAGAAAAATAAACACTGATTAATTTAAACTATAAGGGATGTGAGAAAAGAAATAATGAATGGAATATGGAAGTATTTAACTGCGTAAGTACTTTCAAATTCCATCCCATTTTCCAAATTTTTTTTAAATACATTTGGTAGGTGGACACTTACACCTATTAAATTAACTTCCTGAAAGAAAATAATAAGACCATGTCCTTTAAAATTTGTTTCTTGAAGTAAAGATAGTTATAGATTTTTTCGATATCATAAAATAATTATAATTTTATAGGTATTTTAGGGGTTGGCTTTCCATACATGTGAAGTAGAAACGATATTTTTTCGAATATTTTTTTATAAATGAATATACATGACCACTTTTACAAAATCAACAATTTTCGAGTAACCGCCTCCAAAGTGATTTACAAAGTTGGTCCCCCCCCTGATATTAAATTTGATAGCTACGGAACCCTCCTTAGAAATGTCCTTAGATGCTCTTGGTTAGGTTTTTATTATTGCAGTTTATTACGCTATTGCTTAAAAACATAATATTATACGGATAAGGAAAATTAATTTTTATGTATGTTTAATATTGCTAATTCAACAAAAATAATGTTTATAACTAAAATCATAAGTTTTCCTTATAAGATAAATATACCTCGTAAATAAATTACCTGTAATATCTACCATGTTTTGTTGTGCTTAACCTCACTACAATAACTACGGTAGCATTTTACGGTTCGAAAAAAAAATGTGCTCCAAATTACTGTAAAAAACATAATAATGCATGTAACCGAGGTCTGTTAAATATTTTATGGAGTGTAACTAATGCCAGCAATACGTACCCTTTATAGAAACAATGAACATTTACGGTTCATTCGAATAGTAGCTATGTTGGTGTAGGTTACATTAGGGGTCAATTTACACCGAAACAAAACAATACCGCGCGCAATAGCGCTTAATTTTTAAGATAGATTTTGAAAATTAAACTTTATTAATGAATATTATGTAATGACATAAGAAGATACACGTTTCATTGTAAGAGTTCGGAAGTCAGGTTGCACCGCGCTGCACTACGCATGTGCAGTGTATGAGTGATGTCAAATGTACCTATTGTTTTTGGGTAGTACAGTATCTTTATTAGTTCAATTTTGAATAGCTAACTTTAAAATGTAGTTTGCGTATCGTGCGGTGTGAACTGACCCAATGAAATCCATAATCATCATAACATTCTTGATTTAATTATTTTTAAACAAAAATTAAACCGACTTACCAAACCAAAGTAAAAATACACAAAAAAGTATGAAATAAATCTTATATTCGAAATAATTCCCCTATAGAAAAGAAGATTTATTTCATAACGTTTTGTGCATTTTTAGTGGAGAATGGGGATTGTAGCATAGCTACTTTTTTTTACGTATTGTTATAGCTAATAACGATGCGTATAGCGTCGTCTATTGGCAGTTGTTGATATTAATAATAGCTAATTTGTGCTAGACAATGCCATCTATTGGCAAATGCTTCTAACTAGAGCTTCATCTCTAATATTTCTTTATTGTGGCATTTGAATTACGCATTACCGCTAATTGTCGGTTAAAAAAAAAAACAATGTCAGGAGGAGTATATAAGGGTTGTCGCGACATGACAGGGCCCTTTTTTCTCCTAACGAATTTTATTGTTCAAGTTTTTCTAGATACAAGTTTATAATAATTATATTTTAACCCCGTGTTCACGGGAGCTTCGTTTCGGGCACAAGCACCGCTATCTGTATACCGGATAAAGGCTTATCAAGGACGATTGGCTATTTTCCTACTACCGGATTTCTGAGGCCGCTAGATATTCCGGACTGGACAACTGAATTGGGAATCAGGCTGCACCCTTGGACGATCTATCGAACACGATCGGACGTAGCGGTGACTGATAGACGCTACCAGAGGTTGCAGTCCCAGTTCGCCACGTGCTCCTGGACTCAGCTAAGTTCCCACGTGGTTTTAAGCCCCTTGGATACCCAAAGATACCAAAGAAGCTAAGCCAGATCGCTCGGCCTTCTGCCCACGCCCTTATAATTCTTTTAATATATATTGTCACGGGAAAAACCTCTTTTATTTTAATTTCACCCGTAACAGGATGGTTGACTAACTTTTGGCTTCAGCTCATATATCTTGGATGTTTGAATTAATATTAAGAAAATTACGGTTGTTACAGATAGAAGAACTAGCCAGTTAATAGCAATTATTAATTTTAATACATATTTTTATCATTAAGATACTTACTTATTCGATTTTCTAAACTTCTGCCTCTTGGTCAACCTACCCCATATCCGGGGTTGGTTGACTATAAGTACGCGGTAGGTCGACCTAGGCAGTATTTCATGTAAATAAAGAGGATTAAATAAAAATAAAACATTATAATTTAAAATTAGTAATAACTCTTTCGATTAACATCAGAGATCAATATTCAATACTTGGTTTTATATATAAACATTAATCAACATACTTAACCTTCTATAAACTGAAACATTCTTCTTTTAGAAAACTAACTTAATAATAATTTAAACTACAAGTCTTTTGTTTCTTTTTTTCTCTATATTTCTTTTATACGTCCACGTTTTCTGCATATATTTTATGCAAATACAAATTTTGCATAAAATAGTAAACTTACTCAGTTAATTATTGTGGTATATTAATTTGTCTACCTACCACGAACAAACTTCGTCAACCAGCCCCTTACGAGATTTAAAATTTTAGCCCCGTGGCTTGACTACACCTTGGTGCTAGTATGAAGTCAATTCATTGAAATATAGAAAAAGACTATCAAATTTCCATTTGGCATAGTAACAACTGGATTTTAAATATATAGACAGACAGAAAAACAAAATATAAAGTATGAGTAAAAAAGTTTGCTTACCAGGAACAAAAACGAAACATGTAGTGCTACTCCCGAATGTCACGCGACTGCGTCAGCGCATTTCGCACAAGTTAGCGGGTCGCGGGGGCTTGTCTTTGTTCGTGATTGGTTGACGAAAAACACGTGACAGTAGTGAGTTATTGCCGCTTAGTCTACGTACTGTTACGGGGTGGTTCAGGATTTGGTTTTTAAAAAAACTAATTTAATTGAAACACGAAAATATATTATAAAAAGAACTTAGAGAAAGACCTGCACCCGACGGAAGTCCAATTCAATCTGACTAAAAACACTATGTTTTATTAAACGGAAATAATATAGGTTTCCTATTGCATTAGCTATAATGCAATGGGAAACTCGGCAATTTTACTATACATATGAACTTTACTATACATGCAACTTGCGATATAACAACCCCCCCGTTAAGATCGATCATCACATCTCAAAGTGATGAGAGATTACGCTAAGATTAACGCGAGAGATTGGACTTTCGTTTGAAGTATACCTACAAGAAAACAGCTAAAATACAAAAATATCTTATTTACTCAAATTTATTCAAAATACTTAATTAACAAAAATATTATTAGGATTTCTTAAGATATAGTTATTACATTTATCGTATATTATAAAAATAAGTACAAAATATTATTTTGAGAATTAATGTATATTATTATTATATCTGCATTAAAATTTAAATAATTTAACATTTACGGAATTGGCGTGCTAATAGACGTTTCCTCCAGCACAGAATCATTTTTAATACTATTATCCTTAAAGACAACAAGAGATGCTGGATGATCAGTGCGAGAATTGGAATTATGGCACTGATTAAAAATTTGAATACATCAAGGCGATTTCTTACAAGTAATATTTGTTCGACATTTATACATGTAAGAGATAATAAATAATTTAAAAATTAATTGTACCGGAAGTACTGTACAGACTTCAGCTGTCGGTTGTCAGCTGTCAACTTGATAACTTGTCAGTTGTCAACGTCATTATAACTGTCAGTGGTGCGTTTGTTTATTAGTCGAGACTTCACTTGCTCTGAGAACAACGCCTGCGCCGGTCGTGCGCACTGACTGTGTTTAAAGTGATAAAATTTAAATATGTCGGACACCGATGGCGACCGTGCGGATGTTAATCCATTCGAATCTGCGACAGCAGCGGTGGGATTGATCTCAAAATCATCCCACATGCCTACCGCAATGGCTACTACTCAAAACGAAGAATATTTTCGGCCGGAAAGCGAAGATCAAGGTGACAATGTGGCGGGTCCCTCAACATTGGAGAACAAAGGAAATTCAGTGCCTTCACCTGAAAACTAGGCTGTGTTCTTCCAAAATATGATGGCGGGCCTCCAAAACTCCAAATTGTCTCCAACAAGCGCCGTAGGATCTAGAAAACTGAAAGCTAGCGAAATTTATCTACCCTCTTTTGATCCGGACGAGTGTCAATCCACTGTGGCACAATGGTGCGACGAGATTGAGAACCACAACCAGCGCAACTCGTGGACGGATTATGAAACCAGGAATGCGGCTTTTATTCGCCTGCAGGGCCGTGCCAAGAAATGGGCAGCACGTTCGTACCCGCTGTGCAAGACTTGGGAAGAATTAAAGGAGCGGCTCACACAGCAGTTTTTTTCGACCAGGAGATTCTACGACTTGTTTCGCGACATGGTGGAGTACACGTGTGACCAGGCGGCGACGTACATCGAGTATTCAACTAACAAAATCGCGCTGATAGACCGGTTGGATACCGGTTGGGGTGAGTCTAACAAAATTGAGGTGGTGATCTCCGGCATCACAGACGTTCAGGTACGCACTGATTTACTTAAAAACACGCCTACCAATTTTGTGACATTTGATAGAAATTTAAATACGTACCCTAAAATTAAAATTTTAAAGCGTCAATCCGTTATGACGCGAACTGATAATGAAATTCCCAAGCGTTCCAGACTAGGCGAGCCACTTACCGAGCGTCGCTGTCATTATTGTAATAAGACCGGCCATTTGAAGCGACATTGTTTACAGTTGCGTAATAAAAATAAGCGTGAGGACTCCGATTCTTGCATGCCAGTCGATAAACCTAGTAATAAGCAAAATGTTACTCAATGTTCTTACAGTCATAAGACTGGACATTCTGAATCTACTTGCTTTAAAAAATGTTACTCAATGTTCTTATAGTCATAAGACTGGACATTCTGAATCTACTTGCTTTACTAAACAGCGCGATGAAAACTCAAAAAATTTTAAAGATTCCAAATTACAGACGAAATCAGTTAACGTTTGTTCATCTTCCAATGACTCTTTGATTAAAACGTGTATTGGTGGCTATACTTTACTAGCACTCATTGACAGTGGTTCAGAATGTTCATTGATTAAAAAGGAAATAGCTGATTATTTACCCGATAAGAAGGAGGTTTCGTTTACTCGTCTTTCAGGTATTGGTTCGGTGCCATGTTTTTCATTTCGTAAAATGACAACATTTGCTGAGTTTGACGGGTTACATACCGAGGTCACGTTTGTGATAGTCGATTCACACTTACTACCGTATGACGTAATCTTAGGTAGAGAGATTTTTAAACCCCTGGATTAATATTTACTCTCAATAGCGATGGCGCTAAAATTATACGCGATGCTAGTGTTAATATGTGCCGAAATTTGAACATGGATGCAGAGTTAGATAAAATTAACACTGACTTGACCGAATCTAACGACATTGATAGGTTGAAGTCCGTATTGGCAGTATACAAGAATAATTTTACAAGTGGAAATTCTCAAACTACCGCAATACAGGTACCATGGAAATTAAACTTAAGAATCCCGATAAAATCGTACAGCGACATCCGTACCGACTAGCCCCTTCCGAACGCACTATTATGCGAGATATTATTGCTGATTTAGAGAGTAAAGGTATAATCTGCGAAAGTTCCTCTCCTTTTTCTATCCCCGCATTGCTAGTAAAGAAAAAGGACGGGTCTGATCGCCTTTGTGTCGATTATAGGGAGCTTAACTCCAACACTGTACGTGATAGTTACCCTTTGCCGCTGATATCGGAACAAATTGATGCTCTTGGGCAAGCATCTCATTTTTCAAGCTTAGATATGGCCTCTGGGTTCCATCAAATTTTGATGGCATCCCAGGCGGACATTGAAAAAACCGCGTTTATTACGCCGGACGGTGTATGGGAATATTTGAAAATGCCGTTTGGGCTTTGCAACGCACCTTCTGTGTACCAAAGGGCCATTAATAAGGCGCTTAAAGGGTTAAAAGATAAGGTAGCATTGGTTTATATCGACGATGTCCTAATTTTTTTCAAAAACTAAGGAGGCTGCGTTTCGTGACCTTGATCTGGTGTTATCTGCACTATCAAAGGCAGGTTTTGCTTTTAACTGGAAGAAATGCACCTTTCTCAAATCTTCAGTATAATACCTAGGCTACATTGGCGGCAACAATAGCATTAAACCTAATCCTAAGAAGATAGAGGCTTTAGCTAACGCACCCTTACCAACTAATGTGAAGGAGTTACGTCAATTTAACGGTCTCGCTGGGTATTTCCGAAAGTTTGTACCTAATTTCTCCTCTATTATGGCGCCTCTATACTCCCTTACAAAAAAGGACGCTAAGTGGATATGGACTACTGAACACACAAAAGCTCATGCAACTGTGATAGGCTATTTGACTTCCGAACCTGTGTTAACGATTTTTACTTTAGTAAGCCGATCACACTGATGCGAGTTCGATCGGATATGGCGCTATTTTATTTCAAAAGTTTGATAATCAATTAAAAGTTATTTTAGTCAAAGGACTTCGAACGCAGAAAGTAGATACCATAGTTATGAACTGGAGACGCTAGCGGTGTTCAGGGCGCTTAAACATTTCCGTCATTATCTACTTGGTAGAGAATTCAAAGTCGTGACTGATTGCAACGCGTTAAAGGCATCACGTCACAAACGAGAGCTTTTACCGCGTGTCCATAGGTGGTGGGCGTATATGCAAACCTTCGATTTTGAGATAGAGTATCGAAAGGGTGAAAGAATTCCGCACGTAGACTGTTTGAGCCGTAACCCCACAAACTGCAAGGAAGTGAATGTCACGCGTGTGAGTGATGAATGGCTGCAAGCTGAACAAATATTAGATTCTGACATAAACCGAATTAAAAAGTCCATTGAGAACGATACCATTGAAGCTAATCTTAGGTCATCTTACACCTACAAAGACAATTTGTTGTATAAAAATTTTCAATTAGATGGTAAAACTTTTTAATCGCGTAATTGTTCCCAAAAACTTTCGTTGGCAAATAATTCAAAAATTTCATGATGAACTAAAACACCTAGGATGGGAAAAAACTTTGTTTAAAATTCGTGAGCATTTTTGGTTCCCAAATATGTCTTCATCGGTAAGGGCTTATGTAGACCATTGTTTACCGTGCAAAATTAATAAAAATCCTCCTGGTAAAAAACAATCAGCGTTACATCCCATAGATAAAGTTGCAGAACCTTTTCATACCATTCACATTGATACTAGTGGTAAACTGACTGGTGGTAGGATGTCCAAGGAATATGTGATAGTAATAGTCGATGCTTTCACTAAGTTATGCCACTTAACAGCTGTCAAAGACTTAACATCTCGATCTGCTTGCGAAGCCCTCAGAAGTTTTGTCCCACACATTCGGAACACCGCAACGTATTATCTCGGATCAAGGCACCTCCTTCACAGGTCAAGATTTTCAAAATCTTTGTAAGGAATGGTGTATTGAATTCCATGAAATTGCTAGCGGCGTTTGCCGTGCTAACGGGCAAGTAGAGCGTCTAATGTCCGTTTTAACTAATTGTTTTACCGTTGCTGCGAATCATGAAAATAAATCCTGGAAATCTGTTATCGGTGAAGTTCAATTAGCTTTAAATTGTACTATTTCATTCGAATCTGCGACATACATCAGATATATTATAAATATAACGCTGCTTAATAAGCTTAAAGACATGTAGTGAATGCCGTATGTCTCTAAATGAGATGAGTTTTCTAATTTATTTAACTAATCTTCCATTGAGCGAAGGTGGATGCTGGCATGTAGTAATGAGTCAAAAGTGAATTAATGCAGTCCGACTATATCTTTGACGACGTAAGAGAGTTACAAAATACATTTAGCTTTTCTAATAAAAACTCTATTTTATCTAAGTTAGGTTGGATATGACTTATATCTAAATATGCTAAGACTTTCCAGTCGTTATTAGTAAATTTAAGATCTAAGAGCTTATCAAAATAAAGGCCCGGACTACTAATGATGGGCGATACGAAATCTGATCTAGCTAGCGGCGACAGCGCGCATCTGAAATAGAATGAAAGAACTTATGTTACGATTACGTTATACTTACTGTTGTTACTACTAACTTACTGACCTAGGACTCTATGCTGTGTCGTCACTTGCCGGCTTTTTTTCATCGAAATGATGACGAACGTGCTTACGATTAATTAATAGCGTTGCCGTATGATTACCATTTAGTTTTATTATTTCATACGGACCTTTCCACACTGGAGATAAGGCCTTATTTTGCTTGGGGTGGCAACGGACATACACCATATCGCCAGCGTTGTATATAATAGGCTTTGTTCGAACATCATAATAATTTTTAGATTTTTCTTTAGACGTCTGAATATTTTGTAGAGCCTTTTGACGGCTATAATAAAGACAATGATTTAGTGCTCGAATATAATCTGTATATGTGTTGTTATCGAGGACGTCTATGTTAGATGGTAAATAGGGTTTAAAGCCAAATAATAGTTTTAATGGGAATTAACCTGTCGTACTATGCACATTTGAATTATAAGCTATCATAGCGCTTGGGATGTAAAGGTCCCAAATGTTTTGATTTTCGCCTATATAGGACCTCAAATATTCTTTGAGGGTAGAGTGGCTTCTTTCTAGCGCGCCACAAGTGTGGGGATGATATGGTGAAGCAAAATTGTGTTTGATACTAAATAACCTTGCTAGTTGCTTAAAAAGGTCAGAACAAAAGTTTGTGCCTTGGTCGGAGATGATCATTTTGGGTATTCCCATGTGTGAAATATAATTAACGAGTGTTCTAGCTATGTCTACAGCTGAACATGACTGCAGAGGATAAGCTTGTGAAAATTTAGTGAGGTCATCTTGTACAGTAAGTAAAAATTTATATTTATATTCATATGTTTCAGGAAGTGGAGCGACCAGATCCAAATAGATTTTTTTGTTGGGTCACGATGCTGTGGAGTTTATTATCATTGGAGCCCGATTGGTTTGTCGTAACGGCTTATTAATTTGACACGAGCGACAATTTTTTACGTAATCTTCGATGTCTTGCCTCATGTTTTTCCACCAAAATCTCTACAAATTTTGGGGAGTTCCCTCGATTCTTCATGGATGCCTACATCAGGTTTCCACTTTGGTGACTAAAGGACCAATTTCAAATTATACCTATTACAAAAACAAAAGAATTATGCAAAAAGGTCTACAAACGGCAGAGTAATGTTCAAAGATATCCGTGTTGGTGTAAAATGAGAAATACCTATTATATCATCATAATGTGATGATGTATGGTATGATGACGGTAATGATGATGATTACAGTAATTGACATACTGGCATATGCTTGCAGTTATTTAAACAACGAAATCCCCAAAGATGTATCTATAAGGAGTCAGGAGTTTTGTTCAGTACTTTTAGATACAGGGTATACCTTGGTGGAAAAACTTACTTTTTGGTAGCATGTGCTTGGGTTACTTCAGGAAAAGATAACATTACTATATGTGTCCATATAAATTTCGAGAAGTTCCCTCGATTCCTCATAGATCCCATCTTAGGTCACCACTTTGGTGATAACGGGACCAACATCGGATTATACACTTTACTTTAAAAAAAAAATTTTGAAAATCGGTCCACAGACGGCGGAACTATCGTTGAACACAAAATAATATATATATACAGCCGAACGAATAACCGCCTCTTTTTTTTGGAAGTCGGTTAAAAATAACCTTAATTTTCATTAGAAAAATAACTAGATACTTTTGATGATAATTAAATAATACCAAACGGTGGGTGTTCATACGTATATTAAGTAGTACTAATTATTTTTTTGCCTTCATTGAAGGCATCGATAAAACATGCGGCATCAGATGAGCTATAGCTCCTCCCACAAATTTGTAGGAATTAATACATTAATTGTAGTGGTTCCGCATTAATTATTTTCAGTAAAGATGATATAGATTTTATCCTGGTATGTTTGTATACATGTATTAAAACACAGAATTAAATACTTACCTACAGTAATTCCAATGCTACTTTTAAAAAACGCCGCATATAATAAAAAGGTTGTGATCATCACAAATCTATCTTAAGATATAACTGACATGATAAATAATATGACAATCAATTACTGTTTTCTTGATATCTGAAAAAGGTTAAATACCCCCCTCCCTCGCGTGCGATTTGTGCGATTTCGATTGCTACGATCAGCGACCATTTTTATGGACTTTCATCTCAAATCCTCCTGACTACATTTACATTCGTACTGATAAAATATATATTATCAAATTGTAGTATTCGTTTGTACAATTAATGTATGCATAGTGCATACCCGCTAATTGTGTGGTGGGCCAATTATTAGATACATGGCGTCAAAAGAACAAAGAAACTCTACTTACTTCTCTTACAACTTTTGAATTTATTCACACCAATTGTAAACAAAATGTAATGTTGTAAACAATATAAGAAATGAGTATAATATCGAAACCAATCTAGAATAAAGCTAACATTGTCAATACAATAATATTTTATCATGGGCGAATGTATTTGGAGCTTAGTGAAAGAAAAAGTATTCAATTTAATGTTTTAACTTTTAAAAAATATTTATGATAATAATGTTGATAAAATTATAATATTTTAAACATACTTACCAAGAACATCGATAGTCAAATATTACATTTCCACACTTTCTCAATATTATCAACTACGCTACTGGCTACAAAGGCAAAGTTTTTCAGGCCGTTTATTTATCGTTCGTCTATCTATGGATAATAATATTAGAACATCATACCGTTTTGTCAAGGACACAATTATTCTTGTTAACTATAGTTAATAACTATTATAATAACTACTATAGCTACAATAACTATTATAATAGTTATTGTAATTTTAACACATTTTAACACGCAAATCAGAGTAATGAAGCATGTAAATATTTTCTATAATTTTCGGTGAAAACAAAAGATGAGTAAAATAAATATTCATTTTGGGAAACATCTGTGTTTGTTCATTTCTAAAGGGCCCCACAGACGAGAGGCCGATCGTTTCAGTAAGAACTGACGTCAGTTCTACCTGAACGGATTCGAGCACATACACGGAAAAAATCGCATCCGACCCAACTGACGTCAGTTCGGCCTGAACGGATTCGAGCACACACACAACAAAATCGCATCAGTTCGCTCTGGTTTGGGGTAAGTTACGGTCGTGTTTATTAATTGTATTTTTCTACAACTGTAGTCACGCTATGGACGAAACCGAATTATTGTGTTATGCTACCTCAGACTTAATATGCAAAAAGAAAACAAAAAGAGAAGTATGTAGGTTAAAAACTTGCTCCAACAAAGGGATACTTGTTCCCACATCAATATTTTACGGGAACTACGTCTTTATCCAAAAGATTGGTTAAATCATCTTCGCATGGATGGGGAAGTCTATTTACAGTTACTTAGTTTAGTGACACCATTAATAGAAAAAAAGAACACGAATATGCGACAAGATGTATCTCCGCATGAACGTTTGACTGCTACTCTGAGGTTCCTTGCGACTGGACCAAAGTATGAAGCTACTACCATCATATCACCACAGGGTTTAGGGAAAATTATTCCAGAAACATGTTGTGCAATATTGGAGGCATTAAAAGATTAATATAAGGTACCATAATGAAAATAGTTTTTAAATAAGAATGTATCAACTACTTGTTCTATAGCAATCAGAAATTTTTTGCAAGTTACACAATATTCTGACTATAATATCTAACCTATTATGATTTATTATAATATATACTATTGGGTGAAAATTGTAAACTTTGATTTCATATTATGATAGTCAGCGTCCTGGTTCCGTATGTTAAAAACGTTCTGTATACTAAATTTCATTCAAACCCGCTCAGCAGATTTGTGAGAAAGAAAAATAATAATCGCACATCTTTATCAGTAGTTCGATTCTGATAATTAAATCCTGCAATAATACAGTTACGCAATAGGCTAGTTTCATCTAACAAAATCCAATGATATAAATTTGTTAATTATATAGTTTCTATCATAAGAAATACGAATACAACACTATTTTGTTATATATTAGGTCACTACATATGAAATTGG
Organism: Phengaris alcon alcon; assembly: GCA_037179445.1. NCBI lineage: Eukaryota > Metazoa > Arthropoda > Insecta > Lepidoptera > Lycaenidae > Phengaris > Phengaris alcon. Next base: position 67,340 of record JAYRCH010000342.1, read on the forward strand.
CGTTTTGTAAAGGAGGAACTCGATTCATCGATTCGAGTCGATTTTTTTTAAACATAATATATTTATTTAATCAAAGTATCTATGCACTTTTGCCATCTCATAGATAGTTCATTGATTTTCATTCCATTGACATTCCAATTGAAGCTCCTCTAATTTGGTAGCAGTCTGTTGTGCAGTGTGTGGTCTAGCGTTGTCCTGAAGCAGCAGTGGCCTAGAGCAAATTACCAACCTCGGTTACCAACAGCAGCTAGATTTTTTATTATGATTTGCAGCTGCTGGCAAAAGACATCTGTCGTAATCGTCTGGCCAGATTTAAGAAAGATATAGTGAACAAAACTGGCACTAGTCCACCAAACGCTCACAAGTAAATTTTTATGAGTAAATTTTCGCTTGGGGCAGGCTTTGGCTGGTTCGCCAGGGTTCAGCCATTGCGATGAGCGTTTCCAATTATCGTACAGGATCCACTTTTCATCACAGGTAATGATTCGATTTAAAATCCCTTCATTATGTGCCGGTTGAGAAATGTAACGCAGCAGTCGACACGCGTTTATCGGTTTGCTGCACTCAATTCATGAACCCTCATGAATTGAGTGCAAAATGCAAAGTGCAAAGCAAAATTTGCTTCAAGTGGATTAAAACAGTTTTATCACTAACACTGCAGCCTGCAGCTAACTTGGACGTGGTTTGCGATGGATCCGCTTCCACAATAGCCTTCAATTATTCATTATTAACTTTGGTCTCCGGCCGTCTTATTCTGCAGGTCGAAATTTTCCAGAACAAAAACGTTGGAACCAAAAACGCACAGTGTTTTATTTTGCGACACCGCCGCCATACACATCATCAATCCTTCGAGCCGTTTCTGCAGCACTGGTGCCACGGTGAAACTCGTACTAGTTACATGTTCAACCCTAAGGAAGATGGCTGACGCAGCAGCATCGCCGCGACTCGTGTATTCTTCTTTCGGGTTTTGCAATAATGTATAATCAGCAATAGGAATTTATTGTAATTAAATTAAATTATTTTAGCGGCATTATATATCGAACCTCGAATCGGTTCATATGTATCTAGTATTAAATTTAAATTTAATTAAATTGTAAATTAGAAATTAAGAAAAGAATAAACTCGTCATAAAATTTTGTTTTTTTTTAACATCCTCGGCTCCAAATACATAATTGGCGCAGTCTTTGGATAATTTCGGGGCTACGGCGATCGTGAAAATGAAGATTTCCGGGGTCTAGAATCGACACCGCGCGCGGTCGTTCTAGCTGTCGTTCTTAAGGGTTCACCGAAGCTACGAACATCAAGAAGAGTAAGCAGCCGGGGCGCACTCAAACTACAGTACAGCGGGAGAAAAAGCCAGAGAAGTCGACGAGTATGTGAGTACATTCTTTGTTGACGAGTTGATTCTTTTCTCATAAGTGTTGCTTTCCACGTCCAAAATTTTCCGTCCCACTAAAAATAGTGATAGGCCCGCCTCCTCAAGGCAGGTACGTAGGGATAGCATATTAGATTTAAATCGAAATTTAGGAGAGAGCTCGAATCGCCCTCTACTTGATTCTAGTGACGAAGATAGCTTACATTTAAATTTTTTTTTCGATTCGGAGAGCTCAAATTGCTTTCAAGAAATTTTAAACGAGCAGGAACTTTTAATTAATTCAAATAATATTAATTTAGATTTAGATAGTAATACACTATCGTATATTAGTACCATGGACCCGGATATGGTATACAAGGCTCTTCGCCCAGTTCCCGAATTCGACGGGAACCCCAATATACTTACTAGGTTCATTAGGATTTGTGACCAGATTGTCGTACAATGCGTTAAAGATGATCCAGGATACGAGTTATCTAATTTATGCGTTATAAACGGAATTTTAAATAAGATTACAGGCCCCGCGGCCCGAACAATTAATTCAAACGGGATTCCGGAAAATTGGCTAGGTATAAGAAATACATTAATTAATAATTTTGCGGACCAAAGGGATGAAACCGCCCTCTACAACGATTTAGCTCTTGCAACACAAGGGAATGAAACCCCTCAAGAGTTTTACGACAGGTGCCAAAACCTTTTCAGTACCACGATGACGTACGTCTCTTTACATGAAACGTTAGCCATCACCATTGAGGCTAAAAGACAATTATATAGGAAACTAACTTTACAAGCGTACGTCCGGGAGTTGAAAGATCCTCTTGGCTCTCGCATAAGATGTATGAGACCTGAGACGATAGAAAAGGCATTGGAATTTGTCCAAGACGAGTTAAACGTAATGTATTTGCAACAAAGAAATACTCCTCGTCCATCATCATCATCATCATCACCACCTTCACACTCACAGTTTAAAATGCCTCCAGCTAATTTTAATAACGTACCGCGAGCGTTACCTGGACCTAGTTGGCAGAAACCCGCGTTTACGCCACCCTTTCAACATCACCAAATACCTTTAGCGTCCCCCGTTACAACCGACTCGAACACAACAAATGTTTAGGGCACCTTTACCGAATCATAGTCATGGTTTTAGAATTCCTCAAATGAATTTTCCGCCTAATAATTCAGGGCCAAAGCCCATGAGGGGAGTAAGCCATTTTGTCACGAAACCCATGCCACCAAGAATCCATGCCATGATTGGCAGAGGTTTGGAAACCCTCCTCCATTTAACTATTTTAAGAGTAGGGAAATGAATTACAATGAATTTTCCGACTATTACCCTGACTATAGTCACTATGACCAACAGGACTTTGAATATGACTACGAATATAATGACTATTGTAACTATAATGACTGTGACGAACAACTTGCACTCGATCAGTATAATTATAATTATTATAGCGAAAATACACCGGTACCCTATATAGAACATACACCCAGATATTCAAATCCGACACAGCACTCTGATGATTTAGCTCAGCCTAGTACTAGCAATAAAAAGCAGGATTTTCAGAAACGCAGAAGCCACACCGCACCAGAATAGAGTTAAATTTACAGTCAAAAAAAGAATTGCCGTACCTACAGATTCATAATCCTCCACTTAAATTGCTTATAGATACAGGGGCTAACCAATCATTTATTAGCCCTGAAGCCGTTGATTTTTTTTTCTCTCATATACCTAAAATATTTGATCCTTTCGAGGTCACTAATTCACGCATAACTAGTGTACACGAACACTCTATTATAATTCCTAGTTTTCCAGAATTTAACGAAAAAAAGAATCTAAAGCTTTTCATATTTAAATTTCATAACTACTTTGACGGGTTGATTGGATTAGATTTACTAGAAAATTGTAAAATAGACCTCAAAGATAACGTTTTAATAACAGATAGTGCGAAATTACCACTTTTGCGATATCAATGTAGGAGAGATATTAGAGAAGAAACTATTCCTGCAAATTCATCCAAACTTATTAGCATTCCAATTGACCATGACGACGGCGAAGTCTATATACCGGAACAATTTTTATGTAACTTCGTTATTCACGAATGTATTACGACCGTTTCTGACAAGATCGCTATAGTTGAAATAAAAAATGTGACAGACACCGACTCCGTAATTTCATTTAATTCGCCTACACAAATTGACGTTTGTAACCTTGAGTGTACTGAACCTGTTCAGGACCCGACTCGAATTAAGAATGTATTAGAACGACTTTGGACTGACCATCTGAATCCTGAAGAAAAAGCTAACTTAGAGACTTTGTGTAGGAATTACGCCGACATATTTTACATTGAAGGAGAACCCTTGACTTTTACCAACAAAATTAAGCATACTATACGGACCCATGACGAAATGCCAGTATACACCAAGAGCTATCGCTACCCATTTATATATCGACAAGAAATTAGGGATCAGATAGCTAAAATGTTAGACCAAGGTATAATACGACCCTCACACTCTGCCTAGAGTTCACCTATTTGGGTAGTTCCAAAGAAGGTCGATGCTTCCGGGAAACAGAAATGGAGACTGGTAGTTGACTTCAGGAAACTTAACGACAAGACCATCGATGACAAGTATCCAATCCCCAATATCACTGACGTTTTGGATAAACTAGGTAGATGCCAATACTTCACCTTAGATTTGGCTATATATATATAGCCAAATCTAAGGTGGATATAGCTATAACCGCGTTCAATGTAGAGCACGGACACTTTGAGTTCTTACGTATGCCAATGGGATTAAAAAACTCGCCATCAACATTCCAACGTGTTATGGATAATATTCTGAAAGGTCTACAAAAAGAAATTTGCCTAGTATACTTAGATGATATAATAGTTTTCAGCACGTCCCTTCAGGAGCACATGGTGAACTTGGAGAAAGTTTTCCGTAGATTACGCGATTCAAACTTTAAAATACAAATGGACAAGTCAGAGTTTTTAAAATTAGAAACCGCATACCATATTATAAGTAACGAAGGTATAAAACCTAACCCTGACAAAATCAAAGCAATCGAAAATTATCCGTTACCAAAAACAAGTAGGGAGATAAAGCAATTTTTAGGTTTACTAGGATACTATAGAAAATTTATACCTGACTTTGCGCGTGTTACTAAACCGATGACTAAATGCTTAAAAAAGACAAGTAAAATAGTTTTGAATTCGGAATATATCGACTGTTTCGAAAAATGTAAGACTTTGTTGACCAACGACCCAATATTACAGTAACCTGACTTTACAAAAGACTTTATACTTACCACTGACGCCTCGAATGTAGCTATAGGCGCCGTACTGTCTCAGGGCCCAATTGGAGCTGACAAACCTATTAGCTACGCATCTAGAACTTTAAGTAGTAGCGAAATAAATTACAGCACCATCGAGAAGGAACTGTTAGCAATTGTATGGGCTACTAAATATTTTAGACCCTATCTATTTGGACGAAAGTTCAAGATAGTTACTGACCATAAGCCCCTCCAGTGGATCATGAATATTAAAGAACCCAATTCGAGACTTACTAGATGGCGACTCAAACTCAGTGAGTTCGACTACACTGTAGTATATAAGAAAGGCAAGTGCAATACCAACGCCGACGCCCTATCTAGAGTTCAAATTAATAACGAAGAAATCGAGTCCCTTCTCACAGAATTGACCTTTCTATAAGACCTGAACCTTCTGCTGGGTCTTCCACTGCAACGGCGCATTCCTCAGCTGAAAACCCTATACTTGAGATCCCAATAACTGACGAACCACTTAACAAATTTCATAGACAAATCTGTATTACTATCTTAGGTGACATCAAACGACGACCGACTGTGACTAAGCCATTTGATACACATACACGCACACATATTCAAGTATCTGAGTCAAATTTAGAGCAAGACGTAGTAGATGCTATAAAGGAGTACGTTAATCCCAAGATAAAAACGGCCCTCAAAATTACACCTCCACTAGGTATGTACTCTATAATACCGATACTCCAAAGCAAGTTTAAATCATCCTCCATGCATCTTGTTTTAGCAAAAACGGAGTTGGAAGACGTAAAAGAGTATTTGCGACAACAGGACATAATAAAACATTATCACGAAGGAAAAACGAATCATAGAGGTATAAATGAGTGTTATTTAGCTTTATCCCGTAAATACTATTGGCCTAAAATGCGTGAAGAAATAACAAAATATATTAATGAATGTACTATCTGTGGACAGTGTAAATATGATAGAAATCCTATTAAACCTCAACTTGACATCGTACCACCAGCAACAAAACCATTTGAAATAGTACATCTAGACTTATTCACAGCACATAATGAAAAATACTTGACTTTTGTTGACTCATTCTCTAAATACGGACAAGCTTACCATTTACGTGACGGCACAGCAGTCAGTATACTTCAGGGACTACTTACGTAATGTACACACCATGGATTACCCTTGACAATTGTAACTGACAATGGAACCGAGTTCACCAACCAACTATGTTCTGAATTCACTAGATTACATAAAATAATTCACCATAGAACTTTACCCCATTCACCTAATGATAACGGGATTATAGAGCGTTTCCATTCTACTCTTTTAGAACATCTTCGAATATTAAGACTTAAACAGAAAGACGAACCAACCATTAACCAGATGCCTTACGCAATATTAGCATATAATAGTTCTGTACATAGTTTTACGAAATGTAGGCCCCACGACATTATTAGAGGACATTTCAATCCTAGGGATCCATTAGACATTAACTTGACCGAACATCTAATGCAACAGTACATTTTGATCGAACATCTAATGCAACAGTACATTTTGATACACCGAGATCAAATGAAAACAGTTTATGAAATTATTAATGAATCCACTGCACGTGATCGTACAAACTTAATGAATAATAGGAACAAAAATCGTGAACCAGAAATAGAATACACTCCAGACCAGCAAGTTTTTATTAAAAAACCCCATGGCTAATAGGCAAAAATAAGCACCCCGATACACTAGTGACAACGTTTTAGCAGACTTACCAATTCACATTTACACCTCGAAGAAAAAGGGGCCCGTCGCGAAGGCTCGTCTTAAGCGCGTTCCTAAGATTAAAAACTTGTTACAGGTTTCGACTGATGCTGATAATACACATGACCATGGCAGCAGACATAAGACTTGAACAACATGACAGTGGACCTGGACTTTTACCATTTAGACTCGGTCGAGCAAAGTTCATCACTCATTATCACTCATTCATACAATACGTAGAACTTACTGACCTGGAGAAACGTATTGACTCGGTATATAGTCAAATAGATTATTTTAGGACTCAACTAGATAACGGTTCTTTAACTATATTTGAAATTCAAATTGACTACTTATATTCTAAATTAGCTAAAGTAAATACACAGTTAAGAAGTCTCGAACCTAATCGAGTACGTAGAGGAATAATTAATGGTTTAGGATCCTTTATAGAAAGTGTAACTGGTAATTTGGATCATTCAGATGCCGAAATGTATAATAGCGCAATAGAATTATTAGAGAAAAATGAACATAAACTAGTTTCGGAATTTAATAATCATATTAGTCTTAATAAAGCATGGATGAATCAGTATGATATGTTAATTGATAATTTAGTAGATAATCAGAAGAAAATTAACGAAACTTTACAGTTATTTTTGGATAAATATAGTTCAGAGGTAAAATTTGCTAAATTTGCACAGTTGTTAGCGATAATTACTGAAAACACTGACGATCTTTACTTAGAATTAATTAGATTAGAAAATACTTTAAGTTTTATTCGTGCATCGAGCACTCATCATTGCATGTTAAGTATAGATAATTTAGCAAATATGATAGATAGACTTAAGAAAATTTACAACAGTAAGCAGATCCTAGAAGCTGATTTAAGGGAATACTACGATATCATTAAGCCTGGAAGTTATTTCGTAGATAAGCGTATAGTAATAGTTTTTAAATTTCCTATAGTAGCCCTAGATGATTACGATTTTTTCCGTCTCTCCATTGTTCCTAATAAGCTCCTACAAACCTTTATCCCTCCACATCCTTATATAGCAACCGATGGGAAATTTTTCATGTACATAGAGGCTGAATGCCCGAAGTTTGACGATTACCTTCTCTGCGAAGAAAATATGAACTACTATCAGCCCCGAGGAAGCCCTGACTGTATACAAAGCATCATCATCAATCAATCACTAGATAAGTCATGCAGCCCCACGAGAATCACCTTAACGAAGGAAGCTATGGAGCAATTGGACGATAAGCACTACACCATAATTTTCCTAAATCCAACTAAAATCCAACTGCAATGTGAACGGAAGGAGTACATAACAGTATCCGGCAGCTACCTCGCTACAATTCCACATGAATTTTCGCTGCGGACGGACTCATTCAACATAATCAACACTAACGACGAAATCAAAGGACAACCCTTGAAGATCATCGAAATCCAAGACAATCTCGTAGTCACGGACAAAGATGTTCCCCATATAACCCTTAATTCTCTCGACTTAAAGAATCTCCATCGCCTGGAAGACAAAGTAATTCTACAGAGTCCTGTCCAATTAAACCAAATATCTTCTTCACTGTACCATACAACGTTGCCCTTATATACGTTAGTATCTGGTATAGTTGCAATTCTTCTCATTGTCATTATTCGACGTCGCCGCTTGCGCCGACAAAAGGATAGCAGCCCAAGTGAAGAGGTCTCCCAAGCTAGTCGGGCCGATCATCCTGTCTACGCAGTTCCTGCCAAAAATCATGAATCTCTGCCAGCAACATTCTCGCTGAAAGTCCTCAAATAGTTGCTGCTCTGGGGGTGGAGGAGTTACATGTTCAACCCTAAGGAAGATAGCTGACGCAGCAGCATCGCCGCGACGTGTGTATGTAATGTATAATCAGCAATAGGAATTTATTGTAATTAAATTAAATTATTTTAGCGGCATTATATATCGAGCCTCGAATCGGTTCATATGTATCTAGTATTAAATTTAAATTTAATTAAATTGTAAATTAGAAATTAAGAAGAGAATAAACTCGTCATAAAATTTTGGTTTTTTTTAACATCCTCGGCTGCCAAATACATAATTTACTCTAAAATAATACGATATTTCATGTTTTCCATTTTGTAAACAGAGTGATGCAAAGAAAAACCCAAAAGAGGAAATAACAAATGAATTTCGGTTTTCGAAACACAAATGCATGAGTATATAGCGGTATAAATTTGAAATTGGAATTCCTAACAAAAGACGATAGTTATTTGAGATCAAAGTGGCCAGTACGACAAAACGCCAATTTCATATGTAAGGACCTAATAAATATGCGATTTGTTTGTAATTTCGAAAATAAAACTGTAGTTTTTTTATCTGTATATCACGTGACCGAAAACGCCAGCCGCCATATTTTTCTTTTAAGTGACGTCATAAGTACTTAATCAAATCGAATAAACAACAGCGTAAGTTAAAACTAAAGCTTATGCACTACACACGCACATAATATGACATTTATTTGTTTCTGTTCTTATGATGTCACGATAATGGCGCAAATTTTGGCGCGCTTCCGTTTTGGCGCAAACATTTTTCGCTTAAATTTTAATCATCATTGAATATCAATAATCAGAGATATTATTTCCAGGAAATAAAAATACTAGTTGACTATCGAGTCGATATGAACATTTTAAAATATATTTAAAAAAAATGCCTATTCAGTCCCGATATGTTTAAACTGCAAAATGGTATTCTCATAAACGTCAAACCAACGTCAAACCCGTTTTGATTGGTCCTAACTCCAAAAACCAGTTTATGATATCTAGGAGATTCCTACTAATATTAAGTATAAATGTGAAAGTTTATGAGGATGGATGGATGTTTGTAACTCTTTCACGCAAAAATCACTGAACGGTTTTCGATGAAATTTGGTATGATAGTAGTTTTGGCTCTGGATTAAAACATAGGCTACTTTTTATCCCGAAAAACAGTACAGTATTACCGTGGGATACCCGATACTATATGAGCCGCGGGTAAAAGCTAGTCATTTATAATTCAATAAAAGTAAAAAAAAGGTGCAAGCTAATTACGTGAATTGGTGTTCTGACGCTCACAAACTTTCATAACATTAGAAGGATTAAGTATAGAATATTTATATATTTATATTTATATATTATATAATATTATATTATATTATATTATATTATATTATATTATATTATATTATATTATATTATATTATATTATATTATATTATATTATATTATATTATATTATATTATATTATATATTTATATATTATAATAATTATATTCTTATTAAGTATATTAATTAAGTATATCAAGCATATTTTGAAAACTTTCAAAATTTATCACATACCTAAAGCCCTTCAAAAATAAAATTAGGTTACAACAATCAAAATGAAAGTTTTTTTAGTAAAATATTTACGACCTGGGGAATAAATTTCAGCAAAATATAGTAATACAAGCGACACGACAGCGAATACAGTAAAACAAGACGAGTTATAACAATTTTAATTACCTACAAGAGACAACTAAAGAGTACTGCGTAAGTCGCTTTGTAAAATATTATGGAGACATTAAAACATTCAACATTAATAAGAATTTAACAGATATTTGGTCGAAATCAATTTGAACTCAATTATTACCTTAATTCCTTATGTCGAAACTTTTCGGCGAACGATTTTTACAACTTTTGTCAGTGTAAAAAAAAAATCTTGACAAAGTAGTAACTTTTGCAGGAATTTTCCTACACATTAATTCTTGATCAAACCTAGATATTGAAATTAACCAGCCAAGTGCGAATCGAACTCGTGCATGAAGAGTTCCGTATAATACGGCAATAATGAGCTTGTTGTATGGGAGCCCTACTTAAATATTTATTTTATTCTATTTTTAGAATTTGTTGTTATAGCGGAAAAGGAAATATGTAATCTGTGAAAATTTCTACTGTCTCGCTATCACAATTCATGAGCTACATCCTGGTAACAGACAAGGAGACGAACAGCGGAGTCTGACCGCCATACTCAGAAACATGTAATTCTTACTTAAGGAATCACTTATTAGAGATTTTCACAGAAAATGTATTTAAGTAGCTTCGGACTCTTCAGACCCTTTGGGTCCCTAAAAGTGTTATTTTTGTTTAGTAATTAAAGTTAATTTATGTAAGTTATTAATAATAGACATTAAGACATTAATAATAAAAAACAAGATATTGTGCATAATTCATGCATAATCCAAACCGATTTTGGTGACGGTGGCCGGTTTCATTAAAACCAGACCAGCTACGCAGGAGTTATTTTATAGCGCCCAAGTGTGTGCGCAGTACACAAGAGCACTCTCTCCTCCTTTACTCGTAACCCAGTGGGACGGACAACCGACACGACTGGCGAGAGGCGCAGGTCCGACTTTTTACATGCTCATCTGACTCATGGATCATCTTTCTTGTCAGACAATCAGGTGACCAGCCTGAATTCTCCTAACCAAACTTGGAAACAACATTTTTTGTTGTTCCAATACGGGAATCGAATGCTCGACCTCCGCGTAGAGAGCCAAGCTCTAACCACTAGACCACAAAGGCTGTTAATATTTTGTGTATAATATTGTTTACTGTTAATGTTTTGTGAATAATATTGTTAAGTATGTTACAATGTATAGTATACTAAGAAGTAAGGTTGAAAAGTGGTACAGTGGACCTGACCGCGACCGTTTCACAATCCATCATGTCTAATTTGAAGACATTTATCTATATTTTTATTGTATATAGACGAATATGTGTCTTTCGATTTGTTTAATTTCTGATTGAATTTAATTAAAAACACAAAATATACCGGATTAACTAAAATACGCTTCATTTCTATCATAAAATGCAATCAGAGTTTCTTAGCCTGGTATTTGTTTTCAGACAATAGTATTCCGCGAAGCGCGGGGTCCGTTCTACGAGGAGTTCCACCAGTGCGTGACCCACGGGTTCTACACGGAGCAGTGGCAGGAGCAGGCATACACGAGCCTGTCTCTGGTCTTCATGTTCATACTGCCGCTGCTCGTGCTGGTCTGCACCTACGTCTCCACCGTCAGAACTATATCAAGTAATTATAACATTTATTTAGGTAGTATCATTCAACTGTTGCTTACAATAATTAATGTATGGACTATGGACGTTTCCACACCACGTCAATCTGGTCCCGTGCTAAGTTTTCAAAGAACTTGTGTTATTTTATACTAGAGAAATTATTGAAAAGCCACTTGCTACGGAAAGACACATTTACAGATTTTGTTCGATTTTAAGAGTTAAGCTTATGCGAGTTGCAGCTTGATAGAATTGGATCATACTTTATTTAACCTAAACTGATGTTTGCACCGGTGCAGTAGTAGAATTTATTCATTGGAATCTTAAAAGTCCTTGTCTTTAAGTATCGCGTACATCTTGACGTATCGCGCTCTATGTCACTTAGCGAACTATGTGTCAATCTCATGATGTTACAACTGACGGGTTTATGCTTCAGTTAAAACCCAATACAATAAAATATACAAAAACGTTACATTGCAAAGACTTCATAATTTCGGGGACATAAAATCATTTGATACCGTCCTCATAAACCTATATAGGGATTTGGTTTATTTTAGGCCCGAGGCTATTTAGGGATTCTAATATTTTCTATTTATTTTTATTCGTAGAGCAAAATTGTTATAGAGATTATTTATTTTCATAGAAAATATCTAATACAATAATTAAAAAAAAACATTTTACATTTATACCTAGGTAAACATTATTATTTACTCTTTTTATAAATCAAGTCTTTTAAATTTCAGGCAAATTGTATGAAACAAACTTTTAATAGTTAGGAACTCTATTATTATTATCTTTTCCAGAAAAAAAAAAAACTTTTATCCAGTTATAGCCTTCATAATAATATTATAAGTAGTGTTAGGATTATTACCTTACAGTTATGATAATTGGTATCATAGTGCATGCTTATAATTAATTGACTTACTAATCTCTTCATTTTACATGTAGCCAAAGCACAGGTAGTATCGTTCTCGAGTCAAGTAACTTCAAAAAGGAGAGAGCCTTATATTCACTTTTTACTTAAAACTTTATAATATTTGCATGCTTTTTTGACGTGATAACATCTTATAAATCGATGAACGCTGGCCGCACGTACGAAAAATTGTCACGTTCCGCCTGATTGTCACGTTCCGCCTGAGCCGAGCATGCAGGCAGGAGCGCGGAATAAGCGATAGAGAGGCACGATCGGCCTAAGCGTTCGGCTTGTGTTCAACCCAACCAACCACAACCGACTTAACAGACAATCATTTTTTATAAATTAAGTAGGTTCCTACCTCAATTTTTTTTCCTAAGAATTTAAAGCTAAAAGTTTTTCAAAGGTTCAAATTTATAAAGTAATTTTATGGTTTATCAATCACAATTAAACCTGTTCAGTGAAGAAGTAATTAAATAAACTTGAGTACTAACGTGTCATATTGAATCACACATTTTTTACTTTAAACATAGTATCTGTGACAAAAGTCCAAGTTTAAGATATAAAATCGTAGCTACTTCCCTACAATTATTTAAAGGACTTTTTAGTTTTAGGTTTATTGAAATGCAATAATCTCAGAGTAAACGTGTAGAAAAAATATGATAAAAATGCTTTATTTATGGCAAGTATTCTTAAAGATTAAGCTTCTTAAATTGTTTTCATTTTCTTAAGTTTCTTTATCTAGTAAAAGTGTAACGAGTGATTGAGGAGAACATTATGCACAAAAATTAACGGTTTGCTATCCTAGCTCATGGCAATGCCGTATAGATAGTCACGCTTCGCGAGGTCACGCCTCCTGTGAGCCGATTTTCCGTCTTACTTTTACTTTATTATACGGCCATTTTTCGCCGTTTTTCCTATTTACCATGAGCTAGGGATAGTGAAATACATTTAGTGAAACTTTTTATTTACTTTTCCACATATACAAAGCATTACAATATAATCACACACATATATAAAATAATAAATATTCACGTCCAAAGTAAAACCAAATTCTATTTTAACTTTTTAACCATTTACTTTACGATCAAGATTTTAATTATTTACTGTACTAAACACTTTTATCTATGTACTACAAAAATAATTACGTTAAAATAGGCCACTGTATTTAAGATATGATCAAAATAAATTTACGTTCAAAAACAACTATTTTACACTGATGCTATGAAATTAACACATATTTTTCACTAAATTTTCACTCTTAGAGTTTATAAAAAGTTTTTAAGCACTATATAGCATTCGTTTATACACTCACTATGTGTTATATCACAGCGAGGCCGCTGTCCTTAACAAAAATATTGTATTTTTTATTATTCGTATTATCATTCGCGTAGAAATAAATATCGAGCGCAAACTGTAAAATACTATATTCATCAAAAATAAGCTTATGTTTTACCTTCAGAGGCTTAGGCCGTTTGTCCACGCCTTACCGCCACCCGATTTAACGATACATTCACGCCCGTCACCCGAGCGCCGTCATCACGCCGAAATACCGTTTAGTTCGGCGGGCCGCAGATTGTGACGGACGAAGTGGCGGCAATAAGTAAACAGTAAACACGTATAAACTATAAACGTTCACGTCAACGTCCACCACCGCCGTCACCGAGAACATAACAACAAAATAAAAATGACCAATAAATATAAATGTGTCATTTATAGAAGTGAAACTTCTTTATCGACGTATGGGAGAAATTTTATAGCAATGTAAAAAAAAATGTAACGTTTTCTGTTTATTTCTATGTCACACTTTTCCGTTACGCGCCATATTTATTTCTAAAGGTGCGCTCACAATGAGCAAAATCCTATCGACGTAAGACGCGTATGGGAGAAATTTTATAGAAAAATCACCACGATTTTCGCTTACGCGCCATGTTGTTTTTCATGTTTTTTCTTTCGTCGTGTAATACAAATAAGATATGAGTAATTTAGAATTCTAATGTCAGATACGCGTAGCGCTAACTGCGCTGGCACTTGGATTTTTGAGCAATTGGTCTCGGGTTCGAATCTCGGTCATACAAAATATTTTTATTTCTTTTTCTTTTATAATTTTTGAAGTCAAACTTTTTTTTAATGATTGTTCTTCAGACACGATGAGAGTATTTTTTTATATTTTAAATAATGAATGATGTTTCACTTCTGCTACGTATACTCTGTACATGTCATTATTTTTTTCATTAATAGAACTTGTCGAAAGTTAATAATGTTTCTGGGATAAAACTAAGGATGCGTCCAAAGATAAAATTTTGCGAAGAAATGTATGAGATAAATGTTTTTCTTGAGCCGAACATTGATGAGACCAGAAAATTAAAGATGTAATCAGTAAGTACATAATATTAATGTAAAAGTCACGGTGGACAAACGATCGCCGTCACGTCAACTTAATCTCGGCCCTGCCACCGTCACCGGGACGTCACCGGGAACGAGATTATTTCTGGCTGAGATAAGGGTGACGTGACGGGCGTGCGATGGACTCACGGCTATAGTAAATGTATGTATCGCTAAATCGGTGGCGTCATCTCGCTCTCGGTGATGTCCCGATGATGGTAGCGGTGGACAAACGGCCTTAGTATTGACGAAACATAAAGGGTAACTTTTGCATTTGTTATAAAAAATAAAAATAATCACTTATTTCGGACGTTGTGTGAAGTGTGTGTTATGTAAGAATGGGTTTAGTAAAATTTTAACGCCAATATTTCTTTCAGAAAGCAAAAAAGTGTTCCAACCGGAGGTGACAAAGAATGAGAAGTACATAACACCGGACGTGAACCGACGGCGGCTGATAGATCGGGCAAAGATGAAGTCGCTGAGAATGTCAGTCATCATCGTGACCGCCTTCATCATCTGGTGGACACCCTACTACGTTATGATGATCATACTCACGTTCCTAAACCCGGGCAAAAACGTGAGTATCTTATTGATAGGTAAATAGATAGGATCTTTAAAGGACAATGATGAAGGAAGATGAAGTCGCTGCGGATGTCCGTGGTCATCTGTTGGAAGCCCTGCTGCGTCATGATGATAATACTCATATTCCTGAATCTGGCTAAAAACGTGAACCGGTAAAACGTTGAGTATACCTCTAATACCTAAAACCTACTTACTTTTATCAGTTTTAAAATTTGAGTATCCATAATACCCTTTTTAGCGGTTTTTAAATTGTAAATTATCGTTGGCCTTTAAAAAATCTGAATAGTCCTATGCAAAGAATCTGAAAGGTTCAGATCATTTTTTGAAACAGTTTTGCGTACACACAATAAAATAATATTTTGTTCTGTTTGAAGCTTTATTGGTATCTGTATTATGAGAAGTATACAGCAGTTGCGAAGGCTTGTTCTTCATCAGAGGGAAACCCTAGCCTATAGCTTTAAGATCAGTTGCAGGACTTATTGACGACCTCTGTGGCTCAGTGTTTCAGCGCGTTGGTGCTCAAGCCGCGGGTCGCGGGTTCGAATCCCGCCGAAGAAACAAAAAGTTTTTTTGTGTTCACGGGTCATGGATGTGTATTAAATAATATAATAAAAATCTTAAATATATGTATAGTACAAAAGTATTAAATATACTTCCCGTTTTCTGGTGCCTGTAACACAAGTTCTTCGGATACTTAGCACGGGGCCAGATTGACGTGGTGTGAAGCATCTATAGATATTTATTTTAATACCTGTCTTAAGAAATTTAGTACCTGGCACAAAAAAAGTCATTACCGTAAATATGTACAAATACAGGTATTTATGATCTATAAGGTTGTAGGATACTAAGTGCCAAACTGTACAGTCGTAGTTATTATTGTATCTTAATTAAACATGAAGCCGGTTCAGTGTGAATCGTGTTATATGTACGCGTCGCTGGTACACAGTGTAATGTGATTACGTGAAATAGACGTCTGGGAAGATCTCTAGGTAAAATTAATTTAGAATTTATATATTTGGCAAATTAATAGGCAATATTTGTGTTCCCATTACATAAGATAATGCAATATGCAATATTACTTATGGACTGAGATCCCAGCCCCGCCAGACTCCCTTTATATTCTTAGTGATAAAATGTATTTCATATTATAGTATTAGTATATACAATGAACGTACGCATACCCGCCAGATTGTGCCGTGGGCCAATTTTTTGATACAAGGCGCTAAAGTTGCGAAAAAATTGTACTCATTTTACTTACATTCTAATAAAGTATCAATCTTATTTTTTGGATTCAAAATAACTTAAGAATCAAATTTTATTAAAGTCATTTTATTCTAAAATTAATATGAACAGAGAAATGGTTTAATAGACTGAGATTCCCAGATTGTGCGGTGGGCCAATCTGGTGGGTATATAAACGTACATTGTACACAATAAATACTACAATATGACATTTTATCAGTAAGAATATAAGGGGAGTCTGGCGGGGCTGGGATATCAGTCCATCAAACCGATAATAAACATTTTCTATGTATCTTACACTAATGTAGAAATTACAAACGGCATATATAAAGGTCAAATCTAGGGTAACATTAGCGGTCCTAATGATATGAGATAGTCCAATAATACTTAAAACGTCTATCAACATTTCTCTCAGTCCCAGATTAATTTAATGTGACTCCAAAGTACTTGAGGAATAGTCAACATTAATTCTCATTCACAAAGGGTTTGAGGTCACATTAAGATATTCTGGGTGATGAAAGAAGTTCTGTTAATTACAATTTAATTACCTGCATTCTTATTTTCGAAATAAATGAATTAATTAGGATAAAATATACTGTTCTAGATAATTTAAGCAGCTTGATAATTTTAAATCGCGTATAAAACTTACTTAGGCCTTTTCATCCGTTATTGGATGTTTTATACAGTATTCTCCAAGCGAAGTAACCACTTTTGAAATACTGTAGTGCATGGGACAGTTGGTTTTTAAATGTCGTATGGTTGCCCAAGCACATACGGCATTCTCACAACATAGTCAGCCTAGTCCAGAGGAATGAGTGGTCAATACGTCTGATGCCAACCATGTGATGTTTTCTTTCACGTTGTTAGAGCGCTCGCATAATGTACTTGAGATCTGAAAAATTCTCATTGGTACACGCCACAACCTGGGAATCGAAGTCAAGTCACAAATTCCAAATTTGCAATTAAAAGTAATATTAGATATTATTGCCATGAATAATACTACTTATGTATAACTAAATATCATATGTATTGACTTGCAATACTTTGTTGGCTACGATGTGGATTTGATGTATGAACTATAATTATATAGGCTACCATGTCTTAAAGAGCAAACAAACAAATATTTAAAATACAGACAATATGAAATTGACACTAAGCTTTTTTAGCTTACTTTCTCTCAAATTGCTTTAAATAAATACGTAATAATAGATTTTGGACGCAATATGGTAAATTGAAAACTGTTACAGCAAATTGTATTGAATGTGTGGCCAAAGGATTTAGCTAAAGTGACTATAGCGATGATGCTGCAGTTTGAAATTCATTTAGGTAACTGAACGGTTTGTGCTGACACTGATGCCAACAGCGAGTTTCTCTATTCGTGCCGCATGAATTAGGTACTTTCTTGTATGTATTCGACTCAGGTTCTTCTAGAGGATTTATTCGTCGTTAGCATAAAGTGATTACTTTTTACAATTTAATTAATATTATATCTACCAATATCCCACGAAAAACTACCCAAAACCTACAAGAAAATGTGTGAGTGCATGCATAAGCATGGTTAAAGCACCTCCTTCCTCCCACACTGCTTATGCGTACACTCAGAAACAAGATCGTGCAAACACCACCACCACACAAGCAACAAAGTCAGCAAGATTGTGCAAGGCCCCGCACCACCATGCAGGTTGCAAAGTTCCTTAGACTAACGAACTTTTTCCGCAGGATGTATGCTATAGATTTCCGCAAAGTAACGCCTGATTCTATTTACTATTTGATAACTTTTTTTCCGTGTAAATATTCATACTTTTATAGGGTATACCTTCCATGCTTCATGTCAAAAGTCCATGCTTTTTTGTGAAATATGCAAAAAATTATAATTTAGATTTCAGATATATGATTCAGAGATAAATACATAATTATACCGCTTATTACTGAACACAAAATAAATCAAATAGAAATGAATGAATACTGAATAATATCGACAAGTGATTGGGTAAGAATCTGGCAAAGGCTTAATTAATATTTAGAAATTCGAGCGTAGATCGACCAAAAGCTCATTTAGACAGGTAATTTGATTGTCTGGCTTCAATTATAATAGCTAACCGTCGTTAATTTTTTTTTAAATTAAATTGTAAATTTTAGAGAGATACTACCGTCTACATAAAAGATATTAGGTAAAACTTATCAAGTTTAAATATTATATAACACTATTTTCTTGAATTTAAAGTAACGTATATTTTATGTCTATTTCGACCTGAAAATGTATTAATTTACATTTTTAGGTAATTTGCTAAAAATACGAATAAACCGTCCTCTTTTTTATAACGTAATCATAAAGTATATAATTGTATGTTTAGAAAAGCGCCGAACTTTCCTCCCCATTCGCCCAGTCACGGACACACAGCCGCGACCTGTCATTCGTATAAATCGATGGAATGACGATTCTTTACAATAGTAATATATATTATTTGGCAAGGATCACCAGACTGCTAGCCGAACTTACTCTGGAACACGCAACATAGAACTGTCAGTGTGAGAAACAGTTCTCTCTTAGGTCTATCCTAGCCACTTTCAATGACTGCCCCTAAACTTTATTGATGGTCATGGCGAAGCATACTTTTAGAGTATTCTGCAGTATTTTTAATACAAATGGATACTCTGATGGGATTAATGTTATTTTAGGTATGAATAGTTTCCCCTAGAGCACATCTAGTGAGTACAGTAGCTGCGACAATGTTGCGATCGAAAACAGGAGTATATCCTAGAGATGTTTAAATTCGTCATCAAGAATAGGGATTTACGCAATTAATAAATAAGTATTCCACGATATATTATCGGAATCATCAGATATTAATTATTTATAACAACCCAAGACATCTGTTTTCCCTAAAAGTACTTATCGTATGTGTGTAAAAATATACAATAAGGTTCCGACACACATAAACTGCTTAACATACAATAGATCTGTAAGAGAGCAAAAAAATGCTAGCAAACAGGACTTACTAGTAAGTAAGTCGTATTCCTCATTGCTAAGGGTCGTGATTCTTCTGCGGAATAATTTTGTTTGTGACTATTTTGCGCCATCTATAGCGATCCTTTGCAGTATGGAGAGCGTCATGAAAGTCAGTGTCGAGCGTAGTGCATACTTAGTCCGACCATGGGATTGGACTTCGACCTCTCGGTCTCGGTCAACCTTGCCTGTAACCATAATCTGTTCTAGGTTCTGACTATCCTTTCTTGTTATGTGGCCAAATAATTCCAGAACTCTACGTAAGGGATGATAGTCTGTTCTTTATTTGTAGCTCACGTAGAATGGATATATTAGTTCCAAAGGCGGTCCAAGTTATTTGTAACATTTTTCGCCAACACCACACCTCAAAGGCATCAATTCCGTCCTGGTCTGCTTTTTTTAGAGTCCATGTTTCTGCTCCATACGTAAATATGGAAAATATGAGTGACTGGAGTAGTTTCGTTTTTGTTTTCCGAGAGATATTTCGGACTTTCCATATTATTTGTAATTGAGACGTAGCATTCTTGGCCATCCATATATACCTCCTGATCTCCTTTTCGCATGATCCTGTGTTATTAATATTGGACCCTAGGTATATGAAGTCGGAAACTATTTCGAGATTAAGCAGGCCTGTAAGAGTTACTATAGTGTAAAAGAATTATTACAGTCGTAAATTTACTTATTAGTTTAATTACAGATACTATGATACAATATTTATATGCACTGAAATAATTTCACATGACGTAAAAATTAATTAATACAATTGTTAGTTTAGGGAAGGTTTAGGGAAAATATTATGACATGATATCTAGATAATTTATTGTAAAATATTATTATATACCTAATTATTACTATGCATTATTATTAATTCTTTAAAATATTAGTGTTTCAATTGACTTATATAATATTGAATATAATTTGCGAATTTTTAAAATTATAGATACTCTTATAAATAATTGACAATTATAATATATTAGATTTAATTTTATATTGCACACGATCAAGTGGAATCAATATCATTTCACAATCAATATCTGTTGGGTTTAGAGAAGTAAGGAACTCCACGGGATAGTTTACTTCATCATCAGTCTGTACTACTGAATCCACTGGCTTATACAAGGGCTGCACTAAAAGTATCGGGAATGGAATATTTCCACTGTTCCTGTCATATTAAAATCTTTATAATTTAAAACTCCTTGGTTTTAAAAATCGAATACCGTTTATTTATTTAAAAAAAGATTCTGGGTCTTGTCACAAGGTCTTGTCAAACTTGTTTAGTCGTTGAGAAAATGGAATTGACTCGAGAAAATTCTAGAGCGATGATTTATTATGACTTTCGAAGTGGCTTAACACAAAAACAGTGTGTTGACCGGATGATTTCTGCATTTGGTGATGAAGCCCCATCCAAAACCACAATTTATCGTTGGTTTGCTGAATTTCAACGTGGACGTGTCAAGCTCAGTGATGATCCCCGTCAAGGTCGTCCAAAAACTGCAGTCACCCAAGAAAACGTTGATGCTGTGCGTAAGCTGATTGACGAAGATCGACATGTGACATACCGCGAAATTCGGGCAACTTTAGACATTGGCATGAGTCAAATACAAATAATCTTGCATGAACAATTAGGTGTAAAAAAGTTGTTTTCCCGATGGATACCGCATTTGCTCTGTGAAGAGGAAAAAGCGGCTCGCGTTACTTGGTGCGTCAGAACTCTCGAAAGATTCCACGCAGGATCCTCAAATGCTGTATACAACATCGTATCAGGTGACGAATCCTGGATATACGCGTACGAACCCGAAACAAAAAACCAGTCATGAGTTTGGGTGTTCGAAAATGAGTTAAAGCCAACAAAAATTGTTCGTTCACGGAGTGTTGCAAAAAAATGGTGGCCACGTTTGTCTCCAAAACCGGCCATGTTGCGACTATTCCTCTTGAGGGACAAAGAACTGTTAATGCAGAATGGTATGCTAACATTTGTTTGCTACAGGTCGTTTCTGAACTCCGTAAACAGAACTGCAACCGCCGCATCATCCTCCATCACGACAATGCGAGTTCTCACACCGAGCACAGAACAAAAGAGTTTTTAGAGCAAGAAATCATAGAATTATTAGACTATCCGCCGTACAGCCCCGACCTAAGCCCTAATGATTTCCATACTTTCCCTAAAATAAAGAATAAATTGCGTGGTCAGAGATTTTCATCACATGAAGAAGCTGTGGACGCCTACAAAACGGCCATTTTGGAGACCCCAACTTCCGAATGGAATGGTTGCTTCAATGATTGGTTCCATCGTATGGAAAAATGTGTCAAATTTCGCGGAGAATACTTCGAAAAGCAATAAATACATTTTTAAATAGTAATATTGTGTCACTTCCTTGATTCCCGAAATTTTCAGTGCCGCCCTCGTATTGTACTTCATCTACTTCAAATGACTTGAGTGAAAGTTCATTTATTGTGGCTGCGTTTTCATTTTTGGAGGTCAAAATGGCACGTTCGCATAACCTTTCAATGGGCTTTGTCTTGATATTGGTGACATTGTGGTAAACTGCGTTAGTGAATTCTGTAAGTGATGTCACCACTGTTGCCAAACTTTGCGTAATAGTAATTTTACCATTCATTGTAGGGAAAACGACATTTCCTATTTTAAGCAACAATTATTAAACTGTTCATCAGACTGGTCACCTCTCAAATGGACTCTTATGTTTATTGTCAAAGCGAGCTTTCGCGTGTGACTCCACATATATGATGACCTTAAACATGACTTTACCTCATCCGCTCGTGTGACTCTGAGTACTACGGGTATCAAAATAAAGAGCTTGGCATTATTTACTTTCTGAAATTCGATATACGTGGTGCCTACCACCGGTTCGGGAACTAGGCCGGCGAGAAGAACCGGCGTAAAAAACTCGCGCGCGGCAATCTTTTACCAAAAAGATGGAAAATTGTTATTTTATATTAAAAAGGTGAATAACAATGTTATTAATAAAACTACATAACAAGAGTACAATAGTACATAGAAGTAGCCTTGCAAATGGGAATCATATTTCGATGGTAAGCGATCGTCAATAAAATTATTGACCCTATAATTAGCTTTAGCACACAAATGCTCTTTAACTAGTTTTTTTAATTTATTAATAGACAGATTTTGAACGTTTTCTGGGATTCTATTGTATAGGCTTATAAATTGACCTTTAAAATATTTATTAACTTTACTTAGTCTGATCACCGGTGTATCTAGTTTGTGTTTATTTCTAGTGTTCATATAGTGATTATTGCTCTTCGTATTGAAAATACTTAAATTTTTTCTAACATAAAACACATTGTCCAAAATATATTGAGAAGCGACGGTCAGAATTCCTATTTCTTTGTTTGTTCTCCGCGAGTTTCGCAAAATAACATTTCTAGTTCATAAGTATACATAAGTATAACATTTCTAGCTTCAGTAGTTTTGCCGCGGCGTTGATGAATCAGTCAGTCAGGACTTGCTTACTATATAATATAATCTAACTAATATAATAATATATAACAGAGGAAGAAACGAGGCAACTCCGAGAAGCCGTATGCTAATTTTTTTGCGAAAAGTGAGCCAACTGTCCCACGCTCAAGCCTACATCCCCCCAGAAAATGACCATAATATAGTTCAAGGTTTTTTTTAATATTAGTTAAGCAGTTTTTTAATTTTTTGTCTATAGTTTATTCTATTATATAAGTTATCTTTTATAGTTTATCTTTACCAACCTATGTCAAGCAGCCAGGATGCAGGGACCTCTAATATTTCGACCGTGTCCTTTGGAAATCTGTTGCAATGCTCCCACTGTTCCCGATATTTTAAAAGCCAGCGGGGTTTGAACATCCACGTAGGCAAATGCCACAAACAGCTTGTAACAGTCATTCCCCCAATAACCAATTCACTTCCGAACCCAATTTGTGAAACAAATTTCTGGCAAGAAATATCCAAATTTAAACGTTTTATACCAGTTCTAAGACGGATCCCTAGGGGTGCCAGAGTGACTGTAGCCCAGAAGCTTGCCGAGACGATACGCCACACAGTGCTGGAGAACTCGAGGCAAGCCTGGGAAAATCTACTCACCTTTCCCTACCGTTTTCTGCATATCACTAGAGATCCGCTCAACAATGCCTCCCTCACTTCAAGAATGAAAAAGAATTGTGTTTCGGACATTAACCTCAACCCAAATTTTTCTTCACATTCCACGGTCAAACATAACATCGTGAAAACTGTGGAAAATAAAATAAGTGAGGGAGACATTAAGGGTGCAGCGCGGCTCCTGTTTTCCAATGACACGGTCGCCCCCGACTGCCCAGAAACCCTCATCGCCCTGGAAAACAAACATCCATCACAATCCAATCCTTTCACAGTTTCCGATGACGCATTACCACCACTACAAACGTCGAAAGAAAAAGTACGCGGAGCCATCATGTCCTTTCTTCCGGGTTCAGCTGGCGGCCTCGACGGTCTCACCCCTCAGCATCTGAAGGACCTCACCAGCGGTTGCTGCGGGGAGGCCGGCGAGAAGCTCCTGCATGAACTTACGAATCTGTGCAACCTGATGCTACGTGGAGGGGTCGCATCAGATATCGTAGACATTCTGTATGGAGCTAACCTCTGCGCCTTGAGGAAGAGAGATGGTGGCATTCGTCTGATTGCTGTCGGCTCCACATACCGGCGCCTTACAGCCAAACTAGCTTGCAAATCGGTAACTTCCCTCGCGTCATACTCCAGCCAAAACAGCTCGGTTTTGCCTGCAAAGGAGGTTGTGAGGCCGCCGTTCACTCTTTCAGGATAGCTATCTACAATCAAGGCGATGATGTGTTTCTGAAGGTCGATATCAAAAACGCTTTCAACTCAGTTGACCGAGGCGCCTTGTTGGCCCAAATTAAATCTAAAGCACCTGCCATTTTACCATTTATGCTCCAGTGTTACAACGACCCCACCAAACTCATTTACAAAGACCACCTCATCTCATCCGAAGTGGGCTGCCAACAGGGCGACCCTCTAGGTCCAGCAATCTTCAGCCTTGCTATACACCCGGTCATCGAGCTTCTAGATTCAAAATTTAATGTTTGGTATTTGGATGATGGGACCCTTGGAAGCGATGCACCCACTGTACTATCAGACTTCCGCACTCTGATCTGCGAGTTCCAAAAAATAGGTCTGCAGCTGAACCTAGGTAAGTGCGAACTTTTTGTGCCAGACCGTTGTGGGGATAGAAACGCGATTATATCCAGCTTTAAAGAAATAGCTCCACAACTGTCTGTCATTGACAAGGATTCGCTCTTCCTTTTGGGCTCACCTATTTTAGACGAATCTCTTCCGGACTTCTTAGATAACAAATTACAAAATTTTAATGAAACTTTAGACCGCCTCCTCCAAATTAACTGTCACATGGCCTTTACCCTAATCCGTTTTTGCATTTTCGTACCTAAATTGACATATGTCTCACGGTGTTGTCAACTGTGGAAGTTCCCTCAACTTCTCAAACAGTTGGATGATACCATAAGACAAACGCTCTCCACTATTTTGAATACAAATTTCGATGACCGCGCATGGACTCAGGCAACGCTTCCAGTTAGGTTCGGTGGCCTGGGTGTTCGAAAGCCTTCTGACATATCGCTTCCGGCCTTCTTGTCCTCAGTCCACGCGAACCATAGTCTTATCTCCAAAATACTACATCACCCATCCTACTCCAATACAGTTACCTTTCTGGACGAGGCCAAGGACGCCTGGAGCGTAACTAGTGCTTGTGGCGAATTGCCTGACAATACTTTTTCCCAAAGGCTCTGGGACGAGCCACTCTGCAGACTGGTACGGAATAATCTTCTTAATACGTCCTCCAGTCCTGTGGAGCAGGCTCGCCTCTTAGCTGCGGAGAAGTGAGAGTCGGGCCTTTGGCTACAAGCATTACCGTCACCCAATACGGGCACATTGCTGGATCGAACAGCTTTCCGGTTAGCTACTTCCCTGCGTCTTGGCACCCCCCACGTCGTCCCCCATCGCTGTGTTTGTGGTGCAAATGTGGACAGCCTCGGACACCACGGGCTGTCCTGTCAACGAAGCGCCGGCCGCATCTCCCGACATCACTGTCTGAACGATCTCATCCGTCGGGCTCTTGTCACCGCCGGAGTGCCAGCTGTGCTGGAACCCTCTGGTTTGGCGCGCGACGATGGCAAGAGACCAGACGGTATGACCCTGGTCCCTTGGAGAGTGGGACGGGCTCTTGTATGGGACGCTACTTGCGTCGATACACTTGCTCCGTCCCATGTCCAGGGCACCTCGAGTTCTGCAGGTGCGGCCGCCAATCAGGCGGAAAACCTCAAGCGGCGCAAATATGAGAACCTTAGTGGGGATCTCATATTTGAACCGTTTGGAGTTGAAACCTTAGGTACATGGGGTCTGGGTGCGCACAAACTTTTCGGAGAAATCTCCAAAAAACTCATTGAGGCCACCCGAGACCCCAGAGCCGGCACCTACCTGGCCCAGAGAATAAGTATTGCAATCCAGCGAGGAAACTCTTTGAGCCTTCTAGGTACTCTGCCTGGTGGGGATGACCTGGGAGATTTCTTTTTTGTGTAGCATTTTTAGTTTTGGAGTAGTTATTATTTTTTTAGTACTTACCTACTTTTATAGTACAATTGATTTTGTTATCATAACTGATTAAATGCATATCACTAATATAATTATATTTATAAAAAATGAAAACTGACTTCCAAGTTAAAATTTTAGCCAAATGTAAAAGGGATTCTATTTAGAAAATAAGTTTTATTTTATACTTTTTTGCACATTTTTACTTTGGAAGTCGATTTTCATTTTTTGTTTAAAAATAATAATATTTCTTTCTGTTATATTTATTATATTATTATTAACACATTTTAAGAAAGTTATAAATAAAAAAAACCTCCGCTTTTTATATTGCTTCTCTCTCTCTCGGAAAAACAAACTCAAGCGTTATTTTATGCCACTTTTCTGAGAGGTATTTCCCCAAATAAGCATTACCGATCTGTGGACCTAATAAACAATCACCAGTGATGATAATCATTAGATACTACATATAATATTAAATAATTATTATTATCTATTGTAGTAGTCGGCGGAAAAAAATGTAGCAATAAGCATTAAATATAATATAAGAATTTTGAAAATCAGTCCACAGACGGCGGAGTAATCATTGAACACACAAAAAAATAAAAAATATAAAAATATATACAGTCGAATGTATAACCGCCTCCTTTTTTGGAAGTCAGTTAAACCAGACGGTAGGTCTGAGAATCGGTCGTAATCTATCATTTATATATTATGGCAGAACAACGTTTGCCAGGTCAGCTAGTAGAAGATTATAAAATTAATAGATTAACATAAGTATCTGTAGAGAGCTACGATTTCTTGGTTTTTACATATTATCTGTTCGCGCCAACACTAGCGCGACGTTTAGAATAAACACAAAGGACATCACTACGTGAAGTATGGCCGACCGACTCAGGGGCGCTGTCAGAGAGTGACGAACACTTGCATTTAGACCCCCTTCCGCGCCGGATGCATTTTCAGCTCATCCCGAAACCTAGTGAACGCGAACGCGTGTGCGCATATTTATTTGTGCTCGTTAATATAATACCAAATTCGCCGGCGAACCGCGATAAATCTATCGATAATCCGCTCAACAGCTGTGTAGTGTAGTGAGAAAAAACCTCCGCCCAGATACAGAACCACCAGCTCAACAATAAGGTCAGTCCCAGATTTCTCCAGCCCTCACATTAACCTATATACCTACTTCCCTCAGCTCAAAGTCGTATGTGTAAGTTCCTAGCTTACACATTTCTTGGTCCATCGAGCCTTCGTGAAGCCCTTCTCCCTATTACCGGCGTTGGGCCTCATTAGAACCAGCACCTACAGTTCCACTCCGCCCAAATCTGCACATAAAATCAGCTCGATTATTTATATTTTGTCCAATTAATTCTGGCCAGGCCGCCCCGCCATTTTAAAACCAAGTTACAGTCCATTCCCATTATCAATTCGGCACATTTAACATTAAACCCCTATTCTGTACTTTGATATTAACCTATATGTTAATTATTTAAATTATTTTGTGCATATTTCGGCCCATAAATTCATAGGAAAAACCCAAAAAAAAAATAAAAAAAAATAGTGGGTAGGTTGTCGGCTTATTGTCGAACAAAGAACTCGAACATTCCAGAACTTCACTAACGTACCTAATACATAATTTGTGCCAATAATATCTCATATAATTTTCTCAGCTCTTAATTACATACAAAATATTTTAATGTTTGATTCGCATATAAAATAAGTAATAACTAGTGCGTATTGTGAATTACGTTCGGCTCATAACAGAATTGTGAATCGTCGTTGCATTACTAAGTATTTTATCTATATATAACGTTTATATCTTCATATTCTCAATTTTTAAAACACAATATTAATTAACTTAGCATTATTTTAATAGTTATGAGTCGCATAACATCTCAAGTGCCCATACAAACATCGTCGGCTCGCTTCGGTACTTGATTTTTGTGCATTCTGTAGGTAATAGGTACCTACACGGCGCCCGTGCGTAAACAACAGCTGTTACATTCATTCTCAATTAGGTATTCTTCATAGAATAAATAGTGACCTTCACATTGAATTCATATCTTATCTACGTTCTGTGTCTATACAAAAATATTATTAGGTATTACGTTACAGCTGTTTTAAATAAGAATTCTTATCGACGTTCTGTGTTTATACAAATATATTATAGGTGTTACGTTACAGCTGTTTTGAATAAGTCGGCACACTATTGAGATTGAACCTGCTCATACCTACTTACATTGTTTTCATTACGTTATTTTGTTTCTAACGCGCCCGCTAAGATTTGTTTATATTCAAACTTCAGGACATTAATATAATATTACAGACGACTTCTAACGCATTAATCTCCGCACATCAAACATACACTAATACTATATTAGCATCAGGCGATCGGTCAGCTCATTTGTTAATTAACTCGTACACATTTTATGATAAAATTGTTTACATTGTCGGCACATTATTAAAATCTATTTTCTGCGTTTTAATTAATTGCGCGCGTATTTTCCGCTCATTACTTTTAAATATTTAACTTAGTTACACGCATATATTTTTAAACATGCCTACAAAATCGCAAGCGGCCATATTTAGGCAAACTATAAAATCTATTAGTCGGCTCAGAGAGATCGCATTGGCATTACACAAAGGTGACTCAAAGTCTAACAAAACGGAGTTTAATGCGCGTTTTAAAGACCTACAAAATTTGAAACAAAAATTAGAAAATTTATACTGCGAAATTTTAGACGACGGCAGTCTTACAGAAGAAATTGAAAAGTTTTATACAGCCGGTTACGAGAACGCGCTATCCGAATATTATGATATTTTAACTGCAGCGGAAAATATAAGTTCCACTTCAGAGTCAAGTCAGCTCACTTCTGCCGTTCTGCCCAAAATTGAACTGCCAAAATTCAGCTCACGCGTTGAGGACTGGCCATCGTTTATTACGATTTTTAGGAGTCTTACAGACGACATGACGTCACTTACAGATGCAGTTAAGCTGCACTATCTTTTGTCTTGCCTATCGGGGGAGGCGCTCAGCATGATTGCGCATTTAAAAATCACAAATGATAATTACAGCGTCGCGCTCGATATACTCACACGTAGGTATGAAAACCGCCGTATCGAAACCGAATATTCTAATGCAACGCGCGGTGTTACCTACTCACCACAAACTGGGCCCTCTCGTCAATACACACCCCCCGCAAACTCTCCGCGCAGTCCACGCTTTAGACCAATTAGTCCCGCGTATCCTCGTAATGCTCAGCGCTCGCCATCGGCTCACACTTTAAGTAGCTATCACGTCAGCCCAGTTCCTCATTACCCTCAACGCTACTGGCCCCCCTCCCCCCGAACAGAGCGGCGCGAGTACTCAGCCCGGAATACAGATAAACGCAAGCGATTCTACTGCCCCTATTGTAGGAATACAGAACACAAACTTATCGCGTGTCCGAAATATAATCATCAGCCCACTCAAGGTCGTTGGGATTTCATAGAAGCCAACGACAGATGTCGTAAATGTCTAGGTCCGCATTTTGAAAATGAATGTAGTTCGACAAACTCATGCAAAGAGTGTGGAAGTGCAAATCACCACACCTCGCTTCATCGTCACGGAACTCCAAATTCTCCGGTGTCGTCAGCGCACTTGCTTCCTCCTCATTTACGTGCACAACCCCGCCGGCGTGCTCAAGACAAGCCACATACCTACACGGCCTACACACAACATACGCGTGCACATCAATCATCATCATCAGACCCCAACCAATCGTCTGATCATGCACCGTCTACAACTCATCAATCTCAAAACAAAAAACAATGACTACCTACAATCACGGAGCACATAGAATTAGAAGATCAACCCAATAATTTAAAATGTCATTCAGCTCATAGTACACCTGCATCACATTCAGCTCATAAAATATCTAAATCTAGTTCAGCCCAATATTCTGTAGAATCAGCCCAAGTAAATTCAACTCAGCACATAGAAAACCCATTAAAAACTCCAGTGTTACTTCCCACAGTCGTTTTAAATATATCTGATAAATGCGGAGAATATCACAAAGCTCGGGCTTTATTGGACTGTGGTAGCATGATAACGCTCATAACTCAGCGCATGACTAGAAATCTTAATTTGCAACCAAAACAATGTTCATTAAAAATTACAGGTGTAGGTGATCAGCACATACAAAATTCTAAAGGTTGGGTCACAATAACATTTAGGCCCACACACCGTGACACGCCATCTATTACTACTACCGCTCATATTCTCAAAGACGTTACAGGTTATTTACCTTTGCAAAAAATACCAGATGTTGTACAAGACTCAGCTCATCAGCTCATTCCATTGGCGGATCAAGCATATCATACTCCTGCGCCCATTGATCTCATTTTAGGCTCAGACGTTTTGGGTCACGTTTTGGATGGTACTAAGATTGCTTTGGGCCCGGGGAAGCCCATAGCCTTCGGCACGATTTTTGATTTTGCACTCATAGGACTCGTTGAGCACTCATGCGATTCACCTGTAGCTCAAGTTGGCTCTGCTCATGTTACTCATACTCATTATACTCAGTCGGCTCACTCTACACATTCTGCTCATTCTACTCATGATATTTGCAAAAGAATGGAAAGATTCTGGGAGTCGGAAGAACCCCAGCCTCGTTCTGCTCATTCAAACCCGCTACACGAGCAATGTGAACACATATTCAGCTCAACCACCATTCGTGACGATTCAGGCCGTTACATGGTGACTCTTCCCTTCTTATCAGATGCACCCGTATTAGGTAGTACTCATGCTATTGCTCTACGTAGATTTCTCAATCTAGAAAAACGGTTGCAATCCGATCACACACTGCGACAAAAATATATAGAATTCATGAACGAATACATAAACTTAGGACACATGACACCGTGTCATCCGTCTACATTTACTCATAAACCTCATTATTATATTCCTCATCATGGCGTGTTCAAATCAGGTACTGACAAACTCCGCACAGTATTTGATGGCAGTTGTAAGTCATCCAATGGAGTCAGTTTAAACGATTGCCTGCACACGGGTCCAGCACTTCAACGAGACATTGTAGATATTATTATATCATTCCGCGCACATCGTATAGTATTCAGCACTGACATAAAAATGATGTTTAGAAATATTCTCTTAAGACCAGACCAAAGACACTATCAGCTCATACTCTGGCGATCGTCTCCAGATCGACCTCTGCTCACATATGCACTCAACACTGTTACATACGGATTGCGCTCAAGTCCATATCATGCTATCCGCACATTATTACAATTAGCTGAAGATGAAGGTCATCGCTATCCTCAGGCTGCCGAAATTTTGCGTAAATTTGTTTCCGTGGATGATGTACTTTGCGGCCATGACACCATAGAAGAAGCATCAGCACTCCAAACTCAGCTCATTGATTTGTTATCACTCGGTGGATTTAAACTTAGTAAATGGACATCAAACACACCTCAGCTCTTGCAAAGATTTCCAGACGATCAATGCGAAATGCCTAAAGACTTTGACATCAGCGCAGAGTCTCCATCAATTAAGGTTTTGGGTATTAGATGGATTCCCCGGTCTGATAAATTTACATATCACATCTCATTACCACCAGTTACCCACATTACAAAACGTTCAATTCTTAGCACAGTAGCTTCTCTCTATGACCCAAACGGTTGGGTTACACCCGTCATATTCCGCGCAAAAATACTTCTTCAAAGGTTATGGTTAACTAAATTGGACTGGGACGATCCCACTCCAAATAATATTACAGATGATTGGCAGCGCATCTATCATGATCTTCCGCACATCTCAGATATACATTTTCCCAGACATATCGCTCCACACAAATTCAAATCAACATACTCACTTCACGGATTCGCAGATGCTTCGGAAAGCGGTTTTGCTGCAGTGATATATTTACAAGAATCAGCTCACAACGGATCTGTTAACGTTCACCTCATGATTGCTAAATCTAAAGTCGCACCGATTAAAAATAAACTCACAATCCCCAAATTAGAGTTGTCTGCTGCAACTCTATTATCTCAGCTCATGTTGCGTGTCTCCCAACAATTGTCTGCTCATCTCACAATTACACATCACGTTTGTTGGTCAGATAGTACCATAGTGCTTGCATGGATAAAAACTCCGCCCCATCGTTTACAAACATTTGAATCAAATAGAGTAACAAAAATTAACTCAAATTCACTCACACTTAAGTGGCGTCATGTACCTTCCCAATTAAATCCTGCTGACTGTGCAAGCAGAGGATTATCAGCTCAAGCTCTCTCCGCTCATGATTTATGGTGGTCTCCTCCTTGGCTCAAATTGCCAGAGGATACCTGGCCCAAGATGCCTTCAGCTCATACTCGACAAGACTTGCCAGGGCTCAAACCAAAATACGTACCATGCAATTTCTCGATACCCGGTGTCGATAGTGATCTGCTCACTCGCTTCAGCTCTTTAGAAAAACTAACTGGTGTCACTGCCTACATGAGGCGATTCATTCGTAACTGTAAACTAAATTCAAACTCGCGACAACTAGGCCCTCTAACTGTAAGTGAACGTAGAGAAGCATTACTTTTCTGGATCCGCTCTGTACAGCAAAATGCATTCGCAGAAGATATTCACCGCCTGCAAACCGATAGAATCTGCACAGTACGACTACAACGTCTGTCGCCTTTTACGCAGGACGGTCTCCTCAGAGTAGGAGGTAGACTCACTCGTTCGGAACTCACATACGATGCTCAACACCCATTCATTTTGCCTAGTTCTAGTCCGCTCGTAGACCTCATAATAGATCACTATCATCGCATAAACTGCCACCCTGGCACGGACACGCTACATGCTATTTTACGTCAGCAATTTTGGATATTATCTGCCCGCCGCATTATAAGGCACAGAACGTTTAAATGCATAAGATGTTTCCGTTGCCGCGCTCAGCCCGAAGTACCTATCATGGCTGACCTGCCAGCTGATAGAGTCATACCTCAGCCCGTATTTAGTCACGTATCAACAGATTTCGCCGGACCGTTTCTGCTCAAATCAAGTCAATTACGTAATGCTAAGTTAATTAAGGGATATTTTTGCATATTTGTTTGCCTCACTACAAAGGCGGTTCACTTAGAACCAGTCTCATCGCTCACTGCCGAAGCGTTTATTGCAACATTACAAAGGTTCTGCTCACGTCGCGGACTTCCGGTATTGATACGTTCGGATTGTGGCACAAATTATGTAGGAGCTAGGAATCATCTACTACAGGTACAACAATTTCTCAATGACAATAACGACGCCATTTCTCATAAACTCTCAACTCAAAATATAACTTGGTTACTCAATCCGCCTAAAGCCCCATGGATGGGAGGTATCCATGAGATTAATGTTAAATCCACAAAGCAACTTCTATACCGTGTTATCGGTGAGCAACACCTCACTTTCGAGGAATTCTTAACTCTGCTCACTAGAATCGAAGCTGTGTTAAACTCTCGGCCCATCAGTCCACTTTCGTCCGATCCCACGGACTATCAGCCCCTTACTGCTGGCCACTTTCTCATTGGCCGTCCGCTCACAGCTCTCCCCGAGCTGACTCTAGATGAAAGAGTAATATCTCCGCTCAAACGCTTTCAGCTCATTCAATCACTCTCTCAGCGCTTTTGGAACCTTTGGACCAAGTCCTACCTCCATACCCTTCAAATCCGCTCCAAATGGCTTTCCTCTTCCTCTCCACCCAAAATTGGAGAACTGGTTCTGCTCAAGGAGGACAATTTGCCTCCTCTTCAATGGAAGATGGGAAGAATCTCACGTCTGCTACCTGGGAAGGATGGAGTCATCAGAGTTGTGGACTTGGACACGACTCAAGGCCAGCTGCGGAGGCCTGTCGGCAAGATTGCCCGGCTCCCACTGGATTCTGCTCAGGATGGGGCTCAGCTCGCCACCTGTGCGGGCCCCCCAGGATGTTCGCGCCAACACTAGCGCGACGTTTAGAATAAACACAAAGGACATCACTACGTGAAGTATGGCCGACCGACTCAGGGGCGCTGTCAGAGAGTGACGAACACTTGCATTTAGACCCCCTTCCGCGCCGGATGCATTTTCAGCTCATCCCGAAACCTAGTGAACGCGAACGCGTGTGCGCATATTTATTTGTGCTCGTTAATATAATACCAAATTCGCCGGCGAACCGCGATAAATCTATCGATAATCCGCTCAACAGCTGTGTAGTGTAGTGAGAAGAAACCTCCGCCCAGATACAGAACCACCAGCTCAACAATAAGGTCAGTCCCAGATTTCTCCAGCCCTCACATTAACCTATATACCTACTTCCCTCAGCTCAAAGTCGTATGTGTAAGTTCCTAGCTTACACATTATCCTTCTTACGCTTGAGTGGTGATAATAATAATACAGCAACAATTCTTATATTCTCCTTTATTGGTGCTTATGAGAGATGCTTAACACAGATACGTATTACATATGAGTTAAGCCTAACACAGATACGTATACACTATATATAGCCTTTTGGCTAACTAAATAGGCTGTACCTGTGACATCTGTCAATATGACATTGACGTTTATATTTTATAATACTGTTGTCATTATGCAACAGTATCCTCGACATAACACCTGTGAACAAACAAATTGCAAAATTTCCACACGCGTATCGTAGTTTGAATAATTGTCGCCGTGGCGCGTAAGTATACAGTACCTGGGAGACTCCTCTGAGTTTTATATATATATATACAAAAAAATAATAAGAATCACAAAAATATTTATCTGACCGGGATTCGATCCCACCACTTTCCAAATTTCCAAACAACGTAAATATTATACATAGGTATCAAGCTGCCAATCACACTTACATAAGGGAGTCTAAATTATTGATACATTGTTGCACGACATGAATATATTGCTTTAAAATGAGGAGTTTCTAAGAGATAAGACTTAGCTAGAACGATTTTTCTCCCCCAAATCTCACTGTATACTAAATTTCATGTCTCGTTTAAAGTATAAGATATTTTATTTATTTTACAAAAAGGTTAGACTACAGTTAGGTTAGTTACCTTAACTCGATTGTATTTGTTTTAGGCTCAAATTGTAGCTGACTAAACTGTCCAGAGTAGTTTTTCTCAAATTTTTGATATCATTCTTCGTTTCCAAAATATCGAGCGCCAAAATCAAAAATCCAGATTTATTTTATCACTATTTCGGCCATAACTTTTTTCGAATTTTACTTTCTCGAATAATTCTTTTTGTACCTTTTACCTCTCGTGAATACGCGACTGTTGAGATTTTTTTCAATTGCATATCATTACAGCTCTCGGACATATAAGGCGATCGCATTTTTTCGTGAAATAGGCCCCTATACTGGAGTCAAAACGTGTAGTAGTAACCTATTCTAAAGGCTTACAATACGTCCACAATTTAGTAATAAATCGTGCCCGTATAGGTAATATAAGATCGGATCTGCACCCCTGGGAGTTCCCCACACACGAAACGGGTTTGAACTTGATTGCTCTACCGCTGTTATATGTTACTAAAGAAAATTATTGGGTTAACACAGACACATTGTACATGTAAGGCTGGGGCTATATGAGCTGGAATCCGGTGGGCCCGGAAAACATCATTGAAAATACAACTGTGCGATAATACAATAGAGTTGAAAATCGAAGTGTCGAGTATCAAGCTATCATAATACATGGACATTAGACTCGACACTTGTTTGTTCGATTATTAATAGCTCTTTTGTACTGGGGAAGAGTTCTATTTTCAGTGCTCTGAATTTTTCCCAGCCTAACGGATTTCGGATCATATAGTCCCAGCGTAATGTGGGTTCATAAATGTATAATGAAATTTAAGTTTGTCATCATCATTAATAACATTAGTTTTGTTCTTCTTCTTTATAAATGTGACAAATATAATATGGCTGTAGTCCACCACCGTGAAACTTGAAAACAAGAAAAACTTGACATGCTATCGAAGAATATAATCTTTTTCAACACGCTGGTTAATTTTCGTCGTTTAAACGCTTTTGTAATATTTTATTTCATAATAATTTATGTACGCAGAAATTCTCTGTGTTTTGCAAGCATTCCAACTTTAGACAACGATTATATTAAATTTTGTAAGATTTAATATTTTGATAATTAGCTAGGTTTGTGAAGCCAGCTAGTAATATAAACTTGACTGGCAAACCGCAACGAAGGAAAATTAATTTAAAATTAGCTCTAGACAAAATTGTAAACTAATTTTATATACGAAAAACACGTTTTGCATTCTGCACATTCACTCTCTTCATATTCTGTCAGGTATATTATTTTATGTATACTTTATTAAGTTATTGATTAAGTTTTTGTCTAATTTATATTTACTTAATTAATCTCCCTGAAATTATGTAAGTACAAATAAAAGATGCAAGCTGTATTACACCTATAATTAAGGTAGCATTTTATAAACAATATAAATGTGTAATTTTTGCTTTTAACATTGTTTGGTCTTTGTTGGTGTATCTATTAAATTAATTAAAACCTAAATTGAAAACGATGTCTGTATCATGGACTTAAAATAATTTTAAAAAAGTTGTGAGGGTATGATGATGATGGTGATAGTAAAAGTTAAAGTTCTATAAAATATTTATTAATTCAATTTGTTTACAGCTCACTGAAGAACTACTCTCGGGGATATTCTTCTTCGGCATGTCAAACAGTTTGGTCAACCCGGTAATATACGGCGCATTTCACTTGTGGCCTAAGCGGAAGCGCTCGCGACACAGTGACAGGTGAGGTTTTTGTCTAATAAATAATCAATTCATCATACAAACTATCTGGTCAACCTGGTAATATACGGCACGTCCCACGTGTGGCTGAAGTGGAAGCGCTTGCGACGCAGCGACAGGTGAGGGTTTTTGTCTAACAGTCGCTTCGTCATGTAGACAGGACTGATCAACCCCGTGATATTCAGTGCGTTCCACTTGTGACCGAAGCGGAAGCGCTTGCAAAACAGCGACAGGTGAGGGTTTTTGTCTAATAAATAATCGATTCGTCATACAAACTATCTGGTCAACCTGGTATTTTATTAAGAGCGTTAAAATATAAAAGAAATTATGATTTCATAAAAACAAGTGTATTGACGCGTAGTATTTTCTTCCTCTCTTACGTAAAATGATTTTTTGGAGTGAATTTGATACAACTGCGTAAATAATTCCATATAACCTTATTTTGTTTCCCTTATAATTTAAATAAATGTGTTTTATTTGAATTTTTTTTGAAGTCTAGCTGTAGAAGCAAGATAGATTCGAAATCAAAAACGATCAAAAAGAAGTTGAAGAGGCTAAAATATTTCGGCTGTCCCTTTATTGATTAAAGAGAGTCGACAAATTGACAATATACATTTAATTGCAAAAACCTATTTCTATGTGTAAATTACCAGCGGCCCGCCCCAGCTACTCACGGGTGCAGCGTATCTTTATGTATAAAAGAAGATGATGATTGCTCGATGTTGCTCGCGACTTCGTGCGCGCAAAAGTTAATTTCGCAGAAACCGTACATTTTTCCCAGATAAAATGTAGCCTATGTCCTTCATAGTAGTCTATTCTATATCTGTGGTAAATTTCATCTAATTAGTAACAACAGTAAATTTCAAAAAATCGGTCAAGTAGTTACGGAGCCTATTCAATGCAAACAAACTTTTCCTCTTTATAATATTAGACTTTAAACGAGACGACCTTGTATATAATATAATATAAAATCGGTATCTCGACAACGGCTACAAGTATTACCATGAAATTTAGTGCAGGGAGTTTTGGGGGAGAAAAATCGATCTAGCTAAGTTTAAACCCTTAGGAACTGCGCATTTGTAAGCAATATAATATGTTTATTTTTTTATTTTGTCGAGCGACATATCTAAATAATTTCAACTCTATTACGTCAGTCTGATTGGCAGCTTGGTATTATTTTTGCATTGTTTGGAAATTCAGAATGTGGTGGGTTTGAATCCGGCTAAGATGAATATTTTGTAATTATTATTATTTCTTTTTCTTTTATATTTTTTTTATTTATTTTGAATTATTTTATCGTTCTACTAAAACACCGAGCAAAGTTCAGTCAACCAGATACTACACACACCGGCATATTTAGCGGAACATAAAATAAAGGTTTGATATCAGTATCATATAAGGTTGCTGGCTGGTTTATACGTCATTTAATAAAGAAATATTTTCAAATTAAGAAAATAACTGAACACCACATTTTATTACAACTTACTTCTAAGTTAACCACATACTTCGAGTATTTCTTCCTTCTGAGTTTGATTTAAAATTTCATTGAAATACTGTTTTTTGTTAGTTTTTTTTTAATCGCGTATCTCTTTGGAGTTGAGGGCTTAACTATGCCTGACTTAGCCCCAACGGATATTGCCAGAGCACTCGAAATGCGAAGAAATGGTCAAACCTACAGAGTGATATCCAGAGATCTTCGTCGACCAGTTTCAACGATCCATCGTAGTATCCAACGGTTCAGGGAGACCGGTACTTATGTGAGAAAAGCAGGACAAGGCATAAAAAGACGCACTTCGAGTAGGGATGATCATTTCATTCGGCTTCGTGTACGTAGGAACCCCCGTTTGACGGCCGTCCAAGCCCGACATGAGTTAGAAGCAGTGCGGGGTGTTACCGTAAGTGAGCGTACGGTACGAAGAAGGTTCGAAGAAGCTGGTTTGGGTTTATTTGTGCCCGCCAAGGCTCCAAGGCTCGAGGTAAATCATCGTAGAAACAGGTTAACTTTTGCTCAGGAACATCGACTTTGGAACGCGGACCAATGGATTAAGGTATTGTTTAGTGATGAGTGCAGAATTCTCTTATATCAAATTGACGGCAGGCAAAGAATATACAGACGCAAAGGAGAACGATACATTCAGACAAATTTTGAAACTACTGTTGCATACGGTGGTGGATCAATAATGGTTTGGGCGGGCATTTGTTTGGGAGCTCGCACAGACTTGGTAGTGATTGACAGAGGGAGTCTGACTGCAGACCGCTATATCAGAGAAGTTTTAGAAGAAAATGTCGTACCGTTTGCCCCATATATCGGTGACAATTTTGTTTTTATGCAGGATAATGCTCGGCCGCATACCGCTCGGGCTCAAGCTTATCTTAATGATATGAATATCACTGTTATGGAGTGACCGGCGAGATCACCGAGTATGAACCCAATAGAGCACGTTTGGGACTTGCTGAAAAGAAAAGTTAAGTCCAGAATTCGAATCGCCGTAGTTGAGGTATGGCGGAGACTATCTCAGGAGAACATCGATAATATCATTCTCAATATGCCTAGACGGGTAGAAACTTTAATAAGAGTACGTGGAGGAAATACGCGATATTAATTAGCATTTTTCTAATTTAATTAATTGTTATTTAAATATTAACTTTCAATTTTCCCGGTTACATGGAAAGTTCAAAAATGTACAATTTTTCACAAATAGCCTTTACTCGCAAAATCTGTTCTTAATGTGATCTCATTTTAAGTAAAACAAATGAAACTTTAAATAACAAAAGAAGTAGGTAGATTTTAAAATAAAACCATATTTTTTTAATTATGGACCTTTTTTTGTGTTCCGCTAAATATGCCGGTGTGTTTATTTATAAAGATTTTGAGTAAGCGTTGATATCATCAGCCAATATGCAATAAATGAATTTGCGTTGTGTTAATTTGTTTCGAACTTTATTTCATCGACATAAGGTATATTTTTGGAATCAGGTAGGTAAATGGTTTTGTAAAAATGTAGATCTCCTTTTTCGAGTTTTATTTAATTTCTCTTTCTCTTTTACATTTTTAAAACGGTGCTAAAATTTCATTCGTTTCATATTATGATTCCTTATCGAAAATAATGATTTGAATTTTATTTCCACTAGTTTTGCTTTCTCCCGGTCGTTAAAACAGAGCTTCTTTCAAGTCTAACGCCTTTAAGAACATTCTAAGAAAGAAGTTATATAACGATTTATTCTATAAAATTGCTTTTATTCGTAACTAGTAACCATTAAATTAAATTAATTTATTATAATATATTTTATTTCATAAATTGTGCTTTTCTTGTAAAAGGAAATGTTTCATTACAAACTATTTCACAAAGAATCTTTCGCAAGTTTATTCAGACGTTTAATTGGACAATCTTTAGGTTATGAGATTAAAGTTTAGGATTTCAAAGTTTGGCGAACTGTGTTTTTCTTGCACACTCAATAAAAAGCCATGATAATAATCTGTCTGTAATTTTCTAAATTTTAACTTTTCATTATAGTAAAATGTTTTATTATAAATAGATTTTTATAATAAGACATTTAACTATTTCAATATAATCACGCGATGATTGCAGTAGTTTACTTCAAAAGACATTGGGAATTTTACTATGGAATGAAAATTTATCCACGTGTAAGTGTAAATAAAAAGTAATTACACCTGTATTAAAACGGCACAGGTCGCATACTATTTGCCGGACGGGGGCTTCCAACAAATTGATAACACGGTGCACGGGTTAATAAATAGTTACTACGTAATAGGCTGGTTTTATAGTAACGCTAACGGACACGCGCAACGGATGGGACGCGTGGTTAATTTTGTATACTTAGATCAGTAGTTGCTGCAAAACCCGCAGGCAGAAAGCAGCGCTATAATAAATATTATAAAACTGCAGTGCATACCACCGCCGCTGACCGTAAGCGTGACTGTAAAACCAGTTTTATAACACAAAATGAACATTCCGATATTATTAATAACTACCTGGGTAACCGAGCTTTGCTAAGAGCTTTAGTAGATTAAATATATAGTTGTACATATATATATATATATATATATATATAATGCTAGACCTTATAATATCAGCTATATGTATTGAAAGTCCCGTGAAAATCGATCTAGCCGTTCCAGAGATTAGCCGGAACAAACACACACACTGACAGACGGACAGAAAAATGTTAACAATTTATATTTTATTGTAAGTACCGATCATACTTTTAAATGCATTAAATGAAAATAAAAGCTGTTAATTTGAAATTACGAACAGACACTTCAATTTTGTTTATCTGTATAGATATAATATATTATATTAATTTTCTGCCAAATTCACAGTACGCTCATGTGCAGTCGCAAACTATTTTTGTTCGCACGATCAATAATTATAACCCTTTTTACATATAACTATATTATTTATATTGATTGATTTCAGAATCTATCGATTTTCCAACATCATAAACATTCATATGATTACATCCCTATTTGAGTAGCAGAACATTCTAGAAAGAAACAATCACACGAATTTGAATTGCATGAAGGAATGCCGATAACAGTCACAATGTGTAATTGCTAAATTCTACATTATAGTCAAGGTGATAAGGTTGTTTTTGTATCATTCTTAATAGTCGTTATTACATTGTGATCTCGAGTGGCAAAAAGTGCCGTTACAGTCTTAATTTTTTCCGTCTGGCTAGACGCAACCTTTCGCAACGCGCCATAAGTAACTTCGTTCCAAAAAAAAAGAATCACAAAAATATTTTACCGGCCACATTCCGAATTTCCGAACAACGCAAAATTTATTACCCCTGAGTGATAAGGGTGGGCCCACCCCAAAAATATTTTATTTTATAAAGGTTTTCTTTTTAATATTTCATTTCATCAACATTTCTATTAACACCGACCCCAATTGTTTACTAGCAATATTAGTACTGTAATCATTTTCAACTCTCAGTGGTCGATAACTCTTTCACACATCACCTGTATGTTGTAGGCGTAGGCGTAGGTGTAGGTGTAGGTAGTAAGTGAAGGTAATAAGTGTAGGTTGGTGTAGGTTAAGTTAGGTTAGGTTACTGTAAATGTAGGTAGTATAATATGTAGTTTGTAGGTGTAGGCTGTAGGTGTAGAGTTGTTGGTGTAGAAACTGCGGGTGTATGTAGGTAGTTATTAATTTATACCAGTTCATAGTTAAGACGGAACAATCATTTGCGAATTCCTGATATTTTGTATGTCATAATGAATGAGGCGATGATATTAATCTATCAAGATATCCTGTTTTCCGCAGTATTGAATTGAGATTGAATGGAGATTAAGTCATGCCAGCCAATAAAATTTCTATGTACCTACAGGTACAGGTATACAGGTATATCTAAAGAGTGAATATAAGCTATTCATAAACACAAAACCGCAAACCGGCGCGATACTAATTTGCAACGCAGAAAACTGCGACGCCAATAGCTGTGAAACGATTTCATGCGAGAACTATTTGGTTTTGCTCAGACGATCATTGCTTCGGCGCCTTTCAACTATACTGATATGATTCTGCATACTTATGTAATTGATAATAAATATTGCAGAAAAAACAAAAAAGAGTTGCGGTACGCAGAAATGCAGGATGCGATAAGTTCGGAGATTATTATGATGCGCCGCAAGGATGACGAACACAACTATACAATTTTCACATGTAGTGAAGTAATTTTTGCGGTTCGACGTCGCAACGCAGTTATGTATACAGGCCCTTACTCGTTCGACACCGAATACTCGAGGGCATTCGGATCTTTCTATCGTTTCATGGATGGATTTAATGTATATTTACTTAGTCGATCCTTCCCACACAATACTCAAATTCCTCTTAATCTCGACTATCCGTGCAGAAACTCATGACCGAGACATCCTTGTCACTTGACTCTATAATAGAAATAGGATTACCCAAAATAATTTTGCTATTGCCCGTTTTGATATCGCTTTGTTAGTCAAGGATTTGTTATTTTATTTTATTAGAATTATTACTTTGTAACCTAAATTTGATAAAGCGCCATCTGAATTTCTAACATTTATTAGAGGGAACAAAAACTTTCTATCATCTATACTAATATTAAAAGAGGAAAAATTTGTTTGGTTGTTTCTTTGTTTGTGGATTTGTTTGATTGCATTAAATATTCTTCTAAACTACTGGACTGACTTTGCTAAAATTTGGCACAGATATAGATTAGACTACGGGGAACGACATAGGCAATTTTTTACCGCGGCAAAATGTACGGTATGCGCGCATGAATTTATTAAAAAAGTTAATAACATAACAATGTGATTATGATTTACCTTTTAATCACGTTTATAAAATGTCTGTAAATAGCAAGAGTAGTTAATGATTCTTAGAACGATTTCCTTAATGCGAATACCCTACAATCTCACGTG
This sequence comes from Phengaris alcon alcon, assembly GCA_037179445.1. NCBI lineage: Eukaryota > Metazoa > Arthropoda > Insecta > Lepidoptera > Lycaenidae > Phengaris > Phengaris alcon. The sequence goes on from JAYRCH010000342.1 coordinate 110,750, forward strand.
TTACCGCTGAATAGAATCACCACCCACAATGCATGAAGCGATCGTCCTTTCTACCTTCTGAGTTTAGCGATCGCAAACTTACTGTATCTCAATAATTCATCATCATCAGACGCGACAAAGTTAACGGGCACGTATAGTCGCGTGAAAAATACCAAGGCTTCACAGAAAACCGGTATATCATAACGTTTGCATCCTATTTTAAAGACGGTGCCGCAGTTTGTAACTCCTCTGATGTTGCGGGTATTCATGAGCGATAGTAATCAGGCAATCCGCCTGCCGATTTCCCGGTCGATGACATTCGAAAATTAAAATAAACTATACATAAGCGTGCCAGACAAATAAGTAACCAATTAAATCAATATAAAAGTTTAATTAATTTATGCAAGTCCCACACTTGACAGCTCCCTCGTTATTTATCGACGGGACTAGAGATGAGAATCCTTAGTTCCATTTAAACAGTCACTACATTTCCCTAATGAGATATGCATTTATTAATAGTCTCGGCTTCTAAAAAAAATTATGTTAACTTGCATTATTTTTTAAACTTTAAAAATTAATGCAAGTCCCACACTTGACAGCTCCCTCGTTATTTATCGACGGGACTAGAGATAAGAATCCTTAGTTAAACAATCACTACATTTCCCTAATGAGATAAACATTTATTAATAGTCTCGGCTTCTAAAAAAAGAACAAGAACTATATTCAATTGTTAATGATTTTTTACTTTATACTGCTAAAATACGGCTTTTCGTTATAATTTTAAAGGTTAAAAGTGTGGACGACGTTTATGAGCGTACAACCTGGTCAAAATATTATCTGTGCACCTGGTGTCGATGACGTCATTTTGGCGCTCTAACTGCAACTAAAGGCACAATTATTTTGCAGTAGGCAAATACGAGCCCTGAATTATCTAGGACAGTAGTGGTGTGGGGTTCCTATAACTCCATTCCTATCGGCTTCACTTACCGCTTACCTTTTGAAGACCCTCCTCCAAATCCCTAACTATTAAACAGGCTAGGGCTTCCCAATGAAGGAGAACCAGCCTTCGCCACTAGCCGCCATAGCTACTTCGTGAAATTTGTGTTTTAGCAAGTAGGTAAAATAAGCAAAACCTTTGTGTCATTTTTCCATGTAAAGTGTAATGTTTTAAATGTTTCTTGTGTACAATAAATTTTTAAATAAAAATAAAATAAAATAGGTTTCACGCATAAAATTTACAGTATGGATTTTAACATCAGAACATCCTAAAGTTGATTAAACCAAATTATAATGTAAATAAACCCTATGCCGAAAATAGAACTGTGGGAATAGTGGAAGCCCCAAAGCGAGGTTTCTGCTCGGTAAGGCCGAAGCCCACTTGTAAGCTTTTAGGTGGTTGTATAGTGCCGTACCGAAAGAACTTCGATAGTGCGATTCAGAACTGTCGGCTGATTGGTGCGCGACAGTACTGTATAATCTACCAGTCAGTGACACTATAGTCCAAGTATTAGATTCCTTGCAAAGAAAATAACGAATATAGCCTCCTTGAAATAGGTCTACAGTCTAGATAGGTATGAGAATCATATTTCAAATAGTAAATAAGATTTATTATTCATATTTTTTTTAGAAATACCACCATATTAGAAACAATATCTAGAAAATTTATAACATAATAATATTGCCAGGTTGCCATTATAATATTTTTCTGTTAGACATTTACAATGTACAATTTGCGTCCCTGTTGCATTCCAAGCCTAATCTTCTTTTTTATGGTTCCGTAATACTCAAGGAACCCTTATAGATTCATCTGTCTGTCTGTCTGTCCGTCCGTATGTTTGTCTGTCTGTCCGACAGAAACACTGAAAACCCGCGTCTCGCTAAAACTCGAGAAGGGCTGGACAGATTTGGCTAATTTATATTATTATTATATCGATTTAATCAGGCAGGCAGTTGAGACAACTGATATCGCCTGTATTCATTCGATTTTGTGTTTAATGTCTCTGATATTTTAAATATCTGTCATGTCTGTTTTAAACGTTTATAATATGTAAATAATAAAATCTTTTGTACTACATAATAATATAATTTAACCATAAAAGTAGGTAAGTACTAAAAAAATAATAACTACTCCAAAACTTAAAATGCTACAAAAAAAAGAAATCTCCCAGGTCATCCCCACCAGGCAGAGTACCTAGAAGGCTCAAAGAGTTTCCTCGCTGGATTGCGATACTTATTCTCTGGGCCAGGTAGGTGCCGGCTCTGGGGTCTCGGGTGGCCTCAATGAGTTTTTTGGAGATTTCTCCGAAAAGTTTGTGCGCACCCAGACCCCATGTACCTAAGGTTTCAACCCCAAACGGTTCAAATATGAGATCCCTACTAAGGTTCTCATATTTGCGCCGCTTGAGGTTTTCCGCCTGATTAGCGGCCGCACCTGCAGAACTCGAGGTGCCCTTGACATGGGACGGAGCAAGTGTATCGACGCAAGTAGCGTCCCATACAAGAGCCCGTCCCACTCTCCAAGGGACCAGGGTCATACCGTCTGGTCTCCTGCCAGTTTTAAACTGAATTTAACTTTATGCTTAAAAAAATAAAGACATTTAAACTTTAATGTAGTGTAAGCTACTACAAGTAAGTTATGTAGGGAGTGATTTTGCGCAAATATAAAAAAAATTTCATTTGTTTTTATTTCAATCAAAATAAGGTCCATTTTTATCCATAAAAACCTGCAAATTTGTCAAGCTCTCTCACATTATTTTATTGTTTTGTATTTCATTACTTTAGAATTTAGTATTATATATTTTAAATTAATAATAATCATATGGCAAGCCGGTATGATGTTAAGTTGTAAAGAGGACGTTCTACTGATACATAAAATTAGGATATTTGCTTATTTGTAGGACAAACTTTCTTAAAAAGACAAACTTTATTGACCAAATTAAACCTGAAGTAAAAATGCCCGTTATTCAGTCAATAAGTAAAAGCGCTTGCGATGTACAGAAATGTAAACGAAAACACTTATTTACTTAAGACTAGCTGTTGCCCGCGGCTCCGCCCGCGTACATATAGTACCCCAAAGGAACACTGTACGTTTTCGCAATAAAAAGCATCTTATGTTTTAATCCATAGCCTAAAAACTACTACCATGCCAAATTTCATCGAAATACGTTCAGTAGTTTTTGCGTGAAAGAGTAACAAATATCCTTCCATACATCCATCCATCCATCCTCACAAACTTTCACATTTATAATATTAGTAGGATTAACAATAATGCAGGGATTTTATTGTACCTAACAGTGCCAGAGATATTAACTTTATAAGCAAGTGCAATAGAATTATCGTATACACAGAATATAAAAGAGAAAATCATATCTAAAATTAAATCGCACCCGTTGAAGAGATAAGTTCATTTTGACTGTCGTTGAAATTTATAAAAAAGAATTTCGTTTAAAGAAATATTAAAATAAAATGAATTATTACTGTATTCAAAGACCCGTGCCACAATAATCATTGTAGATACATAAAAAAAGCACATAATGACCTCAACAGGCAGTTATTAAATCCCTCAATTCGCGTGATGCGCCCTTCTAGATTGGCGTAATGATTTCTTCATTATTAAGATTCAGCAGTAATTTTGAATGTTGAATCGAGATGACACGTAATATGCAACCGCAACACCAAAGTATCTGTCATCTGCTATTTGTTACCGTTCGTTATTGAACTGCTAGTTCCTAATCACCATGAAACGATTTTAGTGTGTGTCATCACTTGTTCTTCTTCAATCATTTGTTAACAAAACAAGTGATATTCGCTCAATTTAAATAATTCATATTGGCCACCATAGTGCTCTCAACTGGGGTCTCTACACAATACTTTCAACCTATAGGTACTGTCTACAGAATACAGAATCGAATCGAATCGGCCTTAAAACAGAATTAAGTCTTCTAATTATAAAATAATACAGCCAGACTAGCGGTATAAAATAGTATAATAATTGATAATTTACAGAATTAATACATGTTAGTTGAATAAATAATAACAAATGGTAACAATAGAAGCCATTTCAAAGACAATTTAAAAGATTTTTTAACGACGTACACGATGATTATATAATAATAATCAGCAGTAACTGTGGGAGAGCCACTCTTCGGCACGAGTTTTCCGGCTCGACCGGATAAATACCACGACCTCACAGAAAACTGATGTGACATAACGCTTGCGTTGTGTTTCTCCGAGCGAGTGACGTTACCGGAAGCCTAAGGGGGGGATTGGGGATTTTAAGGACCGGGAACACAAGTCGCAACACCAGAGGAGTTACAAATATAACTCCTCTAGTATTGCGAGTGTCCACGGGCGACGGTATTCGCTTACCATCACGCAATGCGTCTGCTCGTTTCCTGGTTCATTTCATTTTAAAAAAATACGTAAAGATTTACGTTTTATTATTTTTATAATATTCTACCTTATATGTATTAAAGAGTCTGTAAAATCGTCCACGAAGAATATTAATAACGACAAATACTCGTGATCACTGATCTTATACGATTGTGTAAAAAGACTCAAGGAAAAATGTGTGATGTGAATGTGAATGACTTTGATGTAGAAATTCATATAAAATTCTAAATGTGAGTTGAATCAAAGAAGTTGTCAGTAAGGCCTTTATTAGACACTGAAGAAGCTTTTTCATTTTCAGAAAATTGTTACCTTGTAATTTCCATATAAATATACCTGGGTCTTGAGCGCAACTTTATCTGTGGCTTGATGAAACTGCAGTTATCAGCATCCATAATACTTTTAAAGCAATTTTGCCATCTTAAAATGAAAATTAGTTTCACTCATGTTTTTAGTAAAACTATGGATGGTATGGATGCATGGGGAGATGCTTAGCAGATGACACAATCTTGAAATTGCGATACGGTTAACGATTATGACACCTGACACACAAATTAAAAGGACAATGAAACTAAACTTTCTACGCTCTGGCGTTCTCAAATTATATTACAGGGTAGGCATACGCCAAAAGAAGAACTAAGCCTTAATATATTATCAAAATTATTCGTAAATTTTGTCGCAGGAACAATTTTTGTAGTAGGTAGGTATTGTAATAAATTCATTTCGATGCCATGTAATAATTTTACTACTACCATTAGATACTATTCGCACACGAAGTTACATTAAACATCTAGATAAGACGTAAGCTAATTGATTAATCTTTCTTTTTGATTGTCGATTAAGTACGATACTATTAATCCTTACTAATATTATAAATGTGAAAGCGAAGATGTTTGTTACGCTTTCACGCAAAAACTACTGAACGGATTTCGATGAAATTCGGTATGGTAATAGTTTAGACTCTGGATTAAAACATAGGCTAATTTTTATTCCGAAAAAGTAGTGTTACCGAGGGATACTACACTTAGCGCGGAGCCGCGAGCAACAGCTAGTTGTTTTATAAAGTACTCGGAAGTATGAGAGCGCAAACAAAATGCTTCTGAGCGTGCAATACTGAACAGTTGGGAATTCAAATTAAGGCCTACACATTAACATTGATGCTCTTTCTCAGATCTTTAAGTACTAAGGAGGTGTGAATATCCGGGATAAGTAGTAGCCGATGTGTTCTATCCATGATAAGCGCACCTGTGTGCAAAATTTCATATCAATCCTTTTAATGGCTCATTCGTAACACATATCTACAATATCAGCTACGCATTCATACGTCATTATAAATTTCAATCTAAAGTCCCTATTAATATGTATCTATTACTAAGATTTAAAGATCACTTACATAGTAATATATTAATACTACATAATAATGTTGTTGTTAACACACGATCGAACGACGTCAACAAACTGAACTAACTTTAAAAACAAACGTCGTGTGTTTATCGTACAACTTAATTATTTCCCATCCTGTAGTCTGGATTAACTTAATATTATAAACAGCCAATATTTCCAGTATTATTTCATTCAAACTAAATAAGGCGGTTACGAGTCAACTAAAATATGAATTTACCGTCTATAAATACATCATAAGTTTAATTTACGACGTTTCCTTATTATTATTTGCAGAACAGGAAATAGTAAATACCTATATGGTCTTCAATATTATATTGCGTCTCTTTTTAATATTGTAAAAAATCGAACGTCAATACTACACACACACACACACACAGTTGCGCGCACCATGTGGGAACATCGACTAATGGCCGATTTCTTCATGAGAGAGATAAACTAGAGTTTGTTATTCGGCAGATATACTTATTCCAGGGTTAAAATTTCGATGGTTGTCTTTAACAGACCGACGGGTTAGCTATCCTATAGTCATGTATGTGTGACTGTGAGCTATATACCTACTCTAGGGGTCCTCTAGACCCAAATTTAATGTATGTACTTAAAAAAATATTTACTACCTACTTCTCCGTTCTAATAAAAGTTTGTTACTTATTATTTGTTTACGCTAAATTATCTAAAGTTTTTTCAATTTTTTTTTCTTTTTTTTTTTTATATTTTTTTTCCGACAAATTTTCATGGGAGATCGAAAAAAAAGTCGTTTTTTTTGGGCCACCCTAATATATATATTCACCTGTATTTGTTTAAAACAATCAAAATTTTCACAAGTGGGAAGGAAATATTATTCATTTTATATTTGACATTCGAAGAATCGTTGTACAAGCATATGCCTACAGTGCCATGTAAACTCTAAACTGTAGAGTTTTTACGCACACACTGACATCAGTGAGTTAACTGCGAGGTATAAAGTCAGCTCAATATTTATCCTTAGGACAAAAATATTCGGGGATTATTTCTTAAACTGGTGTAAAGAAAACGAAATCTCCAGTTAACTCACGTTAACTAACGGATAACTCTAATCGTAGGATAACTACGAGTGGAGAAATCGGCCATAAGCAATTTTGCTAATTTTATTATGATTATTTTTCTTGGATAGTATTTTTGTCATATCTTTAGATGTTATGCAGACCAATATTATTTTCTTATGTGACCCTTTAGACTTAACGGAAGTGTGCCGAGTATAAGCACTTTTAGTTTGCATTAAGATTTATGCATTTAAAAATTTTAAGTTTTAAAATTTTAATTCAATTTTAAGGTAATTTATATCCGGTATCTCTGGATATTTTTAAATAAACAAAAAATATATATAATAGAAGAAAAATGTACCTAAACACCTTGTTTTTAATTTTGACTGGTTCTGAATATTTGTTTTTACGATACTAAAAATCATAATTTTTTATAATATTTTCAATTATTTTTTAGATAAAGAAGTACTTTATTTGTAGCATCGTTAACTTTAAATCCGCTTTTCATCCTTTTTATTCAAACAACTTAGTAATAATTATTATGGATTTCAGCTTAGCTAAAAATTCAATTTAGTATTTCCGAAGAAAGTAACATCTTATTGAGAAGTTAAGAATTATTTTACCTATAATACAGAAAAATATTACCCAACAAGTATGTTTTCAAGTATGTAAGCCAACGTTTACAATATTTTAACTTTAAATAACATTTCCAATCAAGCGCCATTTGTCTGAGGGGCATGGGGCAGAGATAATACTGGATTAGCATTTGTCAAGGGCAATTAAGTTTTATTAGAACCAAGGCGAAGTTGGTGGTGTTATGGCATATTTACTATTTTATTAATTTAGTATTTACACTTGTGTCGTGACGTTCATATTATTATTAATCACGCGTACATTATAAAAATATGTCAAAATGGCTTCCTGTAATAGGTTAATATAACATTATGAAAACGTCACTTGTCGGAGTTTTGCCGGGGAATTCAATGGGTGACGTTTGGATTTTGCATTTCTTTCATAAATTTGTGTTATTTCGGTACTTAATGGGTAATATTGGTAGAATATTAACCATTAAATATTCGTTATCGTGCACAAGTGTGGGCAAGGGGCAAGTACAACTTCTAAAAACGTGCTATTTTGAGTTTCCCTCCAAAAACTCCCTAGGAACTTTCAGTAAAGCTTCTACCACTTTACTGAATCGACTAACATGACTGCACTATTTCTTTGGACTTTGACTAGACGATTTAGGAATACGGTGTTGAAATTGAAACGAAAGTTCTATTTCCCGCCTTTTTAACTTGACACTGGCAAATGGTTATAAGCCGATGCCATATGTAAATAAAAAAAAAACGTCATTTGTCAATTTTGATATTTTTTTGACATTTCATTGTCTTGTTGACGCGACTGCTGTGCTATACTTCAGTTGTAGATCCCGCGGAGAGATATTTCACGCAAAAAATACTGAACAGATTTTGATGAAATTTGGTATGGTAGTAGTAATTAGGCTCTGGATTAAAACATAGGCTACTTTTTATCCCCGGAAATACAGTAGGTATTCCCTCGGGATACTCGATAGTATATTTACGCGGGTGGAGCCGCGGGAAACAGCTAGTATAAGTATATTTTTCACAAAACGTCCCAGGTATCAGATAGAAGTTTTTAAGACACTTACAAACATGAGTAAAAAAGCATTAGAGTTTACGCCTTGGCGTTCGATATACATATACAATACCTATGTGAGTGCATACTAGTCGCTTATTCAGCGCTCTACTTCGAAAACGGTTAATTTTACAGAAAAATGCAAAAGGCATTTTTTGTAGATGATTTCACGACAAACTATTTTTATACTGACCTCTATTGACATCCGAGCAATAAGTCGGGAGATTTTTTGCGAATGACGTATTGTCGTGAACTTTGACCTTTATAACTTTTTTAGCCGGCACGATATCAATGAAGATTTTTCACATCTTCATAACAACGCCGTAATAAAGGAGTATACAAAAATTCAGCTCACTAGGAGTTTTTCCGTAAATAAAACCTAAAATCACTAAGCGTACGTAGTACGTAGAAGATGATGTATTTTCACATATTTATTTTCATTATCTCGTAAACGTAACACAACTTTTTACGATCTTAAGCGAATAGGTGAGCGTAGCGCGTAAATTGTTAATAAATATTTATAAAATTGTTTTTTTTTAACTTATCAAATAGCTACGAAATAACCCAATCCACCCTTTGCCCTAAGCCATGATGCTTAAACTGGATACGTGTAAAGTTTTACAACTTGACATCAATATTCAATATACTCGTCACCTATATCCTTGCTCGCTTTTGTGGGTTTCACGTGGTCTAATATTAGTACCTGGCTAACCGAGCTTTGCTTGGAGTTCTGATAAATAAAAAAAAAGAATCACAAAAATATTTATCTGACAGGAATTCGAACCCAACAAATTCCATATTTCCGAACAAAGCAATAATTATACATACCAAACTGCCAATCGGACTGACATAATAGAGTCGAAATTATTAATTTATTGTTGCAAGACGAAAGCAAAAATATATTTAACTTAAAATACGCTAGTCGCTAGCCTGCCTCACCCCTGCAAAACTTCCCAGGGATAAGACGACCTAGCTCGATTTTTCCCCCAAAACTTCTTGTATACTACATTTGGCAGGGGAGGCAGGTTAGCGACTAGTGTATATATATATATATATATATATATATACGTACGTAACGTAAAATTGTCAAATTGTCTCGTTTAAAGTATAAGACCTAAACAAGTACCTTCTAAATATTTTTTGAGGAATTAAAAACGGTATTATTTTTCAGAGAGTCTGGCGGTAATCGTGCTTCCCTTCTCCGTAGCAACGACCGAACAGCGTCTGTGAGACTCACCACGATACGCTCAATCCGCTCCTCCTTGAAGTACACCAACGGCAACGGAGCCAGCGCGAGCGTGTTATAGTGATTGGGACCCCAGTGTCTGTGTTACAACTGTTGCTATGCGCTGTACAAGCGCAAGTGTGTTATAGTGACTGGAACACCAGTATCCGGTCATCCATGAAATGCTTAACAACTCTAGATGAGCTCCACTAACGTCAGTGTAGTGTAGTGAGATAGGACACCATGGAGTGCCAGTGTTACAAGTTTGACGATGTGCCCCTCCCGTTAGTTATCGAAGTACACTAAATCTTTGTATCCACTAGACAACATTAATAAGTTTAATTTGTTTTCTTTTGTCCAAATATTCAAAAAGTTAACAAAAAAAATTGGAACCGGCTTAACCCTAACCCGCCATGTTGAAAGTTAGCGTAGAACTTTAGTTTGACAACGTTGTGTATCGTCTACACACCTACTGATAATCATGTTGCGCGTCAATAGGCATGATGACTATAATTATAGTAAAGAATCATTAAAATATTATGGTGTTTATCTTAGTAGTAAAACACCATAATATTTAAGTGCTTTAGCAAGTATGATTAATGTATTTAGACATATTCACTTATGTTCATCGGAGAAAAATTATTTATTTATTAAAATAGAACTTTATCGGCTTTATCGACGGCACTCAGAGACATTTTATGCTTACTTAAGGAGTCACTTATAGTAGAGATTTTGACAGAAACGTCCATAGAGACTTTGTAAAGTCTGTAGTCTGTACTAAGTAGCTCCTTATTTAATGTATATAAGCATTAATTAATGTCTCTGAGTGCGGCCGTAAAACACAGATATCCGCCATGTTCACTCAAACACGTATCAGATTGAATGTCGTCACTTCTAGTGCGTTGTCTATACTTTTGCTATCGGCGTGTTCCATTCGCTGTTAATGTTGTCTAAAACGATATGTTTTGTGGAAAACATTTTCCTTGAAATTGTATTTATTTAATTAAAATAACAGAAAATAGTTAAAATGTTCGTTATAACACCGATCTGGATCGCAGTAATAATCATGACGTCACAAGCAGACGCCATTACAACAGTGGCCGTTTTTGTGCTTTGTGCGTAACCCCCGATACAAAAAAACTATAAAAAGTAAATAAATTATTTTCTATTTTAGCCTGTAAATATTTTTAAAGGATATTTTTAATATGTGTGTCGCCGAGTCAGGGGACCGCAGTGTGAGGAAGTTTTGATTTAGCTACCTACGTATAAGCTAATAGAAAATATGCAGTTACCAGTTTTTTTTTAATATTTTATATAGGATTAAAAAATATTGCATTAAAAAGATCCTTTAAAATATAAGGCTAAAACAGAAACTTATTTATTTACTTTTTATAGTTTTTGTGTCGGGGGTTACTTAAAATTTTAATGTTGTTTTTATTTCATATATTTTAAATGAATTTAATTACAACTTTCGTCTACCTGGTTTCTACGAAGTCCATTCCATTTGAAATTCTGTTTATCAGTTTTTATTTGAAAATATTAGCACAATTTGCATACATTTTTAATCTAATATGCGAGGATTTAGTATCATGTTGCAGCATCAGATGCAGACTATTACATCTATTTAGATCCTATTCATTGGAGCCTTTTCAATGAGCCCAAACACAGTACGTTTGCTATACGGTAGTGACGAGTAGGGATTTCTGCAGATTCCAATTAAAGCTGCATCATAAGGTGCAAATTATCACCATTTATCTATGTCCTACTCATTGAGATCACTAAAATGAGCCCAAACATGATACCTCTGCTGTAACTTTGTGAGGAGTTGGGTATCCTACAGATTCCAGGTGATACCGCAGCATCAGCATCAGCTTAACGTCTCCAATTGTAGGCAATTTTGTCAAAGTGCCAGGTCACGAAATATTGAACCGATCAGACCAGTGGAAGTTGCTTACAACATTTCGTCAACTAGATAACCCTCGTATTGTCAGGCAGTGAGTGAGCTGATGATGATGAATTATAGCTAAAAACACCCTCTATCATGTCAGATTTCATAAAAAAAAACGCATCTCAATCGGACCTTTCGTTTAGGAGCTACGATGCCACGGACAGACACACATACAGACAGACAGACAGGCAGACACGTCAAACTTATAATAACCCTCTTTTTACGTCAGGGGCCAAAAATAGCTATCTGCTAAAAAACCATATATTGTAAAAAAGTTTTTTTTTTTAATATTAGATGCCTAATAATATACTATAGAACAGTTTTCAAAATAAATCTTCGTGCCTATTACTGATGCCTAGTGGACATGGGACAAGGGTGTTTTATTTATTATTGTGGTAGAAACTGTCAGTGTTAAATCTGTGTCGATGGACTTCATCTGCAACGGAGTTAAAATGCATTATGTTGTAGTGATTATGATTACGACACAATTATGTTAGTGTTCCAAATGTAGCGACGACTTTATATGACTGTCAAGCTCTGTTTGCTTTTTTTACGCCGAATGCTTCTTTTCGCATCCCGCGGTGGATGGGGACTCTGACCTAACTATTAAAAATCCGCAACGAGCTTTGTGTACATACCTAGAAGATTATGTATGCATGTTGCTCATATGTAGTATCAGCAACGTTCCTGCTCGAACAGATTAAAAATATTTTCTTTTGCATGATAGTTCGTCGGCGCTTTAATGCACACATCGACAAATTCCTGACGAGTTGTATCATATTAGAAATACAAAAGAACAAAGAAGCGTGGGACTTTTCACAATTTTTTTCCACGCTTAACACGATTGGAATAAGACGACACGAATATTACTTACGACCGAATACTGGAATGATAGTTAATTTAAGTGACACTGAAGTCACATGCTGTCCTTGTCATTTTGGCTAGCAAAGACAGCGACAGTGTGAATAGGAGGCCCCTTAATTTTGATTAGCGTTTCAGTATACGCGCGTTAGTCCGTTTTCATATTTATGAACTTAAGTAAGCTATTCAATCAGTACGGACGTGTCATTGGTAAATTTTGACATCTACACTGATAATTCACTGCAAACTTATCACGAATAAACTATTATAATAGTTTATTCGTTTGACTATTGTCGCAGTAGCGGCCGCGATCGAACACTAGGTATGAAAATTAACCCTTAAAACCGACGACGCAGCTTTCATGAAAAACTTTTCAATTATACGTAGGTAGAAAAAAAATATGGCTAACACAATTTGCATGAAAAGTAGAAAAGATCTACCGACCCGTGATTTTCGCCTTATGCCTAGTAGAGAGGCAACTTGTTCGTAAGTTCTGCATAAAAGTTTGTGTTCTTGCTGAATAGAATATAGTCCTTGCTTCAAAGCGCTAAAAAGGTTAACATTGTACCTACCCAAGTTACAAAGTATTTCACATGACAACATTATTTTTCATTATTTTCCTTTTCCCTAACTAAAAGGCCTATTACACTACACGGTATTCATATATACATTTACCCTTATTTAGGGCAGTGTATATATGAATACCGACCGGGCGGTCCCGGCAAGCCTTGCGATCCCTAATCGCCCTTACGATCGCGTAGTCTAATAACACTTAGGGCGGTTAGGGAGCTTCCTGTAGCTAGATATCTTAATGTGACAACCAGTCTTTGTCCTAGCACTTACACTCTGGCTTTAAATTGTGTCTTCTTTTTTTATATACGGAACTAAAATATTTAATAAGTATTTTAATTCCTACTCTCCCATTCTTAAATAGTTTTTAAAATCCACTGGTTCCAGAGCAGTATGTATATAAAGTAGCGCAGAGTGTGTATTCGCATATTGGAGTGATTTTCTCTTAGTTTCAAGTATTGCTTGAAAAGAAATTAATAAAAGAAAAGAAAGGGGGCCGGTGTTCAGTGCACGCCCTCCCTGACTACCGGGCCCTGAATACCATGTAGTGTAATAGGCCTATTACTGCCTGTCCAATATACATTATACTACATATTATAATAAGTAAGACAATTCTATATTTAAATGTAAATAAATCCTGTAGTTTTAGATAAACGTTGATCTCAATTATTATCGTTATATCGTTCGTTCGTAATATCGTTATTAAATATCAAACACGTTAAAAAAGGTTAAGTTCTATTTTTAATGTAAAATCAACTGACTTCTAAATAAACAAAACCGGCCAAGTGCGAATCAGCCTCATGAACGATTTCCGTGCCATTTTACCAATATTTTACATGTTTATTTTGTTATTTTTGTACCAAGATTTTCAAGTAAGTGAATTTCACAAGTTAGGTTTCTATAACTCCTAAACTAACAAAGTTATATAAGCCGTTATAGTATTAATTGAAAGTTCATCAGATGCACCATCATGATTTTTTCAGATTTTTCAAGCCAGCCGTTTTAGAAGGAGGGGAGGGACGTCCTATTTTAAGAGAAAAATGTGCTTTTAAGTTGAATATCTCGCGACCTCAACCTCTCTGTTTTTAAAAGAACTCTATTATAATGATATCCGACACTATGAGGTATACTCTAGAAAAAAACATCACCACTTTAAGCGTAAGGGGAGGTACCCCAAAAATAATATTTTTCATGATTTTTTTTACTACTACGTGGGTGTGGTCAATACACATATCCGTGCAAAGTTTTGTGGGAATATGGTGGCAAGCCCCACAGGGAAGATCTCCGACCGAGCGAGATGGTATGCCCCGGTCAGGCTGAAGCCCACTTGTATGAATTTCAGATGTCGTATATATAGTGCCGATCTTAGAAAACTTCGATAGCGCGATTCAGGATTGTGGCGCTAATTGGTCCGCCACATCACTCCCCCCCGAAGACCTGAGGTCGAATCTTGAGTCGTCTTGCTTGAGTCGCCAGTGCCAGAGAGTCCCAGTGAGTCGGAACTGTGCTGCTGCTGCACGGGCTCCAGTGAGTCGGAGTGCTGCCGTGCGGGCCGATGCTACGTGCTGACCAGGAGAGATGTGCTCTGCTTGCTGACCGGTCGTTGTAATGAGTGTGCCCGTTGAAGCCGATGAGGGTTCGACCAGGCCGCGGTGCGTTGAGGCTGGTGGTCGAGGTACCCGATGAAGCTGAAGCTGGCTGGCGTGGAGCGGAGGGGTGGGGGAATGATGATGATGATGTCCAGAAGGAGGCGTGTTCTGTCGAGGGTTACCAATGTGGGAATATGGTGGCAAGCCCCACAGGGAAGATCTCCGACCGAGCGAGATGGTATGCTCGGTCAGGCCGAAGCCCACTTGTATGCGATAGGAGGGAGACTTCTCCTCGCACGCCGGGCCCCTGAAAAGGGCCTTGGGCGGGGAACCAATACCAGGGGCTAAGCCCCTCTAATTGGGGTGGACGACGCACCCAGTACGAATACTGGGCGCATAGAGTCGGTTTTAAGGGAAGACCCCCCGCGGCAAAACGCGGGGGAAACCCGAGGTGGCAGAGGGAATGACGCGGTAGCAAGGGCCGTGGGCGGCCAAGACCTGCGGTCGACTCCGACGACGCGTGGGGTCCTGGTCCAGGGCCCAGGAAGCGTGTATGGGTCCACTCCCACACGCGCCGCTTTTGTCGACCACGGACACAACCGACCAGGGAAATGAAGGGGGGGGGGGGAGGTATTTCCCGAGCCCCAGACTTTTTATGTCGGGGGGGAAGGGGCTGCCACGGGGCTGACGTGTGGGCAATAGGGCTGCCCCACATCACACTCCGGGCGCACAAAAAGAAGCATTGCGCCGGTTTGAGCCGGCGCGGGGTAAAGGGGGCGGGGGCATCGATCCAACGGTGCATAATACAGGGGGGCGCACCGCGCATGGGGCGTCTCGGCAGCGTGGCTCCGGGATGCTCCCTGCGTCTGGTGTCGTCAGAGCGGTTGCTGCGGGCGAGCGGGCATGCCACGGCAGCAGGTCAGTTGACCGGGCACGCGGCTGCCGCTCGCTCAGAGAAACAGATGATCCTGCAACTAAGAACAAAAATTAACGCGTTCAAGGAGCGCGGGGGGGCGGTGCATGGCACACGAGTGTCCCGAGTTCGGGACGCGCGTCGAGGATCTCCGGCAGTCAACAGTCGGCTCCTCTGATAGGAGCTTCTGGATGCCAGAGATATCCAGGCGCGGGTCCGAGCTAGGGCCTGGGGGTCCAAATTTTTATTATGGCTGCGATGGTGGGGGCGCCTTTTAAGAGGGCCTGAATGAGGGTTGGGAGAATATCCTCCCCGGCCTGAACCTTCTGGACAAGGTCCATGGCCAGGGAGAGGAGGGTCTGCAACAGCTCTGCTGTGGATAGGGGGGCCTCGCTTTCGCCCGACTCTGGGGGCGGCAGAGGGAATACCGGAGTCTGTGAATACGGAGCGGCCACGTGATTTGCGGGCTCCGGGACGATACTATTTCCCACGACTGTGATAGCCGAGGAGGTGGCACTAGGGTGCGCGGGGAGCGCGAGGGGCGCGGGGTGCGCGAGGGGCGCAAGGCGCGTGGAGAGCGCTGCGAGTCCCGCGTGAGGTCAGGCTGCGGTGGAGCGAGCACAAGTGGCTCCAGCTCCGCTTTGATGCTGTCTGAGGGAGAGACGGTATCACAGGGGGCGGACACAGGAGAAGCGGCATCTTTCCTCCTGGTTTTCGGCTTCTTTGCTCTCCGTGCGGGGGAGATAGAGGCCGAGGGGGCAACGACTCTAGGGATGCAATCGTTAGCCTCCGCCATCAAGGAAGTTGAAGTTGGCGGAGGAGGTGGGGCCTCCCGCACGGGGGGAGGCAGGTCGGGTTTGGCGCGGGGGGGGGGGGGGAGCGATTTCTGGTCGCTTCCTTGCCTCCCTGCGGAACATTGGACAGTCCCTGCTGTTTCCAGGGTGGGCCCCACTGCAGTTTGCGCAGAAGGGCGGCTCGGTGGAGGGGCGGGAGCAATCCCGCGCGGTGTGTTTGCCGGCACACCGTGCACAGACTACCACGCGGTGGCAGTTCTGGCTGGAGTGCCCGAACCGGAGACATCGGTGGCACTGGGCCGGGCCGCCGCGGCCCCGCCAGGCTTCGATGTAAATACCCGGCATATACAGAAGTTCAGTGACCTTATATATGCCGGGGACGACGCCATGACGATGCGGGCGAAATATATGCATCCGCCGGGTTCGGATCTCGCCGGGACTTCGGACACGTACTCCGCCACGTATCCTAGTTCGGCGAGTCCGGCCTTGATTCCTTCGGTGTCCGTGGCGGAAGGTAGGCCCCTGATTCCTCCTTGATCCTACCTTGGTAGCCCTATCTTGCGGTGAGGAAAAAGAGAACCAGGAGGCCTGTCCCTGCTTTTCCAGGTCCGTGAGGTAAGATTTTGTGACCCGGTATTCATGTTCGCTTCGGGGCGTGAAGCGAATACCTGAGCCACTTTTTTTAGCATTAGGTGTGTGCCCCAGAATGTCCCGGAGGCGCCGGAAATGGCGCACCCAGTCGTCGATCTTCTCGACGACCAGGGGCGGGTAGCGAGATGTGTTGGGGGGTGGCGACATTTTTGCCGGCACAGGTGTGGGGGCAGAGAATCGGTAGGTGTCGGTAGGTACGGTAGGTACCTGTAAGATGGTGGCACTCACCTCGGCGTAGGTAGGCTGGCGGCCGGTGTACCTGTCCGTCGGTGGTGTAGGCAGGTCAATAAGTGGTGGCGGGAAAATGGGCGCGCGGTGGCGGTACTCGCGCGGCGTGCATGTGCGGGGATCTGTGGCCGCATGGGGTGCAGCACGGCGGTTGTCGCTCGCAGTGGGCTGGTGTGAGCCGTGCGGCTGAATAGCCAGCGCGGCATGATGGTGTCACGGCTGGGTAGCCAGCGAGAGGCGGGCTGAGCCCGCGGTGTCGCGGGATGTATCCGCTATCGGGACGCTGTAGCGTCCAGGGTGTGCAGCAGGGTAGCGAGAGTCGCTCGCCTGCGCAGAGCGGCGCGATGTGCGCCGGGTTTGGGCCGAACCCTGTTCGGCTGCGCGGGACAGGGGCCCAGACTCGCCGCAGGCCGCCATCGGAAGGCATTGGGGCGGGGGGGTGCCAGTACACCCCCGCGAGAATGCCGAGGGCGACCCGGGGCGGGCGGTATCCTGTCCGCACAAGCTTGGCTCGGTGAGCGGGCGGTAGTGCGCGCGGTCCGGGATCGAGCGTGAGCTAAACCTCGACGAGGCCAGGCTGCACGACGACTCGGAGTCCGCACAAGAGTCTTGATAGTCGCGGCTGTAAAGCCGCGGGTCATGGTTAGTCATGCTCCACAGTCAGTGGAGCACAACATACAACACACAAGTCACACAAACAGTTACACTGACGGCAACAAGTGTACGTCTTCTAAAATAAAGGTAATCACAGAACAAAAACGGAAACACTAAGTGTACGCACACGAGTACGGTACACACACTTAGGGGGGCTGTCTCCTCGTGACCCAACGCTGAGCCGAAACTCAACGGGAGGCCAAGAGCAGGGCAATTCCCCAGCAAGGCGCAAATTCACAGCTTATTCTAATGAATAAGGTGTGGATTCACGATCGCTATCGGGAACACTTGGCACTGCTCTAGTGAAGGGGGTCGGCACGATCGCGGAGTGAGCGCGACACTCGACGCGTTTCCGAGCGAGACGGCACTACCGCGGAGTGAGCGAATCACTACTACGCGGATGGAGCGGGACGACACGAAAACGCGAAATAAGCGAGACACTCGACGCGTTTGGAGCGAGACGACACTAACGCGGAGTGAGCGAGTCACTACTACGCAGTTAGAGCGAGACGGCACGAAACGCGGAGCGAGACACTAACACACGCGAACTAGGAGACAGGACGATCCTGGTCGCCCACTTGTATGAATTTCAGATGTCGTATATATAGTGCCGATCTTAGAAAACTTCGATAGCGCGATTCAGGATTGTGGCGCTAATTGGTCCGCCACAGTTTCAAATATCTCGTACTAGCCATTTGGAAGGTAAGTCGAAGTCGGACGGACGGATATGATATGACATGACATGACGAAACTATAAAGGGTTCCAAGATGTGAAATACGAAACCCTAAGAAGGCTGCAGGTTTTGAAGTCAGTGGGTTAAAATTATTATTATTATTATTATTATTTAGTTGTTTTTGTAGATATTATAAGGTTATGAAAAATAATATTTGTATATACTTGTGTATGGAAATCAAAATGTGTAAGCTAAGCTGTATTATATAAATGATAATTATAACATTATTATATTAATACTATGCACATTTAGTAATACCTACTGTGTTAAAACAATAAATGTTTGATTACCTTTAATATTTTCTCTAACCAATCAATCAATTAACCTTTTCAGAAACATTAATTTTATTATCAGATAGGTTTTTTCTCCAGCTTTGCTCACATTTAACCTGAATTTTGGACCCCTATTTAACATTGGGCTCAACTTAGAGAAACGTATATAAATATTTACAAAAAATATTAATTTATGTTACCGAGTCACATAATTATGTTCAAATCTTCAACATTATATTTTGTTTAAAACCCTCAATTAACCAAATCAATTAATTTCAACCATTTTTTCCCGTAATTTAAGTTAATGATTTTGTTTGTTTCATCTTAATAATATACGGTAATGCCAAAAATATAATAGTACTCGTATTATGATTAAGTTTATAGATGTTCAGTTAAACGACTTATCAAATTAATAATTTAGAGGAACGCAACATTTTAAGTAATTATCAACGAATAATTGGTTGACATGTCTGGCTTAGAGGTGATTTTGCTTCAGTGCTATAACCAGTGAGCGTAGGTTCGAATCACACCCGTATGAATTTTTTATTATAACTAGCTTTCCCGATACACGTTGTTCTGTCGCACCTATTAATATAGTGTTAATATTTTCTCCGCAATTTTTCCAATAATTCTCACCGTTTAAATTTCAAGACCAAAATTAGCCAAATCGGCCCAGCCGGTCTCAAGTCTTAGCGAGACATAGATTGCACTATTTTTAATGCAAATCTCACATTTTATAAACATTATATCACGTCCCACGGGAACGAGATAAAAAAAATCAGCCGAATCGGTTCAGCCGTTGATTTTTTATAAATAGTGTAACTAAAACTTAAAAACTTGTAACTTTCTTTAATATATATATATATATATATATATATATATATATATATATATATATATATATATATATATATATATATATATATATATATATATATATATTTAAAACAATTTTGAATAAAAAAAATTTTTTTGTGACGTTACGCCCGGACTCCGGTTCTATCACAATAATGTTACCATTGTGGTCAAATAAGCATATAAGTATTATTTTTAAACGACGAAAAACCCGGAGGAGGTTACAGTCAACGCGTATATTTTTTTTATGTATGTAGTAACAACGCATAACTTTTTACAGTGTAGTCCAATTTTGATAATTCTTTTTTTGTTGTAATGGGTTTACTTCTAAGTTAGTTCCATTGTCACCAAATGGTAGACCTGGTGATGGATTCCATGAGAAATCGAGGGAACTCCTCGAAATTTATATGGACACCTATAGTGATTTCGATTTTTTTTAAGTAAGAAGAACCTTAAGCTACCAAAAATTAAGATTCTGTGAAAAGGTACACCTTGGTACACAAAGGTGCTACTATGCCAATTACAGTAATAATTTTCACCACCATCATCACACCATACATCTTCATATGATAAAAAAAGTTGTTTTTCACCACACCGATATCGATATATATGATTATTTGCTATTCCCAAATTTATATTCATCATCACCATCATTCGCTCAACATAACAAATAATCTTTTAACAAAAAATTAAACCGCCGAAAAAACTGTAACGCAAAAAATACCAAACCTTTTTCATTTTCCCATAATAACTAAGTTCTTAAACTGATGTTTACTTAAGTAAATTGAGTCGGCGCTAACCAAGTAAACTAATAGGTAATAACGTATCGTAAGTAAAGTACGTTTCATTTTTTTATAACACTTTTATTAGTTTCACCTAATTCGCTTGCTTGCATGCTTTGTAACCGACTCCTTTGGGCTCGATTTTGTCCTACTTTGAACGATCAGATTTAATTCAAACTTTGCACACCTGTCAAACACCGATGGCAATGAAATAATTCGATTTAATTTAATTTTAATAATAATAAAAAAAAATTAAAAAGTAAAATTATAAATTATTATAATAAATAATCATGCGTGCAGTTCCAGGCTTACTCTTTGGCAAATCGTACTAAAAAGCAAAAAATAAATTATAGTTTAAAAAAACTAAAAAAAACACACTTTTATAGAAAATCTAACTAAAAAATAAAAAATAAAATTTAATAAATTTGGGTTAAGAATAGTGTAAATGAAAAATAAATGTTTATTATTGTAAAACAAAAGCGTGGGGTGCATAGTGTCAATAGTTATAAACATTTTATTGGCAGATATATGAGAAGGAATTTATATATGAAAACACTTTGATAATATCTTAAAAATCACTTTAAACGAAATCTGACCGTTTGAAGTGGATCAAAATCAAATCCACTGGAGTCGGTTACATACAAAAAAACGTACAGGTGAAGACACTGCACCCCACGCTTTTTTACAATAATGAACATTTATTTTTCATTTACACTATTCTTAATCCAAATTTATTAAATTTTATTTTTTATTTTTTAGTTACATTTTCTATAAAAGTGTGTTTTTTTTAAAAGCGTGTTTTTTTTAGTTTTTTTGAACTATAATTTTTCTTCTTTGAGTGTTTTAGTTCTTCACCTCAAGTTCCGACGGCATTCTAATAGAGCGTGGAGAGTTGTACCTGAGGGCTATTTTGTATAATCTGTGCTTATGTTGAATAAATAGCTTAATCAAAACAATATGTCGAATGAGGGTTCCGAAATTATCAACGCGCAATTGGTCTTCTTTGAATTACTTCAAAAGTTACCGTCCGATTTCGTGCAAAATAAATTTCCGAAAGAGTTTTTAGCATGCGCCATCACCATGAAAACTTACAAGTTTCTATCTCCTATAGTTACCAGCTGTAGACCAACTTATAAACTTTGGAGGCCGACTTACTCGAGAAGGGAACCGGCTTTGTAAAAAATTCATATTGTATAAACCTTGCCTTTATTTTAAAATACCTATTCAACAATACCTCACAAGATCGAATAGAATTAAAATAATATTTCATCCCCACTACACAAGTGCGGAGAGCAACACCTAAATTAAAATATTATTATTTCATAATGCCGAAACCGAGGTCGGAGTCAAACTTCAGGAAAGTATTCTCGATAATATAGAGCCTAGACTTTACAGAGTCGTAAATATTTTACTGTACAGATCATACTTTGCGTATAATATTGACCTTTTGTTAAAGTTATGGCGATATATTTTGCCCTGAGCTATTCGTGTTAATACCATATTTTATACCTTATTTGTCAGATATTTTTATACTGTTGCAACTTTACAAACTTTTTTGATATCAACAGTAGAAAGTAAATCTCAGGTTTTACACAAAAGCCCTTAAAATTTTTCCCTTTGCATACCTACTTCTGTTTCGAATACCTATATATACAAATAAACAAAATTGAAGTGTCTGCTTGTAATTATAAATTAACAGCTTTTCACTTAATGCATAATATGAAAGAATATACGGTACAAACATTAAAAAAAAAAAAATTTGTTTGGCCGTCTGTCTGTCTGTATGTTTGTTCCCGCTAATTTCTGAAACGGCTGGATTGACTTCCACTGGCAGATAGCTGATGTTATAAGGTTTAATATTATATTTGCTACTTTATCTCGGGTTTCGTTTCTGTTAGTTCTATGCAAACGAAGTTGCGGGCACCAACTAGTTATTCATAAACTAAAATCAACAATTTCGAAGCTAGTATGAACTACGAAGGCCAAATTTTTTCGGCCTGTTCAGTACTCTAAAGCTGACTCCAGTACTAACTAGTAATCAGACAAAGAAGAAACGCATATATTTGAACAGCTGCTACACGGAAAAGTGAAAATAATTTACTAATATTGATATAGTTACAAAAACATTCGTAATTATATTATTGTTCAACTGAATAAATATATTTTTATTTTGCGTAGTCATGTCTACGACATTTTATACGTGGTATATATACAATAGAAGATCCAAAAATAACGAATGTGTTAGTGCTGGCTAAACCACTATTATACAATGTATGTGATGACGTCAGACAATTAATACTGGAGTAAATAATACATTGTAGATAAGATTTTCAGGTACACGCTTTCGTTTAAATATAGAGAAAAAGAAAATAATCAATGGAGCAGTTCATTAACAGCGCTCACAGACATTCGAACTTGGTCCGCGGACCAGATCCGCGAACCGAATCCGGTTCCGAAACCGAGTTGCTACACACGCACGGATTTGGTACGGCAGACCGAATTGAAAACTCGACACTCGTAATTATATCATGCGAGATTGTAATGACGTGAGCAGAAAATCTGTATCCAACTTCGCCTACAAAAATAAGCATACTTGAAACGGGACACATTTCGAGCGTTAGTGCTAAACCTGCGGTTTTCTAATGTCTTTGGATGTGTGCTACTGATTGGTGTTGGTTGTCATGGTGACAAGTAACAGATGTTTGATGTTATATATTTTGTGTGAAATAAATGTTAAAATATTATGGTATTATAAAATAAAGAGCAAATAATATTAAATAAAAATATAGTTATATGTATATGATATATGTATAATAAGGTTTGTTACGAGCTAATAGCAAGCTGCCAACTATTTTATCAGGGCATTCGTTAATTTTGACAAACCCATAGCACCATAGCACAGGGGCGACAGTCTCTACAAATGACAGCTCGAGCACCGGCGAATGTCAGCCATGTTGACGTAATCCTAAGGTTGACACCAAAATTTTATTTTTTTATATGGCATCGGCTTATAACCATTTGCCAATGTCAAGTTAAAAAGGCGGGAAATAGAACTTTCGTTTCAATTTTCAACACCGTATTCCTATATCGTCAAGTCTAAAGTCTAGTCAAAGTCCAAATATATAGTCAGTACAGTCCATGAGTCATGTCAGTCGATTCAGTAAAGTGGTGGAAGCTTTACTGAAAGTTCCTAGGGAGTTTTGGCGGGAAACACAAAATAGCACGCTTTTAAAAGTTGTACCACTTGCCCACACTTGTGCACGTTAACGAATATTTAATGGTTAATATTCTACCAATATTACACATTAAGAACCGAAATAACACAAATTTATGAAGAAATACGAACTCCACAACCCATTGAACTCCCCGGAAAAACTCCAAAAATATTTTTAAACGTCGCGTCAGACATGTCTATCACAGATATTATGAAATTATATTGTCAATTATGTCAAAGCACGAAACGACCAGCGGCTAGCCCCGTGAGCCGTAGTCCAGGCTGGGAAAAAGTTCATCTCTGCCCGCATCCGCATTCGCCCAGCCACGCACACACGCAGCCGCTAGATGTCATTCGTGTAAATCGGTGGAACGACGGTTAGTAATATATGTATAGGTACTCTTTGCCCATAGTGCGCTCTGACACGCAAGTGTCATTTGTGAATAGGTGTCAGTCTTCAGGGACACTACGTTCTTATATGCATATTGTGACACCATAGTCGTTTGTGAAGATTGGTGTAAGATTTCAAAATATAATATAAAACATCTGGACAATAAATTACTTGTCTGTTGGTTGGTAACTGCGTCAAATACATTTATTAATTTTTTTGTTTTATTATTATACAATTTGCGTAACAATTACATAAAATAATTATGCATAACTAACTCAATATTAGTATCTAAGCCCTATAAGTAATATTTGAACCTAACGTGCTTAATACTTTTGCTCAATACGTATAAGAACTGGAGAAATCCATCACTGAGGAATTGTATTTGACACGTATTGTGTTCTATTTGAGTGAGTGTTCGGGGCTCATACGGTTCTTTTGAACGCTATTTAATTATGGTGTCAATAAAGAAAACCAACTAAAATGTAGACAGCCTTCTCTCTCACATATATTTCTCATGCGAGGGACAATTTCTTGCTGCGAGACTCGATGTCGTATAATCCTACTAATATCCTTACTAATATTATAAATGTGAAAGCGTGGATGTTTGTTACGCTTTCACGCAAAAACTACTGAACGGATTTCGATGAAATTCGGTATGGTAGTAGTTTAGACTCTGGATTAAAACATAGGCTACTTTTTATCCCGAAAAAGTAGTGTTGCCGAGGGATACTATACTTACGCGGGCGGAGCCGCGAGCAACAGCTAGTAATATTATAAATGGATGTATGCATTGATGTTTGTTACTCTTTCACGCAATACGAAACGTATTTTGATGAAATATGGTATGATAGTAGTTTAAGCTCTGGATTAACTCATAGGCTGCTTTTTATTCCGAAAAAGTACCTACAGTGTTCCCGTCGACACGGGATACACGGGCGGAGTCGCGGGCAAAAGCTAGTACTTTCTAGCCGCTGTATACAATACATCGATTCTGTAAGCTTTATGAGTTCATTAAACGGGAATTGCTCTAAAGGAATGATATTGTTTCTTCTATTCATTTTATCTGTGAACCTTCGCTTAAAAGTTAAATTGTAACAAATAACTCGGTTATTGTCCTAGTGTATAGTCATATTTGTTTTCATGTTACCAATTTGTACAGTAAATATTTACATCTTCATTTTAGCGCTACTTATAAGGTAACCTTATGAAATCTACAGCAGTGTTACAGAACTTACGTACATCCTACTACTATTACAAATGTGAAAGTTTGTGAGCATGTATGGATGGATGTTTTTTACTCTTTCACGCAAAAACTACTGAACGGATGTTAATGAATACTGATATAGTAGTATTTTTGGGTTTGGATTAAAACATAGTCTACATTTTATTCCGAAAGAGTGCAGTGTTCTCGTGGATTACTGTATTGATTACGCTGGCTATATTAATCTAGTATACCGTGGTTGTAATTTAAGCTAGAAAATGCACTTTGCTTAAACAAATGCCTATATTTATGTATACATGATTATAATTACTATTTAAAATTGCTTGCATACATTCACTATCTTCACATATTTTAGCATCATTATAGTTACGATAACTCTCTGCAAAAATAACTTTTATATTTAAATGTTTCTCATTAGCACCAATAGCTTCTTATATTTTATGAAGCATTTGAAAAGATAAGAAAAAAAGGCAGCGTATTTAATGCTCATAAATACACTGCCTTTTTTAATGCATAAAGAATTAAAGTAGGTAGGTTTGCGAAAACATTTATTGCTTAGCTAAAATAGCAGAAATAGCATACCTATCAATCGCAATTGCTAAACAGAAACCTAACCTGATATAAATCATTAATCTTCTGATTGTACAAAGCGGATACAATAAAATATATGATAATAAACATCTAAAAAATATATGCTTTTGTCAATTTTTTATTATACAAAATGATGTTGATAATATAATGTTTGGAGCATTATTTTGAAAACAGGATTTTTTTACAGAATTTCAGCTATTTATTACTTAAAACTTGTTTATAGTGTAGCACCTCACTTCATGTTGTAGTTGTTTTTCGGGTGGCAAGCTTTACACCTAGTCCTCACATTGAGGTAAGTTGAAACTCAAGAGACCCATAAGTCATATGTGATAAAAAAATAATGGCGTAGAACATGGAATTAAATTGCTTTTAATGTTATTTTTTCTATAGATCTTTGATAATACTCAAGTATCTTCCGTAAAGATCTTCCGTAATACTCAAGGAACCCTTATAATTTTGCTCTGTCCGTCCGTCTGTCTGTCTGTCTGTCCGCATTTCCAGCGTCGATATATATATATATTTTTTTTACTTATATTAAATTCTATTCTAGCTATAAATACAATATATATATATATATATATATATATATATATTACATGTTATTTTTCTAGCTATGAAAAATGGACAGAGCAAAATTATAAGGGTTCCTTGAGTATTACGGAACCCTAAAAACCTACAAAATTCGTTTACTTACATCAAATACAAAAACATTTACTATGACGAGTATATAAACTCGCAAACTTCGGATATATCAGATTTTTTTTGCATAATATTACCATACTTTTCGTTGAAACTAACAAGCGTGTGATGTCACCTGCTTGTACGATTTTTGTATGGAGCGTTTTCATAAGACTCACAAAATTGCTTTAAACAATACGCAGTTTCTTTGAAAATATTGATTTTTAGTAGACTATTCCTTTTGTAAACATTTGTCTTATTTTTTAAAGCACTATTTATGTATGTTATAAGAAAACAGAAAAATACCGTATTATCCACGACAAACAAAGATAAAGTTGGGTTAGATGTAAGCGCAATAATTGTATCTGGATTACAACGGCATAGGTCGCCTACTGCAGAAGGTGGGGTACTAATATTATACCTAGTTGAATAGTTGTTTAAATAAGGATGATTTTCTTTTTTTTATATTTCTTACACATATGCTCCAAGTTCGAGTCGCACTCGCGCACGAAGGGATCCGTACAAAACGAAAAAAATCACAATTAATAATAATAATAATAATAATAATAATAATAATAATAATAATAATAATAATAATAATAATAATAATAATAATAATAATAATAATAATAATAATAATAATAATAATAATAATAATAATAATAATAATAATAATAATAATAATCATTTATTTCTCACCTTCATAAAGTAGAAGAACACTAATTAAAACAGTTATACAGTAAGAGTTTAGGTGGGTTGATGCCTGAACTAGGAGTTCCTGTGTCTCAGACTATCAACCCTCCACCCCATACAGTGGACACAATGTTTCTAAATTAATACATTTCACAAAAATTTACGTAACATAATATTCAACAATTACACGTAAGATGTAAGATGACTAATGAAATATAAAAAATATTAAAAAATGTGAGGGTAAGTACAAATTAGTTTGTAGACATTTGCAGGGACAGTTGTTTATCGAGATTTTGCTTGTGGTCCAAGTTATAAGCTGCTCGCATCAGCTCATAATATAATAATTTGAAGTAGATGTTTTATACATATATTAAGAAGTGTTGTGTTATGTAAACATGTATTTACTTTTTGTTAAAACTAAAGTGAAAGTATACAGTGTTGCTAGATTAGTGATGTAAGATTTATTAGTGTAAGTGTTAGAATGGTTTTTATTCAAAATTGCCTACGTTAATTTAGATAAGATATTTTCAGTTTGTAAATAATTAAGTGACAGAAGAGATTGTTTTATTGACAATTTAAGGCGAGATTTATTCAATTTGACGATTTCATTGTGATCGTTGAAATATCTGTATAGATAGGGGCCCATATAAATTAATTGACGTCTTGCAAACATTGTGTTAATTGAAGTAGTCGGAGTCCTAATGCGTCTTTTATGTAGGGGTAATTGTATGAGGTCTACATATTTATGGTGTCGGACCACTGCGTTCTGCATAAATAATTGCCGCACAGTCAGAAGTTGGGTCTTACGATAGAGTAATTCTGTAGAATATTTCCTGGGCTTATGGGTCATAACCTTAATAATTGCTCGTTGGGCTCGTTCTAGCTCCAAGAGGTGACTGGCAGCGGATCCACCCCATACGGTAACACAATATGTCAAAAGCGATTGGCAAAGGGCAATATAGACGTTTTTTATAAGAGAGAAATCAGCAGCATCCCGAAGATATCTGAATATAGGTAAAAGCTTACGTAATCGCTTGCCCAATGCCATAATATGTGGACGCCAATTTAGGTGTTTGTCTATTATAATGCCTAGGTATTTATGACTGTCTGTTTGCAATATGGTAGCACAGTCACAGTCACGTTCCGAAATACAGATGGAGGAGTGGGCTTTAATTTTGAAATTGGTTGGTGGATTCGAAGCAGCAGTAATCCTAAAGCAAATATATTTTGTTTTAGGTATATTAATAGTTAGTAAGTTTTGATCTAGCCATTTTGTTACTATTCTGAGACCTTCCTCTGCATATATTTCAACATCCGGCCATGATAATCCTTTAAATATTAAGACGGTATCATCCGCAAATGCGAGGATATTTCCACTGGCCATATTAAGATTACACAATTCGTTCACGTAAACTAAGAAAAGAGTAGGCCCGAGAGTGCTTCCCTGAGGTATTCCATAGGTTATTTTGGCATCGGAACTATAGACATTCTCCACTCTTACAATTTAACTTCTCAATGATAGATAGTCTAGCAGCCATTCTAGCGGTAACCCACGTATACCCATCTTCTCCAGCTTTGCCAGGAGTAGCGGTATCGAAACTGTGTCGAACGCTTTTTTGAGGTCCAAAAATATTGCTACACATCTTTGGCCTCTATCAAGAGATTGTGTAACTATTTCTGAGAACTTTGAGACTGCATCCTCTGTACATTTGCCCGATAGAAAGCCAATTTGAGAGCTTGCTAACAGATTTTTACTATCTAAGAATTTTATGAGTCTTGTATTAAATGATTTTTCTATAATTTTACTGATAGTATTAAGTAATGATATCGGCCTATAATTCGACACAGAATCGATATCGCCACCCTTGTACACTGGAATTACGACAGCTTTTTTAAATACATCAGGAAATTAACCATTAATAAAGCTCAGGTTGCAGAGGTGGGAGATCAGGCTGGATAGTATGTTATGTGAATTCCTCAGGACTGTCGTAGATATAGTGTCTATTACAGGAGAACTATTACTTTTAAGATTAAGAATTATTTTATCTATTTCCCTGAAATATGTGGGGGTTAATGACATAGAATTAACGTTCAGTGGGGATCCCTTATTTAGTAGATGTGATTCGTTTGTTCTAGTTTTTGTTAAGATATCAGAAGCTAGTTTTTCACCAATAGATGTGAAATAATTGTTAACAAGGTCAAGTGATTCAGTTGGAGATGGTGCTAGTTTCAGCAGGGAGGAAGCAGCTGTTCGTGTATTTTTTAAATTGCATAATTCTTTTACAGTTTCCCAGGTACCTTTTAAATTTTTAGTATTTTTATTAAATTTGTCTCTATAATAGTTTATTTTTAAGTTTTTTACAGTCAGATTACATATATTACGGTAGTTTAAATATTGTTGTCTTAAATTTTCGTTGTCTGAATACTTTTTGGATATTTTATGCATCTTGTCTCTAATTTTAAGGCACTTAATGATACCTGGAGTAATCCAGGGCTTTAGGGGTCTTTTTCTTTTAGTGAAGGTAGTTGTGGAAGTATGTCGTATCACGAGATCTTGAATAGTTTCAGTTAGCATTTTTGCTGCAATATTTGGGTCATCCAGTGCTAGAAACGGATTCCAATCTTTTTCAGCAATAGCATTTTTCAGCGCATCATAGTCTATTTTGGTTCTAGTAGCGGAATTTAAGGTTGCAATTGTTATTTTATCAGGGTGTGAAATGCTCAGTACGATTGGAAAGTGATCTGTAATGTCCGCTTTGATTACATAGGATTGAGCATCTAGAACTAGTTTACACATGAAGTGGTCAAGGCAAGTACGTCCGTGAGTCGGGTATTCAATGGCTTTGTATAATCCGTGGGAGCCTATAATCTCTAAATAATCCCTGCCATTACTATTTGTAGTGTCAATAGTGTCAATATTAATGTCACCAGTGAGTATTACATTTTGTGTTTTGGTGGAGGCTAAAAATTTGTCCAGTGAATCTAGGAATACGTTTAAACGTTTAAAGCCATAGGGGCGGTATATACCAATTATAGTCGTATTACTTATACTCGCCATTAAACAGTTTGCTTCGTCTAGTTCCACTTCTCGTACTGAGGCATTTATGTTATTACGAAAGTACATGATAACACCATCATTTTGATTAAAACTACGTTGGGTGTAAGACATAGCGTATCCATCGATTACAGGGGGGACTGAATCCTTGTTACACCAGCATTCTGATAGGACGATAATATCAATATCTATATCTAACCTAGTAAGAAATATAAGGAAGTTGTCTAAATTTTTATTAACGCTTCTGACATTAAAAGAGATGATGTTTAATTTAAGTTTGTCGATTTTAAAATTTTCAATTTCGTGTTTAAGATTCTTAGGATTGTTGATTAATTTACATTGAATTTTAGAGGAGTTGTCTATATCGTTTTGCAGTTGAATATTATCCATTATATTTAAATTTAAATGAAGTAAGATAGTCAGCATGTAAATTAGGCATTTTAGGCATGGTGTACTGAATAATCCTAAAAGACTGTCTGAACCTCTTTTTGAAATTTATGTGTATGTCTGAACTTGTACAAGTATATGAAGGTAGGCAAGATGTAACAATAGTAATAGATAATGATTTGTACACTAATGCAATAAAATCTACTTAATACTATACAATATTTAACACTTTGAACACCGTTTATGGCAATTCTCACAAAAGTTTTGATTATAACAAACATAGATGTCGGATATATAGTTACACACTCTATCAGTCATTTGTTTTGTAATTGCTGTAGCTGGGACTCGCTTTTTACTAAAACATAAGGATCACCTTGCTTCTTACGTAGATATACAAGACCATTTGATGTCCAACAATACGCATAATTCATGTTTTTGCGAAACTCTCTCGCGAGGAAGTATAGCCGAGATGCAGTCGGGGTTAGATGTTCCGAGAGATATATTTCCACCTTTGATCCTTCGAAACCCATGTGCGATGAATTTAATTGTTCCGTTTTAAGCTTGAGGGAGTTCAGTTTGTGATTCTTAGCTGCCATTAAAATTCTATCCTTCTCAAGGGTGGAGAAAAATTCGGCCACTATGACCGTATTAATTCGGTCTGATTTTGATGGCATTCGATACACATCGCGCAGTGTAGTGCTATTAACCCCTAGGGAGATCGAAAGCTTTTTAACTGCGTCAAACAAACTTTCCTTTGTTTCACCAGTTTGTTTTGGCACATTCCTAATTTGTATGCATGTCTTGCGTGAAATCCTTTCCAAGGTGTCACAAATGTGACATTCAATATTAGCAATTTGCTCAGTAAATTGCTTACGCTGGGTTTCTAAATTCTGGATTGTGGATTGTAGGTCATCTAGTTTCGTGTTAACAAATTCGATAGATTTTTCAATATCAAGATTCGTGGCCAAACTCCGTTAAATACATGGACGTAGAAGTCGATGCCAAATTATTAATGTCAGACTCTGACAGGCTTAATGATTTGTTCAAAGGTGGAGAGCGTTCCAGTGGCATTGTGTTACGTTTACGAAAACGCTACCGCTTGTGGTTTACAGCAAACAAGGTAAGTGACGTTTACGCACGTTAATGTGACGTTTACTGTGAACCGACCGCAGCAGCTCGCAGAATTATAGTGGGCTCCTGTCGCTGTCCTTTTCGTACACGCGTTTATACACCTCCTGAACTTTATGCGCGCCTAGTACTTCACTGAATTTGTTTAGTAAATATTTTAATTAAATTTGTTTAAAAATTTAAAAAAACTTGCACAAATTACACGTCTAATCACGTCCACAGCCCGGGGGGAGGAATTTTTGCTTGTATTATTTGCCCTTAAATATTTATTTTGTTCTATTTTTAATAGATAGTTGTTGTTATAGCGGCAACAAAAATACGTTATCTGTGCAAAATTCAATTGTCTAGCTATCACAGTTAAGGAGATACAGCCGGGTGATACCGTCTATCTTCTCTGAGTCCGGGTGATACGGACTTTCAGCGAAGTCTCAGTATGCCTTTATTCCAATGACATAAGGGCTTTTACCCTTTAAATACCGAACCCTACTTTTTTTTCTTCTACTACGACCTAGTTGTCATAGTTTATGTTTTTATGGTATAAAAAAAACGAGCGATCCTTACAGTAGTCCAGTAGTATAAAAAATACGGAAACTTTTCCACTAAGCAGTGACAGAACACAGACAGAAGACATGCTCGGTGTTTTAGTAGAACGATAAAATAATTAAAAATAAATATAAAAGAAACGGAAATAATAAGAATCACAAAAAAAAATATCTTACCGTGATTTGAACCCACCACATTCCGAATTTCCAAACAATGCAAAAATTATACGTAGGTAACAAGCTGCCAATCAGACGTGGCGTAAGAGAGTCGAAATTATTTATATATTGTTGCATGACGAAATAAAAAACATATATTGCTTAAAAATGCGCAGTTTCTAAGGGATAATACATAGCTAGATCGATTTTTCTGCCCCAAAACTCCCTGCACTAAATTTCATGGTAATACTTGTAGCCGTTGTCGAGATATCGATTATTCTCAGTCTCGTTTAAAGCATAAGATTTATATACAAAATCATTCCGTGTTTTAACGGCAACTTAAAATACAAGTAACTCGTGTATGCTAGTTGATTAATACGAAACAGGAAATTAGCTGTGCCTTTGACGCATCTTGTCAGACCTCAGCTTTAATTAGATAAGCATAGTGCCTGTACTACCTAGCTTATAAAATTCAACATGGAGTAGTCATGGCTGTAGTAAGTGGGATAACAAAATAAAAGGTTGTTTTGTTTTATTTATTTTAAGGCCAAATATTCTTCTATACTATTCTATCTTCTATACTACAGATAAATAAAATTGAAGTGTCTGTTTCTAATTTCAAACTAACAGCTTTTCACTTAATGCATATGAAAGTATAGACAGCATTAACACTGAAAAAACTATTAAAAAAAGTCTGTCTCTCTGTTTGTGCCAGCTAATCTCTGGAACGGCTGGACCGATTTTCACAGGACTTTCACTGGCAGATAGCTGATGTTATAAGGCACAACTTAGGATACTTTTTATCCTCATCGTCATCATCATGTTGATGTTGTTTGTTTGTCAAAAATGTTTAACGCCCAACGAAGTGGGCACGGGTCAGCTAGTTATTTATATAAATATAATGCTATTCCAATGTCTCGGTAAAATTCGAGAACGGCTGATCCCGACTTGGCTAATTTTGGTCTTGAAATGATTGTGTTGGTGATGGTCAGGGAAAGTTTTAACGGTGAGAGATATTGGAAAAATTTATGGAGAAAATACTAAAAACGACCGATACTAACGGTTCACTGTGTTCAATGTTACTTGACCGTCGAGTGCGTTCAGTGTACCGGTTGTGGTTATTTATTTACATAGTTAAGACAGAACAACGTGTGTCGGGACAGCTAGTATATAAATATATGGCGTTTTGAAAAATAAATAAGAGAAAATTTGTCCACGTGATTTACTGGTCACTAAAATACAAAAACGAAAAAAATACGGTCAAACTAGGCGTGGGTATTTTGACGGCTTGCCAAAATCGTTTTTAGGGTATTTCAAAGGGAAATCACCACATGAAGCAGTTTGAAGTTTTTTATGCATATTAGTTTTAAACGATTGTTATAAAACTTTTATATTAAAAGTCTTCTGAAACAAGTTGCCTCCAAATTCCAATGGCATAAGTTTTATTTCTTACGATGCTTAGTTTTTAGGGTTCCGTACCCAAAGGGTACAAACAGGACCCTATTACTGAGACTTTACTGTATTACTGTCACACTTGAAAGGACATGTCCAAAATTCATACTAAAAAAACCCAGCGTCAACAGCAATGAAATGTTTACCACTGGGTTCACTTATATCATATTTTATGTCATCAAAGGGGCAACCTTGAAATACGCCGGGTTTAGAAGTTACGGGCAAGTAGTAGGTAGAGCAAGCAACTGTAGGAGTTGAAGTTAGGTTGCTGTTGTAGGTGGGTAGGTGTAGGCTTAGATTAGAGTTGTAACGGAGATTTGTTTCCGCCCCTACAATTACGGAACTTTCGCAACAAATCATACCTCCACATCTTCGAAAATCGGACAACTGGGTTTGTACGACCGCATTTTAAACGTGTATTTTGGCATATTTGTGCAAGCACGCCACAAATATGTATAATATATCTATAATATGACTGTATAATAGACCTTTATTTTGATACCAAACACGTGATAATTGTCTCGGTTAAATGTTAGAATTTGAATTTTATTTTGGAAATACAAAATTTTGAAAAAAAAAAAAATGCCTTTGTTACCCGCGGCATCATTACGAATCTATTGACATCATTTATTTACATCGGACCAATAGCTTAGACGCTTTGAGGGAACAAACATACATACATACATAGACTGCCCTCTATGTCATTTCCCTTCATTACCCTTCCTTTTGGCTTCGTCGTAATCCGGTAAAAAACTGATATTACTTTTGCTTATAACTTCTATACCCGGCGTTTTTCGAGTTCGCCCTTTTGGTGATAGCATATATTATGATTAAAAGTAAAGTTTCTGTCGATCATGGGTCAATTTTGGACCAACCTCTTCTCACAGTCGATGTATTTCTGTTGCCATTTCACAGATGATGTAACTAAAACTAAAAACAGAATAAAATATATATTTAAGAGGCTCCTATACAAAAAACGTAATTTTTTTGCCATTTAGTACGGAACCCTTCGTCCGCGAGTCCGACTCGCACTTGGCCAGGTTTTTTTTCTCAACACAAAAACTATTGGTTCAGCATAGTAATGGTACGATTCTACCTGCTAGTAGATACGTAGTAGGTAGATAGTAGATACCTACTATCTACCTACTGAACATAATATTATTAGTAGTAGGTAGATAGTATACTATATACTATACTACTCATAGTATAGTATTATTACTATACTACTCATAACAGATATTAAACAAAAGCAGATATTAAATTTCTCAATATTGTATAACAGCTGTGTAAATACGTTTATTAATGTCGCCTCTAGCTCATTATGGATTAACTGTTGGAACTTGGAAGTAAAAAATATTTCTTACATAAAAAAACTAGCTATCTATAATAATGTATTTAAAAGTTATGAACTCAGCTATAACATAAATTGTATTCCATATGGATTTCACGACATAATATTATAATATAGTATGAGTTATTGGTTGTGTCTTAGAAATCTTTTGACAGATAAGATGTATGATCAGAGCCTTTTATCTTCCTTATCCGAAAATGGCTTCGCTGGCATAAAGACTTATTTTAACCGACTTCCAAAAAAGGAGGCGGTTATACGTTCGGCTGTTTATATATATATATCTAAGTTACAGTTAATTTAATACAAAGTTAATATATCCAGATCCAAATTTTGTCAGGGTTGTCACAGAAGATTAAACTTTGTAAATTAAACTAACCCCCGGTTTCTGAATGGCTAATCATCGCCAAAATTAACAAATCAACGGTCAAATCTCTTGTCAAGTGTAAATTGAGTTGCATAAAGCTTGATCAGTCGTTTGATTAGATCAACATGTTAGTTAACAAAACTAATGCCAAACCACATGTCAAACGCTGCTTTCGGTTTCTGGAAAGCTATTTAAGGTTTAATCATATATTAAGCATATGACAAATGTATTGTCAACTGATCAATGCATTTCGGCGAATTAACTTTTGAAAATTATTAGTTTTTCCCATTTTTCCACTGATATTGTTTACAGATGGTATGTAAAGTGTTTTTACTAAGTTAATTTGGCGCTTTTAATATTTTTATACGGTACCTAGTACTTATTTGCTAGAAGCTTTAAGTAATAATCTTTAATGCTTTATGCCTTAATCTTGATTGATCTCATTGAAGAGTTATGTGTAGGTATTGGTATTACGTAATTCATAAAACTTTGTTTACTTACATTTTCATTAGCAACATTCTGCCTGGTGGTTCTCTTATGATTTAAATATGCCGTATGTAGCTGTTTTAGCTTGCGAGGGGTATCTGAATTACTATTGAATTCTACAGCAATAGATTCCCAAGCTTCATGTTTTTGTACCACGCTCCCCAAGTTGGTACATTTGTTTTCTATCATGTGTTTATATCTAAAAAATACAACAACATATGCTTCGTCATTCAAACAAGTGAAGGTAATGTACTTAATACTAAAATCACATACTTTTCTTTTCTTTTTTGTTGTAAAGGAGGAACATAAAGTATTTTTTTTTTAAACAGAATATATTTAATCAAAGTATATACCATTGCTATCTATGCACTTTTGCCATCTCATAGGTAGTTCATTGATTCCTTTACTAAAAAAACAATTCGGACAGGAATCATTAAAATCTTTGAAGGCGCTATGGACTGTCCCAGCGGAGTTGAATTTTTTCCCGTGTAAGAAGTTATCCAAATTTCGAAAAAAATGGTAATAATGTTGGAGCAAGGTCCAGGGAGTACGGTGTATGTCTTAGACATCCCAATTAGAGCTCCTCTAATTTGGTAGCCGTTTGTTGTGCAGTGTGTGGTCTAGCGTTGTCCTGAAGCAGCAGTGGCCTAGAGCGAATGACCAACCTCAGTTGCTTAGCAGCTAGCTTTTCCATCATAATTTGCAGTTGATGGCGATAGACATCTGCCGTAATCGTCTGGCTAGATTTAAGAAGGTTGTAGTGAACGATACCGGCACTAGTCCACCAAACTCTCAGAAGTAACATTTTTGAGTCAATTTTCGCTTGGGGCAGACTTTGGCTGGTTCGCCAGGGTTCAGCCATTGCGATGAGCATTTTCGATTATCGTACAGGATCCACTTTTCATCACAGTAAATTTTTCGATTTAAAATCCCTTTATTATTGTGCCGGTTGAGTAATGTAACGCATCAGTCGACGCGCGTTTGTTTGTTTGCTGCACTCAATTCATGAGGTTGAAACCTTTCAAGCTTTTTCACCTTGCCAATTTGCTTCAAGTGGATTAAAACAGTTTTATCACTAACATCGCAGCCTGCAGCTAACTCGGACGTGGTTTGCGATGGATCCGCTTCTACAATAGCCTTCAATTCTTCATTATCAACTTTGGTCTCCGGCCGTCCACGGGGCTTGTTCTGCAGGTCGAAATTTCCAGAACGAAAACGTTGGAACCAAAAAAGCACCATGTTTTCTTTTGCGATACCGCCGCCATACACATCATTAATCCTTCGAGCCGTTTCTGCAGCACTGGTGCCACGGCGAAACTCGTACTCGAAAATAATACGATATTCCAAGTTTTCCATTTTGTAAACAGAGTGACGTAAAGAAAAAACCAATAGAGGAAAAAACAAATCAATTACGGTTTTTGAGACACAAAATACAATAAATAGCGGTATAAATTTGAAATCGGAATTCCTCACCAAAGAAGACATTTTTGAGATCAAAGTGGCCACTACGACAAGACGCCAATTTTATATGTAAAGAGTGTTTTGGTAACGTAAACTATGTATTTAAATGAAAAGTGAAAAGTAAATCATGAAATTTGCGATCCCTGTATTCGGATATTAATTATTTCAATATTTATTATTTTATTAACGAAATTATAGTTAAATAATAATAATAATACCTTTCTATGGACACTTCCACACCACGCCAATCTGGTCCTGCACTAAGTAACCGAAGAACTTGTATCACAGGTACCGGACGACGGAAATATATTAATTACTATTATACTTTACACATATTTAATATTTTTATAATATTAAACATATATTTAATACACATCCATGACCGAGGAAAACGGAAAACTTTTTGTTCCCTGGCGGGATTTGAATCCGCAACCTCAGGCTTGAGCGCCAACGCGCTCATCACTGAGCCATAGAGGTCGTCAAAAATATGTATGAATAGTATGGGTCAATATCCAATACTTAAACATTTGAAAGGAGATTGAGTACTTAGTTTAAAGTTCAATGTTTTAATTAAACTAAACTTATTCGAATTACCGTATATGAGTACAACGATTGTGTATGTTAAGTTGAATGTTATTTCGGCAGTTAAACCATTTCGCTTGTCTCGTGTCACGTGTTCTCCAAAGTCAAATAAATATACAAAATTAATTTCGTAAGTACACTTTTGTATTCCACCGAGATAATTTGCTCAGAGGTTCATTCATCATTGTTATAATGTAAAAACATAATAATTTATTATTTTATGAACATATTTTTAATTCACATGGATGGTTTTGATAATTTTATCCTGAGTATATAATGATATTGTTTCTTACTCCATAAAAACTTTAAGGTTTGACTTAACTCTTTTTGTGTACTAACCTTAGCTGGATTCCTACTACACGCAAGGTAATCACAGGACTCGGGATTTGGTAACAATATTTATAAGTAGTGGTTAAAACATAACCTAGTAAACGAGCCTCATGTAAAGCGATTTTAGTGCGATAGGTTTTAAGAAAAGCATAGGATCTTGTCTAGAATACTTGAAGCACATAACCTACCAAGTAAAACCTTATTCAACACAAGTTGTACAGCGTGCAAATACGCGGCTAGCAATTTCTTATTATAAAGTTTTCAATATAGCAAAATTCTGCTGAACTAAAGATTTTATTAGGAGACAATGTTGTAGGATTATGTCATGCACCTACTTGTATTAAACTAACTTTGTAATGATACTAAACATAAAAAGCATAGTTTGTTATGAACTGTCCACAAAGTTCAGATGATTCCAACAAAGACGGAGCATTTGATGGGATATTAAGTATGAGGAAAAAATTGGGTTTTCAGCTAAATTACCGTTGTAGTTTCTTCGTCTCATAACGATCCAGTATAGACATGAGTCACATGCTGTCGTGAAATACCAAACAGGGCCAATTTCAGAAATATTTAAAACTGCGAAAACTTACATATATAACATAGTTGATTTAAGCCATGGAGGTAGGTAAAGATGTTGTTAGTACGAGTAGATTTCAGTATGAAACAAAGCGTAATATTTTGCAGGGTGAAGGGGTGTCTGACCCCGCCTACTCATCTACCAGTCAATAGCAAAACTACGTATTTCGTTCGTTATCGATCTTACTTAGTAATTTTGCTATCTTACACTAGATGACACGAAACGCCAGATAACATCTTGGTCAATAGGAGCGTAAAATTATGAGAATCTAAATATTGCTTTACGACTGAAAAATCTTTAGGAAGTACTGCAAAAAAAACTTTAGTACATACGCATAATGATTAAAATAATATATTATTATTGAGTTGATTCCCATAATCAAAGTTTAAAAACGCCATCTTTTGGCAAGTAGAATAATTTCTAATTTAACCAACGCTAAGAGACTTTTCTAGAACAATTATAATAAATTTAGTTGTTAATTACTTACACATGAAATGTAACACCCTCCATAGCATCAGAACACCTATTTGAGTATTTTTTACATGATAAGACACAACATTTAATAATTTTCATTTTTCTAGAAAATCGAAAAGTACAAAAAGTTATCGAAATCACAGAGGTGTGCAGTGCACAGTACGAGCGTTGACAGTACATTGATTTAGGCCACTTCCATTGTGATGACGTTAGGACCGAGTAGAAATCACAGTGCACCGTTGCTTCTGACGTCTTCTCTCTTTATCAGCTTCATGATATAAGCAAAAGAGTAAAATATAAGCGTGAATTGAAAAAAAACTCCCATATTAACCTTAAGCCGACTTAATATTTAGTAGTTATAAAGTACATAGTAGTAGAAACCATATATATGTCAATTTAAATGGGTACAAACGATTAAACATGTATAATTCTGTTGCAAATCTCTAGTACGATATAAGAGTTTTCGGCGAGTCATTGTCGGATTTCTATCGTTTGTACCACGATATAAATCCTTTGTGCCGACTAATAAATTTAGTAGTTATAAAATTAATAGTGTCATGAACAATATTCTCATCGTTTCAAATGGGTACAATCGATAAAACATGTATAATTCTGCCCCAAATCTCTAGTACGATATAAAAGTTTTCGGCGAGTCATTGTCGGATTTCTATCGTTTGTACCCCGATATAAATCCTTTCTGCCGACTTAATATTTAGTAGTTTTAAAGTTAATAGTGTCATAAACAATATTCTCATCGTTTCAAATGGGTACATACGATTAAACACGTATAATTCTGCCCTAAATGCTCTAGTACGATATAAGAGTTTTCAGCGAGTCATTGTCGGGTTTCTATCGTTTGTACCCCGATACAAATCGTTTGTGCCGACTTGATATTTAGTATTAATAAAGTTAATAGTAGCAGAAACAATATTCTCATCGTTTCAAATGGGTACAAACGATTAAACATGTATAATTCTGCCCCAAATTCTCTAGTATGATATAAGACACTTTTGCGAGTCATTGTCAGTTTTCTATCGTTTGTTTCTCCGATACAAGTTGCATGTGTCTCGATGTAAATCAATTATTATCCATATGTATCGTTATGTACACTGATTAGCTTTCTGTGTTACTCATAGCTAGACTTTTCATAATTATTGAAAAAAAAAACATTATTTTTTTAATTTTTTTAAATTAAAAAACAATTTAAAAAGTTTTTTTTTGTGGTACAATCTGGTACAAACGATGTACATTAAGATTACATCAATGAAATCACTATCTTCAAGTTGGTTGCTGAGCAAATTTTGTTACCCCGTAATTTTTACCCCTTTAAGGTACAAAACGTTTTAAATACGGTACAATCGGGTACGCACCTAGTACAATCGAATAGTGGTTATAAAAATCAATTATCTTTAACTCGGTGGCCTACTTCACATAGGTTGTGTAAGGCTAATTTTATTTTTAAGTACTCGAAACTTTTAATATAAATCGTTTTGTTATTAAACAATATGAAAAAACTCTTTCCACAGTATGGAATTAATGCAAATTTAAGTATATAAAAACATAAATATGGTTTAATTGAGTTTTTAAACTAAGAACTTGTAAATAAAGTAGAATTATTTTGTGTTCACATCAAGATTACTTCTATTCATTTAGTTTTTTAAAATTCCATTTACATCATCATAATATAGGGAATTCATTCTAGTTTCTAAATATATGTATCATGCAATTGTTTTAGAATCAATTTATATAATATATAAATAATACGACACGATATCGTTCCGACATCGGCCCGTAAATAATAATTCGTAAATATATTTTTTTTTAATATAAATTAAAAAATACTTAGGTATTACAACTTGATAAAAGTTGTAATACCTAATTACACTAGTTTACATGATTTTTGTCCTTGAAATGAAAAGTGTTTTTTCATTCATTTGAGATGCACCGAGTTTAAAAAAAAATATGAAAAAAATCCAACACGTTTCACGTTTCCAAAATATTTATTATTTTTGATTTACAAAAAATGCCTAAAAATATTAAAAAATAAATAAAAATGAATTGCCTTAGCTTTTTCTTGTATTTATTTGAGTCTGTCTCTTATAACAGACCAGTAATAATCACCTAACATGGCTTGATCCCAGTACCCTTCATAATTTTGTTCAAAAATTTTCAAATCCTGATGAAAACGCTCGCCATGTTCGTCGCTGAATTCTCCGATGTTTTCAGGTTTGGATTCAGATAAGTTTAAATCTCTTACTAAATCATTCAATTCAGACTGAGTTATTAGATGTGGTTCTTCATGAAAATCAACCAATTCATCTGAACTTGTGTCACTTTGAATTTGATCTTCTTCGGATTCCGTGTTAGTCATCAATGTTGTGCTGGAACAACCGGGAGGTTCTGGAAGTTGTTGCTTGTCTGAACTGTAGATAGGTTTAGTAACCGAAGGAACATCTGCATATTATATAATTTTATCTTTGTTCTTCTGATTAAAACCAAATGTCTTAGTGAGACAGAAGTAACAGTCATTTTCGTGGTTAGATGGTTCCCTCCATATCATT
This sequence comes from Phengaris alcon alcon, assembly GCA_037179445.1. NCBI lineage: Eukaryota > Metazoa > Arthropoda > Insecta > Lepidoptera > Lycaenidae > Phengaris > Phengaris alcon. Next base: position 152,971 of record JAYRCH010000342.1, read on the forward strand.
GGCATATTAAAATTCAAAAATCTTTTTGTACATGCAGACCAGGAGCTTAGCGTTTCTCTACATCTTTCACAAAAAACGTGACATTTTTTGTCCTGATGAGAGACCGAAATTTTGAAATAACGAAAATACGCTTCTTTCAGAGATTCAGAGATGGGATATCCTTTCTTAGATATAATAAGTTCACCACAAACGTAACAAAACGGTCAGGATGTACTTTACACAACCTTTTCGACATGTTAAAAACAAATATTTATTTAACTGAACACTACAATGCAGCAAAATTTTAGGATGAATTCAGAACCAACTTGCGGGTAGTCTTAAAATAAAATGTGTGGGTAACTTGATTCTTTGACGTATAAAAATATAACAAATATATTAAGTTTGCGTTTACTTTTGCGTCACTAAATAAAATGATATGAAATTCACTGGAAGGACATGAATTTTTTTATATTATGTTAACTAGTATTATTAGTGAATTAGGATTTTATATGTAGTTTTGTAATTATATGCATTTCGAAGTAACAAAAGAGTTGAATTTTTTTTTACAATTTTTTTACAAAATATTGATTACAAGATATATATATATATATATATATATATATATATATATATATATATATATATATATATATATACATAATACGGTATAATATAAGAAAGTCGTGTTACTTACACTATTTATAACTCAAGAATGGCTGAACTGATTTGGCTAAAAATTGGTGGGGAGGTAGCTTAGAACTAGGAAATGGACATAGGATATTATACCGTTTCATTCCGTGCCCGAGGGGCCTACAAAATGGATTGCAATTCCAATGGCTCGCTAAAACTCGAGAACGGCTCGACCGATTTGGCTAATTTTGGTCTTGAAATAATTGTTGAAGTTCAGGGAAGGCTTAAACGGTGAGAAATATTGGAAAAGCTGTAGGTTGTAGGAGTACGTGTTTAGTGTAGGACTAGGGCATAGGTTGCATTGTAAGTGTAGTTATTTATTCATTCCAGTTCATAATTAAGACAGAACAACGTGTGTCGGGACAGCTAGTATTATTATAAAATATAAATGTAGGACATTTATAAAAGTCCTGAGCATAATGATTGTAATATATGGCTAAAAAGGGCATTAACCGTGTAGTTTGTTTTTTATTAAATAATAAGAATAAAAATTTCTCCTCCGTTCTCATATCTTTTGTACCTATGAAGTTTTTGCTTCACGTATGTAATATAAACATAATCATATTATGACGTCTTACATAATCAATTACAGACACTTTGGGGAAATGATTTATAGCCTATGAAAAGAAGTTTAGGCAAAAAAACGTTAAAAATTTAGTATTAATAAGTCCACGGTGCTGAAAAAGTTATTAACTTCACTATGTAATCTACATTTCCTCTCCGTAAAATCAACTATTTTAGCGCTCCTAGCGGCATCTATGATCTATTAGCTTAATTATTCTTAGTCAATTTAGAGACTTAAGCGCCGTCTATCGGCGAACGCTTTTATTAAGACGGCGTTAGCCTTACTCTAATGATTAGATTCTTATATCGATTTTTTTTGTTTTAAATCTTAGAAATAAAACATCGTAACTTAATAATCTTAAAAAACTAATTAAAATACAGTAGAATTACATTATTATATAATATATATTGGTTATTAATATGATATCTTTTTATTTTAGTATGTGGACTTTTGCCCTTTACTGTCACGGTTGCTCCTAGACGACCTACGTCGTGGCGAGTTCCTGGCCTGAACACCAAACCTGAAAGCGCCATCGGAAGTTGGGTTCCCGCGCCACGTGTTGTCATACTTCACCGTCTACAGTTCCAGCTAAGTGCCGTGGGGAAATAGAACCCTTCCGATCCCCCAAAGACACTAAAGGCTAAACCAGACTTGACGGCCTTCTGCCCACGACCCTCATTTTTTCAAATATAATAAAATATTTTGTTACGTTGGTAATTTTGTGTTTTAATTAATATACCTGTAACAACATAGCTGATTTCAATTTATTAAATTGATATTATTACAATTATTTTGAAATCACCTTTGGGTCAAAAGGCCAACACACAGCTGGTCAGTCTCGTAAGAAGTGAAATGAAATTTTATTAAAAAAATTATTTCGCGTTGTATACAACGAAAAAATTAATTATAGAAACTTCGGGCGTGTGATTTTCAGCTTATGTAAGACGTTAAAAAAGAAAAACAATTATAATTGTTTTTCTTTTTTAACGTCTTACATAAGCTGAAAATCACATGCCCGAAGTTTCTATAATTAATTTTTAGCAAAACGTTTTATAAATGATTTGAGTTAACGACATTTTGTCCTTGTGTACCAAGAAACTTTGATGTTATTTTGTGTTAATATTTTGCTAGGGTTTCTTAAATTAAGTGCGCAGAAAAAATAATACCTACTAAAGTTACGCATAAGTTTGTTGGCTACACAGTTAATAGCAACAATTTGCTATCCCGTAGACACACTACATTCACGAAAAGACAACATAATTCACTTCATATATTTTTCAAGCAGGCGGGGAGTTTATATCTATATATATATATATATATATATATATATATATACCTAGTCTTGCCATAAATACTGAATGAAAGAAAAAACATTTTCTATTGCAAATAACATTTATTATTTTTACAGTGTGTTAGTTTAATACATAAATATAAAACAATTTAAAATATAAAAATCTTATTCGAAGTGGTCTCCAGTGGCTGCAATACAGTCCTTTAAACGTTGAGGCCAGTTATCAATAGTAGCACGCACTCTTTCCATGGGAAAATTCTTCACTGCCAATCGTATGCATTGTTTTAGGGACTCCAAATTATCATGGCGTTTAGAGCAAGCCGTACTCCCTAAAACTAACTATAAATCATAATCCAATGGATTAAGATCGGGACTAGACGACGGCCAGTCTTCAGCTCTGATGAAGTCCGAAACGTTCGTTTCCAACCTAAACTGCGTAGACCGAGCTTTATGACCCGGCGCTGAGTCTTGCTGGAAGAACAATTCTTGGTTATTGAACATGGTGTTGTTAAGGGGCTTCACTACCTTCTCAAGAATGGTATCTTGATACACTTGTGCTGATGTTTTGATACCATTTTCACAAAAGTATGGCTCAGTCACTCCTTCATACCTAATACCCCACCAAACCATCACTGAAATCGGATAGTGCCCACGTTGCACTCTGTCGACTAATTGGGAAGCTTCCTTAGAGCTTTGAGCATAAATATGGTCATTTTGGAACGAATTTCTTTATCGCGCGTTGCGAAAGGGGGCTAGATGGAAAAATTAAGACCAAAAGTTGTAACGACACTTTTTGCTATAGTTGTAAGCCGTGCGGCGTGAAATAAATTATAAATTTCCTTCAATTTTTTACCACAAGCCAATTATTACTAAAATTGAGCCTACTAATTAAGTTCATATTACATTATATTTAATAATAATAAAAAAAATATCATTATAACTTAAAAAAAATAAAATTTTATTACAATTCCTTCAGTAATTAATCGAAAAGAACTTCATTCCATTCGGGTGTCCCTTGACACCTCTCAAGTTTTTTTATTAAAATGTTGCTCAATTGTAAAAAAAATCTCATCCGTAAACAAAATTTTTCTGTGACCTCCCTTTGCGTACCGCTTCAGTAGTTGTTTTGATTTTACCAGCCTTTCTGTGAAGCGAAAATTTCAAGTACAGTTTTATAAGAATTGTACGTACTGATGATAATAAAATTTGGCACAATTAAAGCTTTAAAAGGTCTCGCGACGGCAAGCGTGCGAGTTGGACGTATGCGCTTTGATCCCTTATCAGTGCAATAGATCGATAGGTTGTTTACTAGGTACGGCCGATCGCCTCGCGCCCCGCGGCCCTGCCGCTGCAGGTGTAGTTACGGCCGATCGCCTCGCGCCCCGCGGCCCTGCCGCTGCAGGTGTAGTTACGTAGATAATATTGTGTATTGGCTATTGTTTTGTTCATGGTGTAATGTTTACATAATGGAAAATATTAAAGATCGCGGTGAAGAGGATGATTCTACAAACGATAAAAGCCTAAGTGCCTATTTAAATCAGCTTATTAAAGAGAAGGAGTCGAGTCGTTCAAATGAAATTGAAAATAGTGAATTGTTCGAGAACATTCAAAATACAGAAGATATATGTATGGAAGAAGAAGAACACAGGATTTCAAACAAAAATACGGAAGAGAATATAATCGAGAGTGAAAAAATGTCTAAAGAAGCTTCTAAAAGAGTTTTTAACCAGTTATGGTCTGATGAAAACGAGAATGAAAAAGGATGGAAAATCCAAGAGAAGAAAAAGCAGAAACAAGATAAACTTGAAGTCTACATATCTTCTAAAGAAAAACTCCCAAAACAGTTTGCCTTAGCTAAGCTCTTTAAAGAGATAGATGTTAAAGAAATCAGGTGAATTAAGTATTTGTCAACTTACAAAATCCCACTAGAATTCGAAAGTGTATTAAGTATGGAAAAATTGATAAATTGTGATAAGCTAATCAACATGGGATGGAAATTTAGTGAAGCTTTTAATGTGAGTCACTCCTATGGAGTGATAAGAGATATTGACTTGGACCTGGACGAATTGGAGATAATAAATCGTATATGCAGAGACGAGCGAGCAGTTTTAATTTCGGCATTAAGCCTTAAAAGAAGAAATATCGAGGGAGATTGGATTCCCAGTGAATCTGTTAGACTATGTTTTAAGGGGTGCTTTCTACCTACTCACGTAACAGTAAACCATCTGCGGATTAAGGTTGATAAATATATTTTTCCCGTTTCGCAGTGCTCGAAATGTTGGCGGTTCGGTCATATTGTTTCCAAATGCCCATCTAACAGAATCGTCTGTCCTAAGTGTGGCCAGTTCCATGCTAACTGCGATATAAAATCTTTTCTTGTGTCAATTGCCAGGGTAATCACATGTCTTTAAGTAAAAGTTGCCCTATGTATAAAAGAAAAAAAGATTCATGAGATAATGTCAGATTTTAATTGTACATACAGAAAGGCATGTTCTTTACTCGTCGCAGCTTCTCCAGTTCAAGATTTTCATCATACTGTTGATAGTTTTGACCACAAAATGCTTAAAAATTCCCAGCATGATAATAATATTTTATTCCCTCCTCTAGTAAAATCAGTCGAGGATATTGATCAGACCCCAGAAATTTCACCTAGTTTTGCGCAAGTATTGTCTGTCAAAACCGACGTGCATCATACTAGACAGAAACGTCGAATTCAGCATAAACCAAATAAATATCAAAATAATCTCGTTGATAGCACAGCAAGTTATGGTGAACCGATTAATGAAATGTCGCAGTATGATACCAAGGTGGAAGATAAAGAAAATCGGTTCAATATACTGAGTTACTTGGAAGATTGAAAGAAATTTTATTTTTCATTTTCCGATAAACTTAAAAGTATGCTTAAGATTTGTGTTCAATGGTTAATTTTAGTCTTAGTTGAAAATGTATCTGAGTGGCCCGTGTTGAAATTTATCTTAGAATACTTTAATGGATTATAGAAATATAAAAATTTAATTAAGGATAATACACTGGAATGCGCAAAGCTTAAGACCGAAGTTGTGTAGTTTTGAAAATATTTTAATTCAGAAAAAGATCCACATTGCTGCTACATCTGAGACTTGGCTAGTACCAATAAGCTATTTAAAGGTTAAAGACTATACTATACGGGTGTAGCGATTTTTGTTCATTTTACGGTAAAGGCTAAACGTTGTAATATAACTAATTTAATTTCAAATATTCAGGCTATCCACATTGAGTTATTTAATTGTGATGAAATTAAAAATATTGTTGCGGCAATTGCTCTCCTTCAGTACAAATTAAAAAATCACAATGGGATAATTTATTTGGTATTTCAAATGCTAAAACTATAATAATTGGGGATTTAAATGGACATCACACAAATTGGTCTAACAAAGTGGATAGAATATTTTTGATGCTTCAACTGAATCAAACTTTATATTATTAAATAGTTCGAAGCCCACGAGAGTCAAGTTGGTGAATGACTCCTTGCAACAGTATTCACCTGATATTACTTTTGCATCATTAGACTTAGCGCTTAAATTGAATTATGACGTAATGAACGAAACTCTCGGCAGTGAACATAGAATAATTCAAGTATTTATCGCTATTTTTCCTAAATTTGTGTTGCCTTCTAAAAGAAATTTAAAAAAAGCCGAGTGGTCATCCTATACAATGTGTTTAGAAAAATTATTTAACAATTTTAATGCTTCATCCGATTTACAAGGTGATTACGATACTTTTGTTGATTTTATTAATTTATCGGCCGATGTTTATATACCATACGTAAAAGTTAATTCGCTGACCACAAATAAATTTACTCCGCGCCCTTACTGGAATGACACATTATCCAAAGCTGTTGCAGAACGCCGTCTGGCACTTTCAAAATTTCGGCGTAACCCTACTCCTAGAAACTCGGACATTTTAAAAGAAAAAATTTACGTGGCTCAAAAGCTATTACGTAAGGCGAAATTTGATAGTTTTAAAAGTTTTTGTTCGTCGTTAGACTGCACTACTTCTTCTCACACTGTTTGGACTAAGATGAAATGGATAAAGGGATATAAGCAGGTGAGACACGATGTTAACGAAAACCTTGCAAAGGAATTATTATATACCTTGACTCCTGACTATGTTTCCCCTGCTACTCCTAAATTTTCATTCAGCAACGATATTCTTGATACACCCTTTTCGATGTCAGAGTTAAAGCACTGTATCCCTCAAAAAAATACTTCTCCAGGAAACGATAATATTTCTTATGTAATGATAAAACATCTTCCTAGTAATGGAAAACAAATTTTATTAGAATTATTTAATAAGTTTTATATATATAGTTTTGTCCCCCATCAATGGAGAGATATAATTATTGTTCCTATTTCTAAACCTGACCGAGATCCTGAATCAATTTCTTCCTTGAGGCCTATAGCTATGATGTCCTGCTTATGTAAATTATTTCATATTATTTTAAGCGTTCGAGTCGAGTGGTTTTGCGAAAAAAAGGGTGTTCTGTCTCAGAACGTTACAGGTTTTAGAAAAGGTTTTTCTTCTTATAATAATATTGGTTGTTTAGTGTCTAGAATCTTAACTGGTTTTTCAGAAAATAAATGTACGGTTGCATGTTTTGTTGATATTGACAATGCTTATAATAACGTTAACGTGTCATCTTTACTTGGATTACTTGATAGGCTCGGATTAGGTTCAAAATTTTGCCTCAATTTATGGAATTTCCTTAGTCTCAGAATTTTAAAAATAAAATTAGTAAATACAGTGTTTTCACGATACACAAATTTAGGCCTAGCGCAGGGAGATCCTTTATCACCATTACTTTTTAATTTAGCTACATACAAAATATGTAGGTATATTCGTTCTGTTTCAGTGTCCCAGTATGCCGATGACTTTGTTTTGTATATTTCTAGTAATAATATGTTTGAGATCACTCGAAATTTACAACTTTCTATTGATAAATTACAGTTTTTTTTGTCACAAGTAGGTTTGGAATTGTTAACTACTAAAACTAAATTATGTCTTTTTAAGAGAGGATATAAGGAGAAGGTAATTATAATTAAAATAGATAATAATATTTTAAAAGTTGAACCAGCAATTAAATATTTAGGTATTTGGCTATCTAGCCAAATTTTAAGGAGCCATCTGGCTCCTTAAAATGGACCAAACATAGAAATGAAACTTTAATCAGAGTACAAAAGTTAATTAATTGTCTACATTCTAATTAATCTATCTCATTAATTAATCTAATTGGGGGATATACCCCACTTATTTGAGACGTCTTTATATTGCATTGATCAAAAGCAGAATTGATTACGTGTCTGGCACGAAGGTCTCCTCTATAAGCTGATCCGCGCCGACGTTCCCCCCTCCCTGATAAGGCTCATAGCCTCATTCCTCACCGGCCGGACTTTCCAGGTACGTGTTGATGGAGTCCTTTCAGGTGAGTTCCCCATTGCAGCGGGAGTCCCCCAAGGCAGTGTGCTCTCTCCGGGGCTATACAGCTTCTTCGCCAGCGACGTGCCCAAAGACCCCGGCACCATCGCAGCGCTGTACGTGGACGATACAGCTTTTATCGCCAGCTCGCTGAATCCCGACCATGCCGCCATCAAGCTTCAGAGGACGCTGGACCTCCTCCCTGACTGGCTGAGCAAATGGAGACTCTCTGTCAACGCAGGTAAGTCCCAGGCGCTCGCCGTCACTACGAGAGCAAGTTTTCCAGCGCCTCTGAAGATTGGAGACGCCGTGATCCCATGGGGAAGAACGGCGAAATACCTCGGGGTAACTATTGACCGCCGACTCTCCATGCGCGCCCAGTGTCAGTCTGCGGTGGCCAAGACTGGAGCAGCCATAGCCCAGCTGAGACCAGCCTACGCGTCCCCCCAGATTCCTCTAAATATGCGGTTAGCCCTCTTTAAGACCTATGTCAGATCCCGCCTCACGTACGCGGCACCTGCGTGGCACCACCTGCTCTCTGCGCCCCAGAGAGCATCGCTGCAGAGAGCCCAGAACCGCGTGCTTCGCCGAGTCGTAGGTGCCCCCTGGTACGTGAGGAACGACACCATATCTAGAGACCTGAGGGTGGAGAGCGTCGAGGCGTTCGTGGCCCAGCTCTCCTCCAGACTTTTCGCGCGTGCGGATGCCTCGCGCCTGGTCGAACTAACCGACCTGGCGCCCTGGCACGCCCGCCCGCCCGACCGCCACCGCCTGCCCAGGGACGCCGTCCCACCTGGGACTCAGCGGAGCCACGCAGCCCGCCCCGCCGCCCTGAAGAGGAGGAGCTCAGGCGCACTGGAGCGCCACACCCGGCGCACTGACGCGCCTTGGCGCATATGCGCCACCACCATCGTGGGATTGTATCCCCCCTTACCTTCCCCCTACATCGGCAAACCTAATGCCGGTGCAAACATTTCGCAATCTCGTCCGAGGTCCGGCGAGTGGCAGCCCTATTGCCACCCTGCCGACCCCGTGGCGTATCTTCCCCCCCGATATCAAAAGTCGGGGCCCGGAAACCCTTAAAATTCCTTACCCTTTTTCCCCCAGGTCGCTTGTTTCCGCGGTCCGGTAAACGCGGCGCGTGTGGGAGTGGGCCCAAACACGTTTCCCGGCCCCCGGGTCGGGACCCCCACGCGCCGTTTGGAGCCGTCCGCTGGTCCTGGTTGTGCCTGGATTGGCAATACTTCATCCCTTTGGTTTTTGTGTTGCCCTCCCTTGGGTTTCCCCAGCGTTCTGCCGCGGGGGGTCTTCCCTAAAACAGACTATATGCGCCCAGTATTAGTACTGGGTGCGTCTTCCCACCCCAAGTAGAGGGGCTTTAGCCCCTGGTTTTCGGTTCCCCGCCCAAGGCCCTTTCAGGGGCCCGGCGCGCGAGAAGAGTCTCCCTTCTCGAAAAGAATTGATTACGGGTCGATGTTTTATAGTAACACTTGTCAGACAAATCTTTACAAAATTGATAAATTACAAAATCAGTGCTTGCGATTAGTAGGCAATTTTACAAAATCTACTAAACTTTCTTAATCTACGTGGATCGCCACGTAATGGAAAATGAATTATGTATTGCCCATTATTTGTTAGAAGGAACTATTTGCATCTTAATTCTGGTTAAAGTGTAAGTTTAACAATAATGAATGTTTTAGGCTTTTTGGTCTTCTAGCAGAGGTTAGTCATAATAAACCATATTAGCGTCGTAAAAAGGTTCCTCTGTTAGTCGAAATTCATAGAAAATTTAGTAGCTTAAGCATGCATAAGAATAATAATATGTTAGGCCTTTTTTCCTTTGACTTTTCGAGGAACACGATTGATTATCAAATTATACAGTTGATGTAGGATCTGTATAGAGCAGAAAGGCGTATTGTATTGCAGTGGATCCCTGCCCATATTGGTCTCGATGGTAACGAGCAAGTCGACCTTTTGGCTAAACAGGCTATTCACGATGGAATCTCCTTAGATTGTTTATACTATGATAATGAGGTTATGCATGTAGTCAGGTCAATGTGTAATGATCTATGGAGTGAATATTTTGATGAAAGGTCTCGAACCAAGGGAATCTGGTATAGGACTATCCAGCATACGTTGTGCAGATCTCCTTGGTTCGAGGACATAAAATTAAGTCGAGATGAGGTTAATATTGCCTTTAGGTTAAGATCTGGACACATTCCATTGAACGCTTTCGGTTTCCTTATGGACAAGACGCCCAGTCCTAACTGAGTGGCGTGTGACGTAGTGGAGGACGTGTATCACGTGTTGATGGAGTGTGTTCGGGCCGAGGCTGAGAGACAGGAGTTATTTTATCTGTTAAATTTTAATAGTGAAGTTGGTTTTTGTAACTCCATTTTATCGTGCCCCTATTCTACAGCTGCTAAAGCTCTTTATAAAGTATTTAAGTGTTGTGTTGGTCGACGTTAGATCATTGATAGTTTATGTTTTTGATAAATTATGTTATGTTCTGTGTGTTGTCTGTCTGATTGTACCATGGGGGTGATATTTTCCATTTGGAAAAAACTCCCACTAAAAATAATAATAAAAAAAACACACTACCATGGATTTGGTTCACATAATATACACGTAGTGTATTTAAAAGCATAATACTGTTTGGACACATTGTGTTTGAAATTGTAGTGTTGTACCCTTAAGAAATTTAATCGATATTGTTGTCCCATCGAGAAAGTTATTAATTGAAACGAAATCGATTTTCGATCGCCGACAAACAAACACAAGTATTTGAATTGTCGAAACTTTTTTTCGAACGAGATTTATGATCGTTTCATTATTATCAATCCCTTTGAGTTCTGACGTTCGGTTTTATTGTGAAAAACATGAGTGAAATTTATTTTTCGTAATTTAATGGAACTGGATTGATATTCTTTTAATTATTACATTAATTATAGTTTATTATTATTATCGCAGCCTCAGTTAGCTCACAATACCTACCGTGCGTTTCATATAATTTTATACACGTTGACATTTGTCAATTTGTCACAACATTTTTTTATCTAAGAGGCAAAATAATAAAAAAGAAGATTTCAATATCAAAATAATACAGCTGTGTCTCACATTATCGCACGCGATAAGCGACATCGAATTGCTTAATGTGAAAACGCTCTAATACGTGAAGCAAACATTTCGTTGTCACGGTTTTGGACCTGAGGGCCTATTTTAAGGGCCGTCCTCACGGTTCAGTCTGCAAATCCAGCAGCCTGTCAATAATTAAATTCAAAAATTTCAATTATTGAATTTAATTATTGACAGTTTCATGACATTATTTCAATAATTCAATAATAAGTCAATATTTTCATCTGTTAACAGTAAATAGTAGTAAATATCCCAGACGGATTTACAGAAGGCTGAATAATACAGTAAACTGCTAACTGAGCAGTAAACTATACTTTTGCGGTAATATACGATGCAAAATATTTTTAAAGCGTTTCAATATTATATATGTCGCATCCGTTCATAACGGAACTTAAAGTGCGCCATCTATCAGAAACTTGTTTGGCGCGCTTTGACAGGGTCGGGACGTGTCGGAATGAGAGCAGTGTTAGAGTGGGGGGGGCGTCCCCTCTTGTGCGAGAGCAGTGTTAGAGTGGGGGGGCGTCCCCTCTTGTGCCAGCCAGCCATTTTGGTGCGGTGAGTTCAATCTGAGCCACCAACTTGTCACACGTCACGGAACTGTCCTAGTTCCGTTTTAGTGCCAGTGCTTATAAAAGTACAGTGATTTTATAAAGTGTAGTGAATTTATAAAGATTTGTAATGTGATTCCGAATAAACGAGTGATATTGTTATTTGTAAGTCTGTTACTTCTATTTGCACGATATACCCACGTAAGCCCACAGTGTGTCTAAATGGTATAGACCCAAATTCATGAGCCTCAGACGACATCAGGATCGGGATCAAGTCGTGCAAACAAAGAAAATACATGTTCCGAAAAAGTGTGAGTATTAAAAAAAAAGTGTAATCTATCCCGCACAAAAGCTACAAAAAGTGATAATAATCATTGCGAATGATGTGGATCGAGTTTGGCAGTATGTACAACAAGCAGCACGCCATGCATACGGCGTAATTGTGAAACTACGGGACAGCAGTGAACTGAATGCTGCAAGGTGTCCTTGTACCAATAACCCTTTGTTCGTGCCCGCCACGAAGATGGGATTAAGAAAAAGTTGAAGTAAGGACAGCTGTGACGTGATGACGACAGTGACATGACGTCTTTGGTGGTAACACGAACGCGGTGGCGGCTCAACGACAGGCTTTTGGTTATAAATGCGGTGGTTTTGGTAAAAGGTGGTAGTCAACTTTTTATTTCTCACAATAGTTTTTAAGACCTTGAATAAACTAGTGATTTATTTCGTGTTTCAAGTGTCCATGAAATTGCTTGCTTATATCTCAAAATAACCTTTACAATTTAGTGTTCTGTTGTTTTGCTGTTTTGTTTTATGTGCAGTTGGACGTTCGATGCTCGATGCGACGATGCGACGATCTATGGGCGATGCATAGCCGCCCCAAGGGGACAACAAGCGGCGCTGCGTGACCGAGCAGCGGCAGCGCGGGCGGTGGCGACAAATGGATGTGCATTGTGCTTCATGTGGACTGGTGTAGTCGCTTCACAATGAGGCGAACTGGTTGTATCGTGAACGTTGCTTATTTTATTATAGGGTTCTAAATTATTCTGGTTTTATAACCAAAGTATTATGAAAAAGAAACAAAGTAAATGAGCAGAAATTAACACAAAAAATAAAACACGAGTACTCAGTACATACGATATGTTGTATGTACTGAGTACTCGTTTTTTATTTTTACGATAATTTTACGTCGTACAGACTCATTATTATTACTGTTTGATTGACCGAAGTAGATCGCGCTTGAATATAGCAGTATGAACTAAAAAATTAAATTATTTTTGGTAAATAAAGATCATAATCGACATTCCATTTTGTGACATCACATTGTACTTTGTAATAAAATGACAAGTCATGGCAGATACGTGCAAGTTGTAAACAACACTTGCGAAAACAAAGACAGTCCTTATCAATTGCAGGTATTCCTGAAAAACAACAGCTGGTGCACTGCATAAACAAAATCAGTTGACGTATACTTTACAAATGTTGTTCGAAAGACGACTTCAATTTAATTTTACGTCTACCTACCTATTAAATATTGAAGCTCTACTTTGTACTTGGTTTTAATCACCGTTCGTACAGTTTGTACATACTCTTGTTTCTTATTTGGTGATAATGTACACGATGTAGGAGAAATTAACCATTGGTCAGTTTCAAAAGTGACTTTAATTATGTCACGTATGTTGTTATTTATTCTGAAAGTGTCTAAAAGAACTGTTAGATGTTAACACGATAATAAGTTCTAGGACATTCGCAATTCGCAAAAAAACTTTGTCAGTTTATGATATCGTTGTTGTAAGCTGTAAATTTGGAACATTACATGTTTGTCTATCTATTACTTTTTAGACTAGGTGGATTGGAATTATTAAAAGTGTGAAAATAACACGATAATATTGTTTGTGTCCATGAGCGTGCATCACTATAGAAGCTGCAGTATGTAAGCAGGTGCCTGTGGCCGGTGTTGATGGTGATCGCGGCAGCACGCGCTCAACGGTCCAGTGGCTGTGACTGAGGCGGATAAGAAAGCTCATCGGGGAACTCCAGTGAACTTCGGTGAACTTGGTTATCATGTAAAAGGTTGTAAAGACTCCTAAGTGGTCTTCTGGTATCATGGAGGTTCAGTATTCCAGCGACGCGACGCGAGGCGACGTGACGCGACGCGACGTGACGCGACGCGGCGTGACACGACGCGACACGACGGAGCGCGGCGGGTGGTGTAGGCCGTACGACGGGGTGCCGCGGCGGCCAGTGATCTGTACTTCATTGAAGTATCAGATTTGGAACTAAAGTTATTCGGTGGGCGTAATTGTTTATCTCTTGACTGTAGTGTGAAGACTCGGTATAGTCTTTTTATGATCGCATTAGAAAGATGCCCAAGAGTCAGGTATCTATTGAAATTGTAGAGGATAATGATATAGAGGACAAAGGAACATCCGCATAGTTACGATGTCAGGGCAGGATTCACAATTCGCAAGTTCAGAGACTGTACCAGGATACTATAGGAGGTAGTCCTGGGTAGTACAGTCGGATCTTGCCTCGTAGCATAGATCATTTGAGTTAAAGGTTGACTTGGGCTCTCCTTAAGAGAGCTGCTATTGTGTTTGGTGTGGTAGAAGGAATAAAAACCTATGAACTGTGAATGTTAATGAAGCTGTTAATATTTTTTTTTTTTTCTGATTGTCTATTAAAAGATATTCTCAAAAGGTACATGATTCAAAATAGAAGTCTAAATTGAATAGTAATGTTATGAAATAGCTATGCTACATAATCAACTTGATCATACTTCATAATTCTGGTTGGTTAATGATGAACAAATTTAAGTTGTAATCAAAAGTCGAGTAAAATCTCTATCTACCGTACTGTGTTCGATCGTACCAGTTATTTAAACGTCCGGTGACTATAAATACGCTCATGATCGAGTCCGAAAAATGTCTGAGGGCCAAATACCTATTGAAGTTGTTGAATATGATGATATTTAATGAGATTCCGTTTCTTTGGGTACTCGATTCGCTGTGTCGGAAACCATACCAATGTACGGTAGCCGCAGCCTAAGAGAAATCGGCATCTGCCCTAGGGGTCGTCCGGGTACGCGGTAGTGCTGTAGCTCTGTCTGCTGTGGTCGGGTCTAGCCTTGAAGCCAAGACCATAGAGTCCGTGTGCAGCTCAATTTCTGTTTGACCACGAATGAGTGACCTAAAATGTGAGTTTAAAATGTGATTAAGATTTACAATGTTTTGTTTTGAACGTCAATAGTACTTGGTCTGGGTTTGAATTAAGCTAGCGTTAATTTTGTGTAAAGTTTTGAGATGAGATACTTTTTCTATGAACCTACTTAGTAAAATCCTAATGATATTTTGGATTGATGATGTCTATTTTATGTTTTCCTCGGTTTAAAGAATATTGTTAGTAGTCTAAATCATTTTAAATTGAAAGAAACAAATTTTCGAAGCGTTTGACAAGCTTTATTTTTAAACATGAAAGATCAACATTAGGACCAGATCGTGTCTGGAATGGTCGAGCAAATACTGTGCTGTATTAACATTGTTTCAGTTTAACGCACGAGGACGTGCGTCTCGCAGGATGGCCGTGTCGCATCCGGTCATAAAGCGGAAACGGAACTTCAAGTGCGCCATCTATCAGAAACTTTTTTGGTGCGCTTTGACAGAGTCGGGATGTGTCGGAATGAGAGAGGTGTTAGAGTGGGGGGGGCGTCCCCTCTTGTGCCAGCCAGCCATTTTGGTGCGGTGAGTTCAATCTGAGCCACCAACTTGTCAACACGTCACGGAACTGTCCTAGTTCCGTTTTAGTGTCAGTGTTTATAAAATTGCAGCGATTTTATAAAGTGTAGTGAATTTATAAAGATTTGATTGTGTGCGATTTGAGTGGTTCCGAATAAACGAGTGATATTGTAAGTCTGTTACTTCTATTTGCACGATATACCCACGTAAGCCCACAGTGTGTCTAAATGGTATAGATCCAAATTCATGAGCCTCAGACGACATGTACAAGTATATTAGGTCTTGACCTATGAAATTGCCGTTTTGTAGGAAAAAATTTAAACGATTTTTTTCATGTATTTTTTATTTGTATTAATCGAAGTAACCACCCATGCAATCAATGTATCTTTGCCAACGCAGTGGCAGTTTATTGATGCCCTTCTTAAAGAAATCAGCTGGACGGGGGGCAACAAATTCTTCAAAGGCATTTTGTACTGCCTCTCGGGTATTGAATTTTTTCCCGCCAAGAAGTTATCCAAATTCTGGAAAAAGTAGTAGTCTGTAGGCGCAAGGTCTGGTGAGTAGGGCGGATGACGAAGAGCTTCCAACCCCAGTTCTTGCAACTTGAAGACCGTCTGCTGTGCAGTATGAGGTCGCGCGTTGTCGTGCAGGAGCAGCGGAGACGAGCGATTGACCAATGCTGGTTGGAGATGTGCCAGCTTCTCCATCATTGTGTTCAGTTCTTCACAGTACACATCTGCAGTAATGCTCACCCCGTTTGGTAAGAAGCTGTGATGAATCACACCGGCGCTAGACCACCAAACAGTGACCATCACTTTTCTAGGGGTAAGTTTTCGTTTAGGGCATTGTTTAGGTGCTGAACTAGGATCCAACCAACTTGCTAAGCGCTTGCGGTTATCAAACAGAATCCATTTTTCATCGCAGGTAACAATGCGGTTCAAAATTCCTTCATTTGTGTGTCTGTTGAGTAGTGCAAGGCACGTCTCGACGCGTACTTCGCGCTGGCGATCATTGAGTTCGTGGGTCACCCATTTGTCAAGCTTTTTTACCTTGCCAATTTTACGCAAATGGACCAATATTGTTTTGACGCTAACGTCGAAAGCTGATGCTAATTCAGCCGTAAATTGTGTATCATCAGCTTCCACAATCGCCTTTAATTCGTCATTGTCGACCAAAGTCTTCGGACGACCGCGAGGTTCATTTTTCAGGTCGAAATTTCCAGAACGGAAGCGAGCAAACCAATAACAGGTAGTGCGTTGGTTGGTAGTGTTAGCTCCGTAAACGTCGTTAATGTTGCGTGCCGCTTGTGCCGCGATGCTGCCACGACGGTACTCATATTCCATAATTACTCGAATTTTCAACGTATCCATGATGACGAAAAAGATTGAAATACGATGAAAATGTAACACTAATCAATAAATAAATGACTACTTTTGGAAAAATAATTCCATGTTTTTAAAATAAAATTAATTTGAAATTAGAATTCTTAGCCAAACAAAAATTATTTTGATTTGAAATGGCCAGTAGTGCAGAACGGCAATTTCATAGGTAAATACCTATTACAATTTAAATTCAATATTTTTAGATGAGAGCGGCGGGCGGTGGCGGGTTCTTTTGGTATTGAGAAGATACGCGACTGTGCAGATTTAGACAGTGTGTTACTGTGTGTCATTTGTTCTGGTCCGTGGAAATTATCCAATTGAAACCTGTAAAATTAGAGATATTATTGCTCGCTCGCTTGCTCGCTTTCAGTTTTAGTAGTATTTAGTAGTATATGTTCTAATTTGCGCTGTTGTTTATTCCAAATAATAAACCCTTTCAGAAAGGTATCTCTTACAAATTAAACCAGTACTGTAGAAAAAAATATATTTATCCAATTTTATTCTGCGAAATTAGAGAAAATTTCGTCACTCGCGCCACTTTCAAAGTACAAAATATAATATTATCATTATATTTTGGCCCGTTGTTTTTATTTCAAGTATACACGTCATGTTCAAATAGCTATTTGGTACAAATTTAATTGGGACAATTGTAAAGAATACCTTGATTAGTTTAAGAAGAGTAATTTTGTCCCTTAGTCGCCAAAGTGGAGACCTGATGATGGGATCCATGAGGAATCGAGGGAACTCCCCGAATTTTATATGGACACATATGGTGATTTCGACTTTTCAGTTATATTTCTTTTTTATTATTTCCTTATAGTTTCGCTCTGTCCGTCCGACAGAGCGAAAATTTAAGGGTTCCTTATGTATTACGCAACCATGAAACCTGTCTGCCTGTCGGTCTGTCTCTCTGTCTGTCTGTCTATCTGTCCGCGCTTCTAGCTTCTGTAATTATGAATATAAATTAATAAAATTCGGTATAGTTATAGACTGTGTATAGATATCGGTTTTAGCATCATAAAAAATTATAGTTTTATATTTTAGGGGTGGCTCCCCATACATGTGAAATGGGGATGAAAAATATTTTTTCAACCTACCTCATCGTGTGGAGTATCGTTAAATAGCTCTATTAAGATAAAGGCATAGTTTCATACATAATTTATTTACAAAGTCAACCATTTACGCGTAATCGGCCTTCAAATGTGGTTTATAAGTTAGGTTAGGTGATGTCCTTAGACATGTCGTGACATGCTCTTGGTTAGGTTATTTCTTTGGAAGTCAGTTTTCATTTTTTGTTTGAAAATAATGTTTTTTCTCTTTTTAGTTACATTATTATTTATTATTCATACATTGTCTGTTATTTCCATAGAAAAACAAAGAATTACGAGGGCTATTAGCAACATGGTTATACAGCTACAGTACATCCCTCTGCGATGAAGTTTAACCGCCTTTTACCCCCAATTAAAGACACTAATAGCACAGGGAGGACACTCTCTGCAAAAGACAGCTCGAGCACTGGCGAATGTCGGCATTGTTGATGTAAGCCTAAGGTTGACACCAAAATGATTTGAAACGTCGCGTCAGACAAACCTATCGTAGATATTATGAAATAGTACTGTCAATTATGTCAAAGCACGTTGACCGCTGGTCGTTTGACCAGCGGCCAGCCCCGTGAAAGAAAGTCCTGGCTGGAAAAATCTCACGCCAGCCTCCGCATTCGTCCAGCCACGCACACAGCCGCGAGCTGTCATTCGTGTGAATCGGTGGAGTGACGATTCTTTACGTTAGTAATATATATTCTTTGCTTGAAGTTCGTTAATATTCTTGAATCAAAATATCTACCTATGCCGACAATTAAACGAATAAATGTATAATAAAATAGTATCTGGGTAACCGAACTTGCAGTTCTCATAAATTTAAAAAAATAAAGTAATCGCAATAATATTTATCAGACCGGGATTCGAACAATGTAAAAATCAATAATACGCAAACCAAACTGCCAATAGGACTTACCAAAAAAATAAAAATTCTTTATTAAGCACACACATAATAATATGACTGACTTAATAGAGTCGAAATTATTGGTATATTGTTGCACGACGAAAGAAAAATACGTATAAGGCTTAAAATACAAAGTTGCTCAGGGATAAGACCTAGCTAGATGAATTTTTCTCCCCCAAAACTCCCTGCATACTAAATTTCATGGTAATATTTCTTGCAGCCGTTTTCGAGAAATCGATTATATATACAAGATTCTCAAGTTTTAAAGATAAGATAAAATCTATCACAATGACCAGTACACTTTAAACGATTCGCTTCAGGCCTTACATATTATAAGCCCTTTGGGTCGAGCAATATGTCTTAAAGCCCTAGAGGAATCTACCCCAGTCTCTAAATATTAGGGACTATCAATGATATATAGCCAAGCTTTGCTTACATGAAATTGAATTTTATTATCAACTAATAAGCCCCACTCTTATTAGTTGATAAGAAAATGTTGCGTCTCCATGACGAATTACATCACTATTCAAAAACTTTTGCTACAAAAGAAAACACTGCAAAAGAAAATCGCATCTGTGTTTGAATTTTTGTTTGTTATTCTACACTTTAATAATCTTTCCCGTTCCCAAGGGCTAAGTTTGCGTAGGACGGCACTTAAAGTTCTCCAAAAGTTACTTCTTTCTAACAAAATGTTTGAAACGTAAACATGAAAACCCTTTTATTTTTGCGTCATTTCATATTTAAAATTTTATTATATTAGCATGATATTTACCTTAAAATGACGATGTAATTTTCTTTTTTTACGATGAAGTCTTATGACTTCTGACAAAGATATTTGATTGGTCTCACTAAGAGCGTACAGCGAGACCAGTGATTTGTCTATGACTTCTGACTCTATTTATTCACTTTCGTATTAGCTTAATTCTTGTGTAACACCTTAATTCTTAATGGATTTTACGAAAAAAAATATTTTTCCTAGTTTTAGCCCGCGGCTTCGCCCGCATGAAATTGGGTTTTATACAAATTAAATAAACTTTTTTTGCTAGTGTTGGGTGACAACACTCTTTGCCACGAAAGGAGTTAGGCTGATGAGGAGTGTCTTCCGCTTCAGAAAATATACTTGTTTCGTTTAGTTGCTCAGCATTAGCCGTATGGTTGTCTTGTGATGAACCTCCGAAATAATTAGAAAGGGATGGCGAGCGTTGTCTGTTAAAGAATCTTGGGAAAAGCACATGTTGAAATAGCAATTTATGTTGTGGTTGTAGATTTTTGGGGGATTTTATTTAATTTTTGTTCCCACGAGTAGGATTAAATAAAGGACGCTCACAGGGTAACGCCCATTCCTATGAGAAGGCACTTTACAATGATGTGGCTAGGTCCATCGAAGCTGGCGATATTGACTTGTTTTCCGCAGCCATTAATCCTATCAGCGTGTTTCCCACTTTAGCATTGGGGTAATTTTTATAGAGGTTGTCTTCCTCTTGGCCCGGACAATTAAGCCAAGGCCGCCGTTCATACAAGTACATGACCGCAAGTTTACGGTATGTAGAAGTCATTTCCAACTTCTGCGGAAGCTGGCCATTAAGTTTGTTCAGTAGGCCAGCTTTATAAAACAATATGTTGTGAGCTCGCCGCCTTGGTTCTTACATCTCCTTCTTATGTTAGAGTGGTAATACCAATGATACAGCAACACTTATATTATGAATCTTCTTTATTTACGTGTTATACGATACATATCAGAGAGATACTTATGATTATTCAACAGTCTTGGCAGGGCATGACATTTGACATAATGACATTTGACATTACATACATTTTATAATTACATTCATGTGCAACACAATATACGACGTGTACAATAAAGGAGTGATAATAATAAAAGGTGAATATGTCCTTTATATAGAGTCCACTGTGAAAGTAGCAGCGCTGATGAGTTACTTTTTACTTCTATACATTTTTATTTCATTAGCGTATCATAAAAAATGTTGACAACCCTAGTAACAAGTGTCTTACCAGTGTTAGCGCTAGGACATTGCATGGACATCAGCTGCGCGGCCCCTGCCGCCGCGGCCGCGCCGCGCCGCTTACTTGCGAGTTGCAAATCTTCGACTCGCTTCGACTCGCTATTATCCTAGTTCGAATTGTTCGATTATTCAGACGTCGTCACTCCCCCGTCGTTACTATCCCGATTATTTCACTCACTTGTTAGCCGGTAAACGGAAACGTAGTAAAATATCACAGACGTTGTCATCACTCTCACACACTTAAGTAGGTAAGTATCCCAATTATGGTCATAAATGGATGTTGCCCGTCGTCACGCAGTGTACGCCGTATCACCATGTGATTGACATTAAAAACGGCACCCGCTCGTCGCGTGCTTGAAGTGTCTTCAAAATGTCGCAAATCTATGCCGGTAAATTTTAAGAGCTTCATTGATACCGTTAATGCGAGCAGCACCAACACACAAAATCATATCGTAAAACTAGTTATTGCTGGTGACGTGACATGGTGTAAAGATACAGAGAGAGAGAAAATTTTCGTGCAAACAGCGAATAACGTCTAACTCGGTCTAGAGACCGAAATAAACTAAAATGGCGCAACTATTGAAGTAATTGGGAAAAATTTTAAGGGTTCAGTAACAAAATTTACAATTTCAAAATTATCATTCAGTTATTAGTAACTAAAATAAATAAATAAAAACAATAGAAAGGCGCGCATCCGATAGGTTTAGGCGCGCACTCTAAATCATATACGGCGTTCGTTCGTGTCCCGATAAACTCGCGACATCGCGCCTCTAGCGGCAACAAAGAAAATTAGACAGCTCGATTTCGCCCGCGCCACGCGTCGTGTCGGGTCCTTAAGAACTCATCGTTTCTTCCATGGCCACATGCCTTCTGCTCTAGTTTATAAATATACTGTACTACTGTGTCATATATGCAATATGTAAATTTAATGCAATAAACTGTTTAGCAAGCATTACAGTGGCTGTCCAACTCGTGGCTTCGAATCACGAACTATACATACGTAACAAGTTTTCGTCGCGAGTATTGGAAAACGTTTACCTACTCGGACAAGAAGCAGAAGGTCACGCCGATGAATACGCGAAGTCGACCTCAACACGACAATATGCACGAAGACCGCGTGGACAACCTGGACGAAGCGCCAGAGCAGAGCGACGAAGCGCGAGACGCGCGAAAGCTGCACGCCGAGGGCGCCCCCGCCGCCACCGTCCCTGCAACCGGCCGCATCGGCGCACCTACTAATGTGGACACCGAGATCTTCCTAGCCGGCGTGATGCAGTCCTTCATCAGGATGCAAGCGGAAAGCAACAGATCTCTAGTGGAAACTCTGAGAGCTCTTCCTTTCAACGGCTCCGGGAACACACCAACATCGAAGCCAACGCCTGAGACGCGTCCGCCCAGCACCCACTCGTCCGCGGTCACCGGAGACAACTTCGCCATGTGCACTGCACGTTTCGACGGGAGGTCACACGACGCAGAAGTCTTGGAGGCGTTCATCGAAAGCCCAGGAAGCCCGGAAGAAATACGCCGATGAGAAGCTTCGCCCCGCGCCGGACTGTAAGGTAGGGGATCTCGTACTTGCTAAGACCCAGGGTTCCAACAATACAAGCAAAGGGCAGACTTCGAATTTCATCCCTCGTCGTGACGGGCCGTATCGTGTTCAAGAGGTGGTCGGTAGTATGACATACGTTTTCGAGCGTATAAGTGACGGCGTCTAGCTCGGAAGGTATCACTTTTCGTTGTTGGCACCGTTCTGTTATATCCTATCCTTGTTAGCCTTTTCCCTTACCTAAGCCCTATCCATAATCTTTCCATCCTCATCAGCAATCCTATACCCTTTATATAAACATCCTCCCAAGTTCCCAGTTAGTCTTCATCCATCCTAATTCATTGACGGTCGTGTGCCGAACTTACTAATTCTGTGTTTCTATTTCTATATATTTTCTAGTTTGTAAAATAAATCTTTTTTAAAAAAGGGATTAGGAAGTCCCCCATAACATTAATGGTGGCAGCTAAAGGGGATTTTTAAAAGTCCCAGGTACGCCTCGCGAACTGAACTGTTAATAAAACTGAACTATATTCAGTGCTCAGTGTTCAAACTCAAAGTAAAAACCAGTGAAACAAATCAGTGTTCCAAGTTGTAACCCAAAAAAAAAAATCACCAAAATCTGTGCTAAATCCTAAATATATACTTAATCGATGCTAAATCCAAATCAAGTTCTAAACCAGTACTAAATCCTAAATTCTGTGCTAAATCCTAAATCTGTGCTAAAGCCTAAATCTGTGCAACAAGTCTGTGGTTCCTGAAATTTCGAGCAATCATAGATTGACGATTACGTCAATCTCGCCGAGTCCAACGCTCCGAGTTCCGAGAACGCCCAGCAGTCGACGGGACGCACGGGATGTTTATACGAGCCGTTCTTATCGCCGCATTCCTGTCGCAGTAAGAGACTCTAGTACATTGATATAAAATAATCTTACATAGATTCACCACGATATATTTACATCGATGTTAAATTTCTAGACTAAGCATTAGTTTTAGTTTTGTTTATAATTAGCGTAGTAAGTATTTTACTTAAACATAATGTCTGAAAGTCGAGCACCGAGTCCAAAACCCGAGATTGACTTGGAGGAGGATGAGGCACAAATGGACTGTCTTTGTCCACCGCCGCCTGCTCCGTCTGGTCCGGTTACTAGGTCAGGCAAGAGAGGGGCAAACAAAACCCCCTGCTGCACAGCAGCAAACTCACGTGCTGCTGTTTCTGATGATCACGATGCAATTCCTACTGGAGTCCTTTTTAAATTTATAAAACCCTTCGATGGGTCCCGAGAAAAACTTCAATCATTTATAACAAACTGCGATAATGCAATTAATCTCGGAAATGACAATCAAAAAAATATCGTATTTAAATTTATTCAGTCCCAATTAGAGAGCAAAGCTGAAAGTGCAGTATCCATTAAAGAATTTTCTAACTGGTCTCAACTAAAAGAATTTTTACAAACCCAATTCGGAGAAAAAAAGCATTATACACATTTACTTGCAGAATTACAAAATTGCAAACAATTACCTAATGAACCAATTCATCAATATTCATTAAGAATCGAAACCTCGCTATCAAAATTACTAACTGAAATTTCAATTTCTAGCAAATCAAAGAAAGAACTCCCAGGTAGAGTAGCCTCCATGGAGGATCTAGCCTTACACACGTTTTTATTAGGACTCAAACCAAATATTTCAAACATGGTTAGGTGTAGGGACCCTCAAAATCTGAACGAAGCCTCGAATGCTTCAAAAGAAAATTCCAACACCAATAAATCCAACAATCCAACGTATTCGTCCGCCTATGCCACAGACTGTCTTCTGCAGATATTGCAAAAACCCAGGTCATAGCATCGAAAATTGCAGAAAGCGAGAATATAATAACAATAGGTACAGAACAAACCAAGAACAACAAAACAACAATAACAATCCCAGAATTAGACCTATTCAATTCAATACACATTACATGAACGATGACACACAAAACCCGTTCACCGTCCAAATGCCAAAAGAACCTGGTTACGATACAGTAGACAACCAAAAAAACTAAACACTGTCTCGTGGCGGTGTCACATGGGACACAACAGTACACCTGACACCAAAAAACGAAATCATAATATTAATAAAAATAAATTAATAAATTCTAAATCTTCTAAATCCAATACTACAGTCCGTGAATCCACTGAATCTCCGAAATCAAATACTACAGTCGCTGAATCCACTGAATCTCCTAAACCCAACATCACAGTCGCTGAATCCACTGAATCTCCCAAATCCAACGTTGCAGTCGCTGAATCCACTGAATCTCCTAAATCCAACATTAAAGTCGCTGAATCCACTGAATCTCCTAAATCCAACGTTGCAGTTGCTGAATCCACTGAATCCTCTGAATCTAATACTACAATCGATGATTCTACTAAAATTTCGAAATCAACCAATAAATCCAAAATCCTCAGTACCAAACCTGATAATATACAAAAAAATACTAAATTCAAAGAATCAAATGTTTTCGAAATAACAAATGACCCAACAAAAACTCTCTTACCTCATGTTCTAATAGTCTTCCATATCTGACCTTCCGTTGAGCTTACTCGTAGATTCAGGATCCTCAGTTAGCTTAATTAAACGCTCCTGTTTATCCCGGAGTCCTAAATTAGAAAAAGACACTATCAATATAAAAGGTATTGATCCAACAGTTGAGTCAATACAAACCGAAGGTCATTTTAAATTAAAAATTAAATTACCAAAATCTCATATATTGCATACATTCCACGTTATTAAAGAAATTAACTTACCATACGATGGAATAATAGGATCTGACATGTTAAATACGAATAACTGCAAAATAGATTACAATGAAAACCGTTTATATATTAATAACACGTTCTTACAGTTACATTTTTTTGAACCAGCTTACATTATACCACCCAGGACTGAAATGGTCATCGAATGTTCTATAAAAAATCCTGAATTAAAAGAAGGACTCGTATTAGACCAACACCTAAATAAAAAGTTATACGTTTCCAATTGCATAGCCAAAGTAAAAGAAAATAAAAGAATTAATTTAACAGTTCTTAACATGTCAGAAAAACCAGTAAATCTTAACCCTAATCTTTTACTTACCTTGCATCCTATGGATAGCACATCTTACCAAACTAACTTTTGCCAACAACCCTGCTTAAATAGAACCAAAGAAGTCCTAGAATTACTCCGTGTTTCACATCTAAATCAAGAAGAATGCAATGCCCTATACGATACATGTTCCAAATACTCCGACATCTTCTATTTACCAAATGACACTCTTACCACAACCGACGCTATTCAACATGAAATACGTACCACTTCCGATCAACCTATAAACGTTAAGTCATATAGATTTCCTGAAGTACACAAACAAGAGGTAAAATCTCAAATTAAGAAAATGCTCGACCAAAAGATCATCCAACCGTCTGTATCTCCATGGTCCTCACCAATCTGGATAGTCCCGAAAAAGACCGACGCCTCAGGACAAAAAAAGTGGCGAATTGTGATCGACTATCGTCGGCTTAACGACATCACTATCGGTGAAACATACCCAATACCTAATATAGTAGAGATTCTTGACCAACTAGGCAACTCCAAATACTTCTCCACCCTGGACCTAGCGTCTGGGTTTCACCAAATCAATATGTCCCCAAAAGATGCATGCAAAACAGCGTTCAGTGTTCCCGAAGGACACTTCGAATTTACTAGAATGCCGTTCGGACTTAAAAACGCGCCAGCAACATTCCAACGTTTAATGAATAACGTTCTCACTGGCCTGCAAGGAGAACGCTGTTTCGTTTATGTCGATGACATCGTTATATACTCTCCTGATTTATCCACTCATATAAAAAACATGACCACTATTTTCGAAAGACTCCGTTCATTTAATCTCAAGTTACAACCAGACAAATGTGAATTCCTAAGAAAAGAAGTTGGCTATTTAGGACATATAATTTCAGAGAACGGATTGAAACCAGACTCAAATAAAGTCAAATGTGTACAAAAATTTCCAATCCCAAAATGTCAAAAAGACATCAAATCCATTTTGGGACTAATATCTTATTATCGACGCTTCATTCCTGACTTTTCTAAAATCTCAAAACCTCTAACATCACTCCTAAAAAAAGATGTGCCGTTTGACTGGACAAACGAACATCAATTATCCTTTGAGACTCTAAAAAATAAACTTCTAACCGCTCCTGTACTCATATATCCAGATTATACGAAACCTTTTAACCTAACCTGCGATGCCTCTAATTATGCTATATCTTCCATCCTTTCTCAAGGTCCTGTTGGTAAGGACCATCCCATAGCTTACTCCTCTAGAACGTTAAGCAAAAGTGAAATCAACTATAGCACAACAGAAAAGGAACTGTTAGCTATAGTTTGGGGATGCAAAACATTTAGACCATACTTATTTGGCCGCAAATTCACTATTGTAACAGACCATCGACCATTAAAATGGCTGTTTAACCACACTGACCCAAGTAGCAAAATGCAAAGATGGCGACTTCAACTTCTAGAATACGAATACGATATTGTTTACCAAAAAGGAAAATTAAATTCCGCAGCAGACGCACTCTCCCGATATCCTGTTAACCCTGTCTTACCACAGAAAGACTCTCCTGCAAATCCCAGTACTAGAGAAATAGATCCAAATACCTTAGACCGAGATCTGATGGATTTACTTATATCCCCCACATCCTTTGATCCTGATGAGCTGATAACGCCAGCAGACCTTAACCTAGATGAGACTGAACTAATAGAACCAGAACCTGGCACGAGCCAACAAACTCTTGAACCTGACCTACAAACCCCTTCCCCACTAGACCTAAATCCATCGTTCCCCCGAGAACCTGAAACAACAAATAATCCAAGTGTTCCTTCACCCTCTCCCGTACTCCGCAATCCTGTAAATTAACCCGAAGTTTCAAATCCGCCTTAGCCGCTTCTTCCTTCTTCACCTGATTATCCACCCTTAAGTCCTCCGCAGCCGAACCAACCTGAAAAAGATAAAAACGATGAATCATATTCAAAATTCTTAAATTTAAATAATAAATCTAATGATACACGTATAATACAACATAATGAGGATCCCCTTAAGGGACCCCAGAAACTTATAATAATCCCAACGTCAATTGATATGGATGAATCCATCCCATACGTTCAGGAAATAATTAATAATTGTCCTGCGCCTGTCCGTGAAACGTTTGAAAAACAAGAGAGATCCCTTTTCGAGTACTTACCCCTCGAAAACAACAATAAAACTTATATCTTCCTTTTCACTAAAGTACACCACTTTGATTCCTCTACCTATCCAGATATCTTTAGATCTCTGAAAAACATAAGAAATCAAATAATGTTGAATTATCCATCTGTTAATGACGTAAGTATAACAGATTTTCGAAATCCATTTGATAGGCTTTCTTTCGTTAAAATATATAATATGCTTAGTCACATTTTTTATGGAACACATATCACAATTCATGTTTATCATAATAATATAATTTATCCTGTTCCATCAGAAATTCCGAAAATCTTAAAAGAAAACCACGATATTCCTATTGCCGGACACCTAGGAAGTAGTAGAATGCTTAGCCGCATTAAAGAAAAATATTTTTGGAAGAATATGCGTAGCGACATTGAAGCCTACGTAAAAAATTGTTCATCTTGTCAGACTAATAAAGCATTACGCAAAATCAATCGTGCACCTATGGTCATAACATCTACATCTACAGCTCCTTTCGAGAGACTAGCGATAGACGTAGTAGGACCTCTCCCTGAATGTGGAACCGCAAAGCTAAAATACATTCTAACGATGCAAGACGATCTTACCAA
Source organism: Phengaris alcon alcon (assembly GCA_037179445.1). Classification (NCBI taxonomy): domain Eukaryota; kingdom Metazoa; phylum Arthropoda; class Insecta; order Lepidoptera; family Lycaenidae; genus Phengaris; species Phengaris alcon. Next base: position 181,173 of record JAYRCH010000342.1, read on the forward strand.
ATTCAGTTTAGCTTATCCTATGCGCAGCATAACTGCCGAAGAAACTAGTGAGTGTCTCGTACATTGTATCTCGCTGTTTGGAATTCCAAAACGAATTCTTACAGACCAGGGTACAAACTTTACCGCAGAACTATTCAGTAAGACTTGCGAATTATTGAAAATTAAACACCTATCCTCATCTCCGTATCATCCACAAACTCAAGGCGCTTTAGAAAGATCACATTCCACTTTAAAAGAATATCTCAAATCTTACATTAATGAAAATCAGGACAATTGGTCACGATATGTATATACGGCTGTACTAGCATATAATACCGCCATTCACTCCACGACACATTACTCGCCTTATGAATTATTATTCGGACACAAACCATATATCCCAACATCTGTATATAATGACATCTCTTCTACAACTTACCCCGAATATGTAAAAATGCTTCAACATCGCTTAAAACACTCCCGTGAAAATGCCCTAGAACACATTAACAAATCAAAACAGGGTTCAAAAAACTACTATGATTCGCGAACTCGATCCGTAGAATATAAAGTTGGTGATTTCGTATACCTGAAAAATCACTTAAGATTAAGAAAAGCTCTTTCGCCTGTATGGAAAGGGCCATACAAAGTGGTTAAGATACACGGTAACCACACATTGTCTTTATTAATAAATAGACGCCACATAAGACACCATTACGATGAAGTCAAACTTGCTGAAGTCCAAGACTCAGTACCAGCTCAAACGAGCCCAAATTTTAGTAGTTAAAAAGATTAATATAAGTTTGTAGTTTAGTAAACATAGAAATATTAGGCACGTTACGCTTCACATGCCATCGTTTGGAAAACCAAAATGAAATGAACCTAAAATGCTTGAGTATATTAGAACCCTTAACTATTAGATATAATGAGTTAGTTTCCGACTTTGCATCCATATCTCACTTGACCAGTAATAGAGCCAGGCGAGGGGCATGGCTTGGTGGTATTGGAATGATCTCCAAGACTATTTTCGGAACTTTGGACGAAGATGATGCCGTAAAATATGACAATGCAATCCAAACTATTCAAAATGATCAAAAACAATTGAGTTCCCTACTGAAAGAAAATATCTTAGTAACAACATCTACATTAACAGAATTTAACTTTACATTACATAAAATAAAATCGAATGAAGCAAACCTTATACTAACTATTGATAATTTTGCAGCTAAAGTAAGTAATTTATCTACAATAGTTAATGAACTTTACATAAGAACTGAAATAAATTCAATTTTGAGCAGTTTGGAAGCAGCCATGTTAACATTGTCATTTCAACTGGAAGATATAATGAATGCAATAATGTTTAGCAGTCAAAATATTATACATCCAGCCATTTTACCTCCATCTGTGTTGTACAAGGAATTGATTGATAACCATAGATACTTATCTGGAACTGTAAAACTCCCGATAGACCTAGAGTTAAGTAATATGTTTAAGTTTATCAATATATCTAGTGTTATAAGTTTTAGTTTAAATAATAGGATTACTTTTGTACTAAGAATACCACTAGTATCAACCAGTGTATTCGATATATACCATAACATACCACTGCCTGTTGCCCATAGTAGTGTCAATCATAGTGTATTTAGTTATATAATACCCAGTAATAAGTATATAGCTATAGATAATTCCAAATCAGAATATTGTGTACTAGAGTCACTCGGAAAATGTGCGACAATAGACCAAGGCTCCTACGTGTGTGACGTAACAACCGTGTTCTCTACTAGTGCAAACCCTAATTGTGAAAGTGAACTCATTACTAAAGTTTTGAATAGTGTACCGCAACAATGCAAAACGGATTTTATCAAAGGACATTTAGACATCTGGAAAGAAATAACTAACAATAAGTGGATTTTTGTACAAACAGAAATTAATAAACTCTATATCGAATGTATTAACCAAACCATTGTAAAATTAAACATAATTGGTACAGGATTCTTCTTTTTGCCTACAGGATGCACAGCCTATTGTAAAAGCACAAAACTTATTTCAAATTCCTATTCTGTGAAAGTAGATTCTGTAAATATACAACCAGATTTTAATATAATTAATGATACATGCTGTACGCTTGATAACCTTAAATTAAGTAAAAGTGATGAGCCCCCTATCCATTTCGAAAATATAGATTTAGACGCATTTACCCTAGAAGCAAAAACAAAATTAAAATCAATAGCACAAGAAACAGACAAAATAATTAATAAACACTCAATAATCAGATACGAGGCTCATTACTCTATAATCACTTTAATTCTAATCATTGCAGTCTTATGTTATGCTATCTTCAAAATTTATCTTTTAATAAAGGGGCACAACCGTCAAACTCAAACTCCTCCTTCCTTAACCCTTAACTTACCCAATCCTGGTTCCTCAGTGAATCCAGATACAAACCTCAATACAGCTTCTCCCAGGTGCAGAATCCATTCCCAATCTCCTGTCACAGACCCTGTCTCACCTAACCAAACTTCGGTTCTCCCCGAAGTTTAGTCCTGGCCGGGGGAGGTGTTATATCCTATCCTTGTTAGCCTTTTCCCTTACCTAAGCCCTATCCATAATCTTTCCATCCTCATCAGCAATCCTATACCCTTAATATAAACATCCTCCCAAGTTCCCAGTTAGTCTTCATCCATCCTAATTCATTGACGGTCGTGTGCCGAACTTACTAATTCTGTGTTTCTATTTCTATATATTTTCTAGTTTGTAAAATAAATCTTTTTTTAAAAAGGGATTTAGGAAGTCCCCCATAACAGTTCGTTGGCCTCATCCAGACTCCTATTCAGGAGAAGCGTAGGAGGGGGCGACCTCGTAAGGCTTACCCAGCTTCGAGGACTTAACGCTTGGATTAGAGGAAGAGGATGTAAGTCGCGCATCCGATAGGCTTAGGCGCGCACTCTAAATCATATACGGCATTCGTCCGCGTCCTGATAAACAGGCGAGACCGCGCCTCTAGCGAAACAAAGAAAATTAGACAGCCTGATTTCGCCCGCGCCACGCGTCGTGTCAGGTCCTCAAAAACTCATCGTTTCTTCCAAGGCCACATGCCTTCTGCTCTAGTTTATAAACATTGTTAAGGACAGCGGCCTCGTAACGTAAAACATGAGTGAATTTAAATGTGAACGATAAACGTGTAATTAAAAGCAGTACATAAAACTATAATAGTGAATACTCAGTGACTATATGTATAGATTTATATGGCATCAGTGTGTAAAAGTCGTGTTAAATGGTGTTTTATCAAACGCAGGTTATTTTGCTTATATATTTTTAACTAAAGCTAATTTTAACGTAGCCTTTTTTGATTTATATGGATAAACATAATACCTAACGTGTAGCGTAACGATTAAAATTATATAATAAAGGGTTAAGTAGTTATTAAGAAAATAATGATAAAAATTTAGAACATTTCTAATATGGTAAGTTTTAAGTTGTAAATATCTTTTTTATAGAATAAGATCCCTAGTATATAAGGATGTATGTATATGGTCATGGCAATAAAGAATTTCACACAACTTGTTTTGCTTCACCTGGCTCATGAAAAATAGGGAAAATTATGGAAAATAGCCGTATAGAGAGGTAAAAGTGAGATGGCAAATCGGCCCGAAAGAGGCGTACGGGCGGAGCTCTCTATACGGCATTGCCATGAGCCAGGTAAGCAAAGCGAAAAAAGTGAAAATCGTTCTCCTCAAATAAGTGTTTTATTATCGCCCCGGCTCTGCCCATATCGGTGTAACCTTGCTATCTTCGAGTCTAATCTGAGCCGGCGGTTGAAATCCTGTGGAATTATACAGTCCCCTACAGTAGTGCGTGGTCCTTTGGCGAGCCGAATTTCAAGATTGAAGAAATATTCGAAGTCCATATCAAGTTGAAAATAACGAAGACGGCACTAAGAAAATTTTCGCCAGCTGTTCCGGACATAGAAAAAATTTCCGAGGATTCAAGTTAGAAATTTTTACTGAAGACTGGACTTAGAAAATTTTCGTCAGCTGTTATGAACATAGAAAAATTTCCGAAGATTCAAGATAGAAATTTTTACTGAAGACCGGACTTAGAAAATTTTCGTCAGTTGTTCTGAACATAGAAAAATTTTTAAGATTCAAGATAGAAGAATTTTATCAAGTCAGAACATTGGAAACTTTATCAAGATTTATCAACGGGAATCAACTCCAGGGATTAGATTGGACTCAAAAGATCGGACTCGAGGATACAAGGATACACCGCTGCGAACGGAAGAAAGGATTCGCAGATTTTTCATCGGAAAAATCTCCCGAAGATTCTTGAAAGGGAATTTGAACATTGATGATTAACATTGAAGATTAACATTGAAGATTAACATTGAAGATTAACATTGAAGATTAACATTGAAGATTAACTTTGAAGATTAACATTTGAAGATAAACTTAACATTTGAAGATGGTTATGACAAGAAGTCAGAGTGGGGCCGAGGAGAACCAGCAGCAACCACGTAGATTTCCGGATCCGCCACGATCGCCGTCCGCTGCCGCTACGAGCGAGCCGCCGCCGACCAAGGGAAGAGCGGATCTGCTTCAAACTATTTTGAAACCGAGACCAGGTACCAGCAAGGCGCCTGCAGCCTCGGAAGTACAAATCCTAGCCAGAAAGAAGGCTATTTCAATTAGATCGCGTCGATCGACAGCAAGTGTCGTCGCGCGTACGCATTACGAGGCGGAGGAGAAACTCGCCGCTCCCCGTAAGAAGGAATTGCAGATCGAAGCAGAACTTATAAATAAGAAGCTTGCCGCCGACGTCGCCACTGCAGAAGATGGTAGCAGCGCCGACGACGACGAGCCATCAGAACAGGTGGAACAACGTGTCCGAGCCTGACTAAGCGAACAGGGTTCCGAACCCGAAGAGGCTAGACGAGAGCCGACATCAATGGAAGAAAGAGAGACGCCGAAGCCAGAAGACATGCCACCGAAAGGTAGCCCAGAAGACGAGGTTCGAGTGGCCGCAGCAACGCCGCCCAAGCTCACCCACACCGCCCACTAATGGGGCTAATGGGGTGGAACATCTTGCCGAAACATTGGATAAACTGCTGAACCAACGCCAGTCGCGCCACATTACGGAGTTCCCCATACGGAGTTGCCATTCAAAGCAGCCATGGAAGACACCACTGCGTTCTACAAGCCTAAGCCGATCGAAAACCTAGCTCGTCTGAGAAGCTGCCTACGGGGAGAAGCAAGAGAAGCCGTGGCACCACTGCTGAGCGTCGCGACGCCGCCCGAACAAATTATGAAGACCTTGGAACAATGCTTCGGTCGACCCGAGATTATGGTCGATCGCATGATGGAAGACCTGAAGAAGATACCGAGGCTCGGAGGTTCGGCGGCAGAAGTTAACCAATTTGCAGTGAAGATTCAGAACATGGTAGCCATCCTGAGGAAGCTGAGGCACGGGCACCTCTTTAACCCGTTGCTCACGAGAAACGTCCTGGAGAAGCTCAGCCCATATGAGAAGAGCAAGTGGTACGACTACGCAGAAGAGACGTCGCGCTTCAGGAACGAGCCCGATGTCGTCCTTCTCTCTGAATTCTTAATGAGAGAAGCGGACAGGGCGCTGCGCTACGGGTTCAGCACGGCACCGAAGAAGGAAACACCGCGTCCACCTCCTAACAAGAACGAAGCCCGAACAAGAAGGCTAGTCTTCGCGATAGCAGACGAGGGCAGGGATTCGCCGAGTCACAGCCAGCTAAAAAGAATATGCGAAGAGTCGACGAAGTGCCCGATATGTGCCGAAGATCACGCTCTATTTCGCTGCGCTGCTTTCAAGAAACTGAGCATGCAAAAGAGATGGGACACAGTCAAAAAGGAAGGGCTGTGTTTCCGGTGCATACGAAGCAGGCACAGAAGATACAACTGCAGAGTGAAGCCGTGCGGCGTAAAGGGCTGCAACTTACCTCATCATGCGCTGCTGCACGAAGACAGGTCCGGCGGCGCCCCACAGACAGAGGACGCCGTGATTACCGCATCGGTCACCTCCGACCGTGCGGTGAAACTTAAGATGAGAAGAATTCAAGTTGTCGGTCCACGGGGCGAAGCGGATATCTTCGCGCTGTTCGACGTGGGCTCGACGGTGACACTACTGGATGAAGACGTCGCGAAGGCTATCGGCGCAGACGGCCCACCGAAGGTGCTGAGAATGCATGGGATCAATGCCGAGAGAAGGGAAGAAAAAAGCCGACTCGTACAACTTGGCGTACGGGGTCACGACGATACCAGATATGACGTCACTGCGAGAACCGTGGACGGATTGAACCTACTTACTCAGTCCGTTCCGGAATCACTGTTTCGACTTGCTCACCTGCGTGACCTTAAGAATGAAGAGATATGCTATGAAGACAAGAAACCCCAACTTCTCATCGGCACGGACAACTGGAAGCTCATTGTATCCAGGGAGCTGAGGATCGGCAAGAGAAACCAGCCTGCAGCCTCGAAGACGAAGCTCGGCTGGGTAATCCATGGAAGCATCCCCAGACGCCTCATAAAGCAGGAAGAACACGAGAACATCCTGCACGTGTCTACGATCGAGACCCGAGGCGAACGACTGGAGGAAATAGTGAAGAAACACTTCGAAATAGACGCACTGGGAATAGCGTCCAAGGCTAAGCTGAGCAACGAGGAGCAGCGAGCCATCGACCTCTTTGGCAGAACGGCCAAACGAACGGAAGACGGTCGATTCGAAGTGGGACTTCTGTGGCGCACGAACGGCGTCAAGCTACCTCTTAGCTACAACAATGCGCTATAGAGGCTCAAGAACTTGGAACACAAGCTCAAGAAGAACCTCCTGGACGAGGCGCAGTATCATGGGCAGATGAAGAATCTCATAAGCAAGGGACATGCGGAAAAATGCGACGGGACAGAGGCCGGAAGTGACATCACATGGTACCTGCCGCACTTCCCGGTTAAAAACCCAAACAAGTCGGGCAAGTTGCGACTGGTTTTCGACGCAGCAGCGAGAACAAACGGCGTGAGCCTCAACGATCACTTGTTAGAAGGGCCTGACCTTCTGACCTCACTGCCGAAGATACTGTTCCGGTTCAGAGAGGAAGCCGTCGCTGTGAAGGCCGATATAGAGATGTTTCTTCGTGTCAAGGTCAGTAAAGAAGACCAACCGGCCCAGCTGTTCCTATGGAGAGAAGACGAAGGCGAACCGCCGTCCGCATACAAGATGGTGGTAATGATCTTCGGAGCATCGTGTTCAACGTTCCTGGCACACTCAGCCCGGAATCGGAACGCGGAAGAATTCGCCGAATCGCATCCCGAAGCCCATCGCGCTATCACCGAAGCCCATTACATGGATGACTACGTAGACAGCTATCCAGACCACCAGAAGGCCATGCAGATCGTGGAACAAGTGGACCAAATACATAGGAAAGGTGGCTTGCATTTAGAGGCTGGACGAGCAACGACCAGAGGGTGCTAGAGGGACTGCCTGAAGACCGCCTGGCCGAGAACACTGCCGAACACGTGTCACCAAAGACGAGCAGAAGACCTTGGGCATGCTGTGGGACTCCCGAGGCGACAAACCAAAATCCACACCACAATCCAGAGTCCACAAGGAGGTTCGCGAGCTACAGCGCGCACCGACGAAGAGAGAGGCCCTTAGCACGGTGATGAGCATCTACGACCCGCTGGGACTGCTGAGCTGCTACACGATCACCGCCAAAGTCATCCTACAAGGCTTGTGGCGTCAGAAGCTGGACTGCGACGAGTCGCTGCCCGCTGAGTCAGCCCAAGACTTCACCCGTTGGCTGGCCGACATGGAGCTCATCAGTCAGCTCGAGCTACCCCGGAGTTACAACGGGGGAGTCCGACGAGAGGCCGGCAGCTGCACGTATTCTGGGACGCAAGTAAGGACGCATACGCCACAGCCGTCTATTGGAGATTGGAACAAGAAAATGGGGAAGTACGAGTCGTGTTGGCCGCCGCCAAGGCCAAGGTGGCGCCGCCGAAGGCACAGACCATACCAAGAATGGAGCTACAGGCTGCCCTGTTCGGAGCGAGGCTGGGAAACACCGTCGCAGCAGAACACAGGTGGAAAACGGACACGGTTTTCTACTGGATCGACTCACAAGTAGTTCTGTATTGGATACAGAACGGCAGCCGCAAATACACACCATACGTCACACATCGGCTAGGGGAGATTGCCGAGCTGACGTCTGTTTACTAGTGGAGATGGCTGAGCACGAAGAGCAACGTCGCCGACTTAGCCACCAGAACGGGCTACGTTCCGAAGAGCGACGAGGACCTTTGGTTCCAGGGGCCGGACTTCCTGCGCAGGCCTATGAACGAGTAGTCCGCGGAGAGTCCCGCTGGAAATGAAAATCAAGAAGAATACGTCGCCTTCCACACCACGGAGGCGAGAGAGCTGAGCTGTCTACCAGATGGTACGCGCTTTTCAAACTACGAGCGCCTCATAAGATGCACGGCGATGGACTTGCTGTTGGTCAAGAAGTGCCGAGATCGTCGGGCCCACCTCGACGTACGACACCTGGAGAGGGCCGAGAGGTTGTGGTATCAAAAATCACAACGAGACAGCTTCGCACAAGAAATCGAGAAGATGGCAAGTGGCAAGACGGTGCCTAGATGGAGCTCCTTGTACCGGCTCAACCCAGTGTACAAGGACGGGCTGCTCGTACTAGACGGAAGGATCAAAGCAGCTCAGGTGCCGGCCGAAATGAAAAACCCTATCATCCTGGATGGAAGACATCACTTCACTGGTGGCAAGGGAGTACGCCAGAGCGGGACACGGGAGCCGCGAGAGAGTCGTGAACGACCTCAGGTAGAAATTCTGGATATTGAAGCTGCGGCCGACGGTGCGTACTATCATGAACCAATGTGCGTTCTGTCGGTTACGACGGGAACACCCGAGGACCCCGCCAACTGGAGACCTGCCAGCCGAGCGCCTGGGGGCGTTCCAGAGACCATTTTCGTACTGTGGTCTCGACTGTTTCGGCCCGATGACGGTCACCATCGGCCGACGTCACGAGGTGGGGAGCTCTCTTCACATGTCTGACGACGCGGGCGGTCCACCTGGAGCTGGTGACTTCGCTGTCGACGGACTCTGCACTGATGGCAATGAGAAGAATGGCTGCGCGGCGAGGATGGCCGTCAGTCATGTACAGCGACAATGGGACGAATTTTAGAGGCGCGGACGTCGAGCTGCAGTAGGCGTGCGCCGGCTATGGCTCAGCTGGGCCTCACTCATCGGATGCAGTGGAAGTTTACACCGCCGAAGTGGTCGTTCGCCTCCGCCATCAGTGACGTAGAAGTCGGCGGAGGAGGAGGGGCCTCTTGCTCAGGGAGAGGCGAGTCGGCGGCAGGTGCGTAGGGGAGGGGAGCGCGGGCATTATCGGCTCGCGGTTTCCGTGCAGCCCTACGGTACACCGGACACTGTCTACTGTTTGCAGGGTGGGCCCCCCTGCAGTTTACGCAGGTGGGCGTCTCGGAGGGAGAGCGGGGGCAGTCCCGCACGGAGTGTTCCTCGGCACACCGGACACAGGCCACCTTCCGGTGGCAGTTGTGGCTAGAGTGCCGGAATTGGTGGCATCGGTGGCATTGGGCCGGGCCGCCTCGGCCCCGCCAGGCTTCGATGCGAACTCCCGGCATATTCAAAAGGTTACATACCTTGTATATGCCGGGTACGACGTCCGGGGCCCTGGCGTAAAGGGCGAAGAACAAACAGGCGCCGGGGTCAGACCTCGCCTGAATCAGGGAGACGTGCTCCGCCACGAATTCCAGTTCGGCAAACCGGCCCTGATCTCTCCGGTGTCTGTAAAGGAAGGTAGGCCCCTGATACCTACCTTGATTGTCCGTTCCTGTGGTAGCGAGTAGGCGAACCAGGAGGCTTGTCCTTGCTTCTCCAGGTCCGTCAGGTAGCGCTTAACGACCCTGTACTCTTGTTCGCTTTGGGGCGAGAAGCGAATCGCACGGTTGTTATATATATATATATTTTTTTTTTTTCCTCCCCTTATATCCTCCCCTCCCCCTCCAATAGGAGACTACTGGTCCAGGTCAATAATAATGTTTTACCTTAATTCTAAGCTTTTTTCCAGGTGCAGATGGTGCTGGTGCGGCGGCTTCTTCCGGTAAGTTGGTTTTTAACTTTTTTGATTTTTTCCAGGTGCTGCAGGTGTCCAGGTGTTCCAGCACCTCGGGTGTGGCGTCCTCCACTTTGTCTGGTGCTGGATCCCGAAAACCGCTGCTCTCTGCGACCTCCAGAAGCCAGGAGGTTGTTTTTTAGTTTTTCCAGGTGGAGGTAGACCTTGCAGGTGCTCAGTTTTCCCCCGACCGGATTGTCCTTTTCTTGCAGATGTTAGCGAAGAAAATCGCGTGGCTCTAGGGCTTCTAGGAGCCGAGATATCGGGACTTTTATTTTTTCAAAATGGCCGCCGTTTTTATTGCCTGGATTTTTGAAATTTATTTTTTCAGCCGTCTGTAGATGTATTTGGGCCGAGTTTGGGCTCGTTTTTTTTGGGATTTTATCCTCTTTCTAGTGGTCCGGCTTTCTCCCCAAAATTCGTCCTTGAGAGTCGACCAGCTCCGATTCACTTCAAATTTGGAGCGGGGGTAGCCAAGGTGATGCCTTTGACTCCAGAGAAAACCAGGTTCTTCTATCTTCGATAGGAGCTGAGTTATCTCGATTTTTGTCCGGTGTTTGACAGTTTACAGACTGTCAATGTCTTTGAAGCCTGTTTTCTCTGTGACCGGTTGACTTTGCTATAGCGTGCTTGGGCTTGTTGGCCTCGGTTTTTTTCCCCTCCGTCTAATGCCGGTCTCGGTTTTGAGGAAAATTTTTTCGGAAATTTTTTCAAGTTTTCCAGCTTTTCCGGTTTTTCACCCGACCCTATGGAAAGGTGGCCTCCTGTGTGGCCCAATGCCGAAAACCGCGTCCCTCTACGGCTTTTTGTTTCCCAGCTATCAGCGTTTGAAATTTCCGAAAATGGCGGCCGAAACGTCAAAGTTATTTGTTTTTGCCGATAACTGGGTTAGTTTATACTTGCCCGGATCGCGGTTTCCGGTCACAGGGGGTATTCTTACCTTGGGCAGGTGATGGTGGGTGAATTTGGGGGGTTACAAATCCCCCCTTTCCCCCCCTTTTTTACTCTACTCGTATGCACCTCCTCTAGCCCTTTCAAATGATATGTCGCTCGAGTTTTTACGACAATTGGTTCCGGAGCTGTCAGCCTTTGAAAATTTTCAATATGGCCGACAAAATGGCCGCTAAAACAATTTTTCCATTTTCCTCCGGAACCCTTTATCCTAGAGAGGCGGGCGGTGTCCTGTCCGCACAAGCTAGGCTCGGCGAGCGGGCGGTAGTGCGCGCGGTCCGGGATCGAGCGTGAGCTGGACCTCGACGAGGCCAGGCTGCACGACGACTCGGAGTCCGCACAGAAGTCAGGGTAGTCACGGCTGTGTAGCCGCGGGTCATGGTTCGTCATGCTCGACACGAATGGAGCACAACATGTAACACACAAGTCATACAACAGTTAACACTGACGGCAACAAGTGTACGTCATCCAACACAAGGTACTCACACGAGAGAACAAACGGAACACTAAGTGTACGCACACGAGGACGGTACACACACTTAGGGGGGCTGTCTCCTCGTGACCCAACGTTGAGCCGAAACTCAACGGGAGGCCAAGAGCGGCGAGTCTGGGCCCCTGTCCCGCACAGCCGAACAGGGTTCGGCCAAAACCCGGCGCACATCGCGCCGCTCTGCGCAGGCGAGCGACTCCCGCTACCCTGCTGCCCACCCTGGACGCCACAACGTCCTGAAAGCGGACACACCCCGCAACACCGCGGGCTCAGCCCGCCTTTCGCCGGCTACCCAGCCGCAACACCATCATGCCGCGCTGGCTACTCAGCCGCACGGCTCACACCAGCCCACCGCGAGCACCCCGCGCTCGCCTGATGTGCGGCCACAGATATCCGCACAAGCACGCCGCGCGAGTACCGCCACCGCGCGCCTACTTTTCCGCCACTACTCATCGACCTGCCTACACCATAGACGGCCAGGTACACCGGCCGCCAGCCTACCTACGCCGAGGTGAGTGCCACCAACTTACAGGTAGATACCTACCGACTGTCTGCTTCCACATCTGTGTCGACAAAAACGTCGCCACCCCCCAATACACCTCGCTACCCGCCTTTGGTCGTCGAGAAGATCAATATCTGGGTGCGTCACTTCCGTCGTCTCCGTGACATCCTGGGGCACACACCAAATGCCAAAAAAGTGGCCCAGGTATTCGCTTCACGCCCCGAAGCGAACACGAATACCGGGTCACCAAATCCTATCTCACGGACCTGGAAAAGCAGGGACATGCCTCCTGGTTTTCTTTTTCTTTACCGCAAGACAGGGCTATTAAGGTAGGAATCAGAGGCCTACCTTCCGCCACTGACACTGAACATATTATCAAGGCTGGACTCGCCGAACTAGGATACGTGGCGGAGTACGTGTCCGAAGTACCGGCGAGGTCCGAACCCGGCGGATGCATTTATTTCGCCCGCATCGTCAGGGCTCCTGACATCGTCCCCGGCATATATAAGGTCACTGAACTTCTGTATATGCCGGGTATTTACATCGAAGCCTGGCGGGGCCGCGGCGGCCCGGCCCAGTGCCATCGATGTCTCCGGTTCGGGCACTCCAGCCACAACTGCCACCCTAAGGCAGTCTGTGCCCAGTGTGCCGGTGAACACTCTGCGCGGGATTGCCCCCGCCCCTCCACCGAGCCGCCCTTCTGCGCAAACTGCAGTGGGGCCCACCCTGGAAACAGCAGGGACTGTCCAAAATTCCGCAGGGAGGCAAGGAAGCGACCAGAAAATGCTCCTCCCTCCCCCCCCCTGCGCTAAATCTGACCTGCCTCCCCCCGTGCGGGAGGCCCCACCTCCTCCGCCAACCTCAACTTCTTTGATGGCGGAGGCAAACGACTGCATCCCCAGAGTCGTTGCCCCCTCGGCCTAATTCTCCCCCGCACGGAGGGCAAAGAGGCCGAAAACCAGGAGGAAAGATTCCTCTTCTCCTGTGGCCGCCCCCTGTGATACCGTCTCTCCCACAGACAGCATCCAATTGGAGCTGGAGCCAGTTATGCTCGCTCCACCGCAGCCTTACCTCACGCGGGACTCGCAGAGCTCTCCGCGCGCCTCGCGCTCCCCGCGCACCCCACGCCCCTCGCGCTCCCCACGCACCCAGCGCTCCTCGCGCACACCCAGTGCCACCTCCTCGGCCATCACAGTCGTGGAAAATATCATCGTCCCGGAGCCCGCAAATCACGTGGCCGCTCCGTACTCTCAGACTTCGGTATCCCCTCTGCTGCCCCCAGAGTCGGGGAAAAGCGAGGCCCCCTTATCCACAGCAGAGCTGCTGCGGACCCTCCTCTCCCTGGCCATAGACCTTGTTCAGACCCAGAAGGTTCAGGCCGGGGAGGATATTCTCCCAATCCTTATTCAGGCCCCCTTAAAAGGCGCCCCCACCATCGCAGCCTTAATAAAAAATTGGAACCCCAGGCCCTAGCTCGGACCCGCGCCTGGATATCTCCGGCATCCAGAAGCTCCTATCAGAGGAGCCGACTGTGACTGCCGGAGGTCCGAGCTGCGCGTACCGGACTCGGGACTCACGCGTGCTATGCCTCCCCCGCGCTCCTTGAACGCGTTAATTTTATTCTTTAAGTTGCAGGAGCACCTATTTCTCTGAGCGACCGGTAGCCGCGTGCCCGGTCAACTGACCCGCTGCCGTGGCATGCCTGCTCGCCAAACAGCAACCGCCCTGACGACACCAGACGCAGGGAGCATCCCGGAGCCACGCGGCCGAGACGCCCCCATGCGCGGTGCGCCCCCGACAATGCACCGTTGGATCGATTCCCCCGCCCCCTTTACCCCGCGCCGGCTCAAACCGGCGCAAATATTTCTTTTGTGCGCCCTGAGTATGACGTGGGGCGGCCCTATTGCCCAACACGTCAGCCCCGTGGCAGCCCCTTTCCCCCCCCCGACATAAAAAGTCTGGGGCTCGGGAAATACCTTCCCCCCCCCCCCCCCTCATTTCCCTGGTCGGTTGTGTCCGTGGTCGACAAAAGCGGCGCGTGTGGGAGTGGACCCATACACGCTTCCTGGTCCCCGGACCAGGACCCCACGTGTCGTCGGAGTCGACCGCAGGTCTTGGCCGTCCACGGCCCTCGCCACCTTCTGATCCCTTGCTACCTCGGGTTTCCCCCGCGTTCTGCCGCGGGGGGTCTTCCCTAAAACCCGACGTCTTGCGCCCAGTATTCGTACTGGGCGCGTCTCTCAAAGGATCTCCACATGCAGAGGGGCATAGCCCCTGATCATGTTTACGCGCCCAAGGCCCCTTTCAAGGGCCCGGCGCCTAGAAGACGCCTTCTTCTATAAAAACTTCGATAGCGCAATTCAGGATCGTGCCGCTAACTGGTCCGCCACAACATAAAATTAACCTCTTAAGATGTAGGTACTAAGAACAAAAAATTGATTATCCTTTTCGAATGAACCTAACAATATTATCTATGTCTCTACTGAATCTTGAATACAATTGTTAATTTTCTTTATTCAATGAAACTATACGACCTTTAGCATTATAAGCAGCGCTAGGCTATTGATATTTCTATTTGGGAATAAATCAAAGTCTACTCCAAAATAGTTCAGTTACCTATATTATTTTAATTAAATTACTTTTACAATGTTCAAAGAGAACTATTTCAAGAATTTGTCGACGCATTGTCTTACAAATATTCTCAAAAGCGTTCAGCTTAGGGCTTGGCTAAAATTGAGTTTGGCCATATTGTTGAAAATTCTTATTAATCTTGAATGTTAATTTCCGCGTTTCATAATTCACAAAAGTGACTTGTGCTGTATTTGTAACTTATAATTATTAAAATTGTACATATCGTCTTGTTTTAATATATTACATACATTTTGTTGAAATTTATTCCCTAGGTCGTAATTTATTTACGTTACTGTCACACAGACGTTTGTAAAATTTATTATTATTATTCTGGCGTAAATAGGTATTGCCTATGATACAACAGACAGAACCAATTTTTGTGAAAGAACGCCTTCGAATCGGCGTGCCTGATTTTTATGAAATTTTGCAGCTGTGTTATGTATGAAAATGGGTTGTAAGTTAATTTTCATACCCCTAAGTTATATGTGTGGCCCAACCGTTTCTTTTTTTTTTGACATTATAATATATATTTTATTATTTCATGATTTAAGATTAAAATACAATTTAATATACATAAAATAATATAACCCTCAATATTCACTCCCTTCTAACGCTAACGACTATTGTTTAAAAGCGATATTAGTACTGTAATAATCTTCAACCCTAAATGGTCGATAACTCTTATAACGTGAGTACACTTTCTGCACATGTCACCTGTAGATTGTAGGAATAGGTACTTAGGTGTAAGATGTATGTTGTAGGTGTAGGTGTAGTAGCCAGAAGGTGTAGGTTTTAGGTGTAGATTGTAGCTGGTGTAGACAGTAGGTGTAGGTTGGTGTAGATAATATGTGTTGCTTGTAGATGTAGGTAGTAGGTGTAGGTTATAGGTGTAGGTAGTAGGTGAATTTGTTGGTGTAGAAACTGTAGGTGTATGCAGGTAGTTATTTATTACAGTATGAAGTTAAGATGGATCCAAATCTGTCGGGCAGCTGACTATCGAACAAGTTGCCGCTCGACCAGGCATAAGATGAAAATCGCTTAACTAAGCCATTGAATCGAGCGCACGCACATGTAATTTCGTAGTTCAACCTCGTCTGCAGTCGTTGCGGTCCATATCCTTTGTGTTTAAATATTTTGAACAGTACAAGTGCAAAGAAAATAAATTTTGAAATTGTTCCATCAGGAATTTTGACGATATTGTACTGTAATTTACAGGTTTAGTTACAAAACTGTTTCATGAATTTGATAGTAATATTATTAGTGGTCTTCTATCCTTAATACTACATTCGCGTTAAGAATCCAATGTCGCTTAAGCTGTGTGCGAATTGCGGTCTCGTCATTGGAAAATTTTGCCAATTGAAGGTGTAATAATTCACCATAAACATAGTATTATTATGAAGATGTTACGTCAGTGAGTCAGTGACAAATTTTACACAACAACCTTATAAGTTATTAGGTATAAATTATTATTATGGTGTGCACTGATGTATTTCCTAATATTGTTTTGTTCTATTCGTGAATCTCAAGGGCTTACTTTTGTGTCGGTGATAATATTACAGACTAGGAGCGATAGGCTGAGCATTCCCGACAGCATACCTCGGCTGTAGCACCCTCACGACACACCACCACCTTTGTTTACTATACCAACTGCTTTGAGGACGCCATCGCCATCGTTATTAGGCGAACGATGAATGCTTCAGTCGACGAGGTATTCGATCATCACGTTCGAATGGCCATACAGGACGGGCATAAAACAATCATCAATACAATTATTAAAAGTGCAAGGGAACGAAGATGACCAGCGACCTTGATTTTGATTTACCAAAGCCGTGATGGATTTTGTAAACAATTTTACATATAAGATAATTGTAAGAAATGTATAAATGTCCTGAGCATAATACTTGTAATATTTAGCTAAAAAGGGTACGGACATTGGGCCTGTATTTGGTTTTTATTAAATTAAAAAAATATTGTTATCAAACAAAATATTATTGACTTTCAATTTATATAAAACGCATATTATTATACCACTCTGTTGGTTGCTTAGCCGATAATTTCGTATGTTCGGCTATAATCTCCTCAAGCCCGCTACGCATTAATCTAATAAACTGAAAGTTTTGATTGTTTTTAATGAATGAATGATTAATTATTATGTGTTTAAACGGTAAACACCTAAAACTAGCTTAAATCATTCGTTGTCTTACAAAATATGATATTAAAAGTGCAAAAGAAAAAAATATATTGTATGTTTTTACTCTTAAAAACATACAATATATTTTTTTCTTTAATTCATTTTTAATCAGCGTTACGCTGATAAAAAATGTAGAAAATAAACAGGTTACGTACTGTAACCGTTATAATATATCAACCATAGATTACATAGTATTATTTATTAGGAGGCAACTAAAATAAAAATTATTTTATATGGAGACCTTTGTAAGTAATCCTGAGTGTTCCTAGAATTTATAATACCTAATCATTTTTATTTATATTATTCAAGTATTGACGGTATAAAAATTTGTTATTTATTTTGAGGCAATTGAAATTTTAGCATCCACAAGTACGTATTAAAAAATATTTTTTATCGGAACTGCCGACGCGGCGAACGCTTCAACTATTATAACGCGGGTAATTATTTCGCCTTCTGGAAGGAATAGATATAATAAGTAATTGTATTTACTTTACCGACATAAAACTATTTGGAATTCAAACTTTGGTAAATTCGATTTGAAAATAATAATAATATCTATGGACAGTTCCACCACATCAACTTGTGTTACGGTTAATATAAATATTTTACACTTTTATACTATACATATTACATGTATTTAAGATTTAAATTATATTATAAACATAATATTTAATACACACCATGAC
This sequence comes from Phengaris alcon alcon, assembly GCA_037179445.1. Lineage (NCBI taxonomy): Eukaryota > Metazoa > Arthropoda > Insecta > Lepidoptera > Lycaenidae > Phengaris > Phengaris alcon. The sequence continues at coordinate 198,768 of JAYRCH010000342.1, forward strand.
CCAGGAACACTGAAAACTTTTTGTTACCTTGGCGGGATTCAAACGACCTCCGGCTTGACCGCCGACGCGCTAAACACTCAGCCACAGAGGCCTTCAATAAAATATAAGTTAAGAAAATTTCTTGAAGGCTAATAAATAAAACGTTTCATATAATTTTCATAAGTGCATTTTTTCCGTTTCACCTGAATTGGCTTAATATCTCAATTAAAAGTGTTTGAAAGGTGGTCAAGGTAATAAGAATACTATCAGATGAAAAGTGTTAACAAAACATTAAAATTTTCTATCCATTTGGGATTAGATAAATATATCTAGATATTTCTATTATACTATTAAAGTAACATAATATTATAATAGAAATATTCAATAGGAATTTATAGTAGTGCTATTAATTATTAGTCTTAATAAGGAAAGTAGGTACACTTCGATTTATAACTAGATAAAAATCTTTTATTTATTTATTACTATTTTTGTTATTTGATCAACACATTTTACTGAGTACCTAAAGAAAACATCAATACAATAAACAATGAAATATAATTTTTATAGAGTACATTTTTTTTAAATAATATTATTTGAAAAGCCATGGCTTACTTATATTCTGTGGATTTTTGAGTGTAGTTTAGCACTTAAAGTAATGAAAAATCTACAAATTCGACCGTTTGAAATGTAAACATTTACCTCCCGAAAATTGAATGCATTTTTATTCGACTGCCGCATAAGTAGGTAGATATGTTTCATTTCATATTTTCATAATTTTTTTGGTATATATTGACTATTGATGATGATGATCATAATAATTATGATGCTTTTTTAACCACGTTCTTAACCCCAGTCAAAGTTTATATTATAGTCCCTAGATCCCTTTTACGACTCGCAATATTGAGGGTAGAACATATACATTAACTCGCCCCTACATACTATAGAAAACTAGCTGTTGCCCGCGGCTCCACCCGCGCAAATACGGGAACACTAGCTTTTCGGGATGTTTTAATCCAGAGCTTAGAGTACTACCATACCAAATTTCATCGAAATCTGTTCAGTAGTTTTTGCGTGAAAGAGTAATAATCCATCCATCCATCCTCACAAACTTTTGCTTTATAATATATTATTTATTTTATATATTTTTTTCATAAAACCTCGTGACAATAACGAACAATAAAAGAAAGATTTATCCAATAATTAATTGTTTGGTGCCAGTGAGTTGGAAGTTATACGCGTACCTTTAAACATTTCGGTAATTAAACTTTATTTATTATATAAATTATATTATATCGTACATATCGTATCGTAATATTATATCGTACATATCGTATCGTAATATATCATGTTTTCATAATATATTATAGAGCTTAATATTATAATATATATCACGATTTATTCAGGTGAGCCAACTTTTTTCAGTTTTCCTATCCGGCAACATTAGTTGCTACACAATTATGCACATAGAATACAAATTCACACTTTAAATAACACCTAGTAGGTACCTATATGATGACGACCTCTGTGGCTCAGCGGTTAGCGCGTCGGTGCTTAAGACGGACGTCGCGGGTTCGAATCTCGTCGAAGGGACAAACAGTTTTTCTGTATTCCTGGGTCAAACATTTTGTTAATTATTACGCGTCAGCAAAAAGGTGGTATTTAGCCTTAAGGTGACCCAGGAGATTCGTATTAAATCTAAGGAAGTTATCTAATGAAAAAGTTTTTATTTACCCCTAGTCCCCACATTTACGGATCAGACACAATTACTTACTTTCACGGTGCAAACATCAGGGTCGTGTTTTAGGGAATATTGTGGAAAAAAAGGATGTACGTTATGTGTAAATCATGTATGAAGTACGATAGACAATGTACTTACATATTATTAATGTGGCCGCAGATTTTAAATTGTATGTAAGTTCTATAGAAATAAATACAATTTGTATACAAAGACACCGACCCAATAGTAGAAGTATAATATTTTAATCTGATAGGTATCTTGTTAGAAGGTATATTGCAGGTTATTGGACACCCACGTGGAATCTTTGCTGGTGGAAACAAAACGTTCTTATTAGTATTCATTACATTATCTAAAGAATATAATAGACTTGTACTTTACATTTATTGAATAAAAAAGTAAATAAACCCCTATTTTCTTAAATTACAAACGAAAAGCAGATTTTTTGTGGTTCCTTCATACAAATTGAGTTTGTACAATGCTGAGTCTCTATAAAAACTGTATTTTATTGTGTTCTTAAAACGAAGGTCCAAAAGTAAGTTAAAATATTTAAATGAAAATTTTGCCTACAGTCCTTTTTTTAATTTTTATAATAACTTATATATAGTTTAGATAACAATTTATGTACTTTACCTAATTTTTAAATTTATATTTTTTAAACATTACAATGTACCTACACCTTAAGAGGTGTATGTAATTACAAATATTTAATTAATTTTCTTTCATTGGCATTTACTATAGATACGTGTTCATTATAAAATAAGCAATACAAGTAAAGTCGCGGGTATCGACTAGTTCTGTGCTATGTTCTTTTAATAGGCAAAGTAAGTAAGTATGAAATGTACAAATTCGTAGAAAATCACTATTTAGTATTAAATTTTCTCTGTCCTCGTTTGAGGCTATGTTTTGAGGAAAATTGCCGGTGCAGAATATTTTGCCATTTATATGTGTGTACATCTGTGTATAATATAATATGTAACTATTTAAAGGGATCGTTCTTCAACCATTAAATCTAATGCCATAAAACGTATGTCCATTAAATCTTTTCGAATTAAACAGATTATTTTAATGCGAAAAGATTTTACACATTATTTTTAATCTCCTACTCAAGTAATAGTAATTATAGATATTTGAACAAAGTAATCTACATAAAGTAATATAATTAATGTAAGTACAAATTAAAATACATTAAATGTTAAACCTAATTGAAATTAGAGTATCTACATAAGCGAAAGAATAATCTGAATTAAATTGTTAATTTGATTTAACTTAAGTACTCATTTAGCTGAACTTGGTTGTATAAAATATAATTTGTATTACTATTTAATTATTATATTAATTTATATAGAATATAAGAATAATTATAACTATTTAATTATTCTTTACTGGGTCCAGACTTGTTACAAGTATAACACTATAAAAGTTTATTAACACATATTTTATACAGTGTGCGTATGTTTCCAGTATGTACCTACCACTCGTTTTCCGTAACACTGAAGTAATTGCGAAAGTATTTAAAAACCTGGATCTCTGAGCTTACGTTTGCGATTTTACGTTAAAGTACTTCCATAATCTGGACTCAGGTGCACCAAGGTTGACAGGAGGCGCGACGCGAGGTCACGTTCGAGAATCGTTTCTAAAACACTTTCACGTCACGAAAAAATTTTCATTCGCGATAGTTTTCTTCGTTCGTTCGTTCGTTCAAGAAGGCGGAGGGCTCTTACGCTTTTAACCTAATACGCGCATAAATCGTTGCCATTTCGCGATACATAAGCGCATACTAGGGCACCATACATTGCGTCCTGATGATAGCATCTAGACGCAATATATTGGTGGCCTAGTATCTAGGTTCGCGCGTGCCGATTCGTGGCGAATTCGCCCTTTCTTGACAAGAACTAATGACGTTTTCGAGCTCTTAAACTACCACGGGCGGAGCATGCCGAAAGAATATAGAAATAGCTGGATGACAATGTCAATACCAAATTTAAAAAGAAAAGAAATAAGTAATCTAGAATGAAAATTTTGTTCTTCGTAAATAACGGGCTATTTCTGCTTAACTGCCCCGGAGCAGGTCAGTCGAATTGGTACGGACCAATTCGACTGACCTGCTCCGGGGCAGTTTTAGATCTCGAGAACCCTATTAGTAAAAATGTGAGGATCGCAGCTTATATGTATTTGACAGGTTACGATAACGCCATTTACGGCATCTGGTGTAGTTTGCTAAATTATTGGATTCGATTTAATACATCAAAGGCATCAAAAAATTAAATTGACTTTGATTATGCTTTGATGACGTACAATTTCCGGCAAAAATAGCTTATTGTCTATCTTCATAAGTGCTGCGATCAAAGAAAAGACTATTATTATAATATTGTATTTAAAATATGAGTTTTAAGAAGATAATATTTTTTTATTCCTGTTGAAATTAAAATCTTATTTTTACTATTAGTTAATGCTATTTTATGAAATGGGCTAGGATACGGGCAGAAGGAACGCTTGATTATAAGCGATTACCGCTGCCTTTGGACACTCTTGCGATCCTGGTCACGAAATTCTTAATTTGGGCCTACGGTAACCTCACTCACTCGTCAAACCACAACGCAAGTGCTATTTAACGTCGGTTTTTTATGAGGCCGTGGTAATTATCCAGTCAAGCCCCCATTCGTGCCAAAACATGGCTCTCCCACGTCATTATTGACGTGTGACTTGCTGTAAATAGCAAGCTGACCGTCACATACAATGAGATTATAAACTTAAAATAATATACCTACATGTCTAACATTAATTAAAATAATTACACCTATTGATTGATATTACTTAATTGTAAAATTTATTGTGTTGTTATTTCCTGTGTAACTGCTAATAATAAGATAATCATTTATACTTAATGTACAAAAACAGAACTTAATGCCATATGCAACGGTATTAATAAACCGTTCTTATCGCTAAGACAATTCTCGAAAAAGTACTTAAGATGTTGTTTTAATTAATATATCGTACTTAAATATAAAATACGGCGTATCAAGTGAGTACGACGCGAACGTATAATAAACGAGACTCGTTCGACACACGCGTTTGACAGTGATGTACTGACGTACTACGCTGTCATCTCAAACTCTTACTTGAGATGCGATTTCATGAGTACAGTCAAACCTTGACTTGAGTACGGCATGGGATACAGTACAATATTATTTGTTGTATTACAATTATGTAAATTAAAGTCTATATACTTACGATTATACAAACTCAAAATTAATACTACATACTCAACACAAAATAAAAATTTTTTTCTCTTCTGTTTTGGCAACTTGACACAAGGGATGCGCATGTTATGCCACAGACAAATAAAAATGTTAGGAAACGGCGGAAGGAATAAAAGCCTACCTTTTATTCCTTCCGCCGTTTCCTAACATTTTATGTACGGAATTTGGGAAAAGTTAATTATAATAGTTTATGACAAAAAAAAATCTACATAAAATAAAATTAATTATATGCAACTTAAAATGTAAATGTATGAAAAATTAAATATTAATATTATTTGGAGTTAAGTAATTCGATAAACAATTATATACAACTGTATTATTTGAACTAAGTAATAAATTTACAGAAGTAGGAAATGGAATAGGAATTAATGATAACAAAATAAAGTTATGAATAAAATGACGCTTGTTGATACTTCATCATTTGATTTATAATGACAGCACTCAATACCAAAGATGAAAGTCAAAACTTGACAGCAGAACTTTATTTTTTCACTGTCCAAAAAACCAATCCTACTTATATATCCTACTCCATCCTACAAATCCTCGCCCTATCAACCTTAAATCTGTTCTGTTTTTTAAATACTCCTTTTACTAAAACTTTATGTACATAAAATAATATTCTTACTAACAAAATAAAACTGTGGTACTAACAATAAATATTTGTGTTTGTTAGATTATTCAACAGACTTCATCCAGTACACCGTGCCCTTGTTTCTAATTTTATTCATAAAACCTATACATAAGGCAGATTTTTCGCCAATACACTCTGACATTGGCGAATCACTAAGGAGCCATTTTAAAGAATAAGAAGAACTTTTTTTCGAATGGCAATTATCTGCATTCCGTTTAACGTAGTATAAAAATATGGATATTAATATTTTAGAGAATAATAAATATTAATATCTACGTGAAAATTAATGAAAATTAGTTTTTTTCAATATAAAAAAATACTGACAAAACTTTTTTTGGTATTTATATTATTAAATATTACATTTTTAAAAAGAAATATAGAAAATAAGCAATAAATCCGTTCTTTGTAGAAGTGTAAACAAAACGTTATTTTTTCATTATTCATTCTTTGTCGTGTAGATGACGCTTAAAAGTTGAGTAAATGTAATTTTAATAACGTTATCAACTGATACGGCCTTGAGATCATACTATGAATTAAATACCATCTTGAGAAGCTAATCGTTACTTGAGACCGTCTCAGCCAAGAAAGGTCGACGAACAACCTTTCTTGGCGAGAACGAGTTTGGGAACGGTTTATTAATACGGGCTTTAATGCTATATGGTATTCTCTACCAGTCAACTATTACCTTTACCTTTTTTGTACGCCACAAAAGCAAAATTTTGAATAAATCCAATATATCTCTTATTATTTCGAGGAGTCCATTGTTACTAGAAAATACAATTCTAAGGAATGATTTAAAATATCGTACGTCCTAATACCTAGCAACAGTGAAAATTATAACATTTTTGAAGTGAAAATGAAAATTTTTAAAGGAAAGTTAAAAAGCAAGAGGTATACTCTAGTTTTCTTTTTTTGGAACGAAGTTTCTTATCGCGCGTTGCGAAAGGGGGCTAAACGGAAAAAATTAAGACTATAAGTTGTAACGACACTTTTTGCTATAGTTGTAAGCCGTGCGGCGTGCGCGTGTTTCTCTGTCTGTCTCTCTCTCTCTCTCTCTCTCTCTCTCTCAATTATTACTAAAATTGAGTCTACTGATTAAGTTTATATTACATTGTATTTGTTAATAATAAAAAAAAATTATTATAACTTACAAAAAAATACAATTCCTTCACTAATTAATCAAAATTCCTTTCGATTAATTAAAATTAATTAAAAAAAAAATTAATTAATTAATTTAAAAACTTCGTTCCATCCGGGTGTCCCTTGACACCTCTCAAGTTTATTTTTCAAGCTTTTACTCTTAATAATAATTCAAGTACTCGTTCAATAATTCTGATACCGTACATAAGATAACGCGATTATCTAATAACACCAAACTAGTCGTCGCTCTGTGGTCGAAATTCGTCCATAATAATTAATATAATTTTTAATTTGGAACTTATAAGGCTTCCTTTTGTCTCTTAGAATGAAAAATAAAAATATATAAAGATCAACTTGTAACAAAATAGTATCTATCAAACGCACGGTAGTGTGTGTTAATAATCTGAGGTAGTGTGTTGTTGTTATTTTTATTAATTATATATATTTATAAGCTATTAATAAATAATATTAGCTTTTTATTTACTACTCTACATCATTAGTTTACTAACATCATATTATACAAAATATAAGTAAGGTTAGTTAAATATGAACTTAAAAGCACAAATTTAGGAGATAATATTTACAAATATATTTATGTGGCCTTATACTATTTCATATACTTTTTACTTAATCATAAAGTCACAGTTAGGAACGACTTAATATGTATGGAGTGTTTTCACGAGTCTTGCGAAATTTTGAAAACAAATCGCTGTACCTATGAAAATGTACATTTTATTAATTTTTTTTTTTTTCTGAGAACTTACTCATATTTAAAAGTACTATTCATTTATTTAATAAAATAAACCAATCGTCTAGCCTATCCAAAGTTATTTTCTGCCATCTTGAGAAGAAAATTTGTTTCACTAATATTTTAAGATGTGACGGGGAAATGCTTAGTAGATGACATAATCCTGAAATTGCGGTACGGTAAACGAATGAGACAACTGACACAAAAATTATAAGTTACGAACGAAAAATTATACGTTACGAAACTAAGCCTTTACATAATATCAAAATTATTAATTAATTTTGTTGTAGGTATATTTTTTAGCTACGAAAGTATTGATTATATTTTAAATACTGTTTTGTCTGAGAACTAACTCATATATTTAAGAGTACTATTCACTTGTGCAATTTAAAAAAATCAGTCGTCTATTCTATTTTGTTCGATTAAATTATCATTTTAAAATCATGGCTATAATTATCCTCACGCACATACACTACTTAATGTATTGACCTAAGCACATAATTGTGGCAATAAATTCGGCGAATGCCGTACATTCTGTTTATAGTTAGCTCATAAATTCCTTAAAGTATAGCTAGGGCTGCCTGCTTGTTTCCAAATTGTTTTCGATTATTCACTTTTAGTATTTTAGTAGGGTTTGAATGAAAAGAATTGCTTAAATCAAAACGTTTGCCGCCAAATTAGTGAAAAGTAATCTAAAATATAGTTATGATAATGAAGCACGTGACTTAATTAGAAATTTATAAACAGTAATTACTCGCGCATCTTTCAAACGACGCATTAAGTATAGTGATAATGCGTCATTTTATTATTTGATGAATTCTCTCAGACGCGTACCGAAAACAAGTACGTTATCACTTGTGAGTTATTGTGACTGTGGAAATTATTTAGCGTGTGAAAATATAGTATTTTCAAAAAGGATTTAAATATATCAAATTACCCAGCACCTACAGAATTTAGAATCGAATTAACTTTTTTTTAACGTCTTAGAATCTAATCATTATTCATCTATCATTATCTAATTATTAGATAATGATAGTTTACGATTTGATAGCGTAAACTTCCACGATTTTATGACTATAGCTATTTATAAATGAAAGCGGATCTTGTTACCTCAAGTACCATAAAATTCTGAAGTAAACGGAATAGGTGTGGAATTCGGACAATTTTAAAACCCCAGAAGGTTGATTCTGCTTTTTTGATTATCTGATCTCTTCTTATCTGAAAATTTTTGATTATATAGTAGATAGTTTTTACGACGATAGTTAAAACGATTCATTTATAGTTCAATCAAAGTGAAACGAAAGTGTAAGATAATTACGAGAATAGGGGTCCAGTTTTAATTATAAAAAAATATGTTTAAAAAACTATAACCCGACTACGTAAAAAAGGGGGTCTAAAAAGGCCGAAACAACAAAATAATTTTAATAGAAATCCAGAAATGCATAGTTACAAAAATGGTCAAGGTAGAGCCGTGGTCGCACACACTAATGGCGTCATCTAAGCGTCAGTTCACACCGAGATGCGTGACGTCTAGGTATAAACTGAAACTGCGTATATCGTCATGTACACATGCATACCCCAAGATAGTAACAGACGGCTGCGTTTTGACATCGACTGTTCCGAACAGTAGGTGCGACCCACGGCTCTACCTTGACCATTTTTGTAACTATGCATTTCTGGATTTCTATTTGAATTATTTTCTTGTTTCCGCCTTTTTAGATCCCTTTTTTTTCACGTAGTCGGGTTATAGTTTTTTAAACTTATTTTTTTACAAATTATCCATAAGCGGGCATTTTTTTTTACGTAATATGTATATATATATATTATATAATATTTATAGGTAAAAAAGTAACTGAAAAACTGAAATTAAAATGAACTAACCATAGCATACACAGTAAATGACGACTTGATTCGAACTCGAAGAACGATTTACAAAATATAACTATTTATAATTTATATTCAAATTTCAATAAACGCAATAGAGATCATTCAACATTCATTCATTTCACTAATGCAATTATATCACTTATTCACTTTTAATCGTATTTTGATCTTATACAATAATTGTAGTGGAATATATCATAAACTTCTAAACACAACGATACTGCGATTCAGAAAAATTTAAGACTCTTATAGTGACATCTATCGAACGAGTGAGTAATAAAAGTGCTAGTAATTGATTTCATCTTTATTTTCTAATTAAAATCGGATGAACCATTAATCGATTTTGATCTAGATATTTTTGTTTGAAAGCTCACATAATTAAGAGTGGTCTTAGCTATAATTCATCATCATCAGCTCGTTCACTGCTTGACAATATAGGTGTTATTTAATTTTTTTAATTTGTTATGGATTGCCTGTAAAAATTATATTTATAAAATAAAATATAATGTTATGTAGGAACATAATATAAAAATTATATATTTATAGTCTTATTATACGTAATGTTAGAAAATTGGACAAATATTGTACGAATTGTATTTTAAACGTATATTTTGACTTGAACAATATAATATAATATAATATATATATATATATATATATATATATATATATATATATATATATATATATATATATATATATATATATATATATATATATATATATATATATATACAATCAATGTAAATATTTGTAGTGTGCTTGCCAAGACCTTTCTTTTGATACCAAACATGATAATTATATCTTTTTAATTTTTTTAGATGTTAGATTCTGCGGTTTAATTTTCGAAATACATAATTTTGAATTAAAATATATAGCCTATGTTACCTGCGGCATTATTACCAATCTATTGACACCTCATTTATTAAAATCGGACCAGTAGTTTAGACGCTAAGAGGGAACAAACACACATACATACATACATACATACATAGACTGCCAAAATCATTACCCTTCCTTTTGGCTTCGCCGTAGTCGGGTAAAAATAGCAAGATCTTGCCAGCTTTTCCGTGATGACACTGTAAGAATCTTTATCATTAACGAATATAGATCAATGCAATAAAAGATGAGGAAGTGGTAAAGAATACTCCATAATTACAATCAACGATAAAAAAATGAACGCGGATAAAAACGGCATGAAATATGGAAATCAGTACCTAGATTGTCTGAGGCGAAAGGTCGTTTGTCTCGTGTAGACCATACCATTACCCCAGACATCTGATGAGGGTATCCCATATTACACATATTTTGCTTTCTTTTTTACACTATGGTTTTATTATTCTCATCTCAAGAAATGACGCCGTTTAGAAGGTCAACTCTTAGTTCACAAATAGGTTTGTGTATTATTTCTTCCAAGAATAATTTATAATCTCTTAGTTTTGCCTAGATATTTTCAGTCGAGGAAAATTATTTTTGGGGCCCGAGGTCTACTCTATGTCTGTGCCAAATTTCATGATGATCCATTAAGTTGTTTTTACGTGAAAGCGTAAATACAGTATCCCACGGGAACCGTACCTTTAGCGCGCTAAGAAGTAGGCTACTGCCTAAGTCCTACGCCGGCCTAATCTTTGTCTGTGCCAAATTTCATGATGATCGGTTAAGCAGTTTTTACGTAAAAGCGTAAATACAGTATCCAATAAGAACCGTACATTTTACCACGATTAAAAGAAGCTTTTGTCCTTCCCCGTGGTCTATTTTATGTCCGTGCCAAATTTCATGATGATCCGTTAAGTAGTTTTTACATGAAAGCATAACAAACAAACAAAGAAACTCACATTCATATCTATATAAAAGAAAGGCGTGTTAGTTACACTATTTATAACTCAAGAACGGCTGAACCGATTTGGCTGAAAATTAGTAGCGAGATAGCTTAAGTACAGTATCCCACGGGAACCGTACGTTTACCGCGATAAAAAGTAGCGTATGTCCTACCCCGGTCTAATCTTTGTCTGTGCCAAATTTCATGACGATCGGTTAAGCAGTTTTTACGTAAAGGCGGAAATACAGTATCCAATAAGAACCGTACATTTTATCATGATTAAAAGAAGCCTTTGTCCTTCCCCGTAGTCTATTTTATGTCCGTGCCAAATTTCATGATGATCCGTTAAGAAGTTTTTACATGAAGGATAAAAAACAAACGAAGAAACTCATATTCATAAGTAATTCATTAATTCATTCATTCAGTCTTCAAAAGAAAGGCGTGTTAGATACACTATTTATAACTCAAGAACGGCTGAATCGATTTGGCTGAAAATTGGTAGGGAGGTAGTTCAACACCAGGAGACGGACATAGGATACTTAAGTGCCCCGCCTGTCTGTCAGTATGTTAGCGATAATCTCATAAACTAAAAGGATTTTTATTACGTTTACATTTACCGACAGAGTGGTTCCTTAGGAAGGTTTAGGACGATAATCATTTGTTAAGGTTTTGTCGAAATTGTTTGATTTATGACGATAATTGTTAATGGTGTCGGAAAAAGTCAACCCGTTTGGGAACTTTTATCGAAAACGCTACCTAACCTAACCCGTTGGAGATAAATAACAAAACAATGTATGGTGGGATTATATTTCTTTTATAAAATATCCGCGATGGCATAGATATGTTTATATTTTAAGGATAGGTTACTATACCCATTCTAAGATTAAAAAATGATCAGATATTATGTGGTATTTTCAGAAGCTATTTAGATGGATATTATTTAATTATCCTTACCTAGGACATATCTTAAAATTAAAAAGTACGTGTGAAAATTTCTTATAAAGTATATATTTTTACTCTGTGCTATTATTACTATATTACAGGTATATTTCCTTAAGATTTTTTTTGCCACAAACACTCCCATGCGGGCGAAGCTGCGGGCAAAAGCCAGATTATAATATAAGTAAAGATTTTTAATAAACTCCGAACAATAAGTGCTTCATAATTTTGGCGTGTTTAAGGTGCTCTTGAAGCTTTAACACACGTATGGATTTGGTCTGGAGTAGACCACGGGTTTGTTTGCCAACTTACGGGTTACTCCCAAAAATTAGGGAAAAAATGGTGAGATTTTTTTGGGGTTATTTTTAGAGGTTTGTATTTTCTTGTTTAATATTAAATTAAGCTATTTAACTGATATTATATCATATCGAAAAGCGATTTGAAAAGTCAAATAATATTACAGAACATTATTAAAAAAAAAGTTTGGGAGAAATATTTTTGAGAGTTTGGAACACTGCACAAAATCGTAATGCACTGTTCTGTGCTAAATAAAGCTGAAAATCACAGACACGAGTGTCGTTATGCCAAAATGGTCTGCTCCAGACCAAATCGGTACGTGTGTAACCATTCTAAGCAATAAACAGTCACTATTATGTATGTACAGAAAATGTATATTTTCAAATGAAACGTAATCTAAGTTCGATGGCCTAGAGTATGTTTCAAATGTTTCTTGTCTGAGTGGACTTTACTAGCGAATCGAAATTCTGAAGACGTAAATTCATTCATATAGTCACAGCGTATTCACATTCCGTATAAGAAAAACTTGTCAAGTGCGAGTCGGACTCATGCACGTAAAGATCCGTGCCATTATACTAATATTTTTCAATGTTTATTGATTACTAGAGATCGGCCTGTGGTCGAAATTCGATCATAATTATTCATATTCAATTTTTTTTCATTTCAATTTTTAGGGTTTTTTCGCCTCTGAGATACGCAATAAAAATGTGTGAATTTTGTCTATGATATTTTCAGTGCCGGATTTATACATTTGCCGCCCATAGGAATATTAAGTTTTTGCCCCTCCCCCCCCCAAACTTCCTTCTCAAAATTACTCTTCTTATACTAATCAAAAGTACAATTGTGGTTTTTTACAATTGTACTGGTTGAAATTTGTAGCAAATAGCTATTTGAAAATGTGTATTCTTCAAATAAAAAACAACAGCAACAACAAAATATTATTTTATTATGATATTATTTTTTGGACGTTGAAAGCGAGTAAGAGGAACGAGCGAGCAAATATTTCTCTAATTTCGCAGGATAAAATTGGATAAATCACTTTTTTTACTGTACTGCTTTAATTTGTAACAAATACCTATCTGAAAGGGTTTAATTCTTTGGAATAATCAGCAGTGCAAAATAATATAAAAATAAATAACATTATTATGTTCTGTACGTTGAAAGCGAGCGAGCAAAAATATTTCTAATTTTGTAGGTTTCTACTTGGTAAATCACTATGGACAACAAGTGTGTTAGTACGCTGTTAAAATCTGTACAGTCACAAATCTTCTTAATACTAAAAAAAAACCGCCGCTGCCCGCCGATCTCATCTAAAAAATATTGAATTTAAATTGTATTTCATATTATTTGAAACACTTTTAGAATATTTTGCATCGTATATTACCGCAAAAGTATAGATTACAGAGTTTAGTAAATTTTGTATCGTTAGTGTGTGTAGTATAAGTACAAAAATATAGCTTTTATCGCGGGCTTTGAGCGCGGCGACCGAATCAAGAAATTTCGTAACGAAAATAAACCTAACACTCTCAACTCCGACCGGCACAGCGGTGCGGCGTTGAAAGCCGTGCATCGTCTAACGTCGTTTCAGTTCGGCAGACTTCGGCACGATGTTTGTGTGCTTGCGACTAGACGTATGCGTGTAGACTTATTATGCAATAGCTTTACCTGCTGCAGTCCCCGAGTGCCACACGTATTTTTTTGTTAAATTTTCTAGACAATTTTTTTTTGTATGCAAATAATATTGATTTTATATTTCTGTTAGACAATAAAATGTTTAGGTCACATTTGCCGCCCCCTAAAATTTGCCGTAAATCCGTCTGGATATTTACTACTATTTACAGATAGCATATGAAAAGATTATAAGCAAATTTTTGACGTATTAATACGACAGACAGCCTTGAGACAGCTATATTGTTTTTGATATTGAAACATATACCTCTTATTTATTGTTTTGCCTCTTGGATAGAAAAAGTTAAAAAAAAATGTTGTGACAGATTGACAAACTTCAACGTGTAACAAAATTATATCAAACGCACGGTAGGTAGCTAACTGAGGTAGCGATAATAATTATAAACTATAGTTAATGTAAATAATATCAGTCCAGGTTCATTAAAATTACGGAAAAAAAAATCAGTCACTTTTCGACGATGGAGCCAAACGTCAAAACTCATAGGGATTGACAATAATGAATCGACCATCCATGGTTGCTGATATTTTCATTAATGCCATGTATTCATTTAAGAAAATCAATCTTTTCGCACGCCTTCTCCGCATAAACTATAACTGTGCCAAATTTCACTCTCGTCACAATTCTTGTAAAATTATACTTGAAATTTTCGATATAGATTTCGTTATATTTGTATAAAGTTTTCCAAGTCAGCGCATTTTACAAGATAGGCATCTGTAATTCCTAAACAACTAAATGTATATAAGCCGTTATAGTTTCCCTTTAAAGTCCATTACATGGACTCTCCCTACCATCATGAATTTTGTCAGTTTTTTCGAGCCAGCCGTTTAGGGTTTTAAGCCGATTTTTTAACAAAAAAAATGCGATTTAAAGTCGAATATCTCGCAAACGGATACCTAAATCAAAAATCGTTTTAGCTACCTCTCAAAGTTTTAAAAATACCTATCTTATGATACGCCACACTATGGGTAAGAGTAGAGAAAGAAAAACATTCACAATTCACGTGTGGGGATGGTACGTCGGGAGGTATCCCAAAAAAATATTTTTCGGGATTTTATTTTAGTACTTTGTCGACGTAGTAAATACACATATCCATGAAAAGTTTCATCTTTCTAGCACTAACCGTTTGGACGGTAAGCCGAAGACGGACGGACATGACAAAACCATAAGTAAAGGTTCCGAGACGTGAACCACGGAACCCTAAAAAAGATGCATTGACCGTGCACAGACGCGCTAATACGCGCATTTTATTTTTTCCAGACGCAATATTATTATTATGACCATTACGTTCTGGACATAAGGGTGAATTTGTTTTATTAAATTCCACACTTTCGCTTCGCAGCGTTTGAACTATAGATTATTAGACAGATCGACCATAGATTATACAGATATGTTATACTAGTAAGATTCGACTCTGCGCTACTTTGACTCTAGCATTATTTATATTATGCCCATAAATTCGGTTAACACGCGTTAGACTCGCATGGTGGACTAGATGACAGCCTAACTCTCTTTTGAGGAGCCGTGCATCAGTTGGAATTTTTAATTGCGTAAAGTATTCATAGATGTAATCAGAACTGCCTATTTAGCCTTTAAAAGTGTGTTGTAATTGTACTCCAGTCGTCTACTCGTAGAATGTATTTTGTTGTGTCTTGTTACTCTATTGTTATCTGCAACTGTACCTAAATAAATAAATAGAATAATAATTATAATAATAGCTTGTGACATTAAATTCAGATTAAAAACTATATATTGTGTAAAAAGAAAAACTATAACTCGACAACGTAAAGCTTATAATATGATTCGGAATCGATAGAGTTGTCAAATTTGACATTGACTTGTGTATTCGATTTTAAACTCGCATTAGCCCAGAGTTCTATTTTCAGCGCTCTAAATTTTCTCCGGCGTTCCGGATTCCGCACCACATAGTCCTTAAAACGCCTATATTATTCGGTCTATTATTACGAATCTATTGACGAAGAACAAGAACTGACAATATCTAACAATTATTTTATACCTACCCGTCCTCCCATGAAAGTAGGATGGTTGTTTAGAATCACGCTGTGTGTTAACTAATTATTTCGTCTATTTGTTACATTGTTGAGAATGGTGAGCCAACAGGGCGCTAGAGATTATTAAATGAGATGTGGCAACTTTGATGAAACGTGACATTATGACGTAACATTTCATCTGGGCGCACGGCTGTGCCCCACCAAGTCGAGCAAAAAAGTTACTTTATTAAACCATAATAACTCGAATCTATATTTATAATGTAAATTTCGAAATGAGTTATTTTTGTTACGTGAAATTATAATTTGTTTATATAATATTACAGCCGTTGCCAAGATTTCGATTATATTTAATCAAGATTGCCGTGTTTAAAGTATAAGATATTTCTTTTTTTTTTTTTTTCAAAAAGGTTAGGCTACAGGGCAAACCCTTTACCCGATCATCTTTGTTTTAAGCTCAAATTATAGCTGCGATTGACTCATGCGTTACCTGTTACCCGTTATCGTTACCAAGTACCAGCGTTACCTCGCATTGCCTTTACCTCATTATTATTATTATTATTGGTGGTGGTGGTGATGTTGTTGCGGTTGTTGCTATTGTTGCTGTTATTGTTGTTATTGTTGTTGTTGGTGTTGACGTTGTCACGTTCAACTATCGTCAGTAAACCGACTTTACAGACAACCGGTATGTTTTTTTGAATAATTACTTATGAACCTTAAACCTTTTGAATTTCATACCTTTAAAACTCTAGATATAAGGGGGTCGCACTTTTTCGTGAAATCGGGGCCTATACTGGAGCGAACGAAAAGACATTTCCAATGTCAAAATATATATAAGCGAAAGTATAACCACCTCCTTTTTTTGAATTTGGTTAATAATAGAGATTTATTGTCTAGGTCATATCGCTCACCCATCCCAAAAATCTCCAAAGAGCGGTTGTGGCCGGGAGTCGATAAAGATCAATTTTCTATCTTCTACTTTTACTTTATCTTCTACTTCTTCTTCTACTTTTTCTATCTTCTACTTTTTATCTTGTATCTATAATATATTATAGATTATTATAATCGGTTTCTCGAAAACGGCCGCAAGTATTATCTTGAAATTTAGTATGCAGGGAGTTTGGATGAAAATTCTATCTAACTCATGTCAGCCCATTGGGAAATATCAACGACAATCCTTCCTGTACGGATGTTATGATGGCCTTATGGTGCTAATATTATGTTCTATTTTCTTTGTTGCCTAAAAGCTTTTATATGAGTGACAGTAATAATGGATTAACACAACATGATTTGGCATGCTACCAAATTATATTAATCTAAGTTACGGAAAAATTATATATTACTAGGCTTTAAACTTTCATCCCCTATTTAACCCACCTAGGGGCTGAATTTCAGAAAACGCTGAAATACGTAACTCATTATTTTTCCCTACTCGATACGAAATAACATGCAATTAAGTCCAATGAATTAAAAGTTTCATACTAACTTTTATCCACCTATTGTACCCCCTTGGGGGCTGAATTTTGAAAAATCCTTCCTTAGTGGATGCCTACGTCATATGAGAAGTACATGTGACAAATTTAAAATTTCTAGCCTTAAGGGATTGATTGACCTGTGCGTTGATTCATCATTCAATCAGCTTTGTCATTTTTATATATAGATGTTATGTACACGCAAAGTCAGAGTTTTTTTTTTAATAATAAATATTTTTTGAAAGGAACGTATAGTGTCGTTTAGGCTCCAGGACTTGCCAAAGAGACATACATAATATTACGCAACAAAATATAGCCCCTCTTCGGTGGCGCTAAATGCCGTTGTCTGCCTATATAACTCTGTTACAAAATAGTTAACATAAAACCAAACTGTTACAAGAGTTCCAATAATTATCATCAAGGCGCTCGTCTGGTGTAGGAGAAAATTGCTATCATCTTCGAATTAGCATAATAATATTACAGGAGATGGTTTAATCTATTTAAATAATTAATCTCAATTTCTCCTGGTCACGCCATAACTTGAGAATATCTGGACCGATTTTACTAATTTGGGTTTTGAAATAATTCTTGAACTTTAGCGGAGATTTAAATGGAGATTTAAACAAAAATGGAAATATTGGGAGAAAATACTATGTGATCAGTATGCCTGTTTGATTTATTTTTAAAACATCGGCCGACCGCAGTAGGTTAGTAGGTGTAGGTGTATGTCTAAGTGTAGGTGTAGATATAGTTGTAGGTGTAAGTTGTAGATGTAGGTGAAGATATAGTTATAGGTGTAAGTTGTAGATGTAGGTGTAGATATAGTTGTAGGTGTAAGTTTTAGATGTAGGTGTATATATAGTTGTAGGTGTAAGTTGTAGATGTAGGTGTAGATATAGTTGTAGGTGTAAGTTGTAGATGTAGGTGTAGATATAGTTGTAGGTGTAAGTTGTAGATGTAGGTGTAGATATAGTTGTAGGTGTAAGTTGTAGATGTAGGTGTAGATATAGTTGTAGGTGTAAGTTGTAGATGTAGGTGTAGATATAGTTGTAGGTGTAAGTTGTAGATGTAGGTGTAGATATAGTTGTAGGTGTAAAATGTAGATGTAGGTGAAGATATAGTTGTAGGTGTAAGTTGTAGGTGTAGGTGAAGATATAGTTGTATGTGTAAGTTGTAGATGTAGGTGAAGATATAGTTGTAGGTGTAAGTTGTAGATGTAGGTGTAGATATAGTTGTAGGTGTAAGTTGTAGATGTAGGTGTAGATATAGTTGTAGGTGTATGTTGTAGATGTAGGTGTAGATATAGTTGTAGGTGTAAGTTGTAGATGTAGGTGTAGATATAGTTGTAGGTGTAAGTTGTAGATGTAGGTGTAGATATAGTTGTAGGTGTAAGTTGTAGATGTAGGTGTAGATATAGTTATAGGTGTAAGTTGTAGATGTAGGTGTAGATATAGTTGTAGGTGTAAGTTGTAGATGTAGGTGTAGATATAGTTGTAGGTGTAAGTTGTAGATGTAGGTGTAGATATAGTTGTAGGTGTAAGTTGTAGGTGTAGGTGTAGATATAGTTGTAGGTGTAATTTGTAGATGTAGGTGTAGATATAGTTGTAGGTGTAAGTTGTAGATGTAGGTGTAGATATAGTTATAGGTGTAAGTTGTAGATGTAGGTGTAGATATAGTTGTAGGTGTAAGTTGTAGATGTAGGTGTAGATATAGTTATAGGTGTAAGTTGTAGATGTAGGTGTAGATATAGTTGTAGGTGTAAGTTGTAGATGTAGGTGTAGATATAGTTGTAGGTGTAAGTTGTAGGTGTAGGTGTAGATATAGTTGTAGGTGTAATTTGTAGATGTAGGTGTAGATATAGTTGTAGGTGTAAGTGGTAGATGTAGGTGTAGATATTGTTGTAGGTGTAAGTTGTAGATGTAGGTGTAGATATTGTTGTAGGTGTAAGTTGTAGATGTAGGTGTAGATATTTATTCATTTAATTTTATAGTTCAGAGCTAGAACAAAATATAAGTCTTTGGTCAATTTCAAAACTAAACTTGTTAACAGAACTTCAATTCTCGTAATTAACTTACATTTTAACTTTACTTTTATTGAATTATAAA
This sequence comes from Phengaris alcon alcon, assembly GCA_037179445.1. NCBI lineage: Eukaryota > Metazoa > Arthropoda > Insecta > Lepidoptera > Lycaenidae > Phengaris > Phengaris alcon. The sequence continues at coordinate 218,476 of JAYRCH010000342.1, forward strand.
TGAATCATCGTCATATCATAATCTGATTTATTAATGAGTATGCTTTTGCACATCACATATTTTCCCGCACATTATTCTTTCCAATATCATCCAAAAGGTTGCGTGGAAAAATCGCTTTTGGTAAAGCATATTTTGTGTGCATGTCTTATTTTTATGTAATGTCATCTTTATGTTTTCTATTAATTGTTTTGTGCACAATATTTGAATTGGACTAATCATATCGGGACTAACATTAGTTTGACGTTTATGAGAATACCATTTTGTAGTTTTAACATCTAGACTTGATTGTAAATGTATCAATTACAGGATTTAATAAGCAGCATCAACCAACGGGTTTTATGTTTTACTTCCTTCCAAAATATATTGTTTTACAGGCAGTCTAGTTTCTTTATTGTTAAATCAGATGTTAGTTACAACATACTACGTAACTGAATAGAAACGATAAATATTACCTAGTTTCATTTATCTTAAGTCTAAAGTGATCGAACTATGTTTTTTTTTCAGAAGGTTAAAATAATGTAACTTAGAGATTTTTTGAAAAATTATCTTCTTTACATAGTATAAAATGAAGTCGCTTTCGATATCTGTTCGATCTTTTCGTAGATCGATCTGTTGAGTAGATCTTTTAATTTACTCAACGCTTTTAGTGCAGTTTCTAGAAATTGATAGAGTGATGAAGAAGAAATTTCATAATATGTAGGTATTGACATTGCATCCGTGCGAAGCCGAGGCAGGTCACTAGTATTTTATGAATTTCATAAAATTGCAAATCATTCAAATTTATTAGGATTGTATGTTGGTGAAATTCCGCCATTTTGCTTATTCTTTTTAATTCATTATTATTCACCAATAATTTTCAAATACTATATTAATTAGTTGAATAGCGTTTTTTACTAATTAAATAAACGATCATTAAATTTTCTTTCAATTAGCTCCATTAGTCCTTGACTTTCGATAAATACCTAACAATATTTGCTAAAAAGGGGAAAGTCCAGATGTCTTTATATTTAAGTTGGTATTTTAATAATTTTATTACTTACTTACAAAAGACTTCAAAATATAATTTTTGTATAAGTATTATAACATATAATTTTTTGATAAGTATCCGAGCATTTAAACGCTCCAGACGAAATCCATAAAATGTAACCTTAATATATATTACATGAGTGTCTTGAACTATAAGAAAAGGTTAGTTTATTATACTAAAAAGTTTAAAGAAGATGCTAATTTAAAAGTACGGCAAATTAGTACGTACTTAGTAGTAGTTTGGTTATAAGACTGTCCAAAGTTTATATTATCTTGAACCATTAAAAGTCATGTTAAACTACCTATAAAAGCATTATATGAATAATGTACTAGCCTCTGTAATGTAACGTACATTATTTATAATAATATCTCCCCACAAGGCAGTGATGGTGGCGGGTTTCATTAAAACCAGGCCAGCTAAGCAGGAGTTATTTTATAGTGCACAAGTGTGTACCAGTATATACCATACACAGGGGCAATCTCTCTTCCATTACTCTCAAATCCAAGCGGGACGGATGACCGACACTTCTGGCGAGAGATCAGCCGCAAGACCGACTTTTTACATGCCCATCCAACGCATTGATGGGCATGTAAAAAGTCGGTAACCAAAATTGGAAACAACACTTTTTGTTGTTCCAACGCAGGAATGTTCAACCAACGAGCTCCTAGTCAAGAGCCAAGCTAAAATACTAGACCACGGTGGCTGTCAAAATGTCTCAAATTATTGTTTGTATTGTGTTACTAGCCATTAGCTGCATTGTTGTTGCGGACGGAGGCGCGGTGCAGGCTCACGCGATCCCGTGGCCTACCAAAGGCGGTAGTGGGTGGAGTAGGTACCGCTGAGTTTTTAGTGGCTGCGCCCATAGCCCATCTTTTCGGGCGCAACAGAGTCTCAGATACCCGCGGCACAGGGTAGAAAATATATATACTTACGTACAGAGGAACAGCCTTTATAGAACAATCCAAAACTATCCAAATTTAAAAATTTTGACGTCCCCTTCAATGGAGCACGATTTTTCTATACAATCGTGGACACACCGTATGCTTGTAGAAGTGGAATCTAATCGTTAGCTAGTAAGCTATTGATTAGAAATGAAATTAGAATCGAAATGAACAGTTCATTTGTTCTTCTTTAAACTGTGCCCGCGGGTACCCCTCCGTGGGATGCTTAAACGTATTTTCTCGGCGAAAAAAAATGTACATTATTGTTGTATATACAGGATGTTTGGAAGATGAGTGCAAAGCTTTAACGCCTTGTTAGTATAGACCACTTAGAACCGTATTTGACCATTCTTAGCGTTCGTAACGTACGATTTTATTTTTAACGAATTTTTTAAAAAATTGTTGGAAAAACCCAAGGTTTCGCAATTAATTGCAAATAATGGCCAATCTGGAAGATAATCGAATTATTTTTTATTGTTTTTGAGTTAATTAATGTGTAAACAACCAAATAAGACTTGATGTACACATCTGTATCATGAGATAAATTTGTAACAAATTTGGTTGTTTACACTTTACTTAATTCCAATACAATAAAAAATAATTGGATTATCTTTCAGATTGGCCATTATTTGCAATTAATTGCGAAATTTTGGTTTTTTTCAACAAAAATTTAAAAAATTCGTTAAAAATAAAATCGTACGTTACGAAAGCTAAGAATGGTCAAATACGGTTCTAAATGGTCTATACTAACAAGGCGTTAAAGCTTTGCATCCATCTTCCAAACATTCTGTATATGTTGTGTTGCATGTCAAATGGTCAAAATACATGCACTATAATCAGGTTCATAAATTATTTAAACTAATAGCAAACGATTAGTGTTCTACATGGAAACATAAAGCAACTATGTAACACATAATTATTGTGGCAAATTAATGCATTAACGAGTAGGTAAAGGTATAAATTCATAGTAAATTATACCTGCGACAAAAAACAGTTGTAGCTGTACTCGAACATTTCTTAAGAAGTGTCATGAATTGGTCATTTGAATATTGTTCTATCGTGTAATTAAATGATGAATTGAATGAAATTAATGTAAATTAGGGTTAGATTACTTGTTAATAAACCAAATCGGGACGACGCTGATGATTAATTATTACTAAGTACTCATATTGATCTATATAATAAATGTTAACCGCTTGGTAACACTTAAGAATTGCATTATTTCAAATAATTCAAATTATATTGTACACACATAACCTTTAGACTTACTGGAGTGATTTTAAATTGTTTATTTTTCTATGATTCCGAGGGCGGGACTGGTAACCCTTTAACACAGGGCAACCTAATTAGGGCACCAGTCTCCTACCATAATTCCTAATTTGTACTGCACAAGTGACGATCCCACGAGTAATCCTCTCGGTGTGACTGTAGCCCACCACGTTGCCATATTAATTAGCTCTGTAGCTGATAGCTATGATGCTATGACGATAGCTGATGATGATGGCCAACTTGGAGCACAAACAAGTGGCACTGCTGAGTGTGGCCACGCTTCAACTTTGTCGCGTTTTCATTTCATTGCTTAACTTACGCCCGCACTCAATATGTAGAATTGCTCTTCGTGAAATATACGACATTGTAAATGCATACAAGTTTTTTCTGTGCGCCTACAAAAAAAATATGCACATACTATGTTGGACACTACACAAAAAAAAACTGCCTCCCCAGTCAAGACTTTATTCTCAGGAACGAATAGTAATAATAATTATTTATGGACGCCTTCAGACCACGCCAAACTAGTCCCGTGGTAAGTTATTGTGAAACGGGGGCCCAGAGAACGGAAATAATAATAATTATAAGTAAATATTTATTTCCAAAAACAGTTTACAAATTATTAAGTAGAACTCGTAGTCACCTAGTAAGCTTACGCCTGTATTTGAGTCGTATGTCTCCAAAGACCTGGCGCTACTCAAAAAAGATAATACTAATCGGGAGCAGTGGTCTCGGATGAACAATATAGAAATTAAGGGTTTTCCGACAAAGCCAAACGAAAATCTTTTTGAAATTGTTAACCTCATATTATTTACAGTTGTGGGTTACTCATTCCCAAAAACACAAATCAATTACATTGCTCGTGTCCCATCGCATCGTTCCAAGTCCAAATCAATAATCGTGAGTTTCATTAACCGGTTCATTAAGGAAGAATTTATTGCTGCTTCACGGGCGCGTCAACAAATAAGCTTAAAAGATGTCGGAGTTGGTGATGCGGACAGATGTATCTATATTAACGACCATCTTATCCCCGAACAAAAGAAGCTCTTAACTAAAGTTAAGGAATTCTCGAGGCTCAAAGTATATCAATATGTCTGGGTGAAATTCTGTAAAATTCATATCCGCAAAAATGATAAGTCACCAGTTCACATTATTGCTAGTGATTTGGATTTAAACAAATTAGCTTAGTATGCCAAATGCATTGCTATTCATTTTATGTAATTAGTTCAACCCTGTATATTACTATTTCGTTATTAACTTGCTGTTTAATCCATTGCTTTTGTTTATTCCATAATTGTTTTATACTCGCCTGTCATTTTAGTCACATATTTGTATGTCATGCTCTGGTTCTAATTTTAATTGTTAACCACCGCAAAATGTTGCGAACCTCTTTTTTTTTGTATTCCTAAATTGTATAATATTATCAAGCTATTCACTCCACTCACACTTGCCTATGTTTGCGTTTGGTTTGAACTATGCTTCCTTTACCACCTTTCTGCTATATTTTTTCTTTATTTCGTACTTATTTAATAATATTACGATTTTGCCTGCAATGCTACTGCTTATTATTATTATATATATTGCCTTCATAAATATAATTCAGTATTTCTCCGCGAATTATCATTTTAACGAATTTATTACGCTATTTTTATTGAGTTCTTCAAAATATATTTATTTAAAATGGATTCTAAAATGACAATTTACTATCAAAACGCTCGTGGTCTACGCACTAAAACTGACATCTTTAAGAGGAACAAATTTCTCAACTCGTATGATGTTATATCGATTACGGAAACTGGCTTCTAGAAGGTATTAATGATCAGGAGCTGTTTGATAGTAGATATATTGTTTGGCGGCGTAATAGAGACTTCAGTATAACAAAACAAGCGCTTGGAGGAGGAGTGCTTTTAGCGGTTCGACGCGATTTAGCAACAATTGGACGTCCCGAATGGCATACCTCTGCAGAAGATCTCTGGGTAACGGTTTCACCAATGGGTAGTTCTTCAGATAAAATACATTTCTGCATACTCTATCTTTGCAACCAAAATCATGGAAACAATTCCAGCAACTTGAAAACTTTAGCAATAATTTGTTTAACGTAGTTAATCAGAATCCTAATGATATATTTATAATCATGGGAGACTTCAACCTACCATACTGTTCGCACCAACACTAGCGCGACGTTTAGAATAAACACAAAGGACATTCAATTCGGCCAATCACAACGCGAGTATGGCCGACCGACTCAGGGGCGCTGTCAGAGAGTGACGTACACTTGCAAATAGAACCCCTTCCGCGCTGGATGCTTTTTTCAGCTCATCCCGAAACCTAGTGAACGTAAACGCGTGTGCGCATATTTATTTGTGCTCGTTAATATAATACCAAATTCGCCGGCGAACCGCGATAAATCTATCGATAATCCGCTCAACAGCTGTGTAGTGTAGTGAAGAAACCTCCGCCCAGATCCAGAACCACCCGCTCAACAATAAGGTCAGTCCCAGATTTCTCCAGCCCTCACATTAACCTATATACCTACTTCCCTCAGCTCAAAGTCGCATGTGTAAGTTCTTAGCTTACACATATACATTGACTGGTATCCTCAGGGAAATCACTTCACATCAGGTGGCGTGTCGCTCTCGAGGACCCAAATTAACTTCATGGATACTCCTGCTCAGTGTAACCTTAGTCAATGTAGTCAAGTTCGCAACTATAACAATCGGTTGCTGGACTTAATTTTTTCAAATTGTGAACTTAATGTAAATGCTTGTGATGATCCCTTAGTCCCAGAGGACATACCTTCACCATCATTCATTATGTATTGATTTAATGTAGTGATTTCACAAGCATGTCTAAGAATAAAAAGAGACTGAAATATATTTACAGCCGAGGTGACTTTGATTCGATTTGCACCTCGTTAAACAAAATTGTTTGGGACGAGCACCTCAGCAACAAATCTTTAGATGTAGCTTTAAAATACTTCTACGACATTATCTCGTATCAAATATGTCCAAGGAATAAAAAGTTTCATGCAAACTTTAATCACCTGTTTTACCCCTTTGGGGTTGAATTTTGGAAAATCCTTCCTTAGTGGACCTACGTCATATGAGAAATAAAAAAAAAATTCCAAAAAAATTGCAAAATTTCAAAAGCTTAAACGCACAGGGCGTTGATACATCAGTCAATCAACTTTGCCTTTTATATTTAACTAGCTGTCCCGACGCACGTTGTTCTGTCGCACCTATAAATATAGTGTTAATATTTACCCCGAAATTTTTCCAATATTTCTGACCGTTTAAATTTCAAGCCCAAAATTAGCCAAATGTGTCCAGCCGGTCTCAAGTTTTAGCGAGACATTGGAATTGCAATCCATTTTATTATAAATAAGATAATATTTTCTATTACTTTGTAATTTTCCATATCAAATCACACATTTTATAAACTTTGTCACATCCCACGGGAACGGGATAAAAAGTATCACATGTCCGTCTCCTGGTTCTAAGCTACCTCCGAATCAATTTTCAGCCAAATCAGTTCAGCCGTTCTTGTCTTATAAATAGTGTAACTAACACGATTTTCTTTTATATATATTTATTTTTTATTTATATAAAAGAAATTCGATAGATAGGTAGATAGATAATACTTATAGTTTAAGAGTTTACAATTTGGCTCTTTAAAACAATATCTGCGGGTGTTTCTTAATCTTAAAACTAATGATGAAAATGAAATAATGAAAATCTAATTATTTGGAGTACCATAGGAGTCTCAAGGGATTTTCCGGCTCTTAGCCTCACGTAGCGGCCTTCAAGATATTAATTTAAAGATCCTTTAGTCCAGTAAGTTTTTTACTTACAAATAAGAGACTTTATACATTTAATTTATTAAATGACAGTACTTTTATATTACATGAATAACCTCAAAACTGATTCAGGCAAATATTTTTAATGTATGTTTAATAAGTAAGGAAAAAATATTCGTCATTATTAGAAGTTAAGTTGGAGGGTTAAGCCAAATCTCACTAATTATTGCGTTCTACGAATTAAAATCTATAAACCGACCACGAGAATTATATAGCCTTTGTTAACCGGGCCATTATTATAAATTTATTGACACCTCATTCATTAAAATCGGATTAGTAGTTTTGGAGCTACGATAGAACTAACATTCATACATAGATGCCAAAATCATTACCCTTCCATTTAGATTCGCAGTAGCGGGGTAAAAAAATAGTGTAAAATTGTTAGAGTATCACCGAGATGTGGCTCACGGGATCGTGAGATATATAAGATTCGATTAGGCATCCACACTTACCCTCATTTTCCCAAAAAGTTTTCCAAGTCGTCTCTCTCATGAAAATTCGGCACCGGAACAAATGAAATACAGCAGGTCTAAAATGGCCACATTAAGTGAATCGTATTATGAAACATCAAATTTTAAAGAAGTTGCACTTGCAGTAACTTCTAACAGTTTTATTCTGACAGTTTTTAATAGATAAATGCGTTAAATGGCACACATATGAAGAATGGTACACATACGAAGAAAAAAATAAAAGAGCAACTTGTACAATAGTAGATGTTTCAAAGTACGATTCACTTAATGTGGCAATTTTAGGCCTGTAAAGGGGTAAGCACGAACAAATAATATAATAACTATGGATGCTTTCACAACACGTCAATTTGGTAACGTGGTAAGTTCTCGAACAGACAGACAACGAAAATAATATATATTAAAATGTTATACTAAGTATACATTATACACAATACACATATTAGGGATTTTTATTATATTATACAAATATTTAATACACATCCATGATCCAGGAACATTGGCGGGACTCGAACCCGCGACTGAACCACAAAGAACCACTGAGCCACAAAAGTCGTCGTTATAATTGACAAGTACGTATTAGTAACGTTATCGAAAGAGAAATGTATGAAAATCATGACAGCGCCCATACAATTGACATTCGATTCCACATTCACGTTTCTCGGGACCGAAAAGGTCCGAAACTTGAATAAGGGACTTCACTGCCATAATAAAAGTCAATAATTAACTACTGCAATTTACATGACGACATAATATTATAATAACAATTATTCATTCTATCGAATGTAAACAGACGTGATGTATGGAGAAATGGATATTGTTAGCCTTTAATCCCGTAGTTGGTCGAGCCCTTAGTATTTGTTCAGTAGAACAGTGTTTACCGCATAATCCGGGTGGATCACCTTACATTAGTTTGAAACTGCGTAGCATAGCCATAGGGCTATGCTACGCAGTTTCAAACTAATGTAAGGTGCGTTCGTGAATAGTCACGAACGCACCCAATTTGTATAAAATATTTTTTGACATTACATCGGACTTCATTATATTGATAGTAAAGCGTCAAGCGCTGGAACGGCTTCGAGTAGATACTTTATTGTCCGGAAATTTATTAAAGTGGATTGTATTTGTCGTAGGATAATTGGAAAATTAGGTTCTTTGCAAAAATCCGATTACTATTGCAAAGATACTGCGGTAAAAGGTAGCCATTTCCTAACAATATTTAGAATCTACGCAAAAAATCTTATTTTTTCTTGACTAAATTATTGTTAGTTTTTTATTACATTCTGATAACGCAGGTATAACTGTCTCCTAACTGTCTGTCGATACCGACAATAGAATTTCACTAAAATTAAATACAGTTAAACAGATACCCATCACTTTATAATGAAGTGAACGACCCGTATTTGTCTCGTAAACTGAATTTTTTATTCTCTGCTCAGTGCTCACAATACGTATGAAATATTCTTACAATTCCATGAACAAAAGCCATTTTCTACATTCTCGTTTAAAGGGCATTCTCCCATCACTTATTGTCGCCACTGTTACTCCTATACAGCGATAATCGAAAGTGCTGTGTGACCCGTTTATTAGGGTTCCGTAATACACAAGGAACCCTCAAAGTTTCGCTCTGTCCGTCCGTCTATATGTCTGTCTGAAAGTCCGCGCTCCTAGCTTCTGTAATTATGAATATAAATGGATGAAATTTGGTATAGTTAATATATTGTATATAGATGTCGGTTTTGGCATCATAAAATAATAATTATTTTTATTTTAGGGATGGCTCTCCATACATGTGAAGTGGGGATGAAAAAAATTTTTTTCATTCTACGCCATCGTGTTTGGACGGTTAGCCGAAGACGGACGGACGGACATGACGAAACCATAGGGGTTCCGAGACGTGACCTACGGAATCCTAAAAATGAACAAATAGACAAACTGTATAAATGCAACCTATCTGTTCATTAATTTTATCAACAATATTTTATGTTATCTGCTAGTAATATATGCCAATAAATAGATAAGGAATGTAACGAGCGTCATATAAAACAAGATATGGGAGTGAAATTCCAATTTCTGGTAGTAAGGATTTAGAATATTATATTGGAGGTACATATTTTGTACAATTTCCAACATCATTATTAGCTCCTAAATACCAATAATATTTTCTGCATACATAATTATCAGCTGGTCCGTTATCTTTTTTTGTTGCAATAAACAGATTAACTCTCGCGCTGTTCTAACCCGCGCGCGGTAAATGCAAATGGTGCGACCTTTCACTTCATTTGTTTGCTCATTACTTTTTATTAGTCTTTACTTTCGTGCGATAATAACTTATTATATTCATGTTAAACTGCGGTCGCGGAGCACGTAGAATTTAGTACATTGACTTGTCTCTTTCACTGGCACAGAGATATTGCTGTCGCGTCTACACAGGGTATGCGATAGGAGCACAGATTAAAGAAGGACAAACAGATAAACAGCTAAATAGTTAGCATTCGATTTGATTGCACTACTACAAGCATACAGTGTGAACGGAAAAATTGTGGGCCGTTGAAGAAGACGTAAAAAATTTCAAATTTGGATCGATTTGGATCGTTCTATGAAAGCTGTTTCTATGTACGTAAGTATATATTATAAAATTTTCTACTTTGAGATAGGAGCATGATAGAAATAATATATTCGTGCGCGAGTGAAAGATACAAATAGCGATGAGGCAATGTACGAAATTATACGTGCTCCGCGACCGCACCATAGAACAAACGTATCATCTACCTAACTTTTATTTTTTTAATACTTGTCGGGTGTCATGGACCATGGACAGGACTTGTTGTTATTGTTCCATATTTTGTGTGCCATGTTTCATTTTTCTATCGTCTATCGTCTACTAGCTAACCTGGGACTTTAGTCAAGATGCATTCGATAATATCGACGGCGAAGTTCGAAATCAAAAATGTATGGGATTTGACATAAGTCATGGCTAAGTGGCATGTCGCTTCTTTCTTCTTCGCCTTCGAAATTATCGAATGCATCTTGACTGAAGTTTAAAGACTATACTACTATTATAAATGTGAAAGTTGGTGAGGATGGATAGATGAATGGATGGATGTTTGTTACTCTTTCACGCAAAAACTACTGAACGGATTTTGATGAAATGTGATATTACTTTATATACCGAAAAAGTACAGTGTCCCCGTGGGATACTGTATTTATCCAGAGATCACTCCCTACAGCCTCACAAAGTCACAAACTCTACTTTTTACTTCAAAATATTAGTTTAAATAATAATACATTTCTAAAATGTACATGTGATAAGTTTGATAAGTTTAAATTAGTTTACCTAAATACGATTTTTAAAATATTTTATTATGGTAACTGGTAAGTAATTAATTATGTTTCATGTGTTTAATTACTTTTATTTAATTTGATAATATTAAATATTGTGTTTCGGTGAGTTTATATTCCTATTTAAAATTTAATTAAAATTTTAGAATAATGATATATGTTTTTTTTTAATTTTCTGTTATTACAAACTGAAATCTTATTATTATGCAAATGACTTGAATGCAGTAGAAAATATTCCAATGCGTAAAAACAAAGAAGAGTCCAATATTTAAAATTGATAGAAACTTAGGTAGCTACTTAAGTCTTTACATTAACTTAATACAAGTCACAAGTAAGAGGTGAAAGAAAACTAGGATGAAATCTCATGAATTTCAATGAATTTTTTATAACTTTACTATTGCAACTTTTCTAGACAACATAAGTAAAAATATAAGCTTTATTATAACTACAATGTAGCCATTTTTTGTTTATGAAATCTGAGCTACCTAATATGCGAACACTTTTCTATTCTACAAAATATTTTGCCGGCCTCCTGGCACAAAAGACCATACGAAGATATGTCTTTTGATAGGCTAGACGACTGACTTTTTTCTTGCTTAAATGAATAGTACTGTTAAATATGAGTAACTTCTCAGAAGAAAAAGTGCACTAGAAATGGAAATTTGTGCTTTTACTGCATATTTATCATAATAAATGTAATGATGTAGGTTTTTTTACTAATGTAGCAAAAAAAATTGATTTTTTTTTCTATTTTTTAGATCTAAATACTAAGCTATGTTCACATAGAATATTATATTTTTTTACGTTTAATAAGTAGTAATACCTCAATATTTTTAAGTATATAAATTAAACTAAATACTTCACATATTGTAGTCGTCTCCCCAATTCATTTATTTAAATGTGCGACTTTGTCTTACGATGCATAGATAAACAAACATCAGTATTATCCATATGAAAAGGAATGTGAAATAAAATACATCTCAATGTGCAAGTTTTAATATTCTGTTTTAAATGACTAGGCTTTTAGTCAAAATATCTTAAAAGCCATCTCCGCATACGAAAGCGTGTTTTTATTAAGATAAGTTAATGCTCCTTAATATCTTGGATTTAATCCGTGAGTAAGCCGTACTTACTCGTAAGCAAAAGTTCTTAACATTACGCAGTATGATATAGACGTTTTTAAGACCTGTAAGAACATAATACGTTGATGGTTAATGTTATTCTAAGTATTATTTTTTGTAGCATTTCTTAAAAAAGAATATTAACCCTAGAAATATAATCGGCGTAAAATTTACGCATGTTCTAAGTATGAATGCGTACATAAATATGTACGACGTTTTTACAAAGCCCGTATCCCAAGCGATCATTTTGAGGATGATGACGAGCTTATCTGTGAAGACACTGATATCGAAAAGGAAGACAATAAAAGTGAAGATAACATACATATTACAGAAGGACATAGAAGACGTTTTGACTAGTAAAATACTACAGCCAATACATGCCAAAGCTGTATCTAATTGATTTCTATACATAGAAATCATTTAGATACATATACAATATAATAATAATAGACTAATAGGTTTATATTGTTTCCATTTTATTTTTATTAGTCAAAATATTTAATATAATTAGTGTATGAGAAATAAACAGAATTTTATCAACAAAAGGCAGTTATTTAGAATTGAAGATCTTTAGAAATGTACCGAATCTTAGATAAATATGGAAGAGGTTTAACGATTTTGTTATGTTTTTTAAGTAAATAAATTAATGCAAATCATGCAAAGTATTTATTAACTCTGTTGATATATAATAGCGAATGGTTTATTAAAACCGAAAAATAATACTCAATATTACAGATAATGGAAAGCATATTATGTAAGTTCCACACACGATTAACTATAAACATGATTAAATAACGTACTTCCTAAATACGATTATCTTTCTAGCGTTAAGTCCTGTGAAACAGTGATAATTCCTATTCATCATTTTCGGGTATGGCTACAAGCGTTAAAGTTATTTTCTGTAAAAAAACTAAAAATAACGTACATTTTCAAAGATGACGCTTTTTTGTAGAAAAGTTTATAAGCAGAATTAAATTTTCAGCTTTAACTTCGTACTCAGGAAAATATTTTAGAGTAACTTTGTCGGATGTGTACACTGTAGGTACAGTGTGTTAAACTTTTAGAGTTTTAAATTCTTCGAAGTAAATCGAACAACAATAATACTTTTTTTCAATTCACAGTCATAACCAGTCTACACAGATACGCGGAAAATTTAATAGAAAATATAATAATATAATAATTTTTGATAAACAAAATTAAAACATTTATTGAAACCCCTACTTTAGCTAAGCAGTAAGCTGATGACGATGAGTTACAACTAAGAACCATTTCGAACGGGCCTTTCGTTTAGGAGCTACAATGTCACACACAGACACGTTAAACTTATTTTTGCGTCTTTTTGCGTCGGGATTAAAACAAACTGCAAATATTTCTTTGAATAAATCTTGACCTACTCAGATAATTACTCATTGTGTTATTTATAATTCCTGAATTATTATTTTTTTGGCGCCAGTTAGTGTCTGATACTGTACCTAAGTATAATAATATATCTATAGACCTACCGATGCCATTGTTTCTACTCCCACTGGGATCATGCCCATCGCTTTCACGTTGGTAGGTATTTGAACATTTCTGAGGAAGAACAAAACAATCTTCCTGTTCTTTGTATTCATACACTCCCATGGTAACCCATACACGGCGTTTATTATGGAGTCGCTCTGAAATTATTTATATTTTATAAATAAAACTTACAGCAATAAATATAATTATTATATATAAATACGTGACGCAAAAATTTCTGTACAGTTTTACGAGAATTGTGCAACCTGAGGAGTATGAAATTTGGCCGGTAAATCAAAGTTAAGGTGGAAGAAGGTGTGCAAAAAGCTAATATTTTTTAAAATAATGCTTAAAGTCAAAGTAAAAAAAAATATATTCAAAGTTTCTATTTTTAAACCCTTTCTGAACGTCGCTATACATGAATTTGCCTACCAACCATTAGTAATACATATTATTGTTGTCCTCATCACTCATGTTGTTGCATAAGAAACATGTATGATTTGTTTATGGTAAATTGTTGTGTTTGAGAGAGAAACGAAAGAAAATATATGAAACATCTAAAGTGGCCTTTTTAGACCCCCAGATTTCGAGTTAGGCCATATTCACTGACCCGTAAATTTAGTATTTATCAGGAGTTGCGAATAGAAGAACGATTTGGGATTGATATATATATATATATTTAATACTCAATTAAAATCATCCTAGTATAGCATATCGTAGTATAGCATATACTACCACACACTAAATACCACAGTTTTATCTACTCGAATTGGCGCTTATTGCAGTGAATTCTAATTACATAATATTATTATTGTGAAACTTGTCTTACTAATGCCTATTTTTAATTGTATTTAGATCGGAACACTTCTGTTTTCCTAAATACATTGAACGAAATCTTGAAACGTGTCAAGCCCGCATAATCGAACATGGCAAAAGTTATCTAAATCTCTTTGAGCTAATTTTGGCATCTGGATCCTTGGGATGATTTGGTTTGTAATCAAATCTATTTATGCCCTTAAGGAGATATTAACTTCTCCTATCATGGACTTTTTAAACCCCCTGTGTGTTCTCCGAGATTCTACATCTGCAATCGCTAAAATTGCGAGTGCTTACGTCTTCCTCATCGAAACTCATTATCTTGTCTACACTAAATATTTTGTTTCAATCAAAAACATTTTCTATAGCTGGAGACAGCTTGTGTATGAAAACAAATGATTTTGTTTCATATTACCTGTGTAATGTTTCGAAATAACATGAGCAGGAGACGCGCCTTTAGATACATTTACAAAATCATAAACTTTCTCATTACTAATAAATTCTCATAAATTATAACTAAGTATAGATTTTGAAGGAGCTGCTATATATCCTACTATATCCTACTAATATTATAAATGTGAAAGTTTGTGAGGATGGATGGATGTTTGTTACTCTTTCACACAAAAACTACTGAACCGATTTAGATTAAATTTGGTATGGTATTAGTTTTAGTTCTGGATTAAAACATAGGATTTTTACATAGGACATTTTATCCCGAAAAAGTAGTTTCCCGTGGGATAATATATTTACACGGGGGGAACCGCGGGCAACAGCTAGTTGTCTAATTGCTAAGATAAAGAGTTGGTAAACTTTGATTGCTTGATGCGGACTGGCTGCAAAACCTACACTTTGCCTTACAATGGATAAAAACATGATGCAATTACTATCTTATTACTATGGTAATAAGGTCCAAAATGGTACTGTTGGAGTCCGTTCCTGCTATCTTGTACATTATTTATTACACTTACCATTGAATTAATTAGTTCAAATACGACAGACAGCTGTATCAGTTCCTGAAACAGCACCAGTGCGACCATGCCGTATTTTGCCACGGCTTCGCTATTCTGAAAACGGGATAATAATATAATAATTATTAAATTACCTACCAATATTCTGTTTAGATTTAATTTAATTTAATCGTATACAAAAAGATTAAACGCGACCAAATTTATGTGTTGTTTAAGAATTTCTTTAATGCACGATAAATAAATGACATTTCAATTGCTATCGTTATAGTGTACTTTTGTCTTTATGTTTACGTTCAGATTGAATTGGATCTTAACAGAAAATGGTAGCGAAATCAGGATGTTTGCAGAGCGCACAATGTACGACCCGGGCTTTGGCGTGTGCAAAATACATTTCTAAAGTTCAATAAAACTAAGTCCGAAGGCAATCTGTGAGTGTGTTGACAAAATCAGTATATTTGTAATTATAATTTATATCATTAATTAAATTGAGCAAAAATAATGAGAGTGAAGTTTGGACCAATCAGAACTTGTTTGTATTATTAACATATAAGTATACCCTCATAGGAATTCTGCCTAAAATAAAGTTCTTTAGGAAGACATAAACATCGAAAGTAATTAAAACAAAACCACCGCTTTGCCAAAACTCTAGAAGTTAATTATCTAGGTAAAATAATATATAACGAGAGGACGCTCTGTAGTCGAAATGTGCCCATATTTATTACGTTTTTAAGTTTAAGGTTCCTCCTCTTACATACGCGACAAAAATTTGTAAATGTTGTCAGTGGAATGTGAAAGAAATATTGACAATTGTGTCAAACGAGCGCATACTGTCATTATACAAACGCATGCTAGTTCGAGTGATGTAATGTGTGTAACTTTATTTTTATTATTTTATGTGTTTTGTTGTTTAAGCATTCTCTAAAAATTCTTAGCTTTCTGCACACCTTCCTCCATATAAACTTTACCTGTGCCAAATGTCATACTACTCCATCCGCATAGTTCTCGCAAAACTATACTTAAGGTTTTTGATTCACGTACTATAATATACGATTATCGAGGTAAAACTGTGGTGTTGCAAAAATCAGAAGAAATACTGGACTGAGATCCCAGACCCGCCAGACTACCCTTATTATATTCTTACTATAAAATGTAGATTATAATATTGTAGTATTAGTATGTACAATGTACATACTAATAGTTCGTGCGGGGGGCCAATTCTCAGGTACAGGGCGCCAAAGGTAGTTTAGAGAAAATAACTTTAATAAGTTTTGTTACTTACACCCTAACCCACCCCTTACACGTGGTTCCCATATCAGACACGGGGACCACGACTGCAGGAAGGCAAGTTTTACGGACGTCATTTATGACGTTATTGCCTATTGTACACACTTAAGTTACATTGTGATATTGTGTCAATTTTATTTTTTGGTTTTAAAATAACGTAAGGATCAAAACTTATTCAAGTTATTTTTATCTAACCTTAGTATAAACAGAGATGTAGGGGTTAGGAGTTTCAAGATTTTTATTTATAAGTGGATGATTTTCCATTTTTTTATTTATGAAAACTACAACATTAAATAAGTAATCGGTTTAAATTTCACTTTATATTTAATTGTCATTATTCTACTATGACATACGTTAGAATCATTTCAAAGGGTGTAAGTTCGTACAATTTTTTTGTAGCTTCGGCGCCCTGTACCTGAGAATTGGCCCCCCGCACAATCTAGCGGGTATACAATATACGTTCACTGTACATACTAATACTACAATATTATGGTCTACATTTTATCAGTAAGAATATTATAATTATAATATTATATATTATAATATTATATATAAGGGTAGTCTGGTGGGTCTGGGTCTCAAGTCCATCATTTATTTCGGTCGTGACGTCCCCGATCCATGACATTCCTCCGTATGATGGTGCGCCAGCCAACCAACAAGACCAACGCACCGGGCTGCAGCCACGCGGCCATATCGTTTGTATAGATAACCATTATCCCCCTTAGTAATAAAAATATTTACACAACGGATAACTTAAACAACGGTGCTATCTTTTTCTATCATGTGACATGACCAAAGACAGCAACGTTGTTTAAGTTATCCGTTGTGTAAATATTTTTATTAGTAAGGGGGTAAATGTATATTTGATAATAACATCTATACTTAACAGTGGCGAAGGCTGGTTCCTATTCATAGGGAAGCCCTAGCCTGTATAATAGGTAGGGATTTGGAGGAGGTCTTCAAAAGGTAAGTGGTAAGTGAAGCCGATAGGAATGGAGTTATAGGAACTACACCCCACTGGTGCTCATTATTAGTGTTATAAAGAGGAAGTATTTGATTGTTTTGTTGTTTGTTTGCGTTAAATAGGCTCTAAAACTACTGGACCGATTTCGATGAAATTTATCACAGATTTAAAGTAGGCGTCGCGGCAAAATTTACAACTCTCGCGGGATTTCGTTTATCGAGCACAAAGTCACGGGCAACATTTAAGTAAAAGAGCTTATATTACGACAGATGCAAAATATTATGTAACATCTGACATATTTGACACCACACAATTCTGCAACTTTACTATTGAACGAAAAACATAATACAATTCCGTCTCAATTTAAAAAAAACCGTTCCATTTCGCAAAATTACACTTCAAAAAACGAAATAACTTTGTTTGTAATCTTCCTTTACCTTAAAAATATACAAGAGCAAGTCGTTTTATCCGCGAGCTTTTTGTACCTTTTTTTTCATTTCTACCTTCAATCTCCGTTTAAATGCTAATAGAATGTCTTCTTAAGTCCCCAATAGCAATTAGACGATTGTAAAACGAAATTCTTTTATCTGCAACGAATTAAATTTGCTTTTCTGCAATATTAATACTAAACGGATTTTGTAGTTCTTTACCTTATTTGTATTAAATTGTTTATTTGTAAATCTTATTAAAACTGATTCTTAGATAAAATAGACAAGATGTTTTTTATTCAGTATATTCAATTATTATGGGAGAGCCACGCTTCGGAATGAATGTGCCGGCTCGACCGGGTAAATACCTCACAGAGAACCGGCGTGAATAAACGCTTGCGTTGTGTGTGTTTCGCCGAGTGAGGTTACCGGAGGCCCAAGCGGTTTTAAGGACTGGGAACGCAAGTCGCAACACCAGAGGTCCAGGTGTTGCCAGTGTCCATGGGCGGCGGTAATCGCTTACCATAAGGCGATCCGTCTGCTAGTTTCCTGGTTTATTTCTTTAAAAAAAAATTAAAAATTTGTTTATAGGTAATATCACGTTAAGAGCATTTTCATTGTTTATGAAAGAAGTCACAGGTAAAAGCTTGTCAATTTAACGTTGAATTATTAAACGCAAGTAATTCTTCAAAACTTGATGAGTTCTGATCCCCTGAGCGGTAATTAACGCAAGAGTCTTGTTATTTGTAGCTTGTAACTCTCTAGTTTTATCTGCGACTAGATGGTACTCGCAAATTCGTTTGCGTGGAACTATGCATGGAAACGGAAACCATTTTTTTTAACGGAACCCTAAAAATAGAAGTATATATTACAAATAGATGAGGCATTTCGAGGCAATAACTGTCCCCACTTAAATGGCCCCACTGTTTGACATCTGAGGAATAGTGAAATCAAGATGCGTCACTCAGAGATATTTAATGCTTACTTAAGAAGCTATAGCTAATAATGGTTTTTGATATGAAGTCCATATTATATATTATTTTCTGTCAAAATTTTAAAATTAGCTTTTATGGTGTAAGTACCGTATATAACTACTATCATATTATTATATGCATTTAGTGCAAAGCTGTTAATTGGAAATTTCAAACAGACACTTCTTTATTTATTTGTATATATTCGTATATATATTATATTTGTATATATTTATATACATAGATATTTTCGTTGTCTAGTACGGAGTACCTACCCATAACACAAGATTTTGGAGATTCGAGAACTTAGCTGCTTTTACTTACATAGGACTAGATTGACATTGATTGATAGAGTGGTGTGAAAGCGTCTATATTATATTTCATCCTACTGATATTATAAATGTGAAAGTTTGTGAGGATGGATGGATGTTTGTTACTCTTAATATTATTAGTATAGTAGGATTATCATACATGTGAAGCAAAATCTTTCAGTGCAGTTTTACGAGAATCTTTAGCACAGCTAATTTTTAAGTACTAAAATAAGCTAATTTCGATTACGGGCGATCTCTAGTTATTATTAAAACGTGATTTTTAATAGAATAAAATCGTGAATTGTGCGGACAGATGACTATGAAATTTGGCACAGCTAAAGTGTATGTGGAGATAGAGAGTGTAGATGCCCTAAAAGCCAATATTTTTTAACCCATTTAGACCCGCCGCCCGTTGAGTACTCAACTGAGTACAGTCGTTTTTTTCATAATGTGAACAAAATATTTATAATTACATGTTTATACTACTGTTTCATTTCCGATTAAGGTATATTACTCTTATTAAAGTAGGTAACAAAGAGTTTCTCTTATTTTTATGTAATTTGAAACAAGAGTTAGTTAGTCAGTAAATTATCGTACTTTTTTAAAAATATTTCAGACAATTTTATTCTGATCCATGGGTTAGGTTAGGTTTTTCTAGGCAAGTATAGTATTGTTGATGGCAAGAGCTTAAATTTATGACAAAAGTATTGAATACTAAGATCTTATACTCAGTTTTATCTTGGCGTACTCAACTGAGTGCAATGGGAACATGCAAGCAACGTTTTAACATGCCTTAGGCTAGAATAAGCCATCCAAGCTGTCTTGGAAGGGGCTGATACTTATGATGATCTGAATCTAGATTTTCTTTTATACCTGTGACCTCATTGTGGAAGGTAAGAGGCTTGATAATGATTGACCTTATAATTGTCGCGAACCATTTATTGTTGTGCGATGTTCTAAGAAGAATTGGAGTTATTGTCAAATAGAAACTTCTATAATAAAGATTCTGTAGTAACGCAAAAATGCTCGTAGGAAATTCAAGGCTGCTCTAAAACACCTGACGTACGTATTGATCATTAGTATACAATAATGTTGCGGCCTTCTCTACTGTCCAAAGTCATTTTACAAAATAGGCCCTACAAAATATAATAAAAAACACATTTGTTTCTGAATACTAAAAAAGCACACAAGGGATTTCTTACAAAATTTTCGTAAGTTTGAAGTTTTAATTTTATCTCTTATCACATACTGCCTTCGTGTGTAACATGTAGCTCAAATGTTTACTGAGATATTTTCTACATAACGTAGAGATGTTTTGGAAAATAATAGCTTGTTGTTATTTGAAGATAGCTTCAACTTCAATATGACCACCCATTTCATCATCAACACCTTCTTCCCTATCAAGAATTACACTTGGGTAAAGAAAAATAATATATTTATGAATAATATTTTCACGGTCGCAAATACTACCTTCCAAGACCGCTTCTATATTATAATTTCAAGTCAAAGTTCTTATAACAATAATAAACAATAATATTCGACATTTATCAGTTAAAACATTTTATGGTCATTGAAGTTAGTCAAATAAGATACGGGAAATTCTTATATGCATGTTCCCATTGTACTCATTTGAGTACACCATAAAAAAAGTATTAAAAAAACAACTTTTCTACATAAAAGTAATTATTTGACAAATATATATTTAATACAATAATAAAAAAATCGCATGGTTGTATCATTTCGTTTCTGTTTGGGTCTAAATGGGTTTAATAATGCTTAAAAAATCATAAAATATATAAAAATAAAGAAACGTGCACTACCTCACTCACACTACCTTAATATGTTTGTGTTACAGAAGTATGCCTTACACAATAATTGTCAATCTTTCTCTCACATTTAACTATGGTCTTAAATCTTTTTTTATTTTATTTTTTTTAATTGTCTTGCCTCATGTTTTTCCACCAAAATTGCGATTTGATTCTTTCTAGCATACGAGAGATACCTGGATGCCCAGCGAGCGGTGAGTCATGATTCCCTTTTAAGATTTGTTTGATTTCGCTCGGTGTTGGATATTTTATACAATTATGATAAATATGATTAATTAATTATTTTTTTAATTTCTTTTACATTTAACTATGGTTTATATCAGGATGAGTTTCTTTCACCATTATGAAATATTATGGTTTTAAATTATGGTGAAATTTCGACCACTATTTATTATTATTACTTTCCCCCTTTTATCTCTGATTGGCAGAAAAAGAGCAATTTCACATTACGCGAAAACGATATCCAGTATCATGGCCGATAATGTGAGAGGCACGTATATAATATTATGTTTTATAATTAAATGTGACATATTATGTCTGTCTTTGTCAATAACCGACATATCTGCGAGGCCAACTTGTAAGCCACTATTGAGGCCGATTACTCGGAAATGGTTTATTTTAGAAAAAAGAATCACTATGGAGTTGAACGAGATAAAAAATTATCCTCACTGCACTTAAACATAATTTAAGCCACCCCTAAAATATAAAATTGTAATATTTTTATAAAGTAAAATCTATACGCAATATTTAACTACACCAAATATTATTAATTATTACAGAAGCTAGCACGGATGGACAAAGCGAAACTACAAGGGTGACAAAACGTGGAAGAATTCGGCGCTTATACGATTATGAAACAGGCACACGGTAAGGGCCACACACCATATTTCCTATTACCCTATCGACATGACACTGCTGATTGCAGTGCCAGTTAGAACTGACCGTGTGTGGGCGTGTATCGACATGCCGCAAGATAGAGGTACTATGGACGAACTACAGTTTTGTGCAAGCCTGCAGTTATGCCAATTGCACGGTAGGAAATATGGTGTATGGCTACCCTAAGGGGCTCCATATACGGTCCGGTTTTCCTTCAGTAACCTAGACCATTTTGCATATGATTACTGTTTGGCACTTTCCTACTAAAACATTACTAACAACTAAGTTCCTACTAAGGAGGGAATAAAATACTTAATTTAGTACATAGTAAAACTTTGTAAAATAATTAAGTTGGCAACATTAATTCTGGACTGTACGAATGGACTGACCGGACAATCTGTGGACAAATCTCTTCAGTTCTCGCTAGAGCCGGGGGTGTATCGTGTACAAGCGTAGTGAGTTTTCGCGGTGTTTAATTATTACATAATTATTAAACACGACCGTAGTTCGCGGCAAACCAGAAAAATCTGATGCGATTTTTCCGTGTATATGCTCGCATCTGTTCATGCCAAACTGACGTCAGTTCTAACCGAAATCGGCCTCTCGTCTGTGAAGGCCTTAAGGTAAATAATATTACCAATGTGGAAAGCTGGAACAAAACAATGCACCCGCTGACTTGCAGTATGACGTAATAGAAGAACAGCATTGGTCCAAACACGTTAGACGTTCTTGCAGAAAAGCTGAAATAAATGAACACAGGATATACCTAATTTATTATATATTTTATGACAATGCACAAAAATCTTAATATAAGAAAGAAATATACTTTAGTTTTGTACAGGAAAAGTGACTATGCAATTAGAAGTTTGTTGAACAACTTGTTAACGACTTGGCAAGCTTTAGAAGTTTCAATTGCTTGAATAAATTAGTATCCGCGGAAAGCATTTAGATGGTTTTTATGCATCAGCTAGAATTGTTTTAAAATGAAGTTCAACGTTCGAAACTAATCATATTTTAAATAATAGCTCACACACCGATTTCTGTGATGGGACAGCTCCGTTAAAATCAATGTCCAGCTCGCCAGTCCGACTACACAGGAGTTATTTAATAGTATCCAAGTGTGTGCGCAATACACACGAGCACTGTCTCTCGTGTCGGTCTTCTTTACTCTCGTAACCCAGTGGGTTACGAGTAGGATTGCCAGGTATCCCGATTTACGCGGGATGTCTTGATTTTCAGGGGTCTGTGGACGCATCCCGATTTACACCTGATCAGAACGCTAATTCATATTATAATATAAATTCATAATATCAGAATAATCCAAATGGCAAATGAATATTTTACGAAGCCATCTTAATTAGGTCCGAAATACAAAACCTTTTGACAATTGACAATAAAAATCTAGAAATTCATAGGTACAAAAATGGTCAAGCTAGAGTCGTGGTCGCACCTACTAATGGCATCTAAGCGTCAGTTCACACCGAGATGCGACGTGTCTAGGCCTAGAGAAGTTTCTAGAAAATGCGTATATTCGTCATACACATGCATACACCAAGATAGATAAAGACGGATGCGATTTGACATCGACTGTTCGAATTGACATCGAACCTTATAAAGTAGGTGCGACCACGGCTCTACCTTGACCATTTTTGTACCTATGCATTTATGAATTGCTATCTGAATTATTTTCTTGTTTCGATGCCGCGAGTAACTAAAGTCCCAATAAGATACTCCGATTTAATTTTAAGAAAAAAAAAATTTTTTTTTTGAGCGAGAGGTGATATTTTTATTGCGTTATAAAGTACACATGTTCCGTTAAGTATGGAATAGAATATCCTGCATATGGCCCCACGGCTCTGGCGGCAGACCCTTGCTCTTTTCATGAAATTTTCGATGACATTTTCATAGAGTGGCGGCTCTATCTCATCGATGACGCGTTGGGTTTCGGCCTTTAGCTCGGGAATTGTTCGTGGTTTATTCGCATAGACTTGAGATTTAACAAAACCCCAAAGGAAAAAGTTGCAAGGCGTTAAATCGCAAGATCTCGGTGGCCAGTTGACATTAATTTTGCTCCCACACCCATTCAACGAACGTTATTAGTTACTCGCGACATCATTACGAATCAATTGACACCTTATTTATTAAAATCGGACCAGTAGCTTAGACGCTACGAGGGAACAAACAATATATATATACAAATATACATATAGTGTCAAAATCACTACCCTTCCTTTTGGTACTTAGGTTGGAGCTTATAGTTGTAGTAATCTACAGTTATACATCACGGGGGCGCTTCCTAAACATTTATTTTGGCTTCTATATTTCTTCTTTCTTATACATGATTAAACAGATTTTAATTAACCTGCAAAATGGGACAAAAATGTTGCTTGCTCACTTTTAAGTTTTAATATACAGAACATAATTTAACATTTAGTAACTACCTTCTGTTTTACGCTTTTGTTTTTTATGACGTAAGGTCAATAAATAGCAAATAATAACATTTTAACCTGCAAAATAGAAAAACATTTTTGCTCGCTCGCTCTGCTTGCTCGCATTTAACTAAAATATATTATACACCCAAAGAGCTACCTAGTGATCAGAAAAAAATATTTACATACAATAATAATGCAAAACGTAATGTACGTTAATATACGTTCCATTTTGAGCTAAAAATGGTTAATTTGTATAGAGTTAAGACAGATAGCTCGCCGCTAAAGTGCAGATTTGTAGACTCAAATCCCGATTTCTTTTGACTTCTTTACCGATTTAAATCAAATCGCACTTGGCAACACCAGTTACGACAGTAAAGGAGACCGACACGACAGTTAAGAGATCAGGCGTAGGACCGGCTTTTCACATGCCCATCCGGCTTATGGATCATCTTTATTTGTCATACAATCAGGTAATCAGCCTGCAATGGCCTAAACAGACTAATAACATTCTATGTTGTTTCGATGCGGGGATCGAAACCACGACCTCCGGAGTCGAGAGCTAAGCTCTAAATCCCTGTACTACGGTCGATGATTGTGATGGAAAATTATTCTAGTGATATTAACTATGATTATTACTCTTACCGTGATATCAATATGTGATGATCAATATTTGCCTTCAACAGTTTAGACACCATGGCCGATTCTTCTTCAGAATACCACGGAACACTGGATTTAGAACTTGTCTTCGGTCTAGGAAAGTTCTTAAGATTGTCTTCTAGAATTTTCATATGTCCCCAAATGTGGACAGCTGCCAAACTCAGGGTCAGGTCGTAGTAACATAGTATGAGCGAACTAATGGCTGATAGAAACCAGTTTAGGAAAGACACTAAGACGTAGCCTTGAAAGTCTCTCGTACAATCTATAGGGAATGCGTAATATACTGATAATTCATAGGTTCCTTTCTCGGGCTTATTATCGCTGAACATTCCAGACCTATAGTTATTCAATATAGGGGACAGGTTGAAAGTTATCAAGCCGATACAACATTCGGTAGGTAAAAACTTGATGAACAACGTGGTGTATTTGCTGATTTTCTGATAAATCTGCAATGTAAGTGGCAAACTTTAAATGTACGTTGTTTGTTATACTCTGTTCTAATACAATTGAATGTAAACGTTAACACGTAATAATGCCACCAAATTTCACTTAGGGACCAATAATGTCACATACTCGTAATACCGTGCATTATAGAAAAATGACACGTTAATTTGGTCGCATTGAACCTTCTTGTTTACATTAAGATTAAATTGGAATATAACATCAAAAAGGAAACGTTTTATGAAAATCTCCTTTTTGATGTGTAATATCTTTCCTCTCGCTTTCTTGCAATTTGTGGGAATGACTTCGTAAAATGGGACGGAAGTGTGTAACAGGAAGTCGCGGAAGCGTGCGCTATTTGAATTGACGAATGAGCGCGCGGTATTAGAGTTTGCCGTCAGATTCGAATAAAACATTTCAGTATTTAGCTTTTTTCAAATTTTGACGTTGATTTCTGTCACTGCTTACTCAAAAAGTTTCCGTATTTTTTTATCATACTCAAAATGAAAATCGTACTAAGCATGTAATGCATGTAAGGCTCGCTGGTTTTTTTTTTTTACTAAGCTAACTGTCCTTGCTAAGAAAGGAAAAGAAAGGAAAGTTGAATTTTAGGGCCAGCTCACACCGAAACGAGACGATATGCAACGGGCGCTGCATTTTTAAGATAGCTATTAAATAATTATTATACAAAATTGAACTTTACATACTACACAAAAAGGCACAAGTTTCACACGTCAGTCACACAATATGCGCTGTGCAACTTGACAATATTTGAAGTCTTACAATGAAACGTGTATCTTCTTCAACGAATAAAGTTAAATTTGGAATAGCTATCTTATCACACATCGTGTTTCGTTTCAGTTTGGTTGAATTGACACTCAATTTACATAGAATCGGGCGCATAAATTTTTATTTCTTTTTAGCTTCTTTTGTTACAGGTCCAATATCTAACTTACCTTTTCGGCGTATTCTGAGGTATCTCGGTGGTAATATAAATGAAATTCCATTAGAAAATCCCGGAATATATCACAATATTTCTTCTGCCAGGGTAAGTTTATGCGAGTCTGTAATTTTTGACATTTTGTTAAAAGTGGGATGGTAGTTCCGCTGGCGATACGCACAAAAGCGAGTGTTTTTCAAGCCGGTTTTCTGTGCAGCGCTAAGCCCGAGTAGAGACTCGGTATATAGTATACTCGGTAGTAGACTCGGTATATACAGAGGTATATAGTAAGTTTTGTTTTAGCGTTATATTTTAGGCTATAGGTATTAATAATCTTACCACAGCCGTCACATTTACTAATACAGTTACATAAATATGTCCAAGTACTTCGAAGCTCTTCACGCCAAAGCTTTTCTTAAGGTATATTACTTCAGCAATTAATTTAATGACTGATATGATGAACAGCATCGTATTGCTTGGAAAATAAGGCTTAGTTTTCTTTGTGTCGAGGTATTTGTGTGGCCATGAGCCTATACTATCGATGAGGATCCGAAATAACTTAATATCTGGCAAGTCCAGTATACCAGTTTTCCTGAAATAATATTATTTCACTCAACTGTAAGGCTCATATGCTTTCATATTACCAGTGTTTCGTATTAGTAACCAGATAATGGTTATCTGGTTACTAAGCAAAATAATTAAAGGACAATCTTTTTTGGATTATTTCTATAGAACCTTGTCTACAAGCGGTTACATGGCAACTCGAAATGTTTGACAGGGCCAGGCAGAAAATAAGGGCCGAAATTACAAAAGTTAAATTATGTACAGGTCGTGATACTAAAGCTGGTGCGTTCACAGTACTCACACTTTTATAATTTCAAGCACGCAGTGTATTAAAAATTTATTAAAATCATAAAAAAATTGAGCACCTTTGGATATAGAAATATTGGATGGGATCTAATAATATTTTTTGCCTTTTACCGTCAATTTTTTGCTGGAAACATTGAAAAATATAAAAGATTATTAAGTTATGGAAATTATCACATAATGTGTGTTGCGGTAAGACTATGTTCCCACGAGTTATTTTTTTCCGTCGGCGTTAGTAAAACCAGCACTGTAAAAAGAACTCTGCACTGTACCATAGAGCTGGAAATCGAACACTCGAGCGTAGAGTTGTCAAATTTCTGCCTAATGTTTGATTTTCAAGTCTATTGTATTAGCGCAGAGTACTGTTTTCAGAACTGTTTTTATTCAAAAAACGCTCGTGGCAACGAGGGCTAAAACAAAATTTAAAAAAAGGCCAAGTGTGAGTCCGACTCGCGCACGTTCCGTACAAAATGAACGGAAACGGGAACCCCACATATTAATTATATTCTATTTTTAGTATAATTTCTTGTTCGGCAACAGACATATTTGAAAATTGTCAAAAAAAAAAAAAAAAAAAAGCTATCATGGTTTATGAGAATATATAGTCTGGTGACCAGACAGACTGACGGACGGACGGACAGCGAAGTCTTAGTAATAGGGTCCCGTTTTCGTTTGGGCACAGAACCCTAAAAACTAAGTCACACTGTGTTTGTAAACCACAGAACTTTTAATAATAAATTAATATGATAGAAATGGCGTGCGAAAAACAAATGCAATATGAAGAAGCTAATACTCTATTACAATATTAATATCAGTCCGCAGCCGATTATTATACTGTACTTTTTAATATTATACATTCGATTTCAATAAATTCAATAATTGATTGTTGATAAGTTAGCTTATGAACGTGCGGATGATGATATTATGTACGATCCTAATCAATTGAGTTTGTGCATTATTTGGTCCTTACTTGTGTTCATCTTGTTCTTTAATAGGACTTAAACGCATCTGTGGTATTTTCACATAGTTCAGAAAAGTAGTTTATATTTATATTATAAATTCAGTGGTGAAATAGTGTTAATAACAAAACATATACTGCCTCCTTCATAATCAAAAGATCTCCTTCATCACTAGACGAGAGAGAGAGAGAGAGATAGAGACATCATAATGAGTAATGCAGTGTTACGTCACGCGATATTGCTTTTATTCACAGACAGCACACAACGTAACATGTATATGTGTTACACGTGCCAGCTTTTGAATATCGGCTTATAAACAAAAACAGTAACACAAAATAATTGTTTTGTAAAGGTTTTTTGTAACTCCAAATTATTATACTGTCTACAATAATTATCCTACTACTATTATAAATATGAAAGTTTGTGACCATGAATGAATGTCGCCTTCACTTAATACTACACTGGTTTTGATGAAATTCCGAATGTTATTAGTTTAAATCTGAATTCATGCTACTATATAGGATTCTTTTTATCTTGGTCAAAATGTAAGGTTCTATCAAAATAAGTCGTAAGACTAAATCCTAACAAATATTATTATATATATTTTTTTAAATGATTAAATATTATAGTATAATCAACCTTATAATATGAGTAAATATAATATTATAAGGTTGATTATTCTCCTCATTAATTGATTGTTATTACTTTGAAGTCTCTTCCATTTTGTAGGGACGTCCTTTTCTTTGAATTAAAACGACGAAGATATGCATTTTCAACACAATAAAATGATATAAAAATGCCATTGGAATAATCTACATACTATTCAATTAAGTTTAATACTAATATACCAATTATTGCATGATTGGATAAAAATTATACAGGGCAGCCAATGCTCGTACCTAATGACCCATAATTGGACCTGTTCTGTAAGGTAGACCAGAAGCACCTTAAGACTTAAGAAGCAGCCGTTATTTTGGAGGCACTTATTTAATTAAAGGAAGTTTTATCATTATTACACGTACCTATTATTATTTTTTATCATGCAGTTCTACGGAACCATACAAAATGGGTACGCATTATTATAATACAATTAGGTATATTATACAATATTAGCCAGTATTGCCTGTAGGAAAAATTGGACACAGAAGGCTTCTCACGCGTTTTATTAGACTTTTTAAAAAACTAACCGCTCAAGTTCAGACTAATAATAATTAATAATAAAATTATAATTATAATATTAAATGATAACCTCCAAAAGAAATTGTGTATAAATCTGTCTCAACGTCTAATGTTTATGACCGGTTTCTGGGCCGAGGTCGGTAGTACGTATACGAATACCGTTTATTTATTTAAAAAAAGATTCTCGGTCTTGTCACAAGGTCTTGTCAAACTTGTTTAGTCGTTGAGAAAATGGAATTGACTCGAGAAAATTCTAGAGCGATGATTTATTATGACTTTCGAAGTGGTTTAACACAAAAACAGTGTGTTGACCGGATGATTTCTGCATTTGGTCCCCGTCAAGGTCGTCCAAAAACTGCAGTCACCCAAGAAAACGTTGATGCTGTGCGTAAGCTGATTGAGGAAGATCGACATGTGACATACCGCGAAATTCAGGCAACTTTAGACATTGGCATGAGTCAAATACAAATAATCTTGCATGAACAATTAGGTGTAAAAAAGTTGTTTTCCCGATGGATACCGCATTTGCTCTGTGAAGAGCAAAAAGCGGCTCGCGTTACTTGGTGCGTCAGAACTCTCGAAAGATTCCACGCAGGATCCTCAAATGCTGTATACAACGTCGTATCAGGTGACGAATCCTGGATATACGCGTACGAACCCGAAACAAAAAACCAGTCACGAGTTTGGGTGTTCGAAAATGAGTTAAAGCCAACAAAAATTGTTCGTTCACGGAGTGTTGCAAAAAAAATGGTGGCCACGTTTGTCTCCAAAACCGGCCATGTTGCGACTATTCCTCTTGAGGGACTAAGAACGGTTAATGCAGAATGGTATGCTAACATTTGTTTGCCACAGGTCGTTTCTGAACTCCGTAAAGAGAACTGCAACCGCCGCATCATCCTCCATCACGACAATGCGAGTTTTCACACCGCGCACAGAACAAAAGAGTTTTTAGAGCAAGAAATCATAGAATTATTAGACCATCCGCCGTACAACCCCGACCTAAGCCCTAATGATATCTATACTTTCCCTAAAATAAAGAATAATTTGCGTGGTCAGAGATTTTCATCACCTGAAGAAGCTGT
Source organism: Phengaris alcon alcon (assembly GCA_037179445.1). NCBI lineage: Eukaryota > Metazoa > Arthropoda > Insecta > Lepidoptera > Lycaenidae > Phengaris > Phengaris alcon. Next base: position 249,000 of record JAYRCH010000342.1, read on the forward strand.
GGACGCCTACAAAACGGCCATTTTGGAGACCCCAACTTCCGAATGGAATGGTTGCTTCAATGATTGGTTTCATCGTATGGAAAAATGTGTCAAATTTCGCGGGGAATACTTCGAAAAGCAATAAATACATTTTTAAATAGTACCTAATGTTGTGTCACTTCCTTGATTCCTGAATTTTTCAGTGCCGCCCTCGTATATTGCCTATTCCATAGCGCTTTTGGTTAGTAAATACAAACGCGTTAGCGAATCAAAAGCGCTATTGAATAAATAAACTACCGATACTTATATTGGTAAAAGCCCGGTTACAGTGGTAATTCATCACTGTAACCGGGCTTTTACCAATATAAGTACGCATTATTTTATTCATGATAATAGGTGGTATTCGATAGTCTACCAAAATCGCTTTAAAATGATTAGTTCCAAAATAATAATATCTATGGACGCTTTTACACTACGTCAATCTGGTCCCGTGCTAAGTATCCGAAGAAATTGTGTTACGGGGACCAGACAACAACAAGTATGTACATATATTTAATACTTTTAAATACAATACATTTACCACTTACTAATAAAAATATTTATACAGTGTATATGCTATACAATATTTGTCCTTCTCTGATACGTCGGAAAAGTTGCTTTATAGACGAGAACAAAACATTGTATAGCTTATACACTGTATAAATATTTTAATCGAAGCCGAGGCGCTAACCACTACGCCACAGAGGTCGTCAAATAATAGGCAACAATAAAATAGATGTCGAAATCTTGAAGACATAATACAATCTTCATAACAATGACCAAAATACAGACCAAGGTTTATGAAATACAGTATTCGTTACTCAGACTCTTCAAAGCAGGTTCATTTCCTTACTAACAACATTGATAACAAGAGCGCAGCGTACATTGTATAGGATACTAGCGGTAATTGTACCGACAGAACCAAATCATTATAGCTGCAATATTCTGCAGATAAGTACTGCGATCCTCTGTACAGTGTTGCCACTAGTAATTTTATTTTAGACATTTTCGATATCAAATTTTCAGGACGAGCAAAACAAAGTGACGAAGGTCAAACCTACGCTTAAACTATGCAATTGCATCAGTAGGTACGTGCCTTTTCTAAGAAAGTAATACATTTTTAGGTATATGATTTAAAAGGATATTTTAAACACAACTTACAAAATAAATAATCAGAATGGTATTACTTACTATCGCCATCTGTTGAGAAACTGTTGTCTTTCGTAAGTTCTCACAAAGCACCGCATCTTTACAGCTGGCTTCTTATACTTAGAGATCGCTTCAGGAGATAGACAAATTCAAACCCTTGTGGTGAACGCAATGATTAATTTTTGTCTACATAATGAAGCTCTAAAGGGAAATGTGATCAGGGAACTGCTCTTATTTATAAGTTACTAGCTGTCCCGACACACGTTGTTCTGTCTTGTTCCCGCAATTTTTTACTAAATTTCTCACCGTTTACACCTTCTCTGATACGATTATTTTCAGATCAAAATTAGCCAAATCGATCGAGCCGTTCTCGAGTTTTAACGAGACATTCAAATTGCAATGCATTTTTATATATAAGAAGATTACGTCATATTGTATAAACTAACAAAGAACAGCAACATCTCAGAAAAGGAGAACGGTACTAACAGTTTGAAAAGGACATGGTCCAAAATTCTGACTAAAAAAACCCAGCGTCGAGAGCAATGAAATGTTTGCCAATGGGTTCACTTTAAATCATATTTAGTGTTACCAAAGAGGCAACCCTGAAATACGCAGGGTTAATAGAAGTTATTAGCAAGAATAAAATCCAAAATCATAGTCGGTGAAATGTGTAAGGTGTATATGAATTTGTTATTGTAGTAACTATAAGAAAATGTGATTAGATAGCTGTTGTAGGTAGGTAGGTGTAGGCATAGATTAGAGTTGTAACGGAACATCCGCAAGAAATCGTACCTCCGTACATTGAAACTGTAGGCGTAATATGTACGAGTATACCAACAAATTCAATACCAAAGCCTACACCTACACAGACCAAGATATGTAATATATTACAATCACGTTTTTAATGTCTTTCGGGAATTGTCATTTTTCATACATTGTCTGACGTCTGTCGGTTCCATATAAAAACTGATATTCTGGATAATATTGTTTTATATAATATAATTATATAAAACAATCAAATCAAATCAAATCAAATCGTTTATTCACGTGAATGTGGTTTTACAATGGTGGTTTACATTAACTGATAAGAGTACATGCACATCCTACCATTACAATGGTTTGTGAATATCTTGTGAAATTACATAAAAGACAAAATAAAAAATTTATTAAAACGTATCAGTCAATAATTACATTACAATTAAAATATGATGCCAATTCCTAATATATTCCTATAATTACTTCTCAAATATTTAAAGTAAGATAATTAATTCATCACAGTACTAATAAATAAAATTTAACCTCATAATTTAACAGTTCATAAGTAAAATAATAATAGAAATAATAATAATAATATGTCAATACTTAATTACAAAAAATAAAGCTAAAATACGTCACAAAATGTCAAAAATTACAAAAATAATTATAATAACTTCATCTTTTCATTTATAAAAAATAAGTACATTAAAATCTTAAAACTACATAATATAATACCTAACCAATAATATCTAAAATTTCGAATTATTTAGAAAGTCTTTAGCCGAGTAGTAACATTTTTCCGCTAAATAGTCTTTTAGGCGCCTCTTAAATGACCCTAATTCCAATAATTTAATTTCTTTAGGTATTCTATTAAATATTTGAATTGCCATGCAGAAGATACTTTTGTGCATTAATTCGGTATTTACTTTTATGCTTCTTAGTCTACAGTTATCCCTTCGGATGTGTTTATGTAACAATATGTGATATTGTTTATAATATAATTGATAAATAAAGATATGTATTCTTGCACATAACTTCTAAGCCCGACGTTTTTCGAGTTTGCCCTTATGGTGACATTATATATTATAATGTGATGTGGGTTCGATTCCCGCATTGGAACAACAAAAAAAAAAGTTGTTTCTAAGTTTGGTTAGGACAATGCAAGCTGATCACCTGACTGTCTGGTAAGAAAGATGATCCATGCGTCGGATGGACATGTAAAAAGTCGGACCTGCGCCTGATCTTTTGACAGTCGTGTCGGTTATCCGTCCCACTGGGTGTGTTATAAGAATAAAGGAAGAGAGAGTGCTCTTGTGTACTGCGCACACACATAGGTTCTATAAAATTACTCCTGAGTTTGTCTGGTCTGGTTTCAATGAAGCCGGCCACCTTCACCAAAATCGATGCGGGGAGTTATATTATATATGTAAAGTTAACACATTAGCAACCATTTTGTTTCTGTTGATTCTGGGTAAATTTCGGTCCATCACCTTTGGTTATAGCCACAATAGATGGCGATAATAAGGCTTCTAGATCACAGTATCGAAGACGTCTGTATATAAGGCTCACGAATATTTTATACTGAGGTGAGTACTGGCTATAGAGTACTCAGGAATATGGTAATTATGATGTTTTACTGGTAGTTGTCAATGACTTTTGTTATTATCTCTCTGTTATTATTTTGATTCAATAAAAATTATCAGGCAGTAGAACCAGGCGTTCGTCACTCGCTCAAGAACATTTGTTATTCTGCGTGTCTCTTACGATGCAATCGACAAAGGGCCGCCGCACGCCCGCCAGAGCACTCACACCGCACGTTTCCGCGGTTTTGCGTCGAAATGCCATGTAATTATAGTGCAGTGGTTGGATGCAGTATAGTAGTTTAACAACAAAATTAGGAGTTTTTGATCTCTTTTGATGCCTACTGCATTTAGTTTTAATTAGGTGCATTCTTGCGATGGCGCGTTTACACCTGAGCACGGCTGTTTGTGCGCGTACTTATGGTACATTCTTTATAGCTGTGAAAAGCAAATATCATTATTAAGATTTTGTAGGCGTTTTTAGCGTAGGTATTTTTGATTTTGTATGGGAGTGATGTATCTGTTACGTAGTAACTATTTATTATTCTATGGTAGAACTGCCAGCTAGCGGGTAGAAGTAACTTTGTTACGGGTGAAATTAAAAATAAAAGATGTATTTCCCGTGACAATATATATTTTAAAAAATAAGGTAAGGGTCGTAGGCAGAAGGCCGTACGTATCTGGTTTAGCTTCTTGGGTGTCTGTGGGTATCGAAGGGGCTTTAAACCACGTGGGAACTTAGCTGAGTCCGGGAGGGTAACACTTGGTGAGGGCGAAATGGGGTTGCAACTTCTAGTAACGTCTCTCTGTCACCGCTACGTCCGATCGTCGTCGATAGATCGTCCAAGGGGGGCGGTGCAGCCTGATTCCCAAATCCAGTTATACAGTCCGGAATGTCTAGCGGCCTCAGAAAGCCGGTTATGGGAAAATAGCCAATAGTCCTTAATATAAGGGTGTCTTTATCCCGGTATATAGGTCCCGTGGACACGGGGTTAAAATATAATTATTATAACGACTACATCTTGGTCTATAGAAAATTTTATTCGAAAAGCAAACGTCATTCTAAAAAGTGCCATATATACCCTTATCCTTCCTCTTTTTTTTAACTTTTGACAACTATAAAAACTATAGCGTAAAGAGAAAAAATCCATAAATCAAAATAAAATATATTATATTAATAATCAATATATTATGTAATATAATAATGCAAATCTATTGTATTTTCATTATTATTCAAAATTAAATTAGTATTTTTTAAGATTTAAGACGGAAAAATCGATCTACGAATTAAGTATTAAAGCAAGGCTGACGCCGTTTTAGTAAGGACGTCTGCCGATAGATGGCGCTTTAAGCCTCTGAAAATGACTAAATAATTTAAGTATAAAAAATCATAGATGACGCAAGTAACGCCGAAATAATCGATTTTACGGAAAGGAAATGTAACTACGTTACAACTTATGAATATAACGCTGTATTCTATATTAAACATAGCATCTATATACTAGTATACAGAATGTCCCAGAAAGTATGATCAAGCAGAGTTTTTTGGATGGATCACCCCTTGAGCTATCCAAGTCACGCCTATGTACGACCCTACGATCTTCTATAGTTTTCGAGCTATGATGGTATTTTTTTAATTTTTCGGCCTAAACAAATAACATTTTATTTTAATAATCCTTAATTTGTATCTGTACAAAATGTACTTCAATGCTTAAAATAACCAGCCTTCAGCCTATGCCTTTTGACATAAACAAAAACTCATGAACTCGCTGTTTTCCTCGGATAAAACCTAACTAGATTGATTTATATTTGTTGAATTGTTATGTACAAAAATCATCTGTGTGTGTGTGCCTGTTTGTAATTGAACTCCGTTTAAACGGCTGAACCGATTTTGATAAAAAAAATTGTGGTGTTCAAGTGGATTCAAGAATAATTTAGATACAATTTGGTCCACTAATTGATGTTTTTTTATTTATATTTTATAATTGGCCCACCACACATACCCACCACTGCAACTCTTCTGTAGCCAGCGGTAATTAATCACAAAAACCCTTTGATTTTGATGATGTTGATCTCAGGGGTGTTCTAAATCTGTCTGGGACCCGCAACGAAATTAATCATAAGATAGAGAAGGAGTAGGAAATGTTCTAGTTTCCCTCCCCAAGCAAGGCGGGAGACAGCAAAATTGTAATAAAAGGGGAATCACCACGGGAATAATGAAAAAGAAGAAAATATTATGACTTCAAGACTAAATGTTGATAATATTTCTATTTTAGAAACTTCTATTATATTAGATACTCCTTAATTGGCAACCAAATATGTAGTCTGCTACCGACCAAATCTGTATGTGTGTTAAAGCTTTTAGAAGACCCGTGTCTCAGCTGTAGTAGGGACGTTCTTGTTAGTGGAGGGAGGGTCTTTTGCGATTTTGGTACTGTATGTAATTATGTGATGATGGATAATATAATATGTGGGGTAAATAAAACACGTATTAGAAAATACTACAGCTCATATAATCGAAGTTACACTTTCATTTCAACAATGATCACATGATTTTATTTATCGCACCGCATAGAATATATCATTCGCATACAACTTGAATCATTTATGAAAACATTTGCTTATTACATATTTACATAAAAATCGGCAAATACAACTTTTTACATTAGCTTTTTACAATTTCGCTTCCTATTTACAATTTTTATTTTTTATTTTATTTAACATATTATCAATCTTATATAAAATTTGGTCAATTCTTATCAAACATAAAAATATCTAATTCTACTGTTATATAAAATCGATCAAATAAATAATTACGTTGAAAATAGTGATATTAAAAGACGTAAATATTTTATATTTTATATATACTGGTTTGTTTTTATGAAGGGTGCCAATATAAGCAATTATTTTAGAACTATCTAAAACTAAGGATTTGAAAAACTTTAAACATAATCAAATTGTTTCGTCTTAATAACTTTAGAATATTTAAAATAAAGTTAACCAAAATTATTTGTCAAATTCTTTTGATCTATCATTAGGTGTATTTTTATGATTTGATGAATTGTGATTTTAATTAGGGCTTTTTAGTACCTTAACTATTATTTGACACTTTCTGGACCCTTTTAGTTTTTTGGAGTTTACTCCTTTAGAAACGATTTTCATATATAAGCCCGGGGGTATCTATGAGAGTAAAATAGAATTCACGATATCACACGGTCACACGGTACGGTATCACACGATGTTAGCCGAAGATGCGTCGGTCGCTTTGCATTGCACACCAAATTTTAATTTTTAGAGTAAACTCCTGTCTGCGCCGGAGCTGACACACACACTTTTTTTTAATTTCAAGTTTGATGAATTTGAGGGAGAAATAGTCCAAGATGTTTTTAAATAGTGACGTAATACTCTTTTTTATAAAATAAGATTTTTTAACATAAGAAAGGGCGAAAAAGATAATTATGCAATTATGTTTAATAAGTATAATAGTAGTTTTTAGTGTACGAAATATGAAATTTATAAGTAGCCCCTAATTTTATTTATAACTCTTGTTTTCAGGGCTAAGAAGCAATGAAAGAATGGATATAAATTACTAAAAATATGAACAACAATGAATATTCTTCTTAAGGTTCTCTTCTAATATTATTCTAAAACAGAGTATAAATAATATTTAAGAAATTAGTTTAGGTTTAGGCTTCATGATAATATCTCAATGCTAAAAGCATTTTAAGCATTAATGAGGTAAAAATGGGGAATAATATTATCATCATACAAAAGCAGAATATGAATATTACTTGTAAGAAGTGTATTGATACCATACATGATAAATTGACTTTCAAGTGTAAACTCCAAGTTAGACATGAGTAAAATACACGTAAGAATTCATAGTTCGATTGAACTACTTCACAAGCATCATATCCTTCATTTACTCAGTTTCAATACAAGTGTCTTTAGTTCTTATAATGCAACACTCGCGTCCCGCGGAAAAATGGTTAACTGACTCTATTGTTGCGCAAATAAACTTAAAATACAATAAAAAAAATGTGTAAAATCGATTGTCACAGCCGCATATATAAATTTTTATACGTTAAATTTTATTTATTTGCGCAATATATTAACTCGTATGCAGCAATAAACTGGACTAACTGAACGACTGAACTAAAAGAGTGATATAAGATAAAATGTTCATGACATACACATTCACAGACACATTCTGAGCACGTCTACTGTCGCAAGCGTCTCTACTTTTCTGAAGAATAATTTTATTTAAATTAATAAATAATAGTATTTACCCATAAAAGAATACCTTGATACATTGGTATTCTTTTTTATTAAAAAAATATCAACATTTCTATTCACAGTACAAGTGGACACCCGTTTTGCAATAATATATCCATTGATAAAATATAATATAAGTATTATAAAAAAAACAACGCTTATCATAGCGCGATTTCGCATAAAAAATTTAGTCTATTGAAATTAAAGTTCGTCAACGTATTATAATTGTTTTTGAAAATCTATCAATGAAATTGTTTTCATTTCGTATGTCGTCAAAATAAGTAAAATTTTGATATAATATTAAAACACAAACATGTATTCTTGTTTACAAAATAAAACACCAACTAATCACACACACAACTTACATTTACAACAAAAAAACAAACAAACACATACATTACGCGACGAGCAAGTAACATTGTATTACCTTGTATACAAACCAATTTCGGTAAAAATAACATTACTTATAAGGGAGCACAGCTGTTTAACAAACTACCAAAATCTGTAAAAGAAGCGAAATCTTTGAATACTTTTAAACGATTATTACGCAATTACATTAACGACAACTAAATCCTCAACCTTATTATAATAATTATTCAAATATAACCAGTGATAGCTTTTGTACTTGGACCACCACCCAAGATGTATAGCAAAGACATTCGCTTCTTAATAATTATTATGTTTTTTTTTATCTTGCACTGTCGAAATTTAAAACGTTGTAACATTTTATTGTTCTCATGTAAGTGACGAAATGTCTTAATGGGAAATAAAGATCTTTAAACCAAAAAACACAATCAATAGATAGATTATTATGTATATATACCTCAACCAAACGAGTTAATAATTTTGGTAAGGTAGTATTTAAATCTTGATTGCAACGGATAACTCATGTTATATTTGTTTAATATTTCTTTGCAAATCGTAAGTATTAATATAATTGAACCTAACTTGTGATAAATACTTGCCAAAATCAACAGCCTACAATATAAATTACTTTATAACCTAATTTAACATTCTAATTGGTGTTTCAAAGAGAACTACCTACTTTATTATCCTATAATAAATGACTGATAATAAAATTCTAACAAGCAAGATAAGCATAAAAATGCAGGCGTCTCTATGTCTGTGTTCTTACAATACTCGTGTTTTTATCTAAAATATAATAACATTATAGGTAGTCATGAATGTTTACCGGTAAGTTTGCAAGTTGTAATATTATTGTTTTGTTAGCTTTGTGATTTGCACTATAACTTTTGGTACAGTACTAATTTTGGTCATATTTTTCAATTAACTTCATTTTAAGACGTAATTCTTGTATTGGATGTACCTATAAGAAAATCTTAAACATGTTTTACCGCTTATTTAATTGTACAATATTTTTTTTCTTTATAACGTTATTAAAAAGCTAGTATCAGTAGTAAAAAATAAATAAAGAAATTAATAATGAGGGAATTGATGATTTTTATAACAAACATTACCTACATCTTTCATGAATAACTTTCAATAAAAAATTCCATACAGACCTTATCAAAGTTGCTATTCTGATCTATTGTTTTAAGAAATTGAAAAAGAAATGAATTGATCCCATTACTTAACGCGTAAAAGCTAAAACAAACTAATCTATAAATACGCTCTTATCTATATCTATTTACATTAAGTTTAAGATAATAAAACAGAATTATCGAAATTTCGTAGTGTTTTAGGCACTATTTAGACAGCCATCAATCTTAAATCTTATAACGAAGCTTTACTTAGACTACGTCTTAAAAACGTTTACAATCTACTTGTCAATAGGCAGGTAGTAACAATATATTCTAGTGTGTATACAGAATATGACGTGCTAACCTCATACAAAACAGTCGCTTACATAGATAAGGGCACGTTTCCGATGCATTTACCACACTAAAATAAAAGTCACTTTGGCCTAAGCCCCTTTACGATTTAGCACCAATTAAAACATGTCTACATAATCGCAACTCGGAAGTTGGCGGCAAGAAACATCATAGAAGTAGAGAGCCCTTACAAAAATTTGTTACAATAGGCTGAGTGAAAATTTTACATTATCAATAATAATAGACCGGGTAACTTTTCCTACTGCGAATTCCCAAGCTGCCATAAGCAAGACATGATTGAAGCGGGGTTTTACGTAGACCAAAAAAAAACATTAAATTCACACAAAAATGTTAATCCCCTTTGTAATAATCATAATCTAATCTAAATAAATACAGCTATATTTTATTGTAAGGATTCATAACTAGCTATTTATTGTGAGGAAACTGAAAAACTAATATTTGGATTAATCATAATAAGTAGGTAAATGCATCAAATACGAATAAGTTTAACTTAGGATTTGCCCACCTCGGTATGCATTAGCTTATCAAGAAATCAAATCAACTTTTATCAATATATTTTGTCAAATGATAAATTCCATATGGCGGTAGGTAGCTATTAATAGCTTGTGTCTATACTTTATATAATATGCTTTTATACCTATATTATCTGTTCGTATGCTCCTTGTCTAGTGTATTGCTATTTCTAACTATGATTTATTTACATCTACATATAGGAACCTATGAAAAAACACAGCATTTCCGAAATTCCTTGATGTTTTAAAATAAAGTGATATTTACAATAAACGTTAGTAAAAACATGGTAGGTTATAAAATATCGTTTGGTTCCTCGTACCGGATAAAACGTGAACAAAATTATAGGTATAATGATGTATTTAAAGTATTAAAAATATCGTCTAAAGTATTGGCTAAAGCGTCTGTCGATAAAGCATTTTGATAATCACGTCTGCGAGTCCGTTTCAGCATTCTTTCACTATCTACGATATCACTAGGTACAGTCTGTCACATCCGAAACATGGGAACAGCGAAGAAAACTACGGCTGACCGACTCTCTCTTCGCGCGATGGAATCGGGTTAATTATTTCACTGACACGACTCTTATCTGAACACCATTGTCACTGAATACAATGTAAAAATAGCATGTGTGAAGATCACACGCGATAGAAGTGAAACCTTCAAAATTACGTGTTGTGGTTGAGTCTGATAAGTTAACATATAATATTAGTTTGATGGGCTGTAGACAGATGGCGCTGAGCACTAGTTGCATCGAGCTATTGCTTGTTATTCCATAATAGCTATACTGATAGTATATGTTTTTCGTTTAGTATATAAGTATTAATAGAATTCAAATCACAACGATACTAAAGCAGGTTCCACTTCAAACAGAAAGGTAAGAAAGAAAGAAACGTGAAACAATTTTCCCGATGACCTAGGGGATCAGAGGAGGAGGCGCCGAGTTCCGTCGAGTTCAGCATAGGAGTTCGGAGTTGGAGGGCGGTACTCAGCTGGGCAGAGGCCGGGAGGGCGTGGGGCTCGCGGGAGGCACGGGGGATGGCGTAGTCGCACTCTCTGGCGCCGAGTGCGTCCGAGCTGTCGGTGCTGATGGCCAAGGATGCGTTGATACTAACGTTCTGAAATAAAATTATTAAAAATAAAGAAGAAAATTATGACAGTGGCAGAAAAGTGAAGCTATAATACAAGTACAGGTACAGGAAAAAAAAATCAAAATGCATAATAGTATTCTATACACAACAATTTGTTATTATTGTAATATGTGTCTTATTAATATTATTGCATTTATTATTGATAACTGGCCGAAACGACGAACTTAAAAAAATGATACGCAAAAAAAGAATATTACATTATATTCTAGCATCTTTTTGAAAATAGAACGCCAAATTTGAATTTAATCGAGCCGATGGAATTTGTTTGAGAGGACGTAGAACTTTATCTGTCGTAAATTTTCTTAACAATGGAAAGAAACGAAATTCGTGCGGTGATAAAGTTTTACGTTTTAAAAGAGAAAACAGCAACCCAGATTAAACCAAGCTAGACAGTGTTTTAGGTAATTCTGCTCCAGCATTGAGTACGAATCACACCTGGGTAACTGGTTTTAAACGTGGAAGACAGAGCTGCGAAGACGCCCACAGTTCTGGCCGTCCAAATGAAATCACGAATCCGGACATGATCAAAAAAATTCACAAAATTGTATTGAATGATCGGCGCTTAAAGTTGCGAGAGATAGCAGAGATAGCGAGCATTTCATCTGAATGCGTTTTCAATATTTTGCACCAACATTTGGGAATGAAAAAGCCAATGAAGTAGACCAAAAGCAACGAGTAGACGATTCATCGGAGTGTTTGGCGCTGTTTAACCGAGATCCTAATGAGTTTTTGCGGCATTATGTAACAGTCGATGAAACCTGGATACATCATTATACTCGCGAGACAAAGGAACAATCTAAGCAGTGGACTGAGAGTGGAAAACCTGCGCCGAAGAAAGCAAAAACGGTTTTGTCGGCCGGCAAAGTGATGGCGACTGTTTTTTGGGATGCTCGAGGGATTATTTTAGTGGATTATCTGCAAAAAGGAAAAAAAATAAATGGAGAGTACTACGCAAGCTTGCTGCAAAAATTAAGTGAAGAAATCCAGAAGAAACGACCACATTTGCCAAAAAAAAAATTTTGTTCCACCATGACAATGCACCTGCACACACGTCAATGGTTGCAATCGCTAAACTCCATGAATTGCGGTTCGAATTGCTACCGCATCCACCCTATTCCCCGGATCTGGCCCCGTGCGACTTCCACTTATTCCCAAACCTGAAGAAATGGTTAGGTGGCCAGAGATTTTTTGCCGTGGACGAGTATTTTGAGGGGTTGGAGAAAACATTTTATCAAACTGGTGTAACGGCATTGGCGAAGTGCTGGACTAAATGCATCGAGGTAGAAGGAAACTACGTTGAGAAATATTTATTTTTATATTTAAAATTTATTTTAAATAGATTTTTGAAGTTTTTCTTTGTCGTTTCGGAAACTTATCAATCAGCCCTCGTATATATATATATATATATACGAGGGCTGATTGATATATATATATATATATATATGTGTGTATAATTTTTTTTTATAACATTCAGTTAACAAAACCTTGTATTTTATTCTGAATAACATTTTTTTTTTTTTTAAGAAAATGCTGAAGAACACAAACGACCAAAATAATAAAGAATATAATATTTTATTGCGATATAAATTAAAATTGTATATTGCTATCGACAGTTGAAAATTAAACAATTTTACTTATTAGAAGAAAACAATATAAGGAACAAAGAACATATTATAGAAACAATCCTAGTAAAACTATACGAAGAATTTATATTACATTTAGAACAATAAAGTCGTCTGTATTTTTCTGCTGTTTTATCACTGTCAACGGTGATTTATAAGGGGGTTATATTAAAATTAATGAATTAATGACGCCAAATAATTATAGTACCTTGTATATGGAGACATATTTGACGCAGCTGGAGGTGTTGGCACGGCTGCTGTGTCGGGATGGAGGAAGTTCCTCCGTTGTTCCGACCGATCCCAACACTGCTGCATACACCTCGCCATCACGTCAGGTAAACTATTCACCTGCTCCTGAAAATGGAGAAAGTTAGCTTTGAAATAAGTGCATACTGTTAGTATGTTCTGACTTGTCAAATATCCACGTGCCGGTTAAAAGTTCCAGATAGATTTCTAAAATTATTGCAATTTTTTTGTATTTAAATTATCATTGATATTATTTATTAATTTTTGTATGTAGTGTTACCAGAAGTCACAAGGTTGAAAGGTTGAATTTTGCAATTAGGCATGATTGGCCAAATCCGAAAATATAATAGCAAAAAATGCTGATGGGAGTTGCAAGCCCTATATTTGAATAAAAACTGAAATTGCATCATTTGATGCATATTTTGATAGATCAATTTCCCTAACGAGGAATTAAACCGACTGCTTTTGGAAGAAAAATACATACCCTGTATTATTACAACATTCGATAGTTTGTTATATAACATATCATAATATAATATTTTATATGTATGAGCATAGTCAAGTATTCATAATAATGTTTGTTACTTACTTGTAATGTAGTTAATTTTTCTTCTAAGCTAGTCAGTCGTTCTTCTATACTGTCTTGCCTTGTACTCATGTCTGATACGATCTCGTAGACCGTATTCTGCGTCTGTAAAAGGAACGGGTCCTACTATCAATGGCATTGTAGCTCAATAGATATTGTTGAATAAAGTCATACGTTTGTGTAAAGTGTAATTTGTGTATAGGTATAATGATTTTATTATTATAAATCAAAACGTTGTGCATCATTAAATTTAGGTGTGCTTAATAATATTATGTTTGAGTTTATAATAAGCCATTATTATTAATATGTATTGTATTTGGTGCCATTTTGTTTTTGGTCAAGACGGACAATGATATTATAAGCATCAGTGTATTTTTACTATACAATTGCTTATCGATTATTATTTTTATTTCGAAGTATTAGTACCAAGGACAATTAATATGTGTTTTAAATTCCCAGGTAAATGTTCCATATCGTAAGTGTTATGTGCTAATATTATTTCACTAAAGCGTGTAGTTATGCAATCTAGCGGCAAAACGTCCAATGACTTGCATATTGTTACATAATTTTATAGCTTAGTCATTTAACTAGATTTATTTCATTTACCTGTGTTGCATTTCCATTTCATTGGCCTGTTTAAAAGGCTTTGTAACTAGCTACCTACCTATCTTAACACACATTTTTAACAACACAAGGGTTGTTTTAAATAAAAGTGCTTTCTAAAACTAAATGGGTGTTGTATGGTTGTAGCATTCCATTGAATACGAGTTTTGTCAATCTTACCTTTGCCATATCTGTTATAGTATTTGCATTGTCCATTAGCTTCCGTTGATCCATTTTCACTTTCCGCAACCTGCAAAAGGATATAAATTGTGTTTGCAATTTATAGCAAATGAGCGATTCTGATTCCTTTTTTCAATTTTCCTTTTATATTAAAACAATAAGAACCTATCTGAAATATTCTATCTTTTCTATTGTTTGTTTATTATGTTTTCATCAAGTCGTATTTTTTAAATAATATTTGCCTGACCTAAGAGGGTTTTATATACAAATTTAATTGGCACTTAAGCAGGTCAACAATTCACAAATCGTTTTCAGATTTAAGCATCATTTATCAACTTTGAGCACTCCGGGGTACTTACGCATAAATAGCCAACAAAAATTTCCTTTGATGTGTCCTCACTCGGCCAGGGTGTACCCTTTTCACAAGCCGAGTGTGTTTGTATATTAACCATGTTTCCCTCAATACATTAGCTGCTGCATTCTTCAACTGAAATATTAATTTTTCTAATGACCATGCGATCTCTTGTACACATAAAATTAACTACATTCAAACATAGCATTGAAAGAAGTGTTAAAAGGTACATGCTAGCGTTAATTTTAAAAATATAAGAATTTAATTACAAATTATCACAAACACAGTTTTGTCATTCTGATTAGAACAATGAATAATGTTTCATGCAATAAACAACATGTAAATGTAATAATTAGTGTCAGCTAAATAGTGACTGTTATGCTTTAGGTAAAAACTTTAAAGATTATGACTATAATTTGCATTAGGAGAAAGTAGCTTTGTTATGGCTTAGAACTATCAAGTCTAAGATGAGTACTATTATTAAGAAGAGGTTAGAGGTTTGAGGGCCTATCTACGTTGTGAGCTTTAACTTTGAACCCTTACCTTCCCTTCTCCGGTTTGCTATCGTAACAACCTTACCTTTTTTGTGAGCTGGGTTTCCATCATGAAGTTATGAACATGTTTCTCCGCTCTAGTTAACTCTAATTTTCTCGACGCAACAGTCACTAATAATGCTGTACACCCAGCGCCCTGTTAATTAGATTAACAATTGTGGTGAAATGATGTTAATGAAATACTTACTCTTTTAGTAAGTTGTGTGTCCATCATGAAGTTATGTACGTGCTTCTCGGCTCTAGTTAATTCTAACTTTCTTGAAACAACCGCGACTAATAACGCTGTGCATCCAGCTCCCTGTTAAGTGAATATCTTAATGTAAAATGCAAGCGAATGTGTAAAAGCATTCATCACATTCCATTATGAAAACAAAAATGTTCAGGCTAAAAGAAAACAATCTTTAGCTATGCGATACCATTAATATTGCATTAGATAGTAATTTTAACATTATATTTAAAGCAAACAGCTCCTAAGCTTTAACTAAATATAACTCAAAGAATATTGGTATCGAAATATCATCAACGAAGAATATTAAGTTAAAGCTTTTAACGATAGTTATTTTATTTAAATATGTAGACAATTATTTTTAAAGCTATTTCATTTGTGTGAAATTTTAAAAGAAAATATGAGAAAATCGTTGCTAATTTACTAAAATTTTTGCCTTTTTTGTGATACGCGTTTTTAAATATACAACGATTTTAACATATTTTTACTATATTTAAGGTAGCATTTATATTATTTTTTATTTTTAGTGCTTACTGTTCTAATAGTGCATCTTATTATTTTTTAAATCTATCCACACATTCTTGATTTAGCACACGCTAGAGACGTGCTTTTTGATACGATTCTCATCAGATTAAAATATAATTTGAGGAAAAGTGAGCCATTTTAAAAACAAACTCATTGTGCAATTCAGTGAAACAGATAGTTAAGTGAAGAGAACTAGAGATAGTAAGGAGTAATGAAGCATTCCATTCTACAAAATGTAAAGACTAGTAGCTGGCTTTAACAGGGAAATGGACGTTATAGTTTATTCAAAACAATAATATATAGGTACGATAAACATAATTGATAGCCTAGTTACTACTATCGAAGAATAAGTTTGTACATCGAGTGTAAGTGGGCTTGTGATCACATAAATTGTTTATACAAAGTATTACCGTGAGCCAGTCAGTGAAACGACAGAAATTACATCCAACATCAATTCCATTGAGTGTTACAGTCAGTGTTTTGTGTTAATCGTTTGTCACATTGCGGTGTTAGTGTTGACTGACGTTCAAATAAACATCAATATAATATAAAACCTTCAAATTCTTCTGGATTCGATTTTCTGGTGCGGCAGTAAATTTTACAAACAATTTTGTTCTGTCCATTGACGTTATTGCTTTTAGGCCAAAACAATTATAGTTTGCACGTCACACGTCACGTGTTTGCCGGGATCAGGAAATCGAACTAGTTTTACTTTCAACTTTTGTTATTGATACTTTAGTTTACGGTCAGTCAACACAAACTTGTGTTGTTTGTAAAGAACTTACCATAATACCGGTGCTAACGGCGATACCTCTGCCACAATACGTGTTTGGTACAATATCACCAAAACCAACGGAGAGAAATGTTATAGCAATAAGCCACATTGCATTGAGTAGATTTGCGTGCTCCTCATCGTGAAACCTTTTGAAAATAAATGTCAACTCTTTATATCTTATGATTTCCTAGTGTGTACCATTCTAGTGTAGACGCAAAAAAAATCGAAATAGATATAAAAATAGAAGGAAATGTAAACCGTATTGAATTTGAAGAGTTTGACTTTGATTGTGATATAGTTATATTTATTTGTCTTCTATCTGATACAAAAAATGGCTCACCTTTACCCGATATATTATTAAGACAAAGCAAGATCGGTAAAAGCGAGATAGTTCTTGCTGTGTCTGTACAATGTACATTGACAACACAGGACATACACCCATAAGCCTATTACGTCATACATACCACCATACCACAGGTGAGAGTAATGCCGCGGCCGCAGTAAGTGTTGGGAACTATGTCGCCGTAGCCGACACAGAGGAACGTTATAGCGGTCAGCCACATTGAGTTTAGCAAATTAGCATGATCTTCGTCGTGGAACCTGGGAGCCAAAACGCCCGACAAGAACGAAACGATAACCGAAATTTATTTAAATATACCATTTTTACTAATTAGTTGTCTTAAACTAACTCTTCAATATAATGAATATATCATAACGACAAGAACAACATATAGTAACATGCCTTTTCAACAAGCTACATGAATATTACGTACTTCCAGTATGCGTGCACACTAAACACAGAATTGAATTTACCAACTTTACCATTGCCATGCTCCGCAATAACCGTCATTGGTTAAAAAAATATAAATTCAAACACAGAATTCGAAGCATAGAGACAGAGTAGAACTTAAATAGTAGTTTGCGACAAAAGTGCGGTGCTTAGTGCGAAAAGCGAAACCGACCGTGTAGCTGCAGTTCGTAACTTGGGCAAGTTACCTTTATAAGCGTAAGTTGAATGTGAACTGCTGTAAATGTGCACCAACCACTTTTGAGGCTCGTGTTATGCGGACACTTCATAATTAATGTGCAAACTTTGACAAGCGTGGATTTCATCACGGCACTTTTCTCGAGATGACTCTTTACTAACACATATAGCACAACCAAGAAGCCTTCCAATCTAGTTCTAAACGTCAATAACATTAAACCACTTATATAAATTATACAGCATAGTGTTTGGTAATTACGAATACTACGATAACAAAAGTATTCAAAGTCAAACTCTTATGATATCACTGTGATATTTTTTACTACAATAACAGGTTTTAAAGTATCAAATAAAATATAAAGAAAAGACACAAGAAAATATTTGCAAATTATAAACAATACGGTCACTAACACAAACTTAACTCAAGAATTACTATTTTGTCAAATTTTCATTGTGATCACTCGCAGATAGCTGATCGCGTTAGTATCAAAATTAAAAATTTGACAAGCTACATGTATGGCATATAACGCCACAGTATAAGCATTAAGCATACCTCGGAAGGCAAGTACATCAATAAAATATAATATCACGAGAACAAAATACATAAGTGATTAAAATCAAATGAAAGCAATCAATGATGATTAAATGAACAGCTCGTAGATACACATAAACTAAATGACAAGTCATGGTATATCATTTTTATCGATATATTAATTTAGTCAACATAATATTTTTATTGATGTATAGTTTAGTACTAACCTTTCACACTGCCTAAGGTCCAGCTAGCGATTATCCAAAGTGATACCATAAACACAAGTAAAACGGTACCGGGGCATATAGTCATTAATGTTTTAAGAACAAACCTGGAAAAGATCAATGTGACAGTCGGTATCATCATCTATAATATGTGAATCTATACGTGAAGCTGCTAGAATGAGCGAACGGTGGAGTATGATATTTGGCACAGTTTTATTTTGTACGGATAAAGTTGAGCAGAAACCTATTATTTTTTTAAATAATTCTTAAAATTAATAAAAATAACAACAACACACTGCCTCAGATTATTATCAACACATATCTACTACCGTGCGATTGATAGATACCATTTTGTAACACGTTGACGTTAGTCAATCTGTCATTTACCTTTATTTTTTCAAGACCAATAACCCTTTCAAAACTAACAAATTATATGAATTATTATGCGCGAATTTTGGCCATATTTCTGGCCAAAATTCGTAGCTATTCTAGCAGTAGTTTTATACTTTGAGATAATATATTTACACAATATTATATTGTTACTATTCTATTCTGGGTAATTTGGAATTTGACAATTTGAGTTCTGTTGATTGTCTACATAAAAATGAAAATTGATAAATTATTATTATGTATTATTTATGAGTTCTATAAATATATTGCTTTACAATTTCCATAAGGCACATATAAAATTTAAAGTATATACATTACCTAGTATTAAAGTTAATTCTGTTTAAGGCTCCTATACTTCTTGAAGAGGCGTCTGTGAATAGTTTACTATGAAGAAGCATCACGCGGCAAATAAGGTAGAGGCGAAAGAACATTGGAAGTGACAACGTGACGTCATATGGCACCTGAAATAATAATTACATCTCGTACTATAGTCATTACAATTGTGTCATTTGAGTCATTTAATCTAAGTAGAAAACACCAATGACACCTAGTGGTACAATCAAGTGCGTGATTGCAGAAAGGGAACCAGTGTTTTATTAGGAAACTTAGGTCAAGCGTAGACATTTTAAATGACTATCAAATTACTTTTATATACCTAATAATTAAACTTTAACTCACAATATTGTGATTTTAAAAAGTAATCACTATTAAAGTAGACATCGAAAAGAACAATCGAACGTTAGTTAATATCTTTCATATTAGTATTTTATAATGTTCTATATTTACTATTTTTGGATAAGTCAGAGGCCAAAAAGAAGAAGAAGGATGTATGCATTATTACTTTTAATTCGAATAAGATTATTTTAGAAGTCCTCGATTACTTAGTTCAGTGGAGCCACCTGAGTATGATGGCGACGCCAGGACGCCATCCATGCAACTTTAAACTAACTTCCTTCACTTACGAGCACGTCCAGAAATTTCTTGCTCTGACACTGCATGACTATATCACGAAAGTAGGATAACTAGAACTACTAGTAATGGAACATTGTTCACGCCATTTCCAAAATGGCTGACTTAGTTAAGCCAGCCACGGAAACGACGTATTCAAATTCAATACTTTAATGAACGAAAGTACTTTCAACTTCATGAACTTTTAATGTCAGAGATTTATAACAACAATCTTCTGACGAAATATAATATCGCATTTGATTTAATTAAAAAAATATTTAATTTATTAAAAAAATTGGGTTACACAGATTACAGTCACATTCTCATAGAGTGACGAATCACATAAGTATTATCACAAAACACGTCGGTGCATGCTGGTTAAAACAAATTCTCAAAACGGCACTCACAATTTCAAAATCTAAACTTATACAGACCTGAATTTGCTTATACATTGTGCCCTATGGAGAAAAACGTAACTTAAATTAGTTTGCAAACAAACATGAAAAAAAACCATAGATTTCAGACCTTAGGTATAATAATGAGAACAATTGATTTAAGGAAATCAGAAAATCATGATATTAATTATAAATATAAAATTAATAATAATATTAATAATATGCACTATAGTTTCACTTGATGAACTTTTTGACATGAGACTCAAAGTTTTCACGTCTTCACGATGTTACGTAAAATACCAAATTTTAACTCTTTGTGTCGCGTTTTCTACTTGCATATAAAATATTTTATGAAAAAAAGAACAAAAAAGTGTACTGATAAAGCATTTCAAATTATTAAAAAAAAATACGAAACATAGATTCTTTGTCGTCAAATATGACGCAGCATCACTGATGCCAGGCATCTTATTTTACCTAACATTAGTAAGGTTGCGAAACTAAGCTGATAAGCGTGGCTGGTTACGCTTAAGCTTAGAATCTTAAGAACCATCCAGACTTTAGCCGAGAAGCCTCGAGAAGCTCTCTCCTGCTTGTTCTTTCTCGAAGACTTCTCAAAAGAGAGACGATATCTCGCGGCTTGCCATGTGTGTGGATGCCATAAATTCCTAGATTATCACAAATAGTTTTTTTTTTCATTTACAACTTACAACTTCAACCCCTATAACTCCTCCCTTGTTAGCCAGTTTGGTGGTCCACGTGAACGTGTACTGGCCGGGTATGGGGTGACCGCACATATCGCCAGCTCCAGCGCGATCTGCGCAATACGCTGCCAAGTCATCGCTATCCGCCAGTCGTCCGCGCAGTTATCTATCATAAATAACTGAAAAAACAAAGTTTTGGCAGTTAAGCACAATGGCTTTGACAATCGCTTACAAGGAAGTAGTTATGCAAGCGGGATCGTGCCTTTACATCGAAACTTATGTGACTCCTATTTTAATTTTAATCCTCTATTGTGTTTTAATAATTTAACTCTTTCGAACTGATTGATCATTTATTGCAATTGTATTCAAGGAGGACTCAGATGACGTACTTGCTATTTTACAAAATTGTTCAAATTACTCAGGATTGTATGAACTTTATACAGTAAATTCCCTGAAGCTTCTGATGAAATTTGATATTTTGGAGCTTACTCTGGAATATCAGAATATAGTTGGATTGGTTCTGGGAAATAACTTTTACAATACGGCTAGAGAAATCATAGATGAGGAACGTTTCTACTGAATAAATAAAGCTATACTCACTTGTACTTCTAAAGCATGATACGCCACTATTAGGCCAAGTAAAATCACAGTTGACATTGATATTAGCGTTTTTAACGCTTGTGAATAAATTGATGCCTGAAACAAAATAGAAACGAAATAGATTGGGGTGGATATTAAAGTTGTTGAGATAACATAGGAAAAATAGATTATATTATTTTGTTTTTTTTTTTTTATCTTTTACTAAAATAATGTATTAAAAGGCTAAAAATATATAAAACAAAACGGAGAGACAATGTGAGAATAGATTTAGATAACTGAAAATAGTGATGACATTTTGTCAAAAGCGTTTGGGCGCCGATGAGCCTTTGAGCCCAGAATCACAGCCCTCTCTCTAAAAGCCTCCCGGATAAAACACTTAAAAGATAAAAATATTTTTACCTGTAAATGTTATGTAGGTAAAGGATAATAATCTTATACTTTAAACGAGATAATCTTGTATATACGTAATCGTAATCTCGGCAACGGATGCAAGTATATACGTGAAATTTAGTATGCAGAGAGTTTTGGGGGAGAAAAATCGGTCTATCTAGGTTTTATTCTTGGGAAACCGCGCATTTTTAAGTAATATACTGTATTTTTTCTTTCGTCGTGCAACAATATATCAATAATTTCGACTCTAATAATGTCAGTTAGCATTTCGGTTAATTGTTGCGTTGTTCGGAATGTGGTGGGTTCGAACCCCGGTAAAATATTTTTGTTATTTTACTAGAGCTCCGACTGAAGCTCAGTTGCCCAGGTACTAATTAATTTATAATTTATTGTATTAAACCTACTACTGTAATTATTGTAATGAGAATCACACACACACATATTTTATTATGTTATAAGTATTGAAGTGTTAAATAGCGCAGGTTGACGTTATATCCACATAATTTTGAACATTATCGTACGCGCTAGAGAAAATCTCGCAGGAACCGTACCATTTTACCGCGATCAACAGTAGCCTTTGACCGTGGTCTACTTTATTTGTGCCTATCAAAATCGGTCCAATAGCTTCAGAGCCTATTCAATGCAAACAAACAAGACATATCCTTTTTAATTACATTATTATAGAAAAAATCTTCAATAAGTGTGTGGTTTATTAGTATATAATATAACATTTACATTGTCTGATGCCCGTAACAAGTAGTTTGCGAACTTAGCACGGGACCTGACTGGTGTGGTGTGAAAGCGTCCTTAGATATAATATTACCTTCGTATAAACACCGGCACTTGATAATTCATTTTCTATCACCATGATTATAATACCGAACATTCCCATGACTAAGGCGTAGTCACTTATCCTTTTTCTTTTTTCAAATAAAGCCTTTCTTCTACCTAATCTGAAAAAAAAAAATAATATTGTGTTAGTAATAAAATCACATGGGAATTTAAAACAATACCGGCTGACGATATTTTGGCAACCAAAATAAATGTAAAACACTTTCTGATATTTTTTATCTGAGGATAGAAATCGTTTCATTTTGTAAGTCGTCAAAAAGAAACAAGATATCGGAAAATTCGCACACAAAAAATAAAAGTAACAGTAATTTTTTGATTCTAATTTTCACACGTATGTATTATAAGAACTCGAGTCGAAAAAGGCGAGTAGAACTCGCGCACGTAGGGTTCCGTCACAAATTAAAATATATATTATAATATTTTATTCTGTATTCATAATTGTTTTTTCAGCGGCCATTGGAGTTAGGGATTTTAGATTAAGATTATGCATCATGAATGTGAGATTAAATAAAACATTTTGATTAAAAATAATTACTCCGCTTTATTTAGTTAGGCGCTCAAAAGATATGTCGTCTCTGGCCTACGGCAGAATGCAGATTAAGAGTTAGCAGCACGGTTGCCATAAAATAACAATATTTATCGCACAACTCAACCAGACCTTTTACAGTGAAAAGAAATTTTAAAACCATGTTAGTAAAAGGATGTTTTGTAAATGAATTCCGATAGAATTCGACATCGGAAATGGGAATACATTCTCTGTGAAAATTTCAACTGTCTATAGCTATGACGGTTCAGGAGATAAAATCTGGTGACAGACAGACAGACGGACGGACAGTCGCACGGACAGTGTAATAAGGTCCCGCTTTTACTCTTTGGGTACGGAACCACAAAAACTCATGCCGTCTGAATTTTATTCGAGTCCTGAATTTTATACAATTTTTACTGTCTGATATAATAAAAATCAGGCCGGGGTCACTCACGGGAGACACAATCAGGTCTCCGACGATTATAAATAGGACTGGACACTGATAGTATTTTCAATTTATTTTTAATTACGAGGGCTGATTGACAAGTTTCCGAAACGACAAAGAAAAACTTCAAAAATCTATTTAAAATAAATTTATTTCTCAACGTAGTTTCCTTCTACCTCGATGCATTTAGTCCAGCGCTTCTCCAATGCCGTTACACCAGTTTGATAAAATGTTTTCTCCAACCCCTCAAAATACTCGTCCACGGCAACAATGACTTCTTCATTTGATGAAAATCTCTGGCCACCTAACCATTTCTTCAGGTTTGGGAATAAGTGGAAGTCGCACGGGGCCAGATCCGGGGAATAGGGTGGATGCGGTAGCAATTCGAACCGCAATTCATGGAGTTTGGCGACTGCAACCATTGACGTGTGTGCAGGTGCGTTGTCATGGTGGAACAAAATTTTTTTCTTGGCCAAATGTGGTCGTTTCTTCTGGATTTCTTCACTTAATTTTTACAGCAAGTTTGCGTAGTACTCTCCATTTATTGTTTTTCATTTTTGCAGATAATCCACTAAAATAATCCCTCGAGCATCCCAAAAAACAGTCGCCATCACTTTGCCGGCCGACAAAACCGTTTTTGCTTTCTTCGGCGCAGGTTTTCCGCTCTCAGTCCACTGCTTAGATTGTTCTTTTGTCTCGGGAGTATAATGATGTATCCAGGTTTCATCGACTGTTACATAACGCCGCAAAAACTCATTAGGATCTCGGTTAAACAGCGCCAAACACTCCGATGAATCGTCCACTCGACGTTGCTTTTGGTCTACAGTGAGCAAACGCGGCACCCATCGCGCGCAAAGCTTTTTCATTCCCAAATGTTGGTGCAAAATATAAAAAACGCGTTCAGATGAAATGCTCACCATCTCTGCTATCTCTCGCAACTTTAAGCGCCGATTCAATACAATTTTGTGAATTTTTTTGATCATGTCCGGATTCGTGACTTCATTTGGACGGCCAGACCTGTGGGCGTCTTCGCAGCTCTGTCTTCCACGTTTAAAATCAGTTACCCAGGTGTGAATTGTACTCAATGCAGGAGCAGAATTACCGAAAACACTGTCTAGCTTGGTTTTAATCTGTGTTGCTGTTTTCTCTTTTAAAACGTAAAACTTTATCACCGCACGAATTTCGTTTCTTTCCATTGTTAAGAAAATTTACGACAGAGAAAGTTCTACGTCCTCTCAAACAAATTCCATCAGTTCGATTAAATTCAAATATGGCGTTCTATTTTCAAAAAGATGCCAGAATATAATGTAATATTTCTTTTTTGCGTATCATTTTTTTAAGTTCGTCGTTTCGGCCAGTTATCAATCAGCCCAGGTAAAATAGTTATGTAATCATAGAAAATAATAATGATCATTTTTTCTTTAGAATAAGTCGAAAAGACAAGTAGACGTGCAACACGTAAAATAAATGAATTATGAATGCTGGTTTCACTACAGGATCCTTGGTGAAGAGCATCAAGAATGAAATCTATTAAAATTTCACTTTCGAGCTAGCACTGAAGTAATTATTAGGAAATTGTCGACTGATTATATTTTATTAACACTGGCTAATTTCAAACGAGATCATTTCATTACTAGCTCGCAAATTGTTAGATATTAAGATGTATATAATATGTAAATTCATATTTGGCGCCCTGTGTCGTTACGATACTTGCGATTTTAGTGGGAAGCCCCACCCACCCGCGCCCGCGCACGCCGATATGCTAGGTGTCTGTTTTAATGCAATAAACGATTGTGTGAAATAGGCCACTTGTTTGGTAAGACGCGTCCCAATTTGCCCGCCCTCATACTTAAAATAAATATACATGAATTATAGAACCATGTTAAACAAAAGTCAAGTAAATAATGGTCCAACCATTCGTAAATGGCATTGGAGTCGTTTACAAAGTGAAGAAACGCATAAAGTATTCTGAAGACAAACGAAATCGATCGCTCGATGCAAGCTATTTCCGTTGTTTCAAGGCTGCTGCCCATGAAACTTATTAGTTTTTTATATAATTAATGAACTGATTCACATATTATAAAAAGACAGACTATCGGGTCGCAGGAAAAAAATATTTTTCTCACTGATAAGTTTTTTACCATCAATTAGCAACGTGTAGTGAAAGTAGGTGTTACTTTTTGTTCCTAAAAATATATAAAACACATATGACAACCTTGTACAACTGTATCGCCGTGAATACGCGAGTTGTGCAAATTAAACAAACGGATGAAAACGTTGTAAACGCCATCTACGATTTTCTACGTTTCTACGTTCTACGTTTACGCGTGTTCGCCGACATTTACGGTGATAGTGTAAGTGTCGGCGAACACGCCAGAACAAAAGAGAGAATTCATCAAGTTATCCAAAAATAAATTATATAGCTTGGTACATACACAAAAGCTCGACGTGTTATTATAATATATAAATGTAGGTAAATAGAATAAGCTACATTTCATGCTTGCCTTTCATTTATATGTCTACGATAAAAAAATTTAAAGAAGGCGGTACAGTATTGAAATTTTATTATAACATTCCATGTTCATTTTTGCGAAAATGCTCATACATTATCATGTTATACAAATATTGAGTTACGTAGTTTTCAGTTTAAGTTGACTCTGTCGATGGTGTATGAATAATAAATGGCGATCGAGTCGAGTTTATGTGACATTCGTAATGGTTGTAGCAATTCAGTTTACATTTTATATAAACGAATAACTGAGAAAAACATAATTATATAAGGTAGATCAAAATCAACTACGGACATTTTGGGCATATGATCTACTGCTTAATGTAAAGACGATAAGGCTGACAAATAATTAAAAAAATGTATATAAGGCTGACCCCATAGTAGGTGTTTCTCGGGCGTGTGAGTAGCGCGTGTGCCGCGAGCGCGCTGTGTGAGCTTCGCGTTTTGCTGCTCTGCGGCGTGTGTGGAGAGCGCACGCGGCGCGGCGGTCCCTCCACCCACTACTGTTTCGGTCGTCAGTCACCGGGCAGCCTATGCGAGCGCTGAGTGCGCTCTCCACACACGTCGCAGAGCAGCAAAACGCGACGCTCACATAGCGCACTCGCGGCGCGCTCGCGGCGCACGCGCTACTTACTTAAGAAACGCGCACGCATTGGGGGAGGCCTAAATGAAATTACATTGCACTCTCTAATTCATTCATAAGGTCATTAACCTCACAGGAACAGGTGATTTAAAGAGGAAGCAATAACTTTTCCTAAATAACATAAAGACAATCAGCTGTATGAGGTCAATGACCTTAACAGCGCCGTAAAGATCATAATGTAGAGCAGTAGACCAAATGTCCAAAATATCCGTAATTGATTCTGAACAACCTTGTGTACTTTATTATTATTATTATGTTCTTCTCAGTTAATGGCTAGTTAGTTAGCTAGTTAATACTAGCGAATATGCATTAAATTAAACATGTTGAAACTTTGTAACAAGAAGCAGATTATTGTCTGTGTGTTATGATCCCACAAAAAATGAAAATGCAGTGTTGTTTTTTCAAAAGCTTCGCTTTTTTAAGGAATTATAATATTTTGTAATATGTCAATTTTGAAGTAAGAATCATACTTTAAACGACATACTTTAGACAATCTTGTGTATATATAATCGGTTTCTCGAAAACCGCTGCAATTATTACCATGAAATTTAGTATGCAGGTAGTTTTGGGGGAGAAAATCTTACTAGAGTTTTATCCCTGGAATACTGCCCATTTTTAAGGTATATATTATGTTTTTTTATTTCGTCGTGCAAAAATATATCTATAATTTCGACTCTGTTTTGTCAAAACTCGGTTACCCAGGTACTTATATCTTCTATCGGTTACTCAAAATCAATCTGTAGATATAATAATTATAATTCAATGGCTATAATAGTATATGAATCACATCGATTTTAGAGACATATCTTATCGTTCTTTATTATACTATTATGTTCTAGACTGACTACTACGAATTTGACTATTAAATTATAATTAGCTATTAATCTGTGAATTTCTAGCGCTACCTTCAAACGATCAATCCACCTACTCGTACATTTTCATTCGGGCAAAGAAAGGAAACGTTTTTAAATAAAAATGGAAATTTAGGGAGCTAATTAAATTCTTCAGCACTTCTTAACTTCATATTAGAGCGTCCTCAAAGTAAAGATCGTTTTCTTTATGAAACCTAAGAGTGCTTAAGAAAAAGAAACCTTTTTTCCCAGAAATGCTTTAAAGCGAAATTTGGAACAATTCGTATCGGATTAATATTCAATATGATAATATATGCTTATTGTTAATTCTCTTTGATGATACAGACGGTTTTAGGTTTATTTCAAATATTAAGTACTTCTCGACTCGATTCAAGAATAAAGATCTCTATTGTCTATATTAAGCGAATGTAACTTATTTTCTCATATTGTATTTTCAATAATACTCTCACATGCTGGCAAACAGAGAGAAAAAGAAATACTAAAAATATGAGTTCATCTCAAAAACACAGATTTTAATGACGAACATAATAGTTTAAAAGTAAATAATACCTTTAGATACATAAAATATAGGTACCTAATATAACAATGTGAAATACTTTTACATTAATGAAGAGATAAATGATTTTAAAATGAAAAGCATCGATTTCATTACGTTAACGAGAGAATACACTTTTATAAAATGAACGGATATTGTATTATGATGAGGAATATTACATCTGGTCGCTTATGCCGCAAAAAATGCTTATTTCGATACTCTCAAGGGAATCAAAATTCATAGGGTTACTACCCTTTGACATGATATGTTAGTTAATGACACATTACATTTGTTAGTAAATCATAAAAAATAAGGGGTCTAAAGGGGAAGAGGGGGTCGAAAATGAAATGGATATTGTAGGTATTATGTTGTAGAATCAGCGCGTTACCGGAAACGAAAGTCACAGATGAAAATACCTAAAGCTCGGTTAAATCTACATCGACATTTTCTACTTCATGTTAGTATCGTAAAATGCTGGATTTCCTATTTGGAATTCCTTGCAAGTTTTTTTAAAATAAATTGACAGTACAGCTTGATGCTTAATGTTTTCGAAACTTAATATTGTATTATTACACGTAAAGCGATGTCTCCTTGCCCCTTTTTACGAAGTCATGCAAAAGGAGAAGTATTTTTTGTTATTTAATACATCGCGCTTGGAAATGTTCCACGAGAACGAAACCGCGGACAACAGCTGGTACAATTAAACGATGAAAGCATTATTCTAATTTTTTAAACATTTGTGGTCCGTTGTTAACGTTTTTGTATGGGTTTGTGGGAGCAAAAGTTACTACATATTACTTTACCGAGAACATTAATTGCGTCGAAACTTTCACTATTATAGTCCCGAGTTGATCTTACTCAAATAGTGGCCGGCTGTAACTCCTCGTGTATGTTTCAGCTTCGAATATACAACTCTATATGATTGTGCCCACAGCCCAACATATTAAGTAGATAATATTATGTTGGGTAATACACTTGTTATATCGAATAGTTTCAAGTGGGGTTACTTTTAAAAGCATTTCTAGGAACAAAAAACCCAATTGATTAAGACCCATTTGGTTATTTTTAACACGTGGCGTGTGTGTGATTGGTTGAAAATAGTGCAATATTTAGCATGGGTCGACATTGGAGCCATACTGCAAATTGTACAGAAATAATTACTGTTTAATAATGTTGTTGTACTAACCACGTTCTTAATTTCCTTCGGGAATCGTCGTTTTTCATAAATCGTCTGCTACATAGAAAAACGATGATTGTTGAGAGACACTAAGAAAGTAGTTGTACTGCACGTGAATTACCATCAATTTCTAATTAATTTGTATCATTACCTGAACTTACACGATTATTATCGTCACTTTGAATCAAAATCTTATCATCATCATAATAAGTATTAATACGTGAAGCAAAAACTTATTGACCCTTTTCATGAAAAAAAATTATACAAACGGAGGAGCATGAAATTTGGCACAGTTAAAGTTTATGTTGAGAAAAGTGTACAGTAACCTAATATTAAAAAAAATGTCTAAAAATTATTTAAAAAAATACACAATACCTCAGATTAAAAACTCACACTACAACGCTTTTGTATCATAACAGTACTGTGTTGCTTTTGATCAATTACTGTCAATCTTTTGTTTTCACATATCTTCATATATTTCAATAGTCATTTATATATTTTTATTGCGTATCTAAGATGCACAAGAACACTAATAAATTTGAAACATAAAAATCAAAATATGAATTAAGCGACCTCTGGGAATATTATATATTCATTTAAATAGTGAATTAAATTATTCACCCTGATTTCAATACAAATGATTAGTTTTTCCTGTCCTCTATTTTTGTAAATGTGAAAGTTTGTGAGGATGGATAAATCGGTAGGATGTTTGTGACTCTTTCACGCAATAACTTCTGAACTGATTTTGATGAAACTTGATATGTCCAGAGCCTAAACTACTCTAGTTTAAGCTATCTAATAACAATTCCGTTTTTCTCAAAAAAATATACACGGGCTGCTCCTTGGGAGTAAGCTAGTAAAAAATAATCCCTCAACAAAAGTTGATCCATTACAATAGGCTAGTTTCATCTATCAAAATCAAATGATATAAATTTGTTATTTATATAGTTTCTATCGTAAAAAATACGAATACAACACTATTTTGTTATATAAGCATGCGATTTATTTAAAATTACGAAAATAAAACTGTATTTTTATTATCTGTATGTCACGTGACCTAAAACGCCAGCCGCCATATTTTTCTTGTAAGTGACGTCATAAGAACTTAAAAATCAAATAAACAACAGCGAAAGTTAAATCTAAAGTTCATGAGTGCATGAATGAAGTGCGTTTGTCACATGTGTAGTGACACACACACATATGACATTTATGTGTTTCTGTTCTTATGACGTCGATGAACGATAATGTTGGTTGTCGTTTTGGCGCAAACATTTATCGTTAAAATTTTTACCATTGTTTCTTTGCATAAAGAGATATTATTTTCAGGAAATAAAAATAGTAGTTGACTAATGAATCGATACGAACATTTTAAAATATATTTGAATAAAATATAGCCTATCGAAAAAATATGCAAATTTTGGGATATGGCCTTCCTTTTTTTATTTCCTTGCAACAGTACCCTTATATTGACAGGATTAAAAATGGCCTTAGTTTCCACTTTTACGCGCAGTTGTCACGTTTTCTTTGAACGTGCCCCGTTTATTAATAGTAGAGTAGTTAAGAGAACAGAAGAAAATGTTCATATAAAATACGATGTTGGAATACACACGGTGGGAACTATATAATTGACCTGCCGACATCTTCACCTGCATAGGCTATCTGATAGATCAACTGATCTCGATACCTAAAAGCTATATAATATGATACTTAGCTTATTTTTACCCGATACCGATATCGGCACACCGATATCGGTGTGGGGAGTTATTTATAATGGTAAAACCTAACTTTTAGATTAGATTCCTCAGATAAGAGTCCTCTCTGTATGTAACTGGAACAAAACCGAATGCTATCTACTTAAAATTATTGCATCTTTTAGTCCGTTTCCGTGGTAATTCCAAACAAACAAGAAGAATAATTTAATTAAGGAAGAATAATTTAAGTAAAGGAAGAGAGAGTGCTCTTGTGTACTGCGCAAATACTTGGGCACTTTACTACTCCTGCGTAACTGGCCTGGTTTCAATGAAACCGGCCACCATCACCGATATCGGTGTGGGGAGTTATTTATAATGGTAAAACCTAACTTTTAGATTAGATTCCTCTGATTAGAGGCCTCTCTGTGTGTAACTGGAACAAAACCGAATGCTATCTAATTAAAATTATTGCATCTTTTAGTCCGTTTCCGTGGTAACTCCAAACAAGAAGAATAATTTAAGTTATTACAACGAGAGTATTTTGTGAGTTTACCCACTGTTCGGGAACTTATTCGCGCACAAGGTAGATTATATTTCAATCCGTGTCTTGGCCCACTTCCTTATCGTCCCGTCAGCTTTTATTTTGCATAAAATTTTGTAGATCCTTGAGGTAATTTGTGGCGGGGATCGTGATCCTCATGAATTTTATCACACCTTCCGTGCGCCGATGAGAAAGATTACCAGTAAAAAAGAAAGCAAAAAAAAACGCACGAAGCAACGATAGATGATGATGAAGCAACGAAAGATGATCAATATTTGTCAATTAAACAATAATTGACAAAGAATGATCATCTTTCGCATTTCTTCCAAGCAATTTCATACAATGAACCTGTCTCGTTTTTTTTGCATATTGTAATCATTTCAGTGACACATCAAAGTTTGGTGCTTCGTGTGGAAATTGAATTATAAATGTCGTGTTCACTGGTGTATAAAATATTTTGAACGATCGGCGGATGATGTATGATATGTATCTGTTCGCAACTTTTTGTTAAAAAAACAACTACCTAAAGTTTAGCGAATTACTAGACTAGAAACTATGTAAACTATCGAATGTAATCAGTTCCATTGAACTGAATAATACTTTCGATGTCGCCATTGCGAATTCAATGAATTTATAAATTTCAAAAAAGAAAATGCGATCATAAAAAAAAACGTAAAAATATTCTCAAAGCTCGCAAGCTTTATAAGAAAATGGGTAATAGAATAAAAAACCTTGGAATGTTCGTGGCCTTAATCCTGGCTAGTTTTTCTACGGTAGCTATTGGAAATAGCCAAAACTAATAAGTGGGATCATAGGCAATGAATCTTAACATCTGTCACCTTAGGGAATGGTTGTAATAGATGTAATAAATTAGGTGTCTCTTTTACTGCTAGGAAGTAAAAATTATGATCCATATTCTGTGATTTAGTAAGAAAAAAGCCTTTAGGTACTAATTTATAGCTGCTCAACTCACTCGTAGTCTCTCTGCAAAAACAAAAGTCCCATACTTTTATGTCATCGAAAAAATGTTTCGATGTACTAATATTCCGATTATTTGTCGTCGGCGCTCAAGCCGGAAGTCGTGGGTTCAAATCCCGCCGAAGGAATAAAAAGTTTTTTGTGTTCGTGGGTCATGAATGTGTATTAAATCTATATATGTAAAAGAAAGTCTTGTTAGTTATACTATTTATAACTCAAGAACGGCTGAACCGATTTGGCTGAAAATTGGTGGGGAGGTAGCATAGAACTTATACCTCCTTCAATTAAATAAAAGCCAAATAGATCTTGAATTGCTATTATTTTGTTGATTGAAAAGAGGTCTAACAAATATCAAATAAAACACAGGTATTTAATGCTTGGGAATTTTCAACTCCATCATTTACGGCTAGCAAGCTGTAACTTCACGCAATTTTCCCGTTTCACAATTTGCATGTATGACAAAGGAGCATTCGTCAAACAATGAAGTTCGATTGTGGCCATTTAGAGAGCTGCTGGGAGAATGCACACATTTTTTCCATGTATGCATACAGTGGATGAGATTAGATTATTACAAAAAGCTATTCTATAAATAGCAGTTTCAATTCTTGGAATTAAAATGTAATATACCATATTATGTGATACGACTTGGACCGTCCAAGTGCGAGTACGACTCGCACTTGGACGGTCCAAGTGCGAGTCGTACTCGCGCACGAAGGGATCCGTTATTCCGTACGAAATGGCAAATAAACCACGTTGTTTTATGGGAGTCCAGCTTAACACAAATATTTATTATAGTCTGTTTTTATTATTTTTTGTTAAAACGGCAACAGAAATACATAATCTGTGAAAATTTAAATTGTCTAGCTATCACGATTCATGAGATACAGCCTGGAGACTCATTCGTAGCTGGTGACAGACAGACGGACAGACTGACGTTTTACAGTGGAGTCTTAGTAATAGGGTCTAGTTTTTAACCTTTGGGTACGGAACCCTAAATAATATTAGTACTTAGAACCGAGCAAAATTTTGTAAGCCTAGGTATGACTGTAAAAATACAATTTTCATGTAAAATATATTTTTAATCCTTATAAGGTATGATCAGACAGTTCAACCCTCTGAAAATGTTATATTTTATGATTAAAACTATACTTTTTATTCAATAATTATTTATAGCAAGCGACCCGTTCCAACATTCCGCACGGGTGCAATGTGTTATATATTTCTTTCGTTATATAAATATGTCTTTTATAACTCCATCTATTGCAGAAAACTGCATTAAAATCCGTTGAGTAGTTTAAAGATCTAGCGAACAGACAGCGAAAGCGACTTCATTTTATACAATGCAAAGATATTGTTTTACTAACCCTTTATTTTTAACTAAGTTGGCCTTCAGGTCAGCTACTTCAAATCACAAAGATAATATTTTTATCAAAGAATCTAACTTCTTCAGAACTCGTCGAAGTGGTCTGATAAGGCAGAGTTGCTCTTTTTCTAACCCAACCCTTTGATTGTGACCTTTTAAATATTGAGATCACTTGACATTATTCTGTGGTTTGCCATCGAAACTCACCGGTATAATATGTAGCCATATTCCAATACACTTTAGTTCTCATGTAACTTAGGTGCATTGGCATTTAATTTGAAAAAAATAAGAAAAATATGCTAATTGTAATATTTAATTATACTCAAGGAATCTATTATTTTTGCGTGAAATTCAAGCTGCGGCACCGGTTCTCATCGTTCTCTTTGATAGGGAAGCTCTAGCCTGTAGAATAGGTAGGGATTTGGATAAGGGTCTTCAATAGGTAAGTGGTAAGTAAAGCCGATAGAAATGGAGATAAAGGAAGCCCACGCCACTGTGCGGCACCCAAACATCGAGCTTCTTTCTGTATCCAACTTTGCGTAAATGGTTTAAAACTGTTTTATGGTCGATCTTCATTATGTACCTATATATTATGAATACTCGAAGCAAAAAGATACAGTACAGTTTTACGAGAAAAGAGCGAATGTATGATATATGGCAAAGTTAATGTTGACGTAGAGGAAAGTGTGCAGCAGTGGCGAAGGCTGGTTCTCCTTCATAACAAACCCTAACCTGTATAATAGGTAAGGATTTAGAAGAGAGTCTTCAAAAGGTAAGTGGCAAATTAAGCCGATAGGAATGGAGTTATAGGAACCCCACGCCACTGGTGTGCAGATAGCTAATATTTTTTATAAATGCTTAGAACATTTTAAAAAGATGTAAGCGCTATGCTTTGTTTAGAGTAAATTTAATGTATTTAATGTAAACATATATATTAAATTCGACCAAATTAATGTGTCCTTATATTTCTTTAATTGCGCGATATCTAAGTGGCGTTTAAATTGACTCATGAAACTCAGCGTGCTATAGTTTCTTTGTTTACGTTAAGATTAAATTGGATCTGAACAGAATATAGATATCTTTTTCACATTCTGAATATGAGTTACCTATATCCTATATTGGGTTTGTGTTTTGCCGTCCCCCCGCCCTTGTACGTGCCGCCGCCGAGCGCCCGCTCCTCGCCAAAGCGCGGGTACTCGCTGTGCACGCCGACGAGCGCTACGCCCGCCTCCTCTGTCGACGCGTCGCGCCCGGAGTACGCCTTCATCGCGCCGGGAATTGACAGCGTCGACACCGGCTTCCGCAGCTGAAACAAGCACACATTCTTTAGCTAAGTGATGTAAGGCAAACGATATAATGTCTTATGCTGTGCTGCAGTTGACAAAACTTATATTCTAGAGAAATACAATATTCTATAGAAGATTAGTGTGGTCTTCGCATCGTGATCGACTCAGGTCTTGGACACTTTTCTTTCTATTTATTTAAGGACGCTTGGAACTACAAAGGTTATCAATAAAACAATATTTTAATTAAATTATAAATATATTATAGTATTTGAGTAATCTTAGAACATTGTCACAAATATTTGGATCAGTTAACAATACATAATAATATCTGTTGGACACTTTTTATTATTTAAACAAAAATGAACTTAATAACTTGTCCTCATCGATCGGCATTTCCAGTCGAGGCAATCTTTTAACCATACTGACAAATTATAAAATAACGACAATTTTTTTTTTTCTGAGATGTTGAATTTGCTCACCCCGTACAAGGACAATCTTATCAAACTTACCAAGTTATATATAAGTATATAAGAGCATAATAGGTACATTTCCTAACAAACAGAATACTACACTAACGTTACTAGCACCTATATATCAATTTTGATTAAAAAACTTCTTTTAGCGCCTCCACAAAATTTCGAGTGTTATATTTGTACCCAAGCTGAAAGGCGAACTTCGGCTGGAAACTTTTATTTCTTTATGTAAAATTAGTTTAAACCCTCGTCTTGGAAGTTTTCGATATCGAATATTACTTTTCGAGATTTGATGTACCTAATTTAATGATTTTTTTTGACGAAAACAAAGTTTAACAAGGTTGGCCGGGCTGTGTATTCTCATATGTCAATAGGAAGTTATTCATGCGAGCACCAATATAGATTGTGGGTACATGACTTACTTTGTACTACGACAAGTCATGTTTGGGAGCTGTTCAAAATTTGAGCGGCAGCCAAAATTGTGTTTCGGCCATACATAATATTATGGTATGGTATATACTAGTAGTTGTGTCAGTAATAGGGAATATGCATTTGTTTTAAATCAGCAAAAGTCGTAAATTTTCCGAAAATGTTGACCGAAAAATGCTAAAACACAGCAGTAATTGGTTGCTAAATTAAATTGTAATAGGACTAAAAAACACTAAAAAACGACGATTTATTTGCTATAATTGAATAACGAAAATTACCGTTCCAACCGTGTGACATTTTTTCTAATTATATTTATAACAATCATATTATGCATAAACCCAGTAGGTATGAAGTTAATGAAATCAATTTTGTATTAATCTCCATACATTTTCAACTGCGGCTTGTGACCAGAGACGTCATTTATCATGCATTTTTTGGGTCCGTAATACTCAAGGAACCGTTATAGTTTCGCTCTGTCCGTCCGTCTGTTTGTCTGTCTGTCCGCGCTTCTAGTGTCGGTAATTATGAATATAAATGGATGAAATTTGGTATAGTTATAGATACGAGTATGTGTGTGGATCTCGGATTCGGCATCATAAAATAAGATCAATTTTAAATTTTAGGGGTGGACGTGAAGTGGGGATGATTTCCGATCCCATCGTGTGGGGCATCGGTTAAATGCTCTTTTTAAATAAAGACAAAGTTTCATACCTGACTATTTTTTCAAAGTTAACCATTTTCGAGCCTCCAAAGTGGCTTATAAGTTGGTCCCTGGCATTTCTAAACTGTGAGAGATAGAAACTTGTAAGTTTTCATGCGGATAGATCATGCTCATAATGCTCATCAAAATTATTTTGAGCACAATGGGACAATTACTTCAAAAGCGTTGCTAGTTATGGATAGTCCTTGGAGGGTTACTTAACTTCTACCGATCCGATCCTTATGATCGTGTAAAATCTACTATAAGCCATATTATGTTAGCAACAGTGACAGTTAAGAGCGTAAACACCACTTGCTTCCTTCAAAGAATACTTTCTCTGATTCTTGGCTCAACTATTTCCTAAGTGTTATCCGAAACCCTCTTGAGTCATTATCTGAATCAACGAACAAGATCTCTTTCATAGATTTTGATTTATTTTGCGATTTATTTTACCCAGTAAATTCTATTACAGAAATCAATAAATTCAGTTTAAATTTAATAATATCTTTAATAAATTAATAATACGTGAAACTTTGACAGGATGGATAGCTAGCCGTTGCTTTTTACGCCTTGTTAAAACAGTTTCTGCTAATTTTTATGTTTGGTGAAATTATTATCAAAATAATTCTCTTCAAAAAAATCTCGCTAAAAATTCCTCGATCACGTGAGAAACATAATTTTGGATCTTTATCCTGTGAATCGTTCGCTGAGCTTATGCGAATATAAATTTTGAATTTCTCGTCTGTCAAATTGTATTTCTTAACAATATTAAATTGTTCACATGCCTGATAAAATGTCACGTTTCTAGGCACAATGTTTTATGTTATAACCTCTCATGAGATTTGACAGTTGACACGTCATATCCTGTTTTTTTGTTTGTGTTTTTTTTTTTTAATTTAGTGATACATTCGGGCTATGAGTTATATTTATAATTATTTTGTTTGTAATTGTGAATAATAATATCTTAAAAAATGTTGACATAAGTAATATAAATAGGTAATTTAAAATAATTGATATATGTAAATCAACCTTGTTTTTTTGTACCAGTAATAATTTTTCATTAATTTTATTGTGAAATTTTTGCATGCCGTAAGGTGGAATGTATAATAAGGCACCAAAAACATTGTAACATCTAACTGTATTACATACATTGTATGCAAATAAAAACTATCTATCTATCTATAGGTAACTGTTTTTTTTATCTTGGGCCGTAACTTATCTTTTGCGATTTTCGTAGTAGCCAGTTCTTAAATTCAGTGTCTAATTGCATTTCCTTCTCAGGTTTCCTGCATTCTCTACTTATTATTTATCACATGACCATTACTGCATCAGTTCACATACAGTTGAGGTCGTAGAATATTAATGCATGCCTGTACGCCTCAGAGAATAATCTACGTAGATAACGAAATGGTGGGTATCCGAATTGATTTAATTAACTAAAGATTTAATTACCTCAAATGTCAAAATGGCCCAAAAGTCCGACCATTTAAGTGGGGGTAGTTTTTGCCTCGACGTGCGTCGTCTGTAATATATGTCTATACTAAAGCGACTAATCCTTTTCATGAAACGTTTAAGTAGTGCATATATTAAGGTACTAAATGATATTACTAAACATTGCCAGCTATCGTCAGAATCATTTCGAAATTTCTGTCGCCCCCGCGCGGTGGCACAGTTTCCGCTTTACCACAGCGGCGCGCCGATTTTTCGCTCCCTAAATTTGTATGTACATAAATAAGCCCGCACTACATACCACACGCTGAAAACGAGACTCGCACGGCAGCGCGTCAATACATGCAAACATTGCCGTGCTCGGTCGGCGCTTCTCATTTAATTACATTGATAACCTTTTGCACACCAAGGCGTTTTTATCATCCTATTGAAGTGTCTAATAGGTAGGTACTACATTGCTTAATGGCAAAGTAAGCATATGTACATGATTAAATAATCATGCATGCGTCTTTAAAGTAATATATAAATACCTGTATCTTATACTTTAAACGAGACAATCTTGTATATATATAACCGTAATCTCGGCAACGGCTGCAAGTATTTACATGAACTTAAGTACGCAGGGAGGTTTGGGGAGAAAAATCGATCTAGCTAGGTTTATCCCTGAGAAACCGTGCATTTTTAAGTTATATATGTTTTTTCTTTCGTCGTGCAACAATATATTACCTAGTCTTGACATAAATGCTGAAACAAAGAAAAAAAGATTTTTCTATGGCAAATAACATTTATTACTTTTACAGTGTGTTACTTTAATATAATATAAAACAATTCAAAATGTAAAAAGCTTATTCGAAGTGGTCTCCATTGGCTGCAATACAGTCCTTTAAACGTTGAGGCCAGTTATCAATAGAAGCACGCATTCCTTCCATGGGAAAATTCTTCACTGCCAATCATACGGATTGTTTTAGGGACTCCAAATTATCATGGCGTTTAGAGCAGGCCATACTCTCTAAAACTGACGATAAATCATAACCTAGCGGATTAGGATCGGGACTAGACGCAGGTCAGTCTTCAGCTCTGATGAAGTCCAAAACGTTCGTTTCCAACCAAGACTGCGTAGACCGAGCTTTATGACCCGGCGCCGAGTCTTGCTGGAAGGACCATTCTTGGTTATTGAATATGGTGTTGTTAAGGGGCTTCACTGTCTTCTCAAGAATGGTATCTTGATACACTTGTGCTGATGTTTTGATACCTTTTTCACAAAAATATGGCTCAGTCACTCCTTCATAGCTAATACCCCACCAAACCATCACGGAAGTCGGATAGTGCCCACTTCGCACTCTGTTGACTGATTGGGAAGCTTCCTTATCCTTAGATCCTTAGAGCTTTGAGCATAAATACGGTCATTTTGTTTGTTAAAAAAATGTTGCTCAATTGTAAAAAAATTCTCATCCGTAAACAAAATTTTCTCTGACCTCCCTTTGCGTACCGCTTCAGTAGTTGTTTCAATTTTACCACCCTATTCTTTTTTAAATTATCAGTTAAGAAATGACCAGTATTTATAGGCTGAAAGTCCTAAGTCATCTTTTAAAATACGCGACATGGTTCTAGGTGCTATCTTCACCCCCCGAGATAAAATCTTTTGCTTTCGGACAGGATTTCTTCGAATTTTTTTCCTTACTGCTTTGACCACCTTTTTCGTACGAATACTACGTGGACGACCAGATCTTTTTCTGTCACAAACAGAGGAGGTCTCATTGTACCTATTCATAGCCCGATACACAAACATTTTACTAACGTATGAAGATGGAGAGTTTTAAAAATTGCATTTGACCTACTTTATGTAATACAATCACAGCGATTTCTTTTCAGCGAATCTCTTTATCACCCCACTCCATTTTAATATCGCAAAATATTGTACAATGTATTGGCGACAAAATAAGAAAACACAATGAACAATCATATGAAAATGACAGATTCCAAATTAAAATGTAATATTTTGTTTATTTTTATTTGTTGCAGTATTTATGGCCAGACTAAGTATACATATATCAATAATTTCGACTCTATAATGACATTGTCCGATTGGCAATTAGATTAATTTTTGGGTTGTTGGGAAATTCGGAATGTGGAGGGTTTGAACCCCGGAAAAATTTATTTTTGTGATTCTTTTTTTTTATCTACTAAAGCTCCGAGCAAAGCTCGGTTACCCAGGTACTTACTTTAAAACTACAATAAATACTTTTAATCACTAGCGAGACCTTTAATTTATTATAACTAGTTCTACACTTGAAACGAAGTCATCTGGATGCAAAGTAAATGAAAGCATTTAACGCCCTCAAGTTCTGAGCCAACATTACTCTGGGCTCAACTTAATCTAAGAATCCTCCAGAACTCCTGATAAATTACAAGAATAAATGCAAGTTTCTCGTCTCTATTATGTCTTACATTGTGGAAAACAGTTTCGTTCACATTTGAAGTGAGATTGTGCACCAGCTATTCTATGACAGTGGTTAAACTAGCGAAGTTTTGGATTTGTCATCGCAAAACATGCGATGACAAATCATGAAACACATGAAACTTGAGATTCTAAACGTACTTTGTGTAATTGTTGATTGATTTTTTATTAATTTCAGATGTGTGTCGTAGTCGATCCAAGTCAATATTATATTATGTTTAAAGGATTCACTCAATCATATTATGTTACGTGAATTAAAAAGTTTCAGTACAATGTTATGAGAATTGTGAGAACGGATGAGATATTTGCCACATTTGAAGTGTCTGTGGAGGAAATTGTGCAAAAAGCTATTTATTTAATAAAGCTTAGAAATACATAAAATTTTAAAAGTAACAACATCACATACTACCTCAAATTATTAACACACTACCGTATTATTACCGTACATTTTTTATTATTTTTTCTGTCCAGGAGGCAAAAGACTGTTATAAAGTTTTATGAATGATTAAGCGAATTTCGAATTTCGCCCACAGTGCGATCTATAGATTAATTTAATTATATAATCATATCATGAATGAGTGTGTCACCAAATGTATATCTAGATAGTAATAATGGTGAGACAATTTACCTAAATGTTATGTAACAGTTAAGTGATATAAATTCTAATTATTATTTTTATCACTTGATATCAACATTGAAGTCGTCTACATTACCCTAAATTAAAATGTATATCACCATTTCTTGTCACGACATCTTTATATTTACATATTATTTCTTTCATAGTTGGTAATTTTAAAACGTAATATAAGAAAGAAATATTGTTTTAGTAATAAACAAACAATCCGATCACTAATCCAATTTAGAACACCACCTTTCCCAGATCGTACAATTTACCAGCAGAATCAATCTTCATTAGAACTTATTCGTTCAATAAAAATTTTATGAGCTTTAAGAGAAATACATTCTATTTCTCACAAAGACAAAATGTCCAACTTCACGTTTTTATCGTAAATCGTCAGGCTTAGTGGCCCACTTTAATATGGCATATATATAGAAGATATATATAGATGTACCATCGTAGGTAATACGGTCAAATTCGTTCAAACTTTAGTGACCCGCCGTAAGTAGGAACACTCGTACCTATTATATACCTTAATCCAAAATGTCGAAAGTAACGTATTTAACAATTTCATTTTAAGTTATTAATGCCACCGGGCATTAATAACTTAAAATGAAGGTAAATTTGTCGGTAGTTTATGTATTCATTAGCACTATTGATTTAATAACCTGTTTCTGAATAAAAAAGAGACAAAATATAATCTAATACTAACATAACTGACCAATGTGGTCCATTTATCGATCGATTTCTTACCTCGTAATTGACATACATGCCGATAGGTGGCGCTGACACAGAAAGAAATTAAAAAAAAAACAAGCAGAAACAGGTTGCTTTTCTTAGTTTAAATAGTTTAAAGCTCTCTTTCACTCCCACTCCAACTAGCACAAAGTTGTCTAATCCCAAATGTGTAACTAGATGAATCTTTTTTAAGTTAGAGGATACGGTTATTTTGTTTTGCTTTAATTCGGCAATGTAACTTACATTATTAAATATCTATTAAATGTTTTTAATGAAATGAAAGATATTTCTTTCTTTAGGAGTGAGATGGAGCTTCAAACGTTTTTAACTAAGAAAAACAATTATTTTCTTTATAGCTCCATGTAACAGTACTATTCTCGTTTACTAGTTATGGAAGCGATAAACGGACCTCATTGGTTAGTTTAGTTAAATTTAGTTTATATAATAACTAATATTGACACTTTTTTGTTCATAATCCCGTTATCGAACCAATAGCCCTAAAGTTACGATACCAACTACCTAACGTACCTAAAGTTACGTTACGATACCGACACTTAAGATACCACGCCTACCTACCTAAAATAGATAATAAATGATCTCTAGTTTTATTACTTTATTTTTAATGTTTACTACTAAATATATTAAAAAAATTGATTAAATTGGTTCGATGATAGAATATGATATCTTTATTAGGTACATATGGAGTTCCACGAGTGGTAAAATTTTTATTGTGTACAATAAGGAAAACTAGGGGATAAGGACTTTTGTTACACTACGTAACACCACAAACTGGACACTTTTTTACTATTGTAAATGAATTAACTTCCTTTTTTTTTTTTCAATTTTCCTAAATGTTTTTCATTAAACAATCATTCCGCAATGCACTTTAGTTACATATCTCCCTGTAACTCCCTAGAACGTAAAAATATTTAATGTAGCGGCTTAAAACGCAATAATAATAATAAAAGTAAAACAGATTACAACTAGTAATCGTATGGAATTCCTTCGAAAATTTCATTATAAATTCTCTAAAAGCTTATCTAGATACAGCTTT
Source organism: Phengaris alcon alcon (assembly GCA_037179445.1). Classification (NCBI taxonomy): domain Eukaryota; kingdom Metazoa; phylum Arthropoda; class Insecta; order Lepidoptera; family Lycaenidae; genus Phengaris; species Phengaris alcon. The sequence goes on from JAYRCH010000342.1 coordinate 292,464, forward strand.
CGAACTTAATACCTACAACAGTAATATCATGAGTAAGCTCGTCGGAGCTTTGAACTATAAGCGGCTTAGTGCAATATAGCTTAGCTAAAAATATTGTTAAAAATACATCTCACAGTAGAGTAATATTGTTCAATTATAGCTTACCATTTTAAATAATCCACTTAATTATTTAATAATGGGTATAAATAGCCTAGCTAAAGATATTGTTCAAAATATCGCAATAGAATTAAGTATATAATTAAAATATGATTGAATAATTTTTGAATAATAGCCCAGTTAATTATTTAATAATAGATTACAATAGAGAGGTATTAATTACTTACTTAGATTATTAAAGACAGAATATGACAAGAGACACAGTAAATAAATATATTTTATTTACTGTGCAAATATTACATGTAAATTTTAGTAATATGACTATAACCGAAATATGATACAATTAACTAATCGTATTGAACTTATAAGCTATAATTAATTTTGTGGTTACTCCTTATTTAAACTTTATGGCCGTTTGGCTAATAGTAGGTATAAATAAAGTAAAAATTGTTTTACAACAAAAATAACTAATGTTATTATAGCAAAATGGATACTTAAACAGTAACAAGAATCTGATTATAAAGGCGAATCCATAAGGCTAACAGGGAGTCTAAAAAGGTCATTTAGGTGTTTCATGTTCTTCATATATTTTTTTCAACTCATATTATGTGCGCCATTTTACGCATTTCTATTGAAAACTGTCAAAATTGAGGTATTCTTATATGATGAAATCAGATGAATCATGTAGCCATTTTACATTTCACGATTTTTTGTATGGAAAAAAATATATGAAACATAATATATTATTAAACATCTAAAGTGGCCTTTTGACCCCCTGATAGGTGCTCAGTAGATGCTCTATGTAAACATCTATATATTTTGCAGTATGTGATTATTTTATTACTTTTTATTATTTTATTTAACAGGTAAACAAAACGGTAACTAAGTGACAACCTAAAATTCAACATTGCAGAAAATATACATAATTGCATTGTTTTCGTATATATACCTATATACGACTTAAACAAAAATAAATTAAGTCTTAACTAATACTTATATTACAAAAAGCTGTGATCGGATTTTGAATACCAGTTCTTAGAAAGGGTATACTAAGAACTGGTATTCAAAACTGGTAGGCAAAAAGGTAAAAGGATCGAGTGCGGAGCTATCTGCCGATACCGACTGAATGCTATCTGAACCGAAGAGAGTGGTTAAATGAAATAATATATCGTATAAAAAACTAATTTTACAAGCGAGTAACAAAAAAACTAAACGTACTTTACTTTATATACATACTAGAAGTATGTATATTATGTTACCGTAAAATTGGAATATAACTAGCGAGATTGTAAAATCTCGAAAGATTGTGAACCCGTACAATATTACTGCTTGCGGCGCAGGACATAAATTATGCCGTTCAACCAGTCAGCGCGCAAGGTGCGTAATTCCGGATATTTAAATATATCGGAAAGAATTAGTCTAATTGTAAAATTAGAATAATTCTTTCCGATATATTATAATCTATCGAAAAATAATGCGTTAAGTTGTAAGCATGTTCAGCATGCAACAAGCTATGTTCAGGTTCACAATATTTCGACATTTTAAATTCTCGCTTATTATATTACAAACTTACGGTATATTTTACAATTTCACGGTGACATAAATAAGGTAAATTATTTTTTTATTAGTGTTCTAGATTAAATGTGCTATCTGCAAGACGGATGCTGCTGGTTTATCAACGTGAACGTTAAAGGGCTATTAGCCAAATACATTAAAAAAAAGGAAATACTGATCGATTATTTTCCAGATATATTTTAGAAACGACCTCATCCGATACATTTTGATGATCGATGACGACCTCTGTGCCTCAGTGCGCATTAGCGCATTGGCGCTCAAGCCGGAGATCGCGGGTTCGAATTCCGCCAGGGAACAAAAAAGTTTTCTATTTTTTCGGGTCATGGATGTGTATTAAATATGTGTATAATATAATAAAAATCTTAAATATACGTATAGTATAAAAAATATTAAATATAATATATTTCCGTTGTCTGCTACCCGTAACACAAGTTCTTCGGATACTTACCACGGGACCAGACTGACGTGAAGTGAAGCGTCCATTTATATTATAATAATATATATGGACGCTTATTTTATCTTATTTTATCATACATGATACACGTGAAACCGTTGTTTTTGCACACAAAATATAACGTAATCTATCATACTGGTGCAGAATGAAGTTTCATATTTTATTACAGGACATTTATAATTGCAGGGATCGATTGAGGCCTAACTTAAAGTATGTTAGTGCTAATAATTATCATATTATCACCGTGCGCGGCTTCGCTCCAACGCCCTACAACTAACGTCCCCAAAGGTGAAACTCGAGTCCAACCCTCATATTATAAGGAAGATAAACTACTGCCCATCAGAACTACTTTTAATCACGCCAGCCTACAATAGGATACCTTGCCTATTTCAGGGTTAAATCTACACTATTTTTATAAGCATTTATCCAGGACAATTAAGCTTTTGCATATAAATGTAATTATAAAAAAGTATATTATGTTAAATATCAAAATGACAGTGACTTTGATGCCTAAGATTGTTTAATTTAGTTAGCCAGGGGTATATGTTTAATTTAGACGACGTGTGTGTCTGATGCATGTTAACACCTAAATAAAGAAAATAAAATAGAAGTGTTGCTGTGTCATTGGTATTACCACATTAAGCCCTCCTACCCACGAGAGTATTTTTGTGGTCGCGATAGAATAAACTGCACTGTAAATAGAACTCTGCGCTAATACAAAAGAGCTGAAAATCAAAGTGTCAAGTGACAACTGTACACGACTTTCAGCTGTATTGTATTAGTCAGTTCTATTTATAGTGCAGTTCTTTCTGTCGCGACCACAAAAAAACTAATGCAAGAACCAAGGCAGAGAGCAACATAAGCAACTATTAAACAGCCAATAAATGTACACAACACCAGGATTAAATGTTTCGCTCGTTTAATGTTACCAAGGATCGCTGATATTAAGTACTATATTCATTATAGCTCGAGTTAAGCTATCCCCAGCTTTACGTGACTACTTACCCAGTAGTTTAATCTGTAGTCTTGAACGTAGAGGAAATTAATATACATGGTGGCGGCCTGGTTACCTAGACTTTTTAAGCCCCGAAGCAAACATAAGGGTGTTATAATATGTTTGATGTGCCTGTTTATATTGTGCATATGAGTATCTCTCTTTGGCATCGCAGCTCCTAAACGGATGAACCGATTTTGATCTAATTTTGTTCATTTGGAAGGTGACTTAATCGAGAGTGTTTTAAGCCGTAGCTGAAAATCTCACTTACTGTTTGAAATATATATCGGTGGTTATTTAAAAATAATTTATTAATGTGCATTTGAATTACGTTTGGAAAATGTGGACGCGCCAGTCACAGAAACGCAATGTTTTATTTTTACATTTACTTCTACAATACTCTTCTGAATGGACAGAGTTATTTTACCTCAGAAAAGACATTTATGCCAACGCCATAAGGATCAATCTCAAAACAACTCTGAACGGACTATATAGACAATGTTTGTCTAATATTCAACTTGAGCACCGGAATTTTTTTCAACACGAAAACAAAATGTTGATGTGACAAATTAATGATGCATTAAACTTAGTTTTGCTTCCATTATACCTAATGCCTTTTTAAGGTTCCGTATCCGAAGGTAAAAAACCGAGACTTCGCTGTCTGTCTGTCTATAGGCTGTACCTTCTTAACCGTGATAGCTAGACAGTTTAAATTTTTATACAGATAATGTATTTATATTTCCGCCATAACAATATATACTAAAAACAGAATAAAATAAATATTTAAGGGGGGCTCCCATACAACAGACATGATTTTTTGCTGTTTTGTGCGAGAACCCCTCGTGCGCGAGTCCGACTCGCACTTGGCCGGTTCTTTAACAAGATTATAATTTCACTTTACCAACAAGAATTTAATTAAGTGAATGTGTTGTTTGTGTCTATTGAACAATAAAACAATACCTTCGATTAGCGGGCAGATTGCATTGTTCTATATTTTAATTGATGGCCGCAAATGTAGTCTATGCTCTTTATTGAAAGTCTCTTTGGATGTGGCTTTTGGATAGATCGCAAATAGTAAAAAATACATTAAATTAAATGTGATTTTCTCATTACCAACGATTTTCGTATGTCCGCAATAATAATAATAAAATAATTATACCTGCCTATAATTATTGATAGGTACAATGTTCAATGTTATAACAAGTAGAATTTCTAGAAGTTTCTAAGTTAATATTAGTATATTAGTATATTCTAAGTTTTAACATAAGTATATTGTGATTTTGATATGTTTATGTCGAATACGGTACGAATATAATGAAATCTAAAAGACTGGACCCTAAAAGTCTACAGAGGCGACAAAGTCTTGCGTTAATAAAATATTACAAAACCAAGATTTGCGCGCGTTCAATTTGCTTAGTGGGTGAAAAAGACTTATAAATTGAGAAATCGTAAATTAAGAGGAACTTTCGCTATCCCTGCGGCCCGCAGCGTCGGGTATCGAATAAAAGTTAGATCATAATGTCCCCCAGCCCCCTCATTACAGCTGATAAGACACTCGGGCAAAAAAGGACACAATTTATTGACCTTGCTTTATATCTCGTGACTTTATTATAAGGAATTTTTCCTTCAAAATTTGTGAGTACATCAATGATTTACGTCACCACCGCCAAGCGACATTCCGCGCACATGCGACTCGACGCGAGATATTATGTCGCGCGCCGTCCACAAACCTATCTTCTTCTTATATTTAATAATAATAATAGATTGCAGTTTCTGTCTCGCTCTCGCCTAAAACTCGAGAACGGCTGGACCGATTTGATAATGAAATAATTGTGGATGTTCAGGGAAGGTTTAAACAGTGGGAGATATTCGAAAAAACATATTAATTATAATATGTGCGTTAAGTTTATCTGTTTTGTTGGACTGCAAAACAGTTATATTTCAGAAAAATGGCTGGCTGGCTGGCTGGATAAAAACTGTACCGGCCGACAACTAAACAGAAAACTGTTCGTACATCGAACATAAATCTCTTCAGGCCACACACTCATGTACAGTTGAGATATGTCTTATAGTTTAGACGTAAATATTAATGGGGCATAAAAAGTGTAAAAAGTAGTTTTACTCTAAAACCACTCGAATGACTCAAGCGTAAAGTACTTAGGGATTAAAATCCTTTCACAATAGACTTAAACGATTGAAAAAGATAAGAAATGCATTTTTCTCATTTCAAAATGACTCATTGGAAATCGTTTATTACTGCACTTCAAAAGTTGATGGGTGACGCTTAAAGATTGGTCAGATAATTTTGTGTAAGCTTGGATACACTCCAAAGGGCCTGTCCAGTGTTCACGTCACGACGTCGTCGACGTGAATTGGCGCAGAGTATCGGCGTTGTGACACGGACAACGGTGTGTTGCCACATTTTGAATTTTCACGACGTGGAAACGTCGCCGCAGAGCGGTGCGAAATATAGCGGGATTTTATATGTCATGGCAATCCGACGCGCGACGTAGTGATGCACAATTTTACGGCGACGTGAATTTGCTCGACAACGTCGCACAGTGTTTAATTTGGCCCAAAAATCGGACACTGTCTTTTTATCCGTTAATTCGAAAGAGTACTTAATTAGAAATGCCCGCATAAAACACCCACGAAGCTCGCTTGCATAGATTTTAAAACTATCTCAGAAGAAAATTCGAATCCCGCTTTGATAAAAAAGCGAAAAAAAATCATCAACAATCATTTTAAAATTCTTAATGAATAGCCAACAATATGCGAAAAACTATTAGAAGAACATACCAAAAGCTACATTAAGAACCCTTTTCAAGTTAGCTTTGACTTATGGGTTGCCATAAAAACAAAGAAAAACTAATTTTAGTTAATTTGTAAAAAAATCTGAAAAGCATGATTAATTCGTTATTTATATTTTAACATACACAGAAAATATAATAACTAATGCATAATATTATATATATTGCCACTACAGCATAAAATAATGTGCCGTGAAATTAGGTAAACAACACGTAAAAAGGCCATAGCGTTTTACGTGGTTCGTTTTAAATACTAGCCATAACAACGTGCGTGACTGCAATTTCACAGTTCTCACGATAAACACCAACATAGGAGTGGTAAGGACGTACTGTATCATTTTATATATTATTATACAAAGTAAAAACTTTAAAGTACAGTTTTACGAGAATTCTGCTAACGGAGGAGTATGAAATTAGGCACAGTTAGAGATTATGCAGAGAATGGTGAGCAGGAAGCTAAAATATTTTGATTAATGCTTAGAAATACATAAAAATTAATAAAATAAAGTTATACTCGCATACTACCTCACTCACACTAACATGCGTTTGTTTAAAAACAGTAGGTTTGTGACAATAATTATTGTCAATCTTTCTTTCACATTCTTTAGACAAACTCTATATATTTTTGTTACGTATCTAAGAGGCAACTCTTTTGCTTAAAAAGTTGAAACTTAAAAATGCAAATATGAATTAAGTCGAATTTCGACCACAGGGCAACCTCAAATTGAAATAAATATATAAAATTAAATTATTACTACCATCGTACAAAACCTTCAAAGATGTTTGTTTGTAGTTGGTTTACCTTTTAAAATTAAAATGACTTCTCCCGCCATTTTCAAACAATGTTTACATACATAGCAAGCTGTTGAACAAAATCGAACAATACATAGATATTTACATAATATTTACAAACAAAAGTCAATATTATTAATAATTAACATTATTAATACTTCATTTAAGGCGATCCTTCCTTACTTAGAATTGTGTTTTATCTATTATATTAATTGTCTTATACTTAAAACGAGACAATCTTGTATATATAATTATAATCGGTTTCTCGAAAACGGCTGCGAGTATTACTATAAAATTTAGTACGCAAAGAGTTTTGGGGGAGAAAAGTTGATCTAGCTAGGCCTAATCCCTGGGAAACTGCGCATTTTAAGCTATATATGTATTTTCTTTCTTCGTGTCACAATATATCGTAGTTTTGATTTCACACAGTCTCCTCGCTCAATATTCTCTTCAAGAACACACGAAAGCCACCCAATATGTGGACCTCGAGGGAAGGGCTAGCGTTTATCGACATATTTAATTTTTGACATGATTTATTTTCTTTTTTTGTTTTAAAAATGGGGTAGTTTATTACCTTTCTCACTGTGTGTTTGTTTTAACTGTGTTATTTAATATATTATTTAAGTCCTTTACTTAATCTTAATTTATTTGAAAGTATAGGTATTTAAATAAAATAGCAATTTTGCCACAACTTTTTGAAATTAGTTAATAGGTCATTCATCAGTTTGTTATAGTGTACAGATTTTAAGGCTATAAATTACTATGTAGCTTAGAAAATATTACTATAATAATAATAATAATATCTATGGACGCTTCACACCACGTCAATTTGGCCCGTGGTATGTACCTACTCGAAGAACTAGTGTTACGGGGACCATACGACGGGAAGTATATTTAATACTTTTATATTATACATTTAAGATTTTCATTACATTGTACACATATAATACATATCCATGACCGAGAAACAAAAAGTTTTTCTGTGTTTCTTCGAAAACAAAAATACGAGCCCTCGACCCCCGACCCGACAGAGCACCAACGCGCTCAACCACTGAGCCACAGAGGTCGTTATAATAATATTTGTAAAATATTATATCGATTACGTCACATCACTATCTTCATTATCACATTAACTTAGTGAGCCACCTTTTGTAGGCCAATGATGAGGGGCAATCGAATACTTTGAGGATGGGCAACTTGTATCGAGTAGAATGAGTTTTCTTTCATTGCCTTTAAACTTTTCCACTTTTCATAGTATCTTTAAAGTTATGTATTTTAAATCACTTTACGGCCACACTTTTAATACTTACCTTCTTAAGGAGCTACTTAGTACACAGACTTTGACACACACAGTATCTATCAAAATCTGTACTAAGTGACTCCCTAAGTAAGCATTATTTGTGCCTGAGTACAGCTGTAAGGGCCCGTTTCACAATCGCCTAGTAAGTGACGAATAGCTATCCGGAAGTTTCGTCGCTGCTTACTTTATACTGAGCGACAAAAACAAAACTTCCTGTAGAGTCCTTTTTTTACGATCGCTAAATATTACTAGTTATTGAAACTCCAATCTGTTTTATACAGGGCTTATTCTTCTTATAATTATACATGTGCTTATATCGCTATTCGTCAAAATAATGGCGACCATGAAATAAAACAATCGAAGATCGTGAATACCATATTTTTTTTTAAACAAATTTAACAATGCACTTAGAACATCAAATTATATGCCTATACATTATTATCTTTAAAAAGAAAACATTCTCATGTCCTAACTAAATATTTAGCAAACAATAATAAATTCATATTACACGTACTAATAACCACCACCAATTAATTGTACTGTTTACATATTATTACTTAAGTATAAGCATTTCTTGTAATCTAAAACAATAAGCTTACATTCCGGTTAAGCTATTCGTCACATATTAGGCGATTGTGTAACAGCCCATAATGATTAAGTTATCAGTTTTTTAATGAGTTCACTAATCCCTTTTGTGTGAATGGATATTATTTAATAACAAATATTTTCATGATTATCGCCGTGCTGTCGCATTAACACTAAAATAAGAAATATAATCTGAACCATCTGACAATAAATAAGTTAATTGTTAGTATCATAATCTTTAAAATATTTACTAAACGTTCAGGAATACCTGCCACTTAATCCTACTAACCTATTTTCCACTTTCACTAAGTTTTTCTTAATCCAAACTGCAGAGTAAGACGAATATTCCCCCTATATTTGGGCCATAAACTATCATGGATTATCAGGACGACCTTCTAACTTGAGAAGCCTCGGAGCTTCGGGGGTTTCATATCACCAGTCCACATTAACCTTTAATCTTTGGTAAGCCCCTAAATCAAACACATGCCTTCTAATATTACTGCGATAGTAAGTATTATTGGTAAAATTTTTTGATACTTCTCAATTTTAAAGATGGCTATTATTAGATAGACAGAAGAAATATTTACTGAAATGTATTATGTTTTATCCAATATATGTTTTATCATCGTAATTAAGTAGGAGGTTACTATTATAAATGTGAGTTTGTTAGGGTATATGGATGGATGGATGGATGTTTATTGCTCTATCACGCAAAAACTACTGAACGGATTTCGATTAAATTTGGTATGGTAGTGGTTTAGACTCTGTATTAAAATATGTTTTTTTTATCCCGTAAAAGTACAGTATTCTTGTAGGATACCCGATACTATATTTACGCGGGCGGAGCCGCGGGTCAAAACTAGTTAAGTCAATATGAAAGTGACGTAAATATATCGGAACTAAGTAAGGCTAGTAACCGATTGTGTTAATTGGTACTAGCAACAAAACAAACCAAAGGTTTGTTTTGTTGCTAGTATAGCGGCATATTAGAATAATTTGGGTTGTATTCTCCTATCATTACCTGTAGACAAATAAATAACACAAATTGTAATTACCAATTATTTAATTATTCAAAAAACATAAAACTAGTAAGCAGTTATAATACTAGCTGGTTTCCGCAACATTGTTTGTGCGAAACTATTAATGGAAACGGAAACCAATTTTCGAACAGAACCCTGAGATAAATATAGCCTAAGTTACTCCTTATAACATCAGCTATCGTATCAGCTATCAGCTATAGGTCCGATCGTTTCTGATATTAGCCGGCAAAAACAGTCAGATAGGATAGCCAGACGTACAGACAGACAAAAATTTTGATTGTTGATTTTTTGTGTAGGTATCGTATATCGTATGCATTTAGTGCAAAGCCGTTAATTTTCAATTTTAAAAAGACACTTTTATTATATATATTTCTTTAAAGATTATGTGCCTACTAAAATTATTAATGTAACGTTTTATGTCTTAACTTCAAAAATATTATGTAAACCTTAGCGCAACCATTGAAAGCGAAGTCATTGTTGTGGAAAATTGTATTATAAACGAAGTCTCTTCTGATTGCTTGTAAGAACTTCGTTCAACCGTAGATTGTGGAGTCACATTCAAAAAGAATAAAAGCGTTTTGAGTGGGCGTTATTTACAGCGTTGATATCCGGAGGTCTGCAATACTTTTCCATATATTTAACTATCGGAAAACTATAAAACGACGCATAAAAATTTACTGTCGCGTTTATGATGGAAGCGGGAATGATGGCTTAATTATAATATTCCACACGCACGCATCGCGTTGTTTGTATATATGTGATTTTGATAAATGATATTGGGGCCATATTTTGTTTTAAAATTTAATACATATATTTTAATACATAAAAACCGCACTGGCTATCAACCAGCTAAAATATTGATGAAATATTTTAAAATAAATACGTCAGTATTTTTCCAAAATCAAAACTATCCAAGTTGAATTGGAATTCTTTAGTGTTTATTTTCAATTTAAGATATTGGCGGTTTGTTTTAAGCCCGTTTGATCAAGAGAGGTAATAACAATAAAATAGTACAAAATTAAGGAGAAATCAAATCATAGCTGCTATTTCAACTACGCAATATCAACATAATTCCTCTTTCCATAGATGCAGCTGGGATAGCAATTATAAAGGTGAAAAAGGCGAGCGCCATTCAGAGGGGAATTAAAACTGAGACAACGGCCCGGCAGCTCACTCGAGAACTAGCGTCAAAACATTTTTGTAGTTGCTCTTGGACCTTGTTTTGACATTAGTAGCCAGAGGATTTTTAAGCTTTTGTTTTTGACATTACTGAAGTCAAAAGATTTTTGTAGTGAGTCAATGACATTTTGTGTTTAATATCTTTAGTGTCAAAAGATTTTTGTACTCAGACTTTGAGATTAGCCAAGCCAAGCCAAAAGAGAATGAGCTCTTGTTTTAGAGCTCAAACATTGCTTTGACACGATTAGACAAAAGTTTTTCTATACCTATAATATACCTAATTATCTATAGAAAAACATTGTTAGAAAATTTTGCCGATATTACTTATTACCAATTTTTATGGGTAATTAAGCATGTTATGGATCATAAGCTTTGTGTAACATAGCATTTTGCTAAAATTGAAATCTACTCGAATCTCTACGTTTTGAAATTTAAATAAGGCGAAGCGCAAATAGTGTTTTTATCTTCAACAATGGATAGTGAATCGTTCAGAAATCGATTGAAAATAGTCTTTATTAAGATATAAAAGTTCAAGCGAAGTGCCAATATCAAAGGCTGTGATCTCATTTATATGTTAATTCGGTTCATGATAATGATAGTTCTTTGTTGAAAATAGCTACGAAAGGTGTTCAATAACGACTTTCTATTATAATTATCTTCGTTAATCAGAAATATTTTTGAATGTTGGGCATGGTGGTGGTAGCCCCAAAGGGTACACGGGTAAGGGTAAAGGACTCCAACCGATAGAGCTGGTATGCTGAGTCAGGCCGAAGCCCCATCTGTATCTTGAAAGCATTCCAGATGTTGTATATATAGCGCCGAGCTGTGAAAACTTCGATAGTACGATTCAGGATCGTGGCGCAAATTGTTCCATCACAAAGTCTTTTGACAAAAATTACCTTTCTCAATCTCAATTTAAATTACAAGAGGATCAGTAGCGGAAATTCTGGGCTCCATATCTTTGATTTTTTTTTATGTAGCCACCGAAATTTTGTAGGTCAGAAGTGTCAAAAAGTTTTTTTTCTTGAATATCTTCATTTACAATTATTGATTTATCACTTCTAGTCTATAATACTACCAAATAGAAAACACATTTTCAATTCACAGAGGAGATTGTTCAATTGCATAGCCAAAGGTTAAGGCAAAATGAATGAAAAAAATTCCGCCATTTTTGCGTTTACAATAAGTAAGAAATGAAAGCTTTTAAAAACGTATCTATCACGCGCTGTATTTCCACAATCCGAATGGAGGTCTCAATTTACAGTTTTCTGAGCTCGGTGTCATGTTACCGAACTTTTTATTTGGTTTTATCAATTCCTTTCATTCAAATATCATTTCCAAAAATCAACTAACATTTAACTGACATTGTTATTTTCTAGTGAATGTACGTTTATTTCCGTTTAAGTATTCTCAGAGCAGCTCACGTGCTAGAGGATAGCGGACACGCTGCGCGCTCATGAGCTGTATAGACCTATGGGGTAAGCTTACACGCCACTGTGTTAGATACGTATCCTTTTTAATTACATTACTACCTGGTTCACTTTCGTTTGCGTGGAACTAATGGAAAATGAATGTATTTTTTTTAAACGAAACCGGAAGGTAAAAGTAGCCTAAGTTATCAGCTGTCTGCTTGCGAAAGCCCGGTCAAAATTGGTCCAGCCGTTTCAGAGATTAGCTGGAACAAATAGACAAACAGACAGACAAAAACTTTAAAAAGGTATTTACTATCATAATAATATGCATATTTTAGTGTCAAGCTTTTAATTTAAATTTACAAACAGACACTTCTATTTTATTTATTTGTACAGATATAAATACCTATATACTATTTTATTACAAGAATTATGTTGTTACTTTTAGTGATTAGGTATCTAGTAAAAACCAACATAATATTATTCGATTAGCGTGAGCTTTATTGTTCCCACTTCAAAAATTAAGATTAACGTTGGAGAATTATTGTAAGCCAAAATGTTAAGAAATTTAAAGTAACTTATAAAAAAGTTACTTTATAAAAAATATATTTTTTCTTAAATATATTCTGTATATTTTATTATTCTATTTGATTCGTTTTTAAGTTAAGAACTTACATCTTGTATCTTAATTCTGCCAGTATCTTAAAGCACTTTTCCCTTGTCTTTGTAAGTAAGCACGAAAAGTAACAATTCTATGAAAATAAACTGGGAAAGTATAAAAATTTAACAGCTACACTGTTCATTTTAACTAAGTTTAAAGTTTTTCATGTGGAGTTACCCTAGGAGGATACATTAAGCTCTGCCGTAATCTTCAAAAAATCTTCAATATTTTTACAACGTGCGGAGAATTTAAAGGAACAGCGTAGTTTATTTGTGGTTAACTAAAATGAAATATTTTCTTCGTAGACTTTCATTGTATATTCTTATCAAAATTATTTAAAGGAATAAAACATTCTTTTTAAATTTCTTTGCGCATTAAATATAACAAATGGATAAAGTTAGCAGAGTATTGTAGAGATTTAACCGAAAAATATAATGCTATTATAAATCTACTACTATTATAAATGTAAAAGTTTGTGAGGATAGATGTACGGATATATGTATGGAGATGGATGGATGGATGTTTGTTACTCTTTCACGCATAAACTACTGAACGTATTTTGATGAAATTTGGTAGGGTAGGTAGTTTAAGCTCTGGATTAACACATAAGCTAGTTTTTATTCCGAAATAGTATTGTGTTACCGTGGAATACTGTATTTACGCGGGCGAAGCCGCAGGCCAAAGTCCACACATACTTACAAACTTTCGAGTTTATAATATTAGTAATTTAATATTAATAATAAGTAAAGACTATAAAAAACATTATTGCAGTGTAGTACTCAAATCTAAACTCACATATTGCCAGAACCTGCATCCACGTGCGGGCAAACTTTTTTATATTTTGGTGTTCTACATAATATTGATCGATTAAAGTGAAACCTATCTAGTGTGTACATGGTTTAATCCAAACAAAGCTAAGTGTACATAGCTAAGCTTGGAAATATTTGAATTTTCCCGGGCATCTCAGTTAGCGGCTTGTTTGCCGACGCTAATTAATAATCTCGCAAATATGTGGAGTACAGAATATTGCATGGGAACATAATGTTTATTTTTAAATAATAATATTGTCCTACTAATATTATAAATGTGAAAGTTTGTGAGAATGGATGGATGTTTGTTACTCTTTCACGCAAAAACTACTGAACGGATTTCGATGAAATTTCGTATGGTAGCAGTTTAAGCTCTGAGTTAAAACATAGGCTACATTTATCCTCAAAAAAGTACAGTTTCCCCGAGGGATACTGTACTTACGCGGGCGGAGCCGCGGGCAACAGCTAGTTAAAAATAAATGCGAAGTTAATGAAAATGGATGAATAAATGGACGGATGGGTCAATTGTGATGTTGTTGTTATGAAACATATCTAAAATGTGTTACCAATTACCTTGGTCTTGTCTTTGTATACTTGTTTGTGTAAAAAAATACTTAAGGAAAAGTAAAATGTTTGAAAAATTTAGCAGTTTGTGACATAAAAATAAATTTAAAATACCTTTTTCTAAAACAACAAACTTTAGTAAAAGTGCATACATAATGAGGCCTGTCATGAAATGAACAAATTACTCACTGACATTAAATAACATAGGTATTTCAGTTAAAAAAATCGACTCTATAATAGAATATCTAAACAAAATTTGTCCTTATAGGTGATATTCATTCAAATTCATAAAGAAAAACAATAATCAAATAATTTTTAATAAGTTGATTATTATTGCTTATATTTTTCAATTCTTATTACAATAAATTGTAGAGACTAAACGAAAAACAAATTTTGTTGATGAAATCGCTCAGAGCAAAGCTTTTTCATGTCCCTTAAGGCCAATGTTTTTGCTTTACAGACCATGCATATTTTGTATCAGATATATCGAGTGATTTGGGATTTCCAGATTTATTTTTTTATACATTAAACTCCGATTTCTGAAATAGTACTACTATTATAAATGTAAAAGTTTGTGAGGATGGATAGATGTTTGTTACTCTTTCTTATTGTGACAGAAAAATCAATCTAGCTAGGTCTTATCCCTGGGAAACTGCGTATTTTTAAGCTAAATATTATGTTATTTCTTTCGTCGTGCAACAATGTATCAATAATTTTGAGTCTATTATGTCAGTTTGGTATCCGTATGTATAATTTTTGCTTTGTTCGAAAAAAATTCGCAATGTTGTGGGTTCAAGTACCGGTTAGATTAATATTTTAGTGATTATTTTAATTTTTTATGAAATTTATCAGAACTCCGACGCAGTGGCGTAGCTTTTAAGGGGCAAGGTGGGGCAGTGCCCCGAGCTCAGCAGGACTTAGCCCCTCCGACTCTGACTTACAAACTATAAATTGAAGTAGTGAAAAAAATCCGACCGAATCGCTAAATAAATAGATTTTAACAGGTAAACTAGAAAAAAAAATTATCTGTCTCCAATCGCTCGCGTTTACGATAAAGAGCATATTATCAAAACGATATGGGTAGTATTATTATTATTACTTAGTTTTAGACCTTTGATTTTTTTCCCGTTGATTTTCTGAAGTTCACAGTCCTTCAGCGTTTAAAGTTTGAACAGATTTGTAAAACAAAAAAAATTGCTCGCTCGCTTGCGTTTATTATAAAGAACATTATATTATATTGTTTAGTACTGACGTTTAAAACTATTGATTTAATTATTTTTTATGAAGTATGACTTTAACTTTAGCTGGCTCCGCTCGCTCTTGTTAAACATATAGATTATAACAGTATTATTTTCTGTTTTAAGTTTATTGTATAATTTTCAAGTAACATATATTGAGGCTTAAAAGTTTGAAACAATTGTAACTTGTAAAATAGAAAAAAATTTTGCTCGCTCGCTTCGCTCACTTAAGCGTTTAATATAAATTACACATTATATTACTATGTGCCAATATTATATTTTAACCTGTTGATCTTATCGTATTTTTCCAAAGTTCACAATCATTCAGGGTTTACAAATATGAACAGATTTTTAGTTGTAAAATAAGAAAAAAATTGGCTCGCTCGCGTTTAATATAAAGGACATCGTACTGTAGTTTTGTTGTTGTTGTTGTTGTTGCCTAATTTTTAAACAGGTAAAATAATAAATAAAAATATTCCTTGCTCCTCTCGCCGGCATTTAACATAAGAGCCAATAACTATTACTTATCCAAGTTCTGTTTTAGGCTATTCATTTTATTGTATTTAAGAACAACACACTCTTTCGGTGTTTAAAGTTTAATCTGATTTAACAGGTAAAATTAAAAAAAACATTGCTGGCTCGCTCCGCTCCCTCGTATTTAACATAAAGATTACCACATTATAGTACTTATTATTGACGTTCTGTTTTGGGCTGCTAATTTTATTTTACGACAAAAAAAACTTTAAAAAATCAGTAGTGCAGGCTGAGAAGCCTCCTAAAGATAATATGACAATTATTCAATGTAACTATAGTAAAATTATTATATTATATACATTTTATTTTGACTTGCCTATTGATAATGATATTATGAATTTTAGTTGGTAAGTTCGGGCAGGGGGCGCCCCGTTCATTTCTTGCCCCAGGGTTGCCGATTGTAGGTTGATGATTGAAGATGCCATCGCTAACTAAAATGACGAAGTTAGAAATCAAAAATGTATGGGGTTAACGTGTCGTGCGCTATGTCATTTAGCGAACGTTTAATTTCTATCCTCTGAATTTTTAATAATTTCATGTGCGACAAGCGACATTACACTTAGCGATGACTTATGTCATTCCCCTAAAAATTTTGATTTCGAAGTTTGCTGACGAAAATATCAAATGCATCTTGACTAAAGGCCCTGATTTTCTATTTATTCGTGTGTCCAACTTTATGTAAAATGAGTTTCTAATCTATAATTGAATTTTATAACTAATAACATCTCTTAATTAAATGCATTAATATTGTGAATTATTCAATAGCTGTGCGAACTTAAGTCTACGTTTATTGTATACTTGGTACCTATAGCTTTTATAAACAAAATATTAAAGTTACTTATTACAGTTTCATTAATGTAGTATTACAATAGGTGTAACAATTTTATTTTGAAACTATATACTTAATAAATAAATAAAATATTAATTAAAATATATTTATTCACCAAAAAGTTTACATTTCCTGAAAACCCAATCAGGATTTCTGATGTAGGTTTGAACCTGCCCTCTCCATTTCAAGATTATTATAATAATAATAACTGCTTAGTAAAAATGAAAAGTTTTAGGGTAAAGTTATTTAAATAATAACTCTACATAATCTAAAACAGCTTATAAACTCGAAATATCTCACTATTCATGAATTTCCCTAATTAAACTATAATAAGTATCTGATAGCTTATATTATGCATTTTGTCTCTGTCGCTCTATATAAAGTAAGCAGCGACAAAACTTCCGAATAAGCAATTCGAAACTTATTTGAAGATTGTGAAACAGACCAATAGTTTTAAATATTTCTCATCTGCCTTTGTAGCTACTTCTCTAGGTTTAGATGTTACTAGGAACTAACTAGGAATCGAGCAGACGGATCGCCTGATAGTAAGCGATTAACGCCGCCCATGGACCGCCCGCCCCAAAGTTGCATTCAAATACTAATCCTGGGGTCTCCGATATCCTCGCTTACATAATTCAAGACAACGAAAGCGTTCATTTCACACCGGTTTTCTGTGAGGCCATTTGTTAGAATCATGGCTTTCAGTATTGGATTCGAATCAAATATTTGTGGTTACAGTTTTAATTTTTATTCAAAGGTAAGCTTGGTAAGAGGGAACTGCTATTTTATGAAGTTCTGTAGTATTAAATATTTTAGATTTTCATCCGATGTAATCTACTTCTCGGGTTTCCATTGCGTTCGGTAAATGATACAACATGAAAAATTTATTACGAGTTATACTCAACAACAAGCGGGCGGAGTATAGTACCGTGTAAATATAGTATCCCACGGGAATACTGTACTTTTTCGGGATAAAAAGTAGCCAATATTTTAATCCAGAGCCTAAACTGTAGGAGTTTATACATACCATACCAAATTTCATCGAAATCCGTTCAATAGTTTTTGCGTAAAAGAGTAACAAATATCCACCCATCTATCCATCACAAACTTTTATATTTATATTATTAGTAGGATATACCTACTTTGAATGTAGGAATGTTTTGGTGTTGACATTTGTTGAGAAGTATATTTATATGTAAAGTAAACAACATTAAGCAGCAGTTATAGTTCGAAAGTATTTCCTGTGTAAACCATATGTCTACGCAATTAAATTCTTCGACTTTGCGTGCGCCTAATCCAAAACGTTGTGAAGTTACTTATAGATTATCTTTAAGTAACTTCGCAACGTATATCTCTGTACGATTAACTTGTTAATTCTTAGTTATTATATTGTCCTGGAGAACGGTAGCCAGGTGATCTGTTACACAGGTAAACCCATGCACCAGTCTCTCATCACATGTTGTTCCTGATAAAATCTGAATGATTTGTTTGTAATATTATATATTTTGTTGTGTTTGAGAGAGAAATAAAATAAATTTGAAGATGGGGTAAGAATAGCTTTTCATTTTTCTTTTTTGGTTAAGATGGATATACTATTTGTGTCCATCTGTACCATTAGGCAACCTTATCTCATCTGATAATAATATATTTGCAGTTAAATTAAATTTGTGTGCTGAAAAATTGAACAGTAAAATTTTGTTCTATAGTTTTAATTGAATTTCATTAGTAAGTAAAGTAGTAGTTTAGATTTTATCAGCTATATTCAGTGATTACGATTTCAGTTTCCGATAATCCGGCAATTTGGTACATAGTAGCATTGGCATTATTGAATCTACACGCTATTACGTGTGAGCTGGATCAGCACATTTCATACATGAACTGGCAAACGAACTCAGGTGTGCTATTTGAATGAATGATTAAAGACGACAGAGTTGAAAAATCTGTCTTCGATTGAAGTAATCTGCAGTTTTCATATAAACTTATAATATAAAGAGGAAAGGTATGTCTGTTTGTTCCTCGAGATACCCTCTAGCGCGCACGAAGTCGCGCGAAATATCTAGTTATTGATAAAAATAATTATACATATTAAATTGTTATTGACATTGACGGCACCTTCGTAATTAATCGGAAATGAAAAATTTATCTTTTTAGGACAGCGATTTAAAGATTATTTTTCGCATAATTTTGTCAGTGATGGTTAGACCTTTATGAATTTTTTTCTGAACAGCTGTGTTAGGATAACAAATTAGTACAACACGAACACCAAGAAAAATATAAAATTTTAAATAGTTTTCGATAAAATTAAGTAATGATCGCTTACCACGTAACTTGTTTTCTGAACCATAACTGGCACTGCAGATTACATAAACTGCATTAACAAAAATTTATCGGATCTGCCGGTATCGTTAGTTTTAGTTGTATATCAGGAATATTCTGCCTGTCCTGCCGTTCACGCTACTTTAAGAATATGAAAATTCATTATTTACCTAAGTAATCGATTCTTCCCGATACAATACTTTTTTCGGAAACATTTTAAAAATTAAAGTAGAATTTTAAATTAAATTTATAATAAAATTATAAATTTAATAAATTTAATAATTATAAATTTAATAATCTTACAAATTACAATAATTAAATTGTAATTTGTAAGATTAAATATTGAATGCTAGATTAGATATCAAAGATAACTTTGTAATCTGAAAACAGTAAGAAATGTACATTTTTCAGTTCCGATAAATTACGTAGGCGCCTTCGAAGTATCAGCTAGAAGACTATTATTGCTACAAAAGATCGATTATGGCCAATTTCTGGTTTCATAAAAAAAAATCTACGTTTTATCCACGTAATTTAATTTAAAACAACATATTTTAACAGGAAGATATATTTAATAATAGTATTGTTAGCAACTGAATTACATTAAATTTGCATCTTGATATTATTAAAATTACATTGAAAAGTAATAAAAGCTGTTGCAGCTATTTGTACTCGCCAAGGGACTCAATTTCATAATGAGTTTTGGCTGTAACTGGTCGTAATGTGATGCCACTCGGTCGTCAGTAAACAAAACACAGAATTTCACAGAAATCGCTATTTAACGTCGGTTTTTGTTTCGATGTATTTTCTGTTTGATTAAGCGAGAAATCACTGTTTATACAGATACACCACACCACAAAAAAATAATACATAGCAAGATACAACTTCCTGAAAGCTATATTTATTTACACAAGAAGGGACTAGAAATTTGGTATAAATAAAGGAATTCTTAAACTGAATAGAAGGTTTTACTTCTGTTACATGTGATTTGCACACTGGCTTTTCTAAACTGTAGTGGCAAAATTTTCGTGCTTAACTAACTTAAAATGACTGTGGCCAAGTAAGTACATTTTCCGATAGAAGCTGTTGTGAACCGGTTAGTTCAAAATGTTGTATTTGAAAATTAGAATACTCTCATAAATCTAACTCGGGGAAGGTCAAATGCCCAATTATATCTCGATGAATATTCATATCTAACTTTATTCCAGTCCTCCGCCTGCAATATGTATTTATTATAACTCGATGACTGGGTCTGTATTGACCCAATCGAGAATAAGTAATGTAAATTCGATCTCCAACTTTATTATTTAAACTAGTCTTTAAGTGTCAATTTGAAAACAATTTCATGTTTTTAAAGTGAATCTTTTGTGGTTTGTCAATGATAAATGAGTAAAATATGCATATTATTGAAACGATGTACTTAGCTCCGCCGATGTCTATTATTTTAACTTGATCGTTGTCACGAACTTTAATTTAAAATACCTACGTTTTAAAAATGGTAATTTGCTCAACGTTTCTATCTAATTTAATTTCTAAAGAATTCATACGTCTTTCATTTACAATTATAGTTAATACACATATTATGATTTTTCTAATTTAAAAAATACACAATATTTTTTTTTTAATTATTTATTTTCACATTACTGCAAGGTTTATTATGTTTTGGTATGTAAATTATACGTTCCATGATAGTTCCCATAGCTTCGTCAGCCGTTCTTGCATTATGAAATTTTTAGAAGTACCTTAACATTTGTGAGAAGTGCAAAATGTATTCTTTTCAAATATTTTCGTTGCTGGAGAAAACAAACGTCTCGAGACTTTATTCTTATCAAAACACTGAAATACGCCTTCGATATGAAAATGATGAAAAGTATGCATGTCAGTGAAAAAATTCCTCTCATTTCTTTAGTCTTTGTTTCTTTTGTGTTTCTTTTGACAATGTCTTCAAAGAATTAAATATCGTAGGATCTTTGCATTGTATCTTTATTAAAAGGAGCTTTTTATTAACTTTTGATATTATGAGAAATGTGAAAGCAACTAATTCGTCAATCAACAGTTATCGTTACAGTTATATACAAGTATAACATAATATTTTTTTATATAATAACTAATCGTTTTTAATATCATGTTTAATGCTTCAAACCCCGAAAAGTTTGACGATGTAACTTTAGTTTGTATAGGTACCAAATTCAAACATTTCTACTAAAATAGCGTTATCTTACTCTAATATTAAGTTCGTTTACATTTACGTCCATATTAACATGTAATATACTCGTTTGCTATGAAGCCAAACAAGCCGAGTTCCAACCACAATATGGTAACGTATCTCTTTAAGCATATTATGTTTAGTGGTTGAATTACGAGGTGTGGCTTTTATAATGTCTTTGAGCAAAGAAATCTCTTTGGTCGCCTAAAACAAGTTGGTTTTAATCGGATTAGGTATTCAGAAATTGTGTAAGAAAAAAGTTGATGAATGTTGTAATTATGTATGATTGTGTACTATCAGGGAATCTAATTCATAAGCAGATAGAGTGTTCTCTTATTTTATTTGTATTATAATGACGACATACAGTCACAATGCAAATATCAACAATATATCAATTTAATATCATAAAATTATTGTAGTGCGAACAAATGACACCTGCCTATGAATTAGATTCTCTGATAGTAAAATCATAAAAGAATTTGATGTTTTTTTTATAATTCAAAACAAATTCGAAGCGTAAATTTCGATTGTTTCTAATTATATGTATAAGTGTAATGTGTCTGTCTGTCTATGTGTGTGTCTGTCCGTGGCATCGTAGCGCCCAAACGGATCAACCGATTTTGATCCAGATTTTTTTTTGTTTGAAAACGGACATGATTCTTAGAATTATACTACGAATTATAGAATTCATCATCACTAGCTCGCTCACTGCTTGACATTTAGGGGATTTCTTTTTTTTTATGTGTCCGTGGGTATAAAAAGCTTTATAAATCTTGCCAATTTCATCTTCATCAAATATAATATGGTAATTAATAGTAAATAAATGTTTTTA
This sequence comes from Phengaris alcon alcon, assembly GCA_037179445.1. NCBI lineage: Eukaryota > Metazoa > Arthropoda > Insecta > Lepidoptera > Lycaenidae > Phengaris > Phengaris alcon. The sequence goes on from JAYRCH010000342.1 coordinate 314,687, forward strand.
CTACACGAATTCATAAGGAAACTAATCTACATATATAAATAAATGAAATTGAAGTGTATGTATGTGTATTTTAAATTACCAGTTTTTTCTAAATTCATATAAGACAACTGACAAAAATAAACAACAATTTTTAAAAATTTGATATGTCCCTCTGTGTGTCTTTCTGGCTGGCTGTTTGTTCCGGCTAATGTCCGGAATAGCTGCACCGATTTTCACGGGACTGATGCTATAAGAAATGATGTTTACTTTTTCTTAGAGATCCCAAAAAGTATGGTTCCGTTTCCGTTGTTAGCTAGTGTCAAATATTTTGGTAAGTTTCGAAGTGAATCTTCTCGGTAATGCTAGCTTACTGAGTTCCACGAGATATAAGTTAATTTAACCTATCTAAACTTGTTTCTCTGACTTTGGTTATTGTATACTTGAAAATAGTATCTAATAAATTTAATTGGTATAAGTATAATATGAACGCTTCACACAACGTCAATCTCGCCCCAATGTAAGTAGGTACTCGAATAACTTGTGTTACGAGGACCAGACAACGGGAAGTATAATTAATATTTTTATATTATATATACATATACTTATTTAAGATTTTTATTATATTACACACACATTTAAGACATACCCATGAACCAGAAATACAGAAAAACTAATTGTTCCTTCGGCGGGATTCGTACCCGCGACCCCCAGCTTGAAAGCCTTCGCACTCAACCACTGAGCCACAGAGGTCGTCAAGCCATAGAGATTACGTAAATCTGTTTAAAATCAGATAAAAATTAGATCTAATTAAAAAATTATAGTTTTAAACGGTTATTTTTTTATATATATTAAATATAATAACAAAAACGCTCAATACTTTGGTAGTTGGGCAGTCTTTAGCATACAAACTACGATGTTCTGGTGTAAATAATTTTTTTTATGTTTTAAAACTTAAAAATCGGATGAAATTTAAAAAAATAATTCCCATAACACAAAATTAGATCAGGTCGTAACATTGTACAAAACAATATACACTTCAAACATTTATGTCAAAAGAATACAATGTCAAACTGCGTTATATAAAATTCAACTGCGCGGTTATAACCAAACGCATACCTTCCCCTGAGTGGTGTTGCAAAAATTAAAAGTATCACGAGTTCAAACAATTCTTATTCAACTCCTTCGCACTATCCGGATTGAAAAAGACAATTGTCGCTATTTGTAATGGACTCAAGTTTACTCCCGGGCTTAAAAAAACATTTTCCTTGTTAACCTTTCGTGAGCTGTGCGCAATTAAGCCATCATCACGAATAACGTATACCTTGCTTCAGAGCAAGGTACCTACTTACTACTTTGTTATGAAAATAGTTCAATTTACACAACTTAGATAAGCTGTTCCAAGATCTTCGTAATTGTAAACGAAGGTTTGTAAGTAATTTTGTACTTAATGTAATATAAATAAAATAAATATAATGACAAAGGAAAATCGGACATTTATTAATATTCTTATTTTCCTTCCACAGTAGCATAAGTCTTTACAAATTAACCCGCGCTCCTGACTCCTGACATTTATTACAACGGGCAAACGTTGTGTTTACGACTGTACTTGATGGAAATCCCGCTTATAGGACAGAACAGTACCGCCCTCGGTGGGTAATAAAAATAATGAGGCGGGATATGTGAGTGATATACCGCTTCCTACTTGCAAAATTGCTATTAATAGAACTGTAGGTGAGTGATGCGGATTTTTCAAAGCCACAAAAGCCAAACTATCTAAAGATCTTTTTTGTACCTAAATGATGCAAAAATTAGTAACATAGTAGCGTAGGATGTATGACTTGTATGTTTTTACCAATACCAATTACATATTCGAGTGAAAATAATAAATAATTATTTAACTATCCGAATTAATACCATACATCACAGATACACCATTACAGAAAACGGACCACTTGCTTGACTTCCATTAAGGTAACTTGGACAGACCAAAAGCTTAAGTCCGCTATACATGTTGGCTCAGCGTTGCCGAGAGATAGCCAGCGCCAACGCGATATGGTGGACATTAGCACTGCCTTGTTCGTTTTTGCAGACGCTCACATTGGCTTACACTGGGCTAAAATGTATAGCCGACTTTAGATAACAATAAGAAAAGGCACTGCTTGGCTACCGTAAGGAACCTGAAGATTATTATTAATTTCACAACTAATTATTATTTATGAAGATCAATTTGTATTTATGTTTCAGCAATATGAGCTCTTAAAAGATATCCTTTGAGTAAAGTGTGAGGAATAAAGCCAATGAAACAGTATAATATCTCGCATTTAGATAAAACGGTTATTTTCTTTCTGATTAATTACGTCTTTGTAATATTTTAGTTAATTAAGCAATCCAATTTCCTTATCATACGAAAACAATGTAGCCGTGCTATTATGGTTTCCACACAACCGACCTTTGTAGGACCTTTGAGCCGATAATAATTCTGCGACTTTTGTGTTCTATTTTTTACTTAGATTTTTGACCGTGTGCGTAGCAATGTTTTCCGCGCCCAAAAATTGGTTACTGAGACTATATTTAATTATTGGCTGTCGCATATGTGAACTTAAAGAAAGAAAGAAAAAAATATTTTTTAATTAATTAGGTTTTAAACTACTTTAATTAATCAAGATGCATATACATACGTGATGTCAATTTTATTCTTCAGTTGCCATAACAAGTTATGACATTGGAAATGTATTTTTGTTCGCTCCAGTATAGGCCCCGATTTCACGAAAAAGTGTCGATCCCCTTATTTCTCGGCGAGTTTTAATATTCAAAAGTATCTCAAATAATTCTAAATAAAAGAATTAGTCGAGAAAGTAAAAAACGAAAAAGTTATGGCCGAAGTAGTGAAAAAAATATGAAATTTTTCCGAATTTTTGATTTTAGTGTTCGTTATTTTGGAAACGAAGAATGATATCAAAAATTTGGGAAAAACTTCTCTGGACAATCTAGTCAGCTACAATTTGTGCCTAAATACTGACGATCGGGTTAAGGGTTTGCCTCCTGTAGCCTAACCTGTATGACAGAAAACTTGAAGTATCTTATACTTTAAACGAGACAATATTGTTTATATAATATAATCGAAATCTTGGCAATGGGTACAATTATTACCATTAAATTTACTATGCACAGAGTTTTGGGGGAGAAAAATTGATCTAGCTAGGTGTTATCCCTTCGAAATTTCGTATTTTTTAACAATATGTGTTTTTCTTTCGTCGTGCAACTATAGAATATCAATAATTTCGACTCACTTACGTCAGTCTGATTGGTAGCTTGGTATGTGTACCTATGTATAATTTTTGCGTTGCTTAGAAATTTGGAATGTGGTAGGTCGAGTCGAATCCCGGTCAGATAAATATTTATATGATTCTTATTATTTCTTTTATATTTTTTAGTAGCTGGTGCATGCAACTTTGTTTGCGCAGATTTAACGGAAGCGGAAGATAAATCTTAGGGTTCCGTTATATAACGTTCCGTATATATAACGGAACCAGAACTTTCTAAGATTTATCTTACTAAATCTTATTAATCCTATATATGTGTATATATATGTATAGGATTAATAAGATTTAGGGTTCAGTTTAAAAAAATATATTTTAATAAGCCTTAGTTACGCTTTCTAACATCAGCTATCTGCCAGAAATGTCAGTCGGATTGGCAGCTTGGTTAATTTTCGCATTGTCCGGAAATTCGGAATGTGGTGGGTTCGAACCCCGGTAAAATATTTTTGTGATTTCATTTTTAAATCTACTAGAGCTCCGAGAAAAGCTCGGTTACCCAGGTAGGTACCTCTCTTCTATTATATATGTCTTGTCCTGTCATGTCCTGACTGACTGATTCATCAACGCCGAGGTAAAACTACTGCAGCTAGAAACGTATTATTTGGACCCTGGCTTCCTTTTGTGACGTATAGGTCCACTAATAAGGTATATCCCTAAAGGGGTAAAAAGGGGTATTCAACTTTGTATGGGGAAAAATTTTCATTTCGGCTTGGAACTTTGTAAATGTAGTACTATAAGAAAATAAGTAAAAATGTTGTTTATGATTTTTCGATATTAAGCCCCTAAAGAAGTGAACAGGGGTATGAATGTATTTTTATCAGAGTCAGACTCATGCTTGGCCATTTAACAACATAAGAGTCCATTTAAAAGGTGAACAGACTGCTGAACAGTTTTATGAATTCTTGCTTAAAATAGGAAACGGCGATTACCCTACAATTGATGGTAAAATGACTATTCCGCAAAGTTTGGCAGCAGTGGTGACATCACTAACGGCCGGCATCAATAACCTATCTACCTATAACTGTTTGTTAAAAACGTCATTCAATCATTTGCTGGTGTCTTGCGATACAAATTTGACGTTTTTAACAAATAGTTATTGGTAGATAGGTTGTTGAACAGGGCCGTTACAGAATCACTAACGCAGTTTACCCTGATGTCACCAATCTCATGACAAAGTCCATAGAAAGGTTATATTGAGAGCGTGCCATTTTGACCCCCAAAAATGAAAATGCAGCCACAATAAATGAACTTTTACTCAAGCCTTTTGAAGCAGATGAAGTACAATATAAGTCAGTGAATTCAGTAGTACAAACTGATGATGCAGTAAACTTCCACCACATAATCTCCGTTTGAGTATTGGAGCACCAGTTATGTTATTAAGAAATATTAAGCCTCCAAATTTGTGCAATGGCACTAGACTTCAGATAAAAGTTCTCCATTGCAACAATGTCGAGGCTACTGTACTAACTAGATGTACTCAAGGGGAAAATATTCATACCTAAAATACCATTGATCCCATCAGAGTATCCATTTATATTTAAAAGACTGCAGTTTCCCCGAAAAGTATGTTTTGCCATCAATAAGGCTCAGTCATAAAGGTGACTGCCCTTTATGACATTGAATGTGGCTGTGATAAACCTAAGAGAGTCCTATTTTTCACACGGACAGTGCTATGTGCGTGTTCCAGAGTAAGTTCGGCTAGCAGTCTGGTGATCCTTGCTCCGCACGGCAATACAGTTAATGTTGTATATAGAGAGGTCCTTCAATAGCATAAATACACTCTAATAATAAAATAATCTTAGACCATTTACCATTCAATTTAATTATAACGTAAGTAAAGACTCTTTCTAAAAATAATAGGAAATTAGTCACCTCAACATCTACGCGTACGAAATCGCGGGCAAAAGGTATTCTAAGAATTAAATAATTATCATTCAACGTTGTAGTTTAATTTTGTAATATTTTCCTTATCCACTTTATCGTCGCTCAGCGACAATATTTTTACCCGACTACGGCAAAGCCTAAAGGAAGGCTAATGATTTTGGCAGTCTATGCATGTATGAATGTATGTTTGTTCCCTCGTAGCCTCTAAACTACTGGTCCGATTTTAATACATGAGTTGTAACTAGATTCGTAATGATGCCGCGGGTAGCATAGGCTATATAATTTTCTCAAAATTTTGTATTTCGAATATTGAACCTCAGATGCTAACATCTCGTCTAACATTTCATCTTCAAAAAAGAAAGGTCGTGGCAAGCACACCACAAACATGTATATATTTTTTACATAATAATTTGTCGTGTGCTTGCACAAATATGTCAAAATACACTTTTAAAATGCGGTCGGACAATTTGTACGAAGCCAGTTGTAGAATTTTCGAACATTACGTAATATAAGACTATAAATACATAATTTATATATTATTTTAACTTCATTAAAATGGTTCTGCCAATCTTTAGGTACGTTATAAAAAAAATTACAAATCCATCGAATAATATAGATATAAAACTTTTGCAGGGTATATATTATTATCTGTATACCTACATAATATTGATTTTGTATAAGGGCGAACAAGTTTTATTTATGGAGTGAGGAAGGAAGTTCCGAGGTCAATAGGAACATATTGAGTTCAATGTAAGGAATATTGTACTTCCTTGTAGGAAACATTAAATTATACGAATAAAACACAATTAGGGTTTTCGATATTTTTTTCTGCTGCTAGTATGCAGACTCGACTCACACAAAGTGTCATCTGGTGGCGGAAGTGATTAATCCGAAAACTGTCAATAAGAATTTTCAACACTTTTTCTACCACCAGGTGGCGCTTCGTAAAAGTCGGGTCCTAGTCATGTCAAACAGCTGTCAGATGACACGAACTTTAAAACCCTCATTGTGAGCGTGTGGATAAAAATGCGTCTATATTTTTTATTTCATACTGCCCGCTACAGACGTAGCGATTTATCGTTGCAGTTAAATCTGTTCAGTTAAATCAAACGCCCCTAGTGCCTGCTAACGCCAACGATAAAACTGTGGTAGACTGATAAGGCTCCCACAGACGAGAGGCCGATCGTTTCAGTTAGAACTGACGTCAGTTCGGCCTGAACCTATTCGTGCACATACACGGAATAAAATCTCATCCGACCCAATTAACGTCATTTCGGCCTGAACGGATTCGAGCACACACACGGAAAAATCGCATCAGTTCGTTCTAGATTGTCGCGAGCTACGGTCGTGTTTATTACTTGTAAACTCACTACGCTTGTACACGATACACGCCCGCATGGCCGCGGCTCTGGCGAGAACTGAAACGTTTTGAAACACATGGTCCGTTCAGTCCATCCGTTCAGTCCAGAATTAATGTTGCCAACTTACAAAGTTATACTACTAAATTAAGTATTTTATTCCCTTCTTAGTAGGAATTTAGTTGTTAGTAGCGTTTTAGTAGGAAAGAGCCAGACAGTAACTAATCATATGCAAAATGGCCTAGATTAGTTACAAAGAAAAAACAAAAAAATTCACACCTTATCATAATAATACATCGTACCATTCATCCGTAATTTGCTTAAAACTACCCGCTTAATCACTATATACGTAATATTTCCTAGTATATTTTAATTTAACGGTAAAATTTATAATATAATTCCATAAATTATAAAATTTTAATATTACAAAACCTAAAATGCAGTGGTTTTTTGGGGGCTTTAGGGATTACGAAGTTGACAAGCATTTTTTGATAGTTTCCAGTATTATTTTAGTAGGTTTTAATAGAAATCGCCGCGAGTTTAGTAGTTTCGGAAAAACAGAGCTGGCAACACTGGATCGATTCGCTTCAGTCCATCCGACCGACTGATGCGATCTCGAAATTACACACAGACGAGACGATTTTGCATCCGTTCAGGCTGAACTGAAGGAAAACCGGACCGTATATGGGGCCTATGACTCTATGGTCATCGTCAACCTATCATCTGCATCAATCTCCGGGACAAACTACGCGCTCAGTAATTGAACGCGGACTCACTAGCAAACGATAAAACTATGCAGTCACATTTGACAACGATTTTATCGAACAACTAGTTGTTTATGGCCTGTGGCTCCGCCCGCGTAAATACAGGATCCTACGGGAACAGTGCACTTTTTTGGGATTAAATGTAGCCTTTGTTTTAATCCAGAGCACAAACTACTACGATACCAAATTTCATCAAATTCCGTTCAGTAGTTTTTGCGTGAAAGAGCAATAAACATCCATCCATCCTCACAAACTTTCACATTTATAATATTAGTAGGGATACATTGCGACTGCCAACGATGATTTGTCAAAGACAAAACTGGACAGTTTGATTTACACCGTTTTCTCGCTACGACAAATGGTTACGAGTGTGGCACGCTTAATATTATGTAGATAACATAAAAAATAATTATCAAGTTAAAAAAACCACAAAAAGTAGTAAAAATGGCGATTGTCATTTTATTTTATTTAACTAGAAAATTAAACGTAAAGCGCTAAACAGAGATTTGTTTTTGGCCTGTTTAACAATCTTCATAAATGACGTGTCGAATAACTTATTCGAAAGTTTTATCGCTGTTTACTTTAAATCGAGCGACAGAGACTAAACATGCAAATAAGCTATCTGGTACTTAACAGTAGATTATGCACAGGCCCTAAAACTTTTCTCTAGTGTTCGCAACAATAATGTGTATTCATCGCTAAAGCCTCGGAATCAGCTAGCTTGTATAGATTTTTCGCGTATTTTCCCCTTATTTCCCATGGGCATCTAGCACTCAAAGCGTCTCTACTTTCGACTCCTTTCACGAGAGTAAAGTGTTAAACCAATTTTACCGTATCAATATCGATTAAAGATATTATCTATATAAATTTTATATCGCAATTTTAATGGAAAAATTGAATAACAAGATTTTACAGATTAAGGTCAAAATGTTGTTTACAGTGACTGAATGTTCCTTACCTACAGAGCAAAAAACGCTTACGTCATAACTCATGACACATAGATGTTTATTAAATGCCTCCACCTTTGGAGTTGTTTGGAGCCATTTTGACATTTGAGTTATGGTGAAATCAAGATGTCTGAGATTTGAAGTATAGTGAAAACAAGATGGCGTTACGTTTTATTTTGATTCATACAGAAGATTTGTTCTGTCAAATCAACGACATAGCCTATCTTTAGTTTTGAAATATTTGTCATGACATCAATAACCCAGTTATATAATATTTGAAAACATGTTAAATTTTAGTTATTTTTTTAAATAAATTAAGAAATAATTAGGTATTATATGTAATTATAAAACTAAAATTGACGACTATTCCCTGTTTCATATTTTCACAATAGATACAAATTTATTTAATTAAAATAGTTAACTTGATACACAGTCACACCATAATTATTGCAGCACTTTTACACTTTAAATAACACTATTCTAATTAACTCCTCTATCTGTCGATAGAAAATATCCCCGTTCGCTGTCGAGCGTGGCCTTTTACAGTTCCTCCATAATCGGTTCAGGGTTTGTTATACGGATACGAGACATTGGCGCCATTTTAAAGTTCCACTGAAACTGACCATAAAATCTACTCTATTAAAAATAGCTCAAAATAATAAAGTATGATTTATAAGATGAGTACTTTAAATATGTAGGTGCACATTTTTACTAAATGTATTTTATTCTCAATCATCAATAACAAATCGTCCGACATCGACATTTCCGGCTGACTTATAAATCGAATAATAGAAAATTCTTTACGGTAAAAATCACTTTTAAGTAACAACTAAACTTTTTTTTAAACTGATATCAAATTATGAATTCAATAACTTTGACTTAAAACGTTGATTTATTTATAAGAAAAACAAATGTCAGCTGTCAGAACAAGAAGTCAATTCTTATAAAGCTAACATACAACTCGATAAAGTAAAAAGAATTAGGACTTTATGTGTAGTTTTGTAGAAGAAGTAGGACTTTATATGCATTTCCAAGTCACAAAAAAGTTGAAATATTTTTTAAAACGTTAGTGTATAAAACCAACATAATTAGTTTACTTACATCAAATACAAAAAGATTTACGAGAAAAATGAAGAGATTACGAGCAAAATTACGAGATTTCAGAAATTTTGTGCATATGGCCATACATTTCGTAGCAACTTACTAGCGTGTGACGTCACTTACTAGTACGACTTTTATATGGGGCATTTTCACGAGAGTCACAAAAGTGCTTCAAACAATCCGCAACATCTTTGAAAATTTTGATTTTTAGTATACTGTTCCTGTTGTAAACTGTCTTACTTTTCAGAGAATTTTTCATTTATGTAATAAAAAATAGAGGAAAATACCGTATTGTAGTAAGCAAAAAGTATATTACGAAAATAATTACTTTGTAATTTTTTTATGAAATATGGGCAACTGAGCAGACGGATCACTTAATGGAAAGTGATTACCATCGCCCATATACATCCGCAACACCAGAAGAGTCCCAAGTGCGTTGCATTCTTAAAAGTTTGATGCATATTATATCTTTCCGAATAATAATGTAATTTGCATATTTACATAACATTTATTCAAGTAACATTTACAAAGATATCAAAAGTTAGAAAAAAACTAGCAATTATTATATCGCAACTTTGTTTTCTATTTTTAGTCGCAAAATTAAGATAACCTATACGATCTAAAATTCAAATATTGAAAGTCGTTTCATTTTACATCGTGAGAACAATTCATGTTAAGGAAATCGTTTACTTGGCTTTCCTGTACCCTTGTCAACGATAAAATCAATCTTCACTGAAAACCTCTTTGTGCTAGACAGAACCTACAATTATTCGTCGATTCATTTCAAAATTGTGAGAGAATTTTCTTTGAAAAATATTGTCTAACTAGATGTTGACGGCGACTTTTTGCACGCAAAAGAAATACTGAGGGAACCGTACATTTTGCCACAATAAATAGTAGCTTTTGTCCTTCCCCGTGGTCTACTCTATATCGTTGCCAAATTTCATGAAAATCGGTCTAGTAGTTTTGGAGCCAAACAAAGTCGCGGTAAGCATTATAAATTTTGAGTTGTTTACCGTCGTCGGTAAATAGAAATAAGACTAAGGGCCAATTCGGAAACGAAACCATACGTGACATGGCGCTGCATTTTTAAGATGGCTATTCAAAATTGAACTTTGTTCTTTACACAAGAAGATACATACACTCTTGATTGTAAGAGTTCGAATGTCAGGATGTGCAGTGTATGACTGATATCATAAGAAACGTGTATCCTTTTGTATAGTAAATAAAGTTCTATTTTGAATATCTATCTTCAAAATGCAGCGCCGCGTAACGTCGCGTATCGTCGTGGCGTGAACTGAACCTAATTTTAAATACATATTGCAAGATCAATGTGCTTCCAAAGTCATTAAAATATATATATTATTTATCTATCTTTCCCCTCTAAATCCACTGAATAGAAATAAGACTGGCAAATACAATCTGAATATAACATTATTGTAAGAAACAACCATTTCAATGTAACCGTTACGTGCAGTTTTATGTGCTAAGAAGCGGTACTTTACAAGACGTTTACTACATAATGATCAACTAACAATATGTGCTTAGGTATTTTATTGGAAGACAAATAAATTTTATTTCACCAACAATTACGGCGTACATAAAACGTAAGTGTGGATGTCTACAATGTATGTGTGGTTAACAAACTACGATTATCCTCACATTTACTTACAAGACATAGTTGGAACGAAGTTCCTTATGGCGCGTTGCGAATGGGGACTAGACGGAAAAAATAGGCACGACAATTTTTGCCACTCGTAATCACAATGTAATAACGACTATTAAGAATGATACAAAAACGACCTTATCACCTTGACAATAATGGAGAATTTAGCAATTACACATTGTGACTGATATCGGCATTCCTTCGACGTGCTTTCGGCCATCTACTTAGTTCAACTATTTGTTTTGTATGATTTAATATATTATATCTATACAGATAAACAAAATTTAAGCGTCTGTTTGTAATTTCAAATTAACAGCTTTTATTTTCACTTAATGCATTTAAAAGTATGATCGGTACTTACAATAAAATAGAAATTGTTAACATTTTTCTGTCCGTCTGTGTGTTTGTTCCGGCTAATCTCTAAAACGGCTAGACCGGGACTTTCACTGGCATATATAGCTGATATTATAAGCTCTAGCATATATATATATATATATATATATATATATATATATATATATATATATATATATATATATATATATATATATATATATATATATATATATATATCTTCCAAAATAGGCTTCCATTCTTCATTATCAACTATATATTTATATTATAATATATATATTATAACTTCGTTCCATCCGGGTGTCCCTTGACACCTCTCAAGTTTTTTTTTATTATTAATAATTTAATTCATAAGGAGCCACACCGTACACCCGTTTTTTAACGATAGTTTGATCGTTCTGAAAGCCAGTATGGAGTAATCGACTGACCAAACTATCGATTGTGACTAAACTATCGGTCGATTAAAAATCGCGAGTGCTCGGTGGCTCTAACTATTAACCATTGATACACTGCACCGCGTGGGGCAGCTGTTATTTACCCGACTACGGCAAAGCCAAAGGGAAGGGTACTGATTTTGATATTTTATGTATAAGCATTTCATAAAACAATTAGAAATATAAACATATAACTGAAATTTTTATAGCAAAAAGTAGAAATCCTAAGCAAGTTTAAGTATCGATGTCATGTTGTTACTGACACTTGAACTGATGATCAGGACATAGAAAGAGAGCGGAGGGCACTGTCAGTTCGTGGAAACATGCTGGCTCATAGATTTGCTTGTTATACATTGGACGTGAAACTCACACTATTTAAAGCATTTTGTCAAAGTTCTTACACGAGTGGTCTATTAGAGTTTCAAACAGAATACTTACAATACACTTACTTAGAGTGCAATATAATAACATTTTCAGGGCTCCGGTGCGGTTGCTCCGGTACTGTAGTGCCTCTTGCAGGTTTGCAGATGCGCATGTAGATGAATTTTATGCCATCATAAGAAAGAGAACATGGTTTATGGTACAAAGTATGAGGGGAAGCATCCTAGAAATGTTAGCAGGGAGGCTAGACTCTGCAGTCTTAGGTCGGTTCACTGATCTGCATGTGAGAGATGTAGGAAGGTGAATTGACTCAAAAACTAATAATTAAATTTATTTATATTTAATCTGTAGCTACTAACATAGGTATTAAGATTTTTGTTACTAACAAGTATGTACTATAAATGTCTGAAAAAAAAAACTATCTGTAAAGATAAAGAATGATAATAATAAATTATTTATAGCCTGTAGAATCCGGTAGAAACGATTATCCAGCGTAATAATATACAATAAAATATTAAATATATTCAGAATATAATCCTCAACGACAAAGGCATACCCATAAACCGCGAGGTTAATTTCAATGATATATTTAATGGACATGTATTGAAAATAATCCATGTAATATGGAAAAGTATTAACAAAATACTAATTAACAGTCTTACATTATGATCGAATTCTTTTACTTATTTTTATAAATAATAATTAATTAGTAGATAATATTCAGTTTCATAGGGACACGTTAATTTATAAACGTAATGGGGAATAAATTGGTCAAGATTAGGTTAATGGTAGCTTGTCAGCGTTTTTAAAGTCATGCGATGGCCTGGATGTTATGGCTAGCCGCATCACTCTAGAGTCGAGAGTGATACAGCCTTACAGAAGACCAGCGGCGTGACAAGCCTAAGAGGATTATTGAATTAGTAACGGAAGTACTTTTGGCTTCCATGAGTCCTAAAGTAATTGCCTTGGAGATGGTAGACGCTTACCATCGGTTGTATGCCATAGAATATATTCTATGAAGAGGTAAAAAGAAAAGAGGCGAAGTTTAACATTGAAAAACCGGGATTTAAGATAAGTGTCAGGTCACGCATAGAATAGTGTTCCGTAGTCAACTTATTATTTCATTGTTTGAAAAGTAAGACATCTATTAGATCCTTACATATGAATTTGGCGTTTTGTCGTACTGGCCATTTGATCTCAAATATATCTTCTTTGGTTAGGAATTTCAATTTCAAATATATACCGCTATTTACTCATGCATTTGTGTTTCGAAAACCGTAATTCATTTGTTTTTTCCTCTTTTGGTTTTTTCTTTGCGTCACTCTGTTTACTAAATGGAAAACTTGAAATATCGTATTATTTTCGAGTACGAGTTCCACCATGGCACCAGTGCTGCAGAAACGGCTCGAATAATTAATGATATATATGGCGGCGGTGTCGCAAAAGAAAACACAGTGCGTTTTTGGTTCCAACGTTTTCGTTCTGGAAATTTCGACCTGCCGAACAAGCCCCGTGGACGGCCGGAGACCAAAGTTGATAATGAAGAATTGAAGGCTATTGTGGAAGCGAATCCATCGCAAACGACGTCCGAGTTAGCTGCAGGCTGCGCAGTTAGTGATAAAACTATTTTAATCCACTTGAAGCAAATTGGGAAGGTGAAAAAGCTTGAAAGTTGGGTACCTCATGAATTGAGTGCAGCAAACCGACAAACGCGCGTCGACTGCTGCGTTACATTACTCAACCGGCACAATAATGAAGGGATTTTAAATCGAATCATTACTTGTGATAAAAACTGGATCCTGTACGATAATTGGAAACGCTCATCGCAATGGCTGAACCCTGGCGAACCAGCCAAAGCCTGCCCCAAGCGAAAATTTACTAAAAAAAGTTACTTGTGAGCGTTTGGTGGACTAGTGCCGGTGTCGTTCACTACAGCTTTCTTAAATCTGGCCAGACGATTACGGCAGATGTCTATTGCCAGCAACTGCAAATCATCATGGAAAAGCTAGCTGCTAAACAACCGAGGTTGGTCATTCGCTCTAGGTCACTGCTGCTTCAGGACAACGCTATACAACACACTGCACAACAGATGGCTACCAAATTAGAGGAGCTTCAATTGGAATGTCTGACAGATTACAATTCTTTTCGAAATTTGGATAGCTTCTTGCAAGGGAAAAAATTCAATTCCGATGGGGCAGTCCAGAGCGCCGTCAAAGATTTTATTGATTCCTGTCCGAATGGTTATTTTAGTAAAGGAATCAATGAACTACCTATGAGATGGCAAAAGTGCATAGATCGCAAAGGTAAATATACTTTGGTTAAATAATTATATTATGTTTAAAAAAATCGACTTTATATTCCTTTACCAAACGCCAATTTCGTATGTAATGACCTAATATTACTCTTGAACTAAAAAGTGATATAATCTGTTATACTTATCCTTGAAGGTTCATTATAATATGGACTACCATTATAATTTTTTTCTGATTTTCCGAGCAAGTCGTTTAGCTATTAGATGATAACTATTTAAAAAATGCGCTTTATAGTTGGATATCCCGCAAATGGATACATACATCAAAAAATCGTCTTAGCAATCTCAATTTTTTAAAAAGATCTATCTAATGACTATGGGGTAGACATGATAAAAAAATCATCCGCACTTTACGTCTACCCCTACCCCAAAAATTATGTTTCGTACATATACCTACATTACACACATACCATTTGGGCGGTAAGACGGACGGACGTGACGAATATTTGACGACCTCTGTGGCTCAGTAGTTAGCGCATTGGCGCTAAAGCCAGCGGTCGCGGGTTCGAGTCCCGCTTGGGAACAAAAAAGTTTTCAGTGTTCCTGGGTCATGGATGTTTATCAAATATGTGTATTATGTTAAATATAAAAAGTATTATATATATTTCCGTTGTCTGATACCCGGAACAGAAGTTATTCGAGAATCTAACACAGGACCAGATTGACGTGGTATGAAAGCGTCCATAGACATTATATTATATTAATCTATATGGGTTCCTAGACGTGAACTACGGAACCCTAAAAAGAGAGGACAAATGAATACCAGATTAAGGTTATCCCCTACAGTTGTATTACGTGACATATAAATCCTAAAAGCTTTACGCTTTTGGGTGAATATTTTAAGAAGTGTGAAATATTTAAGTAAATGGTAGCCACAGATATTTCAGGTCAGGCACAAAATTCATTCCTCTTTTTTGTTTTTTTTTTTGTATCTAAGGTCAAATTTAATAAGAAATGTACAAAGTCATTAGAAAACATGAAAAAAATCATCGTAAATAACATTTCTGTGAAATTTTTTGACCTGTTTAACTTGGTACAAATAACAGAAACCCACTTAAAAGTACCTGCAAGCATCGCACATATTTTATTAAATCCAATTTTCTTCCCTTGATTTCGAAATAAGTAAGGAGTTTTTCTTGACTTCTGTTTTCGCTTCACCTGCTTTGTAATTAGGGCACTCTGAGCTTGCAAAAAAGGTCTCTGGTCGTAAGGGCCCTGCAGCTTGAAGAGGATCACAACCGCTACGACAACTTGAAAACAAACAGTAAAAACCATTATCTTTTTAACCAAATAAAAAAATATTTTTACGTTTTCATTGTTGTGTTCACTTTTTTGTAAAAAAGTGTCTCAGATAAACTAGTTAAGAATATATTATTTAAGATTTCACATGAAAGGAAACCCATTAATGTTTGTAGCGGTTCATAGTGTAACAGTTCGGAGCGAAGGAGGCTTGCAAGACATCATCTCCCTGCTCAAGCGGACGAATCCAGCGGACGTGCCGGTATTTGTGGCTAAGGAGCTGCACAGGCTGCCGGCGGTATCTGCGGACAACGTCAACGTCTCCAGCCTGCTGAATAAATTCAACATCATGAAGGCAGAGCTGGACAAATGCGTGGTCGATTGGATAGATCGGAGTCCACGATCTGTGATTTGCGTAATGAATTATTGCAGATAAAATGTAATAGTTCATTATGTAGCTCACCCAATCATTCGCTTGACTTCGTAAACACGCGACGACGCGGCGCGCAAGCTGACACGTTTTGCTCATCAGCAAAATCCGACGGCTCAACAACCGCCGCTGCCCGCTCACCGCTTGCGGTGAGCCGAAACTGAGTACACCAGCCACTCCGAGAAATTATTTCAGTGTAAACGCTGGTCCCTCCGTACCCCCGCGGGCTAAGACAAAGGGGGACGCGGGCTAAGACAAAGGGGGTAAATGAGAGCCACAAGGCTGAGCCTCCTCGATCCGGAACCTTCGAGGTGGAGGAGTTCTGGCCGACGTAGTCTACCGGAGGTTTCGGGGAAGGCTCCCCAACGAAGCGCGCATCACGTCGCCGAAAAAAGACAATACGTGATAAGCTACAGTGTGTGTGTGTAAGAGTGAATGTGAATAATATAGAAAAAAAGATTAATGTTTAGTATTGTACAGTATAAAATTGTGTGTATGTACTCGTATAGTATAAAAATATATATATCCGTTGTCTGATACCCGTAACACAAGTTCAACTTAGCACGGGATCGGATTGACGTGATATATCCTTACTAATATTATAAATGTGAAAGCGTGGATGTTTGTTACGCTTTCACGCAAAAACTGCTGAACGGATTTCGATAAAATTCGGTATGGTAGTAGTATAGACTCTGGATTAAAACATAGGCTCCTTTTATCTCGAAAAAGTAGTGTTCCCGAGGGATACTATACTTACGCGGGCGGAGCCGCGAGCAACAGCTAGTATTATATAATTATGCATACTTGTTTTGTATCTAATTTTATGTGTGTCCGAATGAATTGAATTGAAAATAGTGTAATAATGTAATTGTTTAAAATGCAAGTTTCAACTAAATAGTATATACTTATTTAAAATATGCTCGTTTTATAAAAATACTAATGAGATGTTTACTTTTCAAGAGTTTCAATATTTAAATGCTCCGAAAAACGCTAACACGTCAACCCTCTTCTGTTTAACATATGAGTGCCCTCCAAAAGTACTCACTTTAATGAGGCGACGACCCTTCGCTCACGCAGTTGAGGGCACTAGATTGGATGCTAAACTAAAAACTATTTCGATATACATTTAAATTATGTATGACTAGCTTTTACCCGCGGCTCAGCCCACGTAAATAAAGTATCGGGTATCCCACGGGAATACTGTACTTTTTAGGGATAAAAAGTAGCCTATGTTTTAATCCAGAGCCTAAACTACTACTATACCAAATTTCATCGAAATCCGTTTAGTAGTTTTTGCGTGAAAGAGTAACAAACATCCATCCATTCTCACAAACTTTCACATTTATAATATTAGTGGGATAAGCAACAATAATACATTATTATCTAGTATATAAAGCTTTATTTAACTACGGTTGTTTTGTGTTTCACACGATTTGCACAGTTTGCGTGTCGCGCCCATTTCGCGTTTTGCACATTTTACATCGAAGGAAATTATTCCTTTTTATGATATTTGTACATCGTTAAAGATGAGTTACACTAAGCTGACTCGCAGGGAGTATTTTTAGCAAAAGGCATCTAAGCTATAAAATATACTTTTTGCTTCTAATTATGCGTGTGTGTGTATCTGTGCAACACAAGCGTATAATTAGAAGCAAGACCTGGGACTGAAACGAAACAGTGATTTTAACAAATTTAATTAGTACAATAGCTGTATAATCAAATTTTGTAAAAACTTTAAAAGTCCACAATCTTGTTAAATAGTAACTTTGAAATTAGTTTAATCGTAGAAAATATGGGAAAGGATCAACATCGACTTAGCCCATAACACAGTATTAGTCAGTAATTTTCAATGTATATTCAGGAAAAATACATGTTTAACGGATTGATCGTTCGTCACGCGGTAAACAGTCACGACGTAAACAGTCGTTTGGTTACTATTTTTCGATGTTAATCCCTAAAATTTATGGTTACTAAGGGAAATAGTAACCATATCTTTTGGGAAATATGTCCGACTGCTTAGCGTGGAATTCCTTTCACTGTACTCACATGAAATGGCAGCAAAAGCATCTTAAAATAACTTTGAGATTAAAATATATCTAGTTATTTATCATCTACGAACTGTCATGGCAAGATCTTCATTTAAATCTTCCAAGTTTTGATTGATCATTGTGAAATAAAAAATATCACAGCGTGTCATAGACAGTGCAATATTATGTAGGTACATAAGAAAATATTTTTTTGTTGTAATTAAGCATACTTGTAAAGTAGGTAAGTTAATTTTAATATTTGAGATTAAGGACTTTACTTATTCATAAATAGTTCATTATAAATAATAGCAGAGATGTTGTGGAGCTGTGAAATAAAAAAAACTGTCCGTAACCGTAACCGAAAACGATTTATTTTTATTCTAATATCCGTATCCAGATCCGAAATGTCATATCCTTAATATATTATCTGATACATATTGTGTAATATAATTGCAATTTATAATAGACAAACGCTAATATTATAACTATAACAATCTGATACTATTTTTCGTTTGTTCGTTTTGTTCTTTACTTTCATAACAAATAGTAAGTTTTAGAATAATAAAAAAAATCTATACATATAATAACTTTGTAACTGGTCACTGTCTGTACTTGGAAGATAAGCAAGAAAAACAGGAAGGCTTTACGAACGATTTAGAACCCAATACAATGATTTTTTGAATTTTTGTCTGTCTGTTTATCTGTTTGTCTGTACGTTTGTACGCGCTAATCTCAGAATCTACTAAACGGATTTTGATGAAATTTGGTATGATAGTAGTTTAGACTCTGGATTAACACATAGGCTACTTTTTATTCCGGAACAATGTACGTGTTTCGCGATATTTGTTTTTGCGCGTACGAAGTCAACGGCTTAACGGATTTTAATGCAGTTTTCACTATTGCGTTTTGGTTCGCTCCACTAAACATTTTGTATTCATTTGATTTCAATCGGTTAATAAATATAAAAGTTATGTTAGTCTAAATAATATAACATATCAAATGATATAGATATATACTGATCAGTTGAATTGGCTGAAACTTTACGTAGGTATTCATTGTTATATTATACCAGGAGTAATAAGTGAGAAGTTTATTATGGTCGTAGCGCTCAACCATGTTAAGCAACGCCGGTCATGGATTCAATTAGGATGGCTGACCACAATCCTAAGTATTTTAAAAGTCAAAGTCTATACGCCTAATACCTACTAACGTTTTCCTATTCAAGAGATTTTAGAAATTAATAAAACACGACGACTAACATATATCCTTACTTGTAATATTATAAACGCGAAAGATTCATGTTTGGATGTTCCTTACTCTTTCACGTATTTAACAACTGAATGAACTTTAATGAAATTTGATATGATAGTAGTCTCTGGATGATACATAGTCTACTTTTATCGCTGGAAAAAGTTCGGTTTTCCCAGGATATCTTTTTTGCGTACGAAGTCGCGGCTAACATCTGAACTATACTAATATTATAAAGAGGTAAAGTTTGTTTCTTTGTGAGTTTGTGAATTACCGAGATTGTAAGGGTAATCTCTGGATCTATCTACTTAAACCGATTTTTTAAATTCTTTTACCAATAGAAAGCCACATTACTTGTGAGTGTCATAGGCTATTTAATAACCCGAAAAATAATAAGTTTTTTCCGTGGAAGTCGGATTTGCAAAATAAATCGAAAACAAAGCGAGCAAACGAAATCGTTTTTGAGAAACGATGAGAGATGAACTCGATAACTCGATGCAAAAAATATTAAAAATAGCATTTGCCTGCGGCTTCGCCTGCGTGAAATTGGGTTTTAGACGATATATTTATGATAATTTAAATCTTTCTCTATTTTACTTTTTTACAGGTTGAATATTGGAAAACGTTAAAGTACGTGAATCTTTATTTTCCGTACTCAATTCATACGAAATTTTATGCAAATATGTCCAAGGAATGAAAAGTTTCATACAAACTTTTATTCCCTATTCACCATATTGGAGTAGGTATACTTATTATCTATAGAAGTTTTTTGCCACGATCACTATCCCACGCGAGCGAAGCTGCGGGCAAAAGCTAGTATATAATATTTCTGAAATTATATTCCATTATATTTTTACCCTCAAAAACTTAAAATAACCAGCTACCATTGTGAACGATTACCACTAGATTTTTGTTTTTGCTATAAAATCGAACGAGTAAATAATACGTTTCTAATGGCCCTACCGAACGCTCTATACTTGTATGATGAAGCCTTTTCTTATTGTGTCCTTGTCAAAATGACTGATCTATCTGTATCGAAGAAAATTGTATCATTCAGTTATCTTATGTATGAAATATCAGATATTTATTCTAATTATCTGCTGAATCGTATTTATTTTCTTCCCCTAGGAGCTCTCAAACTACTTTTAACCCTAAGTCACTAACCTTATTTTCGACGCTTAATACTAACCTTCGACGCTTCGACTACGGTATTAAATAATTTAGGTTAAAGGGTGCTAAGGGGTTCATGTTTGTTATTATTATTAAAATTAAATATTTATTTATAATGTTTCTTATAATTAACGTAAACAAAATGTAATATTTATCAATTAAAAGCCTTATAATTGAGATCATAGTTTTCATGGAAAATCAACAACAGTAAAATTCATCAAATTTAAAAATTTATATCGAAAATTGCCTTCATGTCTAATAACGTGATGCACGTATTCCTTCTGACATGACAGACGACGTGTTGGTTTGCAAACTTTTTCGAACGCCCTTACTCCTTGGAATGCGCGCGAATTTATGCGTCCTCTTTTGATACGAGAAATAATATTATGTGCATTACGTTGTAGACATAAAGGTCAATTCACACAGAAACGAAACGACACGCGACATGGCGCTGCATTTTTATAGCTATTCAACATTGAACTTTACTCATTACACAAGAAGATACATTTCATTCTCTTATGAGTTCGAATAATTCTTATGAGTGTTGCACCGCGCTGCACAGCGCATGTGCAGTGTATGACGTATGTCATATCAAACGTGTATCTTTTTGTGTAGTTAAAAAGGTCAATTTTCAATAGCCATCTTCAAAATGCAGACCAGCGTATCGTCGCGGTATGAACTGACCCTTAAGGTGCTACCGTGCTATGTTAGGCAGCAGCCATGTCCATAGTCACCGCTTGCCAGGAGTGCAGTGTGGCAAGCGGTCCTATCGCCGCTGTGTTCAAAGCAGTAGCGTTATGATTAAAATGACGCTTGTATGCGCTTCTACTCTATTCAAGTGCTTCTATTATGAATTGATCCTAAGTAAACTTACTCGAGTTTTTACATTGAAATGTAGCTTATTAATCTTCGTCCCCCATTGACCTATACCTTACGGATCTCTATTCAACATGAGGACAGTAATAGTCCACCATGTTACCATTGCAGTAGGTTTTAATTATTGTTGTCTGACGGTAACTGTGAATATAATATATTTTTACGATATCCATTATGTATTTTGGGAAGGTCAACATAACATGTACCTAATGGGCTCGCATTAAACGTACTGTCATCGCGTGTGGCCCGAATAAAGTGCGTGCCTACCGCTCCTGAATAATTCACAGGATTGGGCCTCGCCAAGTTTGTTTTTCAGCAAAAAAACAGCAGCAGCCGAATATTACGACCACTAGTAGCAAATTAGTGCTACTAGTGGTCGTAATATTCTGCAGTCGGGTGGTAAATGCCGTTGGTATAAATCACTAAGGTATAAATTAATACATTCGAGATAAATTTGTATTCGTAATACAACTTGCTGTAAACTAAAATCAATGTCAAGAGTGAGGTCATGCTCTAAATATTTATCTTTTCACATAATGCAAATTAAATTTAAAATTCACAGCACAGACACAATGATATAGCGATTTAATTAAAAAAAAAACTTCGTAAGTCCTAACAAGCATATTGCGTGGAAATAAAATATTAAAACGCCAAAAATCTACAAAGTCAACGAGGAAAGCTGGACGCTTTTTTGGACTGTAAATACTGTTGTTAGTAGGTTTTATGTGTGTAGTGATCATAGGTAAGTATTTAATATTTTAGCAAAAACTTTGTGCCCTGTTTTATGAAAATTATGCAACCGGAGGAGTATGACATATGGCCGGTAAATTAAAGTTTATGTGGAAGAAGGTATGCAAAAAGGTAATATATTTTTGGAAAATGCTTAGAAAAATTAATGAAAATAAGAACAATACACACTAACGTGCGTTTGATAGATAAAATATTTGTAACACGTTGACTTTTGTCAATCTGTCACAACATTTACCTTTTCTTTTGTATAGTAGGTTGGTTGAAATTAAATATTGACTTGAAAAACGTAAATTTATTGCAACTTGCTTGTGAGAACCAAGAGAAAAATGTAAAAAGTGAAATGACTAAGCAAAGACATAAAAATGACCAATGCGTAGGGCACGTGAAATATAAATTTGTAGGTGGCCGTATATTTTATCGCCCGTTGCTATGTAGAAGTTGTAGGCGCTCGAACACCTTTTTTTTCTTTGAAGAACCTTATTCGAGTTCAAACTTAAAAGTTGTATGAATTATTAAGGGCGAATTTCGACCACATGGCGTCCCGTGGTCTACATAGATAAGCGCATTTTCGATAAAAATATGTTAATTGAACATGTTGCTAAGATGTAGGAAAATGAATAAATTTTAATAATATTGAATACACACTACATTGGTATTGAGAGATTAGTATTTTGGTTTATTGAGTTGAATGAAACCATTTAAAAGTGCCTTGCAAGTTGTAAGCATTTTCTAACATTTTAGTTTCTAACGCCCAAATTCTCAGACGTTTCTTATAGTTCAGAAGCTCTCAAGTCACATTCTGTTCTTACCATTCTGCCTAGGCAGAATGCTGCTAGCAGCGATTAAAGGATCCTTTCACTTGAAGAAAAGTTTGAGAATCCGGGCATCAAAGGTCAAACTACTTAGCACATCCAGATTTGCAAAGTTAAAATTAACAGTAAATGTCTTAATCGTTCGTTAAAGCAAACTAAACTTTAGTGGACTAACTCCTTTAAGTTTTATATAGTTTGTATCTTATATAGTCTTCTGACCGACTCGGCCAGAGCTAGGTGCTTTATTGTTAGGTGGTTAACAATTATATTACAATTATACGATAGGTATCTATGTTTAGGGACTTATTTTGGCAGAAGAGTTAGCAGTTGAGAGACCAGTTTTCATAATAGGATTAACATATTTTTATGACGAAACTAGCTTTGTATATGTAGTTTTTGCATGACGAGTAAACATCCATCGATCCTCGCAAACTTTCACATAGTACTATCATAATAGTAGTAGGATTACAGAAGCAGACATTATTCTTAACTAGCCCTGTGGTCGAAGTTCGCCCATAATAGTTCATATAATTTTTAAGCTTAAGCATTCTGAAGGTTCTTTTGCCTTTTAGATGAAAAAAATATTTTACTGACGTCATCATGTTACAAATTTGCGATATAAATTTGACGTTTTTAACAAATAGTTATTGGTAGATAGGTTATTGAAGCTGGCCGTCAATCGCACGGTACTATGTTAATAATTTTAGGTAGTATATGTTGTTGTTATGTTTATTGTTTTACGAAGCTGAAAAGAGATCTATATAATACAACTGTAAAATATAAACACAAATGTAACTATAAATGTATGTTTCTATTCGTAGTTAAATATAAATAATATTTCCAAATAATATTATCTTGTAACGAAAAACAATAAAAGACTAGCCAAGTAAGTAAAGTATCACATTTCATGTAAGCAAACAATAACAAAAGATCAATGTACTTTATACAATAACTTATATTATTTCATAAAAGAATTTCTCTAACAAAGAAAACCATTGAAGCTTTCATTGGTCAACGTTCAGGTAATTTCGTCGAACAAATAAATAATTAATTAAAGGACTTTGAACCTTATGTGAGTACATCAACCTGCCAACATAGAACCTTGACTTTTAATGTAATGTTTGCGTATTCTATGTTCAAAACTAATTTAGATAAGAACAAACATAATATTATAGTTCCTAGTTGCATAATAACTTGGATCATATTTCTGCACATTCAAAAAGCAATAATACATAAGCATTATGAATTTTGGATAATGTTGTTTCGTGTCGTAATAATCATTTTTATAACCCTTTTATTAGTTTCACCTATATGTTTGCTTGCTTGCTTGTTTGTAACCGACTCCTTTGGGCTCGATTTTGTCCTACTTTGAACGATCAGATTTAATTCAAACTTTGCACACCTGTCAAAGATCGATGACAATGCAATAATTCGATTAAAATATCCGATTATCCTGATTAAATTCGTCAGGATTCATCAATTTCTATCCGCATCCTTTGCATGAGAGTAAGAGAGATAGAACTAGTGCGCGAACTACGCATGCCTGCAATTCCAGGCTTACTCTTTGGCAAATCGTACTTAAACGCAAAAAATAAATAATAGTTTAAAAAAACTTAAAAAACACGTTTTTATAGAAAATCTAACTAAGAAATAAAAAATAAAATTTAATAAATTTGGATTAAGAATAGTTAAATGAAAAATAAATGTTTATTATTGTAAAAAAGCGTGGGGTGCATAGTGTCAATAGTTATAAACATTTTATTGGCAGATATGAGAAGGATCTTCACTTTGATAATATCTTAAAAATCACTTTAAACGAAATCTGACCGTTTGAAGTGGATCAAAATCAAATCCACTGGAGTCGGTTACATACAAACAAACGTACAGGTAAAGACACTGCACCCCACGCTTTTTTAGTTAGATTTTCTATAAAAGCGTGTTTTTTTAGTTATTTTAAACTATAATTTTTATTTTATGTTGAGATTGTGTATGCTACTTAGATTTTTAACATAAGGGTCAATTCATACCAAAACGAAACGACATGCGACATGGCGCTGCAATTTTCAGATGCAATTCAAAATTGAACATTATTCATTACACAAGAAGATGCATGTTTCAAGAGTTCAAATGTCTAGATCAACCTCGCGGCGAACCGCGAATTGTTGGCCACGAATAGCCAATTGTTGGCTCCGAATAGCCAATTATTGGCCCCCTATCCCAATTATTGGCTACCCCATATCATATAAAATACGGGTCACGTATTAGCGTTTATCTTTTTATATTCCTTGATAAATTTATTATGTTCTTCTTATTTATTTGTGTATAAATGAATGGTGGCCAACACAGAGTATGTACTTTAAATCTTTGGTGCCAATAATACAATTGGGGGGATGCCAAATGCAAAAAGTCATATTCCCAACACACAAAGCGTATTAGTAATCCTCTATTACGAAATACTATCAAATGCTCGTAAAATAACTTAGTATCTCCATACTTTTTGTATGGAGATACTAAGTTATTTACTATACTGTTATATTCCTACCATTTCTTGTAGGAATATGACAGTATGATTTTTGGTATTCTGTTGTTTTTGTGGTACAAACTGTTTAAGAGTTATAATTTAATTGCGAAACTATAGCAAGCAACAACTAGACTAAAACTTAACTTAAATCCTTACCTTATTATAAATGACCGTGTACGGTTAGCACAAGGTATTAATTTAACTATTAACCTTCGATATTTGTACATATTCTTCATCTCATAGTATTTCACAACTTACATCGTCCATTGGGTCACAAAGCTAATAGTCCATATATTCTAAATATGATGTAATCTGGGTTAGTCATAACTAAATTGAGTAACCTTAAAACCGGCCTAGTGGTAGACATACTCGCGCACAGAGGGCCCCGTACCAAACGGCTAAAAACACACGTGACAGACGGAGACGGATAGTAAGTCTTGTTATCCTTTGGGTTGTATTGTCGCACTTCCCTACATATATATAAATATATTGTAATCATAATAATTAGGAGTGAGTTATTAAACGATATTCGCGAGCATATGTTTATTGGACTCCCCAAGCCTACACATTGCAGCTACGTTACCCTAAAAAGAGACTATGATAACAAAAAAAAATCCACAAACAATTATACTAACCTGAAATGACGAGAGTTCAGCAACAAAACAGACTATCATGGACAGTGTTTCGCATCAGCTGGACGTGTAAACTGGTCGGCGGCGTCGTCGCCAGCACATGTTCTAGCTTCGTCCCATTGTTTCACTTCACTTGACTTAGCTTGGAATTTCAGCTATTAGTTTTGTTATAGGTACTTGAATATTGTATGATTTAGTAATGTGGTAAAAGCCAAAACACTAAACTAACATAAAGTGTTTAGTGTAAAAATGCGTTGTTAATATTTTTTATTCTCACCCATAAACGAAATATCGACGATTGATTGATGATTTCGATTTTATACCTATATTATTTTCATTTAAGAAGTTTTTGTAAAATTATAATCTCTGTTATGGTTTCTTTGAAAACATCATTTAAGATTTCAATGTAGGTACGTACGAAAATAAAAAAATAAAATTAAATTAATCCTACCAATTTCCTACTAATATTATAAATGTGAAAGTTTGTGAGGATGGATGGATGTTTGTTACTCTTTCACGCGATAACTACTGAACGGATTTTGATGAAATTTGGTGTGGTAGTAGCTTGAGATCTGGATTAAAACAGAGGATACTTTTTATCCCTAAAAAGTACAGTGTTCCCGTGGGATACTGTATTTATGCGGGCGGAACCGCGGGTAACAGTTAGTAGCGTAATAAACACAAAATGATATTATTATGATAAAGGTACGTTACACCATATACGGTGCTGTACATTCTTTGACGAATAAAAATACTACTCACATTTTATGTCATAAACTTAAACGGGTCACATGTTATTTTCCTGAAACGTTTTTGCCAGTCAAGTTGTCTGCGAACGACAGTTAGTGTAGCTGATCACACAATGGATAATAAAATTATTTCATCAATGTGTTATTATGGTATTTGGATGACTTTTCGGCTAAATCATATTATTTTTTCTCTCTATTTGGTAGGTAGCAATAATTATAAAAAATCTTTATTTGAACTTCAAGTAACAAAATGACACAAAGGTACATTAAGAAAAATTATTATTATTTTAAAGTCCAAACTGGCGGCCTAACTGCTGGAGCAGGTTCTCCAGGCAACCATATAACAAAGAAACTAAAAGAAAATATTTGACAATGTAATTATATAACAATGGAATAAAAGTATGGTAGTATTAAAAAAAGTATTAAAAAAGAAGAGAAAAAGAAGAAGAGGGCTTCGGCGCAAAACGACATAGTAGCAAAACGACACTCTCAAAAGGACAGAAGTACAGTCGTCAAAATATTAAGCTTACTAGCTTTTCCACGTGTCATAACGGAGCTTATATGTATAAATAAGAGAAGCTGTAATATGATAACTCAGAATGACCAAAATAGTTACTATCAAATAATATGAAGTCAAACACTAAAGCATTGTTAAAAAGTTTTATTCTATAAAAGTTTTCTTCAAAATAATATTAAATACTTATAGCTTCAAGTTACAACCCAATGTATTAACTAAAGTTTCCGTTTATCAAAAACTTAAACCAATAGTAGGTTATAGGTAAATAAATATGAAAATAAACAAATACTAATCATATTCTTTAATAACTTGGTATTTTAATTATTGATGTACGAGTTATAGCACAATCAAACCATTTTTCGTAATTCCTGAATAGATTTCTAAATATCCTAACAAAGTTATAATTAAATTATTAAATTAATAATAATAATAATAAAGTATTAATATAATAATTAATAATATTATAAATTCATCAATTAAGATAATTACTTAATAATTTAGCTACGACTTATAAAATAGGTTTTAGACTATGGTACTTATCTTAACTCTTCCATGGCCAGTCCAAGACTAACTTCAAAAATGGCAGCACAACATAAGTATTATTTAGATAGTACTTGGTTGATAAGTATAAATAACATTAATATTGTTCTTATCTTCTATTACTAACTAATCTATCTAATATAAATCAAACTAATTAATTAAACTTTTTGCAGTGCTTAATTAATATGAAAATCAATTATACTGTCTTTCGGTTTCTCGAAAACGGCTACAAGTAATACCATGAAATGTAGTATGCTGGGAGTTTTGGAGGCGAAAAATCGATCGAGCTAGGTCTTATCCTTCGGAAACTGTGCATTTTAAGCTATATATCTATGTTTTTTTCTTTAGTCGTGTAACAACATATCAATAATTTAGACACTATTATGTCAGTCCGATTGGCAGTTTTGTATGCGTAGGTATGTATTTTTTTTTGCTTTGTTCGAAAATTCGGAATATGGTGAGTTTGAATCCCGGTCATATAAATATTTTTGTGATTATTATTTTTTTAAATTATCAGAACTCAGAGCAAAGCTCGATTACCCAGGGACTTTTTATTATTTAGAACTGAATTTCCTTTGTCATTAAAATACTTTAACTTTTCTCGGGATAAGTTGAAAATGCACAGCTCGAGCAAAAAAAAACTAAATTATCAAATCTGAAATCCCCGCGCACATAAACAAAGCTACTTTTTTAATGATTCTATTAAGCTGAAACAAGTAATTAGATACAGAAGATTAGGATGGTTATAAAAACTGAGTGGCTTCGTGCTCAATCTTCCTCAGTTAATGACTGTAAGCGTTTATAATTAACTATGGACTTAAGCTGACAGTGACTACCTAATTTATAAGGGAGCTACTAGAACGTAAGTATCAATTCACACCGAAATGATACGCGACGCGGCGCTGAATTTTTAAGACAGCTATTCAAAATGGTACATTATTTATGAAGCAAGAAGTATGGACTTTATTTATGCATTGAATCTAAGTATTTAAGAGGATAATCTAGTTAAAATTAAAGGTCACATGATCTACATGATCTTGATGACCTTTATAGATTTTTCGTTTGTGTGTTTGTTTGTGTGCATTGAATAGACTCCGAAACTACCAGACAGATTTTGATGAAATTTGGCACATATTATATAGAATAGGCTACAGGGAAGGACATATACTACTTTAAAAAGTAGTATATGTCCTTCCCGGGAACGGTTTCTGCGGGATTTCCTTTTGCGCCTACGAAGTTGGGTCGGCCTAGTACCATTATTCTTGGACGAAGTCGTATATTGTTTAGGCTCCGTGATATCTACCTACTTTTGGTCAAAACAAAAATAGACAGACATTCTGTAATGTTAATGATCATTATAATGTCATTGAATGAAGACATTACAATACAATATTTGTGATTTCACCAAAAAATTGAGTTATAGGTATACACCCCTAATAATATTATATAAGTTACGAGTAATATAAAATGTAATTTCCCGGGAGGTAGTTACAACATTGGGGGTAGCCACATAGCTCGAGACTGTGATTAAATTGACACACAAGATGCCAGCCAATATTCTGGGAGTAATAAATATCCTAACATTCCCTTGTAATACGAGATAGTGTGATAATGTACCGGTACTTCGGCATTACTTAAACAGCATCATCAACATCACAACAGCTTCCTCATTATAGATTCTTTCAAATAACTCTAATAAAATAAATTAAGAACACTTTTCTCTGTCATCACCACAAGTGGAAGAGACAAACTGGATTAAAGAACTAGTAAAAGTATATTCTCTTGTTCCTTTTTGGGTTCTGTATTCCTATTCTGGGTTCCTATTTTAATCCTATTGCTAAGTAAAATTTCCTATTCACGCAGAAGAAGTCGCGCGAAAAATCTAGTTTTAATAGATTTTCGAGAGACCCACGCATTGTAATTTATAATGGGTATGTGAGTAGTCTCGGTAACGATAAATTATATACATGTCTTATTTTATGGTAAAAAAATAACAATCTCGTAATAGTTAATAGTATAGCTCGGTGTTCTAAACAGCGTAAAAGTATTATAGCATCTATTATAACTGTTAGATTCATAATAATTTGACATTGTAGAATGTAGAAAATAATTATATTATAATAATTATAATTCAATTCAAGTATTGAAAATTTAATAATATATTACAAAAAGATTCCCCTTTTTATATAGAAAAAAGAGCACGACAAAATGAATTTGAAGCGATAAGTGCAGTTTATGTGAAGCGTTCGTTGGAAAATCCATTTATATATAGTTATCGTTTATTGGCTTATTGGCCATACCAGATTATAATATATTACCACATTCAATTTCACATAGCATAGGGGTAATGATTATCAATACAGTTAACTGCAAATAACTGTTCAAATAAATTGCCTTCAAAATATTATTTAATCATTAGTTTGTTATATTTGATAAGCTAATTAATAGACGATGAATGCAAATCAGGAATGTTTATTTTAAATTCACTGAAGTAGCATGAAAAATGTGCATGTGAATATTTAGTTGTAAAAAACTCCTTTTTAGGATTCCATACAGTTCCGTGCTACTAAGAACATAAGGGTAAACTATATGAGTTTAGTACTGTCCATATGTCTATCTGTCCCTCCGTCAGGTCAGACCACTCCTGTCAACTTGTGTTATTAAAAGCACTAAATCCACCAGTATATTATTCTTATACCAATAACACTTAAATATACAACCTATAAAACAGAAAGATCATAAACAAAACCTGTTCCCGAAATGGGAGATTATATGGATTTACATGTATTACTTTTGCTATCACATATGTTTTGTTGCGCTATAACGTACTACGTTAACGAGATTTTTATGTGGATACCTCTAGAAATTATATATAATTCAAAACCAGTCAAGTGCGAGTCGAACTCTCACCTGAATGGTTCCCTACCCGACGGCAAAAAATTACGTTTCTTATATGGTAGCCTCACTTGAATTCGACGACCTCTGTGGCTCAGTGTTTCAGCACGTTGTGCTCAACCCGGGGGTTGCGGGTTCGAATCCCGCCGAAGGAACAAAAAGTTTTTCCGTTTTCCTGGGTCATGGATGTGCATGTGTGTATAAATATGTGTATTGTGTATAATAAAAATCTTAAATATATGTATAGTATTAAAGTATTAAATATACTTCCCGTTTTCTATTACCTGTAACACTAGTTCATCGGATACTTAGCACAGGGCCAGATTAACTAGTTGTGAAGGGGCCATATTGACGTGGTGTGAAGCGTCCATAGATATTATTATATTATTATTAAATATTTTATTCTGTTTTTAGTATTTGTTGTTATAGCGGCAGCCGTTCAACTGTGAAAAATTAACCGTCTAGCTATCACGGTTCTTGATATACAGCCTAGTGACAGACAGACGGACAGACTTAGCAATAGGATTCTATTATCCCCATTGCACCCCCGGCCCCGTGGGATATGTATTTCGAAAAAATCCGTTTTTAACGGATTTCTACGGCTTAAAAATTATCTGCGTGCCAAAATTAAACGCCATCCATTCAGTTGTTGATTTCATTTCATTCTACAAACTTTCCTCATTTCACCCTTTTATTGGACACGTATTCAAAAAACATATAAAAAAAATTCTCAATAATTTGTATTTTTATTACCTCGGATATTATATTTCATGCAAATCGAGACAGATTTTGAATATTTTTCATACAAACTTTCAACCCTCAGAGGGTAAATTCTAATAAACCCTGAAACACGTATTTAAGAGCATGAAACTCAATTTTAATCGAAATCGCGCAATACATAAATAAAAAA
This sequence comes from Phengaris alcon alcon, assembly GCA_037179445.1. Lineage (NCBI taxonomy): Eukaryota > Metazoa > Arthropoda > Insecta > Lepidoptera > Lycaenidae > Phengaris > Phengaris alcon. Next base: position 346,502 of record JAYRCH010000342.1, read on the forward strand.
CCGCTCTCAGTTTTCTGTCTCCTTTTTATTCAGGCTGAGATTCAAATCCAGTATATTTTCTAAATTAGTTTTTCCTCCCCATCGAAAAACTACCAATAACTAGTGGACACATTTATTTTAGCAGATACTATGTGCCTTTTTTATACTTCAAAAATCTTCGCTCTCATATTTAGTTATGAGGCACTTTGTATGCGTAAAATCCAATTCTTACAAACCCTCTTTTCCCCCTAAGGCTAAGAACCCACGGAGCGGTTTTCACCTGCGCCCGCCGCGGTTGCGGGCCCGCAACTTCTGTAGAATGCAGATAAGTATGTAAATAAATAAATTATAGTTGAAAAAAACTAAAAAAACACGCTTTAATAAAATTTAATAAATTTGGATTAAGAATAGTGTAAATGAAAAATAAATGTTTATTATTGTAAAAAAGCGTGGGGTGCAGTGTCTTCATCTGTATGTTTGTTTGTATATAACCGACTCCAGTGGATTTGATTTAGATCCACTTCAAACGGTCAGATTTCGTTTAAAGTGATTTTTAAGATATTATCAAAGTGAAGATCCTTCTCATATATCTGCCAATAAAATGTTTATAACTATTGACATTTTGGACCCCACGCTTTTTTACAATAATAAACATTTATTTTTTATTTACACATTTCTTAATTCCAAATTTATTAAATTTTATTTTTTATTTTTTAGTTAGATTTTCTATAAAAGCATGTTTTTTTAGTTTTTTCTAACTACAATTTATTTTTTGCTTTTTAGTGCGATGTGCCAAAGAGTAAGCCCGGAACTGCACGCATGATTATTTATTATAATAATTTATAATTTTAATTTTTAAAATTTAATTTTTTTTAATTGTTGAAATTAAAATTTTTTTAATAAAAATTAAATCGAATTATTGAATTGTCTTTGACAGGTGTGCAAAGTTTGAATTAAATCTGATCGTTCAAAGTAGGACAAAATCGAGCCCAAAGGAGTCGGTTACAAGCAAGCAAACATACAGGTGAAACTAATAAAAGCGTTATAATTAAAGCACAACTCACGGCGCTTTTTACGCTCGCGGTGCGCGCAGTTTTTTGCGGGTCCCGCTGCACCGGCAGATTCTTGTAGAATTGCGCGCGCCGCGATCACCCGCAGCCTCGGCGGTTGCGCCCGCGCGCTGTGCGATCTTTGCCCGCCACGTTTGCGGGCGATAATCTCAACAGCGGCGGCTGCGTGACCGCGCAAAACCGCGATCTCGTGAGTTTAGAAATAAAACCGCAGTTCGACGACCGCGGCGGGCACGGGAAAATACCGCTTCGTGAGTTCTTACGGTAAGATTCGCTTACATTAAACAAACAAACAAAGATAATAAATACCAACCCTTGGTATTTATTATCTTTGTTTCTATCCCTCTAAATAAAATAAAATATGTTTAGTAGGTCAAGGACTTTTTTGAGTGCGTTAGTAAAACAGTCAGCGAATACCGTTTCTGCTATTGAAGGCCGTGGTAAGTTTAATTTTGTTTTTCAATCACAGCTTACAATAATAATAAAGTATTCTTTATTTATATAGTTTCAATAATAAAGTAGCTTTTTAAAAATGTCCTAAAGTAGAATACAATAGAGAACATTAGTAACTAAGTATATAATAGTAATAATATTATTATTTGTATGTAATTATAGTAAATATTTGAAATCTAAATACATAATATAACATTAAAGAAGCAAATATTTTAACTATTATATTGTTGTCTAAAGTATGAAACAAAACTATAAAGCTTACTTACCATAAAGCTTATTTAATTACTAGGGTTGTAAATAAATAGATTTTAAGACGTACCTAATGAAATGAAAGGCTTTTATTATTTATTTTATAGTATTTTTGTTAGGGACGACCCATTGAAGCTATTCTCGGAAGTAGCACCCTGGACCGGCTGAACATGAAGGTCAAATTTCACCAACGGCTGTTAAAGTTATTATTATTATTAAGCCCTTTTATTCTGAATTGGTAGCTGTTATTGTTATGAAATGTTCGTGAGTTTTATAAAATATCTCTGAGTTCAGTGTGCCTTTTGGCAAAGGCCTCCTCTAGCACCCTATATTGGATTATACCTCTGGCCACTCTCCTCCAGTGAGGGCCCGCTGTGAATCTTAGCTTAAATTCCTTGGACACCACCAGTCTGCTATTGTCTTAAAGTTAATCGTTGATTAAGTATCATGTTATCTCTCTCGTTCTGCGTATTAATGAAATAGAAGGACAAACATTCGACAAACGATTAACGACCAGTTTCAATGATCTATCTACCAATAACTTTTTGTTAAAAAAAATCGGTTGTCTGTAAAGTCGGTTTACTGACGATAGTTGAACGTGACAACGTCATAAGAAAACGGAACGCCTCAGAGCGAGGTAACGCCGCATGAGTCATGTTTTTTCGTGCGTGCAGCCGGCTCCATCGAATTATAAGATGTTGTCACGTCAAAACGTCATCATTCAATCATTCGCCGGTTTTTTGCGATAAAAATGTGACATTTTCAACAAAGAGTTATTGGTAGATAGGTTATTGAAACGGGCCGTTAGACTAACAGGCGTTGGTGAAATTGCGACTTGAGCGTTGAAGTGACATCCCATGGCGATTTACATAATCGAAGATGTGCGAGTTTTATGATCGATATTAGAGACAAAATAGAGACATAATTTTAATAGCTTTTTTCATTTCTCACATTATTACCTCTTGCTACAGAGTAGAAAAAATATACTCACTTACAGAGAAACAGCTTTCTATAAAAGCTTGATCTACGAGCATCGATCCAAATCGATTAAAATTTGAATATTTTGACGTCCTCTTCAACGACCCACTCCACACAATCGTGGACATTGTATGCTTGTAGTAGTGCAATCAAATCGAAAGCTAACTACGTAGCTGTTTATCTGTTTCTTTTCCTTTAATCTGTGCTCTTCAGTGAAACAAGGGCATTTCCTTTTTATGTCAAAGAATTAGCGAAGTTTGTTGCATATTCAATTGTTAATAGAATGTAGCGTAAATGTTAATCTGTTATAGCACACGGAACAGTGGCGTGGCGGATATTCGGGGGTAAAAATTACAGCCCTCACGCCAACCATTTGAGACTTGAGGTGATGTTCCTTATGAATTAATGCGTAAATACAGAGGGGCGTAAATGACCCGACCTTGAACGAAAGGTTAAACGGAAATGGAATAGGAATAGGGCGACAGTGAATTTCAAGTTTTTTGTTTAATTAAAAGTAAGTTTCAGTTAATATAATATTATACTTGGTGTTCCTTTAGCACCTACCTATCTAGGAAAAATAATCTGGTGTATGTTATAATAAATGTTAAAGAAAATTAAGTTATGAAAACGGAACGAGAGCTATTATCATGACTTCCAGTACACCTATTACGCAAATATACGCAAGTATATTTTCATGAGAATAAAAATGATAATCAGCAGAAAAATTGCTGAAATAATGTGACTCTTGTTTCGAATAACAAGAAGTGGAATATTAAAGCGAGGGACAGTCACGTTCCTCGATAACGGCCGGTGGACCAATTATCCTGTCCACTGGAGACACGTCCTTAAATACTTAAGCCTGAAAAAAACTGATAGCTTAAGGTACTCTCATTTATTGAGCTAAATAGTGAACTTGAGTTTGGAGTATATAATAAATCTAAGACAAAAAAAAACATCCTAACTCTTCTCTGATTTATTATCTCGGACAGTGAAACTATGTTTCTGGGCAATTAACCTTTCAATTCCTTTTTTTTTAATTAATTGAGACAAATTGATTTATTGTCTGTCATATAATGACTTACAGATAATAAAAGCAAGAAAATAATGAAGAGTGTACAAATCGTGCTCAATTAGGTATACCTAATTTAGCACAATTAACAATAACTTACTGCACATTTCCATAAAACTTGGCACGTATGCCCAAGACTGATATTAGGCCTTTTCGTCTGTTGTTGGATGATTTAAACAGCATTCTCCGAGCGAAGTAACCACTCTTGAAATACTGTTGTGCCTGGGACAGTTGGTTTTTAAATATCGTATCGTTGCCCAAGCACATACGGCATTCACACATCCAGCCTAGTCAGCCTAGTCCAGAGGATTGACTGGTCAATACATATGGGGCCAAACATGTGCGGGTTTCCTCACGATGTTTCCTTCACCGTTAGAGCGTCCGTATAATGTACTTGAGATCTGAAAAAGTCTCATTGGTACACGCCACAACCTGGGAATCGAACCTGCACTCACCCGAGTGCGAATCAAACGTTCTACCCTCTAGACGGACCTCTTCAAAAAAGCCCAAGACTAAACTAAGTAAAATACTGTTTTTCATACAACTATGTGAAAATCACATGCTTCGAGACGGCGCGGCGTCTGATGGGCTAATCTTAAAACATTTTTATTTTATTTTAGGACGTCATAACAATGATTAATATCCGTAAGATCTAGCTCGTTAATATCAGACTCCGCAGTTCTACCGATGTGGATAATAATGTATCTGTTTATGACATCGTTGCTTTATTACCTTGTTGGACTCTAGATATTATAATGATACTTACTTTGAGGAAATCCGGATTCTTTACTTTATTTTGAGATGATACAAAAAACAATTGGAGTAAATACCCAAATGTGTTCTAAAAAATTATGCCCCAGAAATGGCAAATAATCCAAGGTAACTTAAAACTGCGGTAAATTTTGTTGTTAACTACTACAAACTTGGCAAATGATAGCTTAAAACATTCCAAATGAAGATGAAGTAAAACTGAACGCGTTATCATGTCTTGGCAATAAGTTACACGTACGTGATACATTTACGGAAAGGAAACAAGAATTCAAAGATATAAGATCTTTATCAGTAAAATTCGGAGTGTATATTCTGCCAAACGAATTTGTCTACGTTTTTTTACTTTGGTTGAATTGGCGCCAACTTTTTCTTAACGAACCACCAAACATACGTGTTTTGTGAAATTTTAAGCTAAATAGAGCCTTCCAACTTGGACTTATTTACGTGACAGCACGACGCTGCAGACTTGACCCAATCTGCAGTTCAGTCAGTCAGCCGATCCACGCCGATACACGGTCAGCGTTGCCGATTGGTATGGTATACCTATATATATGGCTTTCCAAAACATGTGTTATTTAAATATAGTTGTTTATTACCATTTGCAGAATCAGATATTAGTACTAATGATAAAGCGGTTATTAATAACTAGCTTTTTCCCGCGGCTCAGACCGCGTCAATATAGTATCGCGTATCCCACGGGAATACTGTACATTTTCGGGGTAAAAAGTAGCCTATGTTTTAATCCAGATAATAAATCAACCAAATTTCATCGAAATTCGTTCTGAAGTTTTTGCGTGAAAGAGTTACAAACATCCATCCATACTCCATCCATCAAACGAACAAGTAAATAAATTCATAATTATAAATTATTAGCTTTTTCCCGCGGTTCTAACCGCGTAAATATAGTATCCCACGGGAATACCGTACTGTTTCGGGATAAAAAGCCTATGTTTTAACGCAGAACCTAAACTACTACTACACCAAATTTCATCGAAATCCGTTCAGTAGTTTTAACGTGAAAGAGTAACAAACATCCATCCATCCTCACAAACTTTCACATTCATAATATTAGTAGGACTAGCTTTTGAACGCGGCTCCGCCCGCGTAAATACAGTATCCCACGGGAACACTGTACTTTTTCGGGATAAAAAGTAGCTTATTCCAGAGTCTAAACTTCTACCATACCAAATTTAACCGAAATCCATCCATCCATCCATCCTCACAAGCTTTCACATTTATAATACTAGTAGGATTATCTTTCGCTACTTGTAGTAGGGTGTAAATCTTAAATATTTAAGTATTGTAACAAGTTTAATCAATTCTGAACTTTATCATTACTAAATGAAAGATTTTTTCCAAAAAGTTTTAATTACGTGAAACATTACAATGTAGTGTTTGAAACACAGTTTTATCAAATAGTACTAATGACATAACAAACGCCGATAATCTGAACACCTCTTTTATATTCGGTTTATTGCTGCAATTTGCGAGTGGTGGAGACTGGCTGGCGACGGCCCCGGTCGATGTCCGAGATCACTCACCCGAACGTCTTATTTATCCAGTTTAAAATGGTTCATACAGTTTGGTTTGCAAAGAAAAGTTGATTTTAAGGTTTTAAGAGAAGGAAGTATAAGGATTTTTAGTTATTAGATCACTCACCTGGTTATTATTTTTCCGGCTTAAAATATTTATACATTTATACATATATATAAAATATTTTTAGGTTTGATTTGTCCATTTAAGTTACTTGTAGGTAATGTAAAAAGATAAGTACGGGATAAAAAATGTTTTTAGTTCAGTTTTAAAAAGAAAAGTAAAAAACTGACATAATTTAATAATAAAGTAATCTGCGTGGTGTTTAAAGTAACATTCGCTACACGTTCAAAAAGGATTATTGAAATATTGTAAATAAAATAAAAATGTAAATAAAACTTCTTGAGAGTATAATAAAAATAAAGTCGTATTACGTCACGACACACAATACGATACGATTTTAGATATAACGCCATCTGTCGGAGGCAGTGGCGTAGCGTGCCTTGACTGGGCCCCGTATGAAAATTTGTTTGTTTTAAAAAAAAATCAATAAAAATTTCTTAAATTTTCTTTTTATAAATAAAAAAAAAATTAAAAAAAATCTTTACCCTTATGAAGGGTAAAGATTTCTCACAAAAGAAAAAAAAGTTTGCATAAAATAAAAAGAAATATATATTCATCATAATTATCTATCTGTTAATACTTTTCCCAAAATTTTTACAAAAAATTCAAATTAAATATACACTCTCCTTGCCTTTTTTTCGGAAAACTGATTTATTAAATCATTTATAGCTGATGATGACTTTTTTTTCTTTTCTAAAAAAAAATTTGGGAAGTTTTTATTAATTTTTGCTTACACACGTCGGGGGCTCCCGTGGCCCGGGGGCCCCGTATAAATGATACGGCAGATACGGCGGTAGCTATGCCCCTGGTCGGAGGCTACTTATACTTACTTCGTACATAACAACTTAAGTTTCTAAAGTACGGCTAAATACACAGATGGCGCTAGGTGTACAAATATTATTTTTTTCTATTCTTTAATAAAGTGATTTTTAGGTACGATGAAAGTGTTTTTGGATTTAAAATTATGAATGAAGTTTCGTGACGTATACTCTGCACAAGTCATGTTTTTAATGTATTTAATGTCCTCTTAATCATTAGATAAATAGCATCTTCTAGAAGAAAACTATGTACATAGTATCATACTAGTTAGACGCATTAAGTTGATATAACTTACTTTTTATGCTTGCGTATTCTCTCTCATTATCCATGAAATAGCCTTAGAGATAGCAAAAAAAAACGAAAAAATATCAACGCTCAGTGTTAACATTGGAGTATAACTTTTTTGTGAGACATTTTGTCGTTAGAAATGTTTCCAAAAATTCATTCCAGTATGTCTCGGCTTTGTGTTTGTTAGAAATGAAAAAAAGGTGATTGTGTTAGTGTCAGCTTTGTAATTCGGTCTATTGGTTTAAATCACAGCATGAGCTTTTTTAAACAAAATATAATATTAATTATTATATTGTTTAATGTAACGCAAGTCTAAAAACTTGATATATTACGTTTAGATTCTATTTACTGATAGTTAACCATTTTAAACTATAATTTTCTGGTCACTATTACAGTTACCGTTACAACAATTTATCACTTATGTTATCTAATATCCTGTTCAATTGTAAAGCTATGAAATATGGGTCAGTTGAAAGTGTAAATGGGGCGTACATTTTGTTATTTATGCTAACTTCACATGAAATGGCAGACTGAAAGAGGCAGAAATCTAAGTCATATAAAATATATCATTATTTTCTTTTCCTCATTTCAAGATACTACCTAGAGTTTGTCGTATATCTCGTATAAATTTTGTTGATATAAAATCCGTATTAGATTCCTACCAAATAAAGAGCTACTACTAAATAGTACTAGTTATCATTAGAGTAATAACCGATAAATCAATCTACCTTGTACCGAATATTTACATTATTAAACACTGACCTAGTATCTCTAATGATCCTGCCTTGGATACACTTAATTCTTAATTCAGCATTTACAACCATTAATGGTTATACAACTCAATTATTGTATAACCATTAATGGTTGTAAATGGTTGTAAAAGTTTCGTTTGTAGTTTTAGGTACTATAAAAAATTCGTTTTACAAAACTTAGTTCACACTAGGCACGTTCAAGCGTCGATTACAATCTCGTTTTGTGTGTGTTTCTTTAGTATTTTAAAATTGTCGAAGCTACTTAATACTATATTATACGCAAATTAATACTGAATTTTTAACTATAAACAATGCAACTGTCATCTCATTTCGTACGTGGCAGCTCTTGAACACGTTCAACGATGATAAACCGACGAATCCGGAGCTTAGAACTTAAACTTGGTTTAGCTAGAAACGCATTTAGTTCATGTTGGTGAAATGAAATTTGGGTTTTATATATTTTAAAACGAGTTTTGCGTATACTTATCGCGTTCAATTTCATTGGTTAAATTAGTCCTTAATGTTGCTCACGTGAATGTTTACCGTAAATACGTACTGTATTATAATCGTAGGTTAAATGTATTATTTCTAAGATGCGAGAGAAAAAGTAAAATGTTTGAATTTGAAATATGATTGTGTATTAAATATGATTGTATTTGCACATAATGAAGAGGATTATATATAAGTATGTGTTATTGTGTAGTGTGAGCAAATATAATATAGCTAAATACAAGTTCCAATTCTTAAAGATTAAAGTAGTTGATGAAAAATTATAAACAAATTAAAAACAGTTACTGAAAAGTTATAGTTAACTTTACATTATACCATCACCGTCAAGATATAATGTGTTAGACGCGACCATTATTTCTGGAATATTACCTTTTTTCAGTTAAATAAAATTGCATTTATAAGTGTTCAAATGTAACGAATAGTTGCAGATTGTAGATTTATTCGGAAACTTTACTGTTCATTGAACTAAGCGCGTATGAACATTTCGCTTTGTAAGGCAGACGATACGTTCGCAAAATACGTCTGTCTAAACTTTTCCAAGCGATAGAAGCGTTTAGTTTCAAAGGCTCAAAATTTTTGTGAATTTTTATTTGACCACTAACTTTAGGCTCAACAATTCAGTGTAAATCAATTCAATTCAATGTAAATCTTAGTCAGCTCTTAGATATAGTAAATACTTTTAAATTAATTTAATTTTTTAATAATTTATCTATAGCCCTTTTTATAATTTAGACAATAAGTTATATATAATTTAGATGTTTTAACTAGTTTCTAGATCTTTTTTGTTTCTGAAATAATTATTATGTACTCACTACTATTATCAATCTAATATGCAGGTATTAAAAAGATTTAAATAATACATAATTTCTTGAAGACTCTCATAAGTTGTACTATCAAACTTAAATTTCTTGCATAAACTGGGAAATGCGAGGTTTCGACGGTATAAATTAGAATGGAATGCATAATTTGTGCTAACCACCACCAGGAAACAGCGCGGAATTACAAGTAAGCTAATCTTCATTCAGTTGTACATCCTCAAGACTACGTGTTGAGCAAAACTACGTCGTTTTCTATTTTCCGGTTACTTTGGATATTAAATTCTGGAGACGCGTGATGTTTTAGCATCAGTTCACACAGCCGCGATTGTCATGGTGTGAGTTGACCCTTCCTTTTTATATATTTTCTATGCTTTCTTTGTGTAAAACATAAAAATACATTTTGCGTACCATACACCTGCGTAAATGTATTTTTGTTAACAAGAATGCTATAAATTTTATACATTATTTTCTTTCTTTAATATGAGAAACAATATTTCAATGTAATTTAGACCCTAAGGCTTAATGCGACTTGCACACCATCACCACCACCAGCCTACAAATGCAGCACTCGGCTCTCTTTAACAATCAGTACCTAAGCGACCGAGCTTTGCTCGATTATTACTATTTATTGTAATATGGTGGTGTTTAGGTGATAATCTACATTAACTTAAAAAGTAAAATGTGAACTGACAATTATTATTATTTACAATCGATTTCTGTGCAGATCAGGTGTTTGATTTCAGTGATCCTAAAAACTGTTATGATCACATGAAGACTTTTCTTACTTTTTTTTATTTAGGTCCTTTTTCAGAATGAAAGGTCAAATATTAAAATATAATAAAAAAAATTGAGCCACCAAAGTCACACAATACGCTCGGGTCGGAGAAGTGCCCTAAGACTATCACAGCTAAACATACCTTAGATATTTCTGATCATCATCATTCAGTCCTTTACTTATAATAATTTATTTATAATAATATCCTTTATTTATAATTATTTTAATTTAATACTTAAAATTAAAAACTCGAAAGCATAAATCTTATTCACGTAATCAGTATAGGTAAATGTTAGACAAATTTATGAGAAATATATATTGTTATCTCAAACAATAACTACATTTTTTTAAACTTGTCTAAAAACAATAAAAATTAAAAAATTATATATAAACTTGAACATATAAAAAAAAAACAAAAGTAAGTCATCGAGGGTTTTCGGAATTTCGTTCGCGTCTTAACCCGCTGGACCAGACGGACAGTGGCCGGCAAGACGAAATTAGCGACCATATTCTGCGTGGACAGAAAAATGCATGAAAACTCGAAAACACGCGTTTTCTTAAACATAAGACTAATCTAGATCGATTGTTTACCCCCGAAAATCCCCATATACCTAATTTCAGCGAAATCGTTTGAGCCGTTTCCGAGATCATATAAATAAATATACAAGAATTGCTCGTTTAAAGGTATAAGATTTATAATTTTTACCTACAAGCCTGCAAATTCAAGACCGTGGAGGTATTGAATTTGCAGGCTGGACGGTCAGTCTATACTGACTAGATATTTAGCAAGATATTTGTTTTTGTCTAAATGTCAGTACTGCAGTTTTGACTTCATAATATCTATTTTTACAACAACCAACAACAATGACAACACAACAGACAACAAAGCCTGTTATTAGCTCTGAAGGATGAGCCTCTGTTGATTTACTTAGAGACTCTTTTGATTTAGGTTAGGTTTTGATAAGGTTTAGGACAGTGAAGCCTATTGGAACCTTGTGTCGCAGATATTAGGGTCAGTTCACACCGAAACGAGACGCGACGCGGTGAGACGCAACGCGATTTGACTAAAAACGACGCTGCATTTTGTTTTCGAAATTTAAACTCTAACAATGAAACGTGTATCTTATTGCAAAGTGAATAAAGTTCAATTTAGAATCGATATCTAAAAATTCAGCGCCGCGTCGCATCGGGTATCGCCTCGTCGCTCCGCGCAGCGCGGTGCAACTCGAAGTTCGAACTCTTGCAATGAAACGTGTACCTATCTAATTGCGTAGTTAATAAAGTTTAATTTTGAATCGCTATCTTAAAAATGCAGCGCCACGTCGCGTCGCTTCGCGTATCGTCGCGGTGTGAATTGATCCTTAGTCTCAAAGTGAACTTGTTCGGCTATCGGATGGGGCAATTGAAATAAAATTTTGGTAATTGTTTTAAACACTTACGGATTGTGTTCGCATCGCATCGCATCGCATTTGTTAAACACCGTCGCAACAATAAATCTGCAATTTTCGAACACACACTGGATCAACCTCGCTATTACACAAGATTTTATAAGCCATAAGTACTGGTAAAGGAACACCGTTATCACCCAAGAATGATACGCGAGGCTATAGAAATTAAAAAGTAGGTACCCTAATTTTAACCGAGAAGATGGCTGGTTGCTGCCATCTAGTTGGGATTCAATAATTAACAAAATAAAATGTAATTTAAAATAACCGCGGCTTCAAGATAATGTTAGTATGTTTACAACTTCAACAAATAGGACAATTGCCACCTCAGTCCTCCCGTGACCACGGCCTCTGGTAAGTAGCCGAAACGTCGGGAAAAAGAAAAGTGCACCGCGACACAATCCGTAAGTGTTTAAAACAATGAACAATATTCGCGTAAACATAAGAAATCAATAAGATTATGGTAATTCGAAAAAATCCCGGTTTATAATTTTTATTCATAAGGTTCAGATTAAACAATAAATTATGTCACAAATTATAATATCATAGTTTTTCGATTTAGAAATATAATGATTAGACAGATTTTAGTTATGTCACTTCTTATGCAAATATTTAAAATTTTACAACACATAAAATTTCGTAATCCAACCCCTGAACATTGAATAATCAAGCAATCAAGTTAACGTTAAAATTTTGTACTTACACACAAAGTTGCAGGTCAAAATACCTTGCGGCTTTACTACAAAAATAAGGTTTCATATTAAAAAAAATCATTCATTTAAGTAAAAACAATTCGCCAAGAACGCGATGAAATATGCAATGACCTTCGTTTGTCCTTTACTCGCTAGTTTTTTCCTAAGACATTTTCATGCGCATTGTTTTGTATAAATCTTTCTTATAATATAAGATTTCGTATATGCGTTAATTAGTAACGTGGATATTCTTATACTTAGGCATGCCAACTATACCTAGGAATGTCACAAACCAGGTTTACTTAAAAGTGAAGATGAACATTGTGGGCCAATTTGTAATGACTTGAGATACCGTCTAAAAATAGTGATTTTTTTATTTTAAAATATAAAAATTTGCACAGTTCTCACCAAGTTTCGGCACCTTGGTGCCGAAAAAAACAAGAAAGATATTATGTAGGTATTGTATTTTGTAACATCATTGATTTCATAGATCCCACGGAAATCGTATATTTGGTCTTATTTACTGTGGCAAATTTCATGATGACCGGTTAAGTAGGTTTTACGTGAAAACGTAACAAACTAACATTCACATTTATGATGTTAGTAAGGATGGTACCTACCTTTACACCTGCACAATTTCTTGGCGAAATTTTAATCACTATAGAAAATAAATAAACTACACACTATATGAAAATTATTCTTTTTTCTGTTTCTTATTAATATATTCCTGTTTTCTTTTCATTGTTTATAAGTCATCATAATAATCATAAGTAATATGATTTTTCATACATTCTCCACAAAATTTTATAAAACACTGTGTTAAAATGTTTATTAAGCAGTTCTTTCATAGATATTGTAACGTAACTAATCTCACTTTTACTTAACCACTCCCTAACTTTGTACTCAGATTTCCAAAACTAACAGAATTTTCAAGAATCTAAATCTATCATTAAATACAATTTTAAGCCAGTTTTACTGTTATCATTATAGGCACAAGAATGTATGTAGTCGTTTCTGTCCCCTTGAGACGAATATACTTTTGGTAAATTATATATTTTATTCTTACATTGCAATGTGAAAATATATTCAGTATACATCGTCTTGAATTTTTGCTGATTTACTGTTAGTAGAAATCAAATACTATTTATAAATATAATGTCATCTATCTGTATTTTCTGACAGAAAAAGTAGTATTACAAATGTAATAAAACGCAAGCCATGTGATGTGTGTGGTGTCGTGTGCATGTCTTGAGTTTCGTGTTTTGAAGGTCGCTTTATTACAATTAATATTCAAACAAGCACTTAAATATGTTTATGAAATAATTACTTGAATTCTGTACTTATATTAAATATATAAGTACTTACATAATATATGCTGTACTTAAATATTAAATTCGTGTTTATTTTTAACACGTCAACAGCCCCATTTGTACAGTTGTAATCGATATGAAGATATTTTATATAATTTACCAAAAGTATATTCGTCTCAAGGGGACAGAAACGACTACATACATTCTTGTGCCTATAATGATAACAGTAAAACTGGCTTAAAATGGTATTTATTGATAGATTTAGATTATTGAAAATTCTGTTAGTTTTGGAAATCTGAGTACAAAGTTAGGGAGTGGTTAAGTAAAAGTGAGATAAAGTTATGTTACAATATCTATGAAAGAACTGCTTAATAAATATTTTAACACAGTGTTTTATTAAATTTTGTGGAGAATGTATGAAAAATCATATTACTTATGATTATTATGATGACTTATAAACAATGAAAAGAAAACAGGAATATATTAATAAGAAACAGAAAAAAGAATAATTTTAATATAGTGTGTTGTTTATTTATTTTCTATAATGATTAAAATTTCGCCAAGAAGTTGTGCAAATGGAAAGGCAGGTACCATCCTTACTAATTTCATAAATGTGAATGTTAGTTTATTACGTTTTCACGTAAAACCTACTTAACCGGTCATCATGAAATTTGCCACAGTAAATAAGACCAAATATACGATTTCCGTGGGATCTATGAAATCAATTATGTTACAAAATACATAATATCTCTCTTGTTTTTCTTGTGTTGTGTGTTGTTGTGTGTTTATTTTTAACACGTCAACAGCTCCAATTGTACAGTATGTAATCGATATGAAGATTTATATAATTTGCTCTTGGAATGTGAGAGAAACGATTTTCTCAGCAATGAACTCATTTTGGACACCAAATTCAGTTTATTGGATTTTTATTTCTTTACTAGCTGTTTCCCGCGACTCCGCCCGCGTAAATATACTATCGAGTATTGCGCGGGAACACTGTACTTTTCCGGAATAAAAAGAAGCCTATGTTTTAATCCAGAGTATAAACTGCTACCATACCAAATTTCATCAAAATCCGTTTAGTAGTTTTCGCGTGAAAGTGTAAAAACAAACTTACATTCACATTTATAATATTAGTAGGGATATATAATATTGCATGTTCTGATTTCAAGATAGAATATAGTAAGTTTATTATACACTTATTGCATTTAAGAGAATGAGACTATGTACCTGATTTAATTTTGTAAAGATTTAATTAAGGCCGGATTAGTATTATGATGTATATTGGCCTTTATAAAATAAAAGAAAAAAAACATGTCAAGAATATGAAATGAAAATTGTTTTTAGTGTTTTGTACCATTCGAAGAAATATTATAGTATATGTATAAACTTAAGCACTTCACAGACTTCACGTAGAGAAGTTAGTAGGCAGTGAAGTGATTTTATAAGAGCTTTTGATCGTTTTAAACCAAAAAAATGGTAAATAGGTAGGTAGTATGTGCCAAGTCCGAAGAAAGCGATATATCGGGCTATTTTCATATACGGATCATGGGCACCATGACAGGACAGGGTTGGGTTGAGAAGGGTGAACGAAGCCACGGGTAATTATAATAGCTCCCCACACCGATTTCGGTGACGATGGCCGGTTTCATTGAAACCAGACCAGCTACGCAGGAGTTATTTTATAGTGCCCAAGTGTGTGCGGAGTACACAAGACCACTATCTCTTCTTTTACTTTCGTAACCCACTAGGACGGATGACCGACACGACTGGCGAAAGGATCAGGCGCAAGACCGACTTTTTACATGCCCATCCGACGCATGGATCATCTTTCTTGTCAGACAATCGGGCGATCACCTCTGTGGCTCAGTGGTTGAGCGTGTTGGTGCTCAAGCCGGAGGTCGCGGGTTCGAATTCCGCCGAAGGAACACAAAATTTTTCTGTATTCCTGAGTCATTTGAATTTAATTAGATATTATTATTATTATTATTATTATTATTATTATTTGGGTAAACTAACGGGTTGTGGCCATGTGGTTTCTCGAAAAAAAATAATTTTATGTTAATATATAAAATAAAGTTAGTAAATATATTATAAAAATATGTTTCTTTTAAAAAAAACTAGACCATGGATGTTAATTCTTTCGTTTATACGAAACCACGGATATAATTTAGTTGTATGTATAACAATTCTTTGAAATCAGTGTCCCAATTTCCATGTCAGCGGTCGATCTCGACCTCCGTTCCGAATTTCCCGTCCTTCAGTTTATTGGCGGTTCAGTTTGTAGACGGTTCTCTTACGTCGCCAATTTTCTTTAGTGGATCACTATCTTGTATCTCATATACGATATTATCTTTATTATTAACGTGATATTGTATTTTTGCTTGGTGCTGTTATTTATATTTTTTAATTTTAAAAGATTTAATTTTCAATTCATATAAAATTAATGTTTTTTACCTTAATTTATCATTTTTTTGCAAGATATTTTAAGTAAATCGATTTTTGGGGCAGGTTTATTTTTAATGGCAACCTGATTGCACATAAAATCTTGGTTTTGTATTCTACAGTGTAAAAAAGAGGCTACTTTCATATAATATTATAATTATAATGATTATCATAATGAATTAAGTAGATACTGAGGCTACTTAAGAAAATATATTACAAGGACGCTAATTCAAGGCATAAAATATAATTTTATTACCACTGGCACAATACATTCTTAATGTATTCAAAATATATTATACAACAAAACATGTACAAAGAAATATTTTTTGAAGAAATCATTTAAAAATATCTCTACCTAAAACTTTAATTACATCTAAAAGAAGGTACACAATTTTTGCGAACATTAGGCCGGCATATAGATTTAAACATATAGTCGAAATTCGCCCATACTATATAATTTTTAAGATTGAATTATATGCATTCCTCGAGGGTCGTTTGCCTCTTAGAAAGAAAAAAATATGTAACATCTAGTCCATTTGTACGAATTTGTTATGATTTAAATGAAAGTTATGGATCCATCCTAACAAACTTTCGCTTTAATAGTAGTAGAATTTTTGATATTAATAGAAAAAAAAAACCTTGATATAGGCATAAGCTATAGTGATAACTCTGTACACAACAAGCACGTTCTTAGTATACCTAGGCAAGCGTCGTTTTTTCTATGAAAATTACTGATGATATATGAAAAACGAGGATGCACGAAATACGTAAGTTTATATAATATTTAGCCCGCATAAAATATAATAAAAATAGATTAGATCATTACAGAACACACCTTTAGAAATACTATAACGACCCTGCTAGTCACGTGACAAAATAATAACTTACTTTAGGTCACCTTACCTATTCTATAGCAGTGAGATATAGAATCGGATAGAAGAAAACCAATCATTGGCTATGAGTTTCAATTGATTTTTAAACTTCCTTTACTTCTTAGATTACATGGTTTGTTGAGTAGAAAAAACCTAGGTCTTTTCATCCGTTATTGGATGATTTATACAGTATTCTCCGAGCGAAGTAACCACTCTTGAAATACTGTAGTGCCTGGGACAGTTGGTTTTTAAATGTCGTATCGTTGCCCAAGCACATACGGCATTCTCACAACACAGTCAGCCTAGTCCAGAGGAATGACTGGTCAATACGTCGCGGGCCAACCATGTGCGGATTTCCTCACGATGTTTTCCTTCACCGTAAGCGCGTCCGTATAATACTTGAATCTGAAAATGTCTCATTGGTACAGGCCACAACCTGGGAATCGAACTTGCACTCTCTCGGGTGCGAATAAAACGGTCTACCCACTAGGCCACGGAGCTCTTGTTGAGTAGAAATGCCAGTCTAAATTAAACAACATTTTTCAAGACCTACTTATATGTGTTTTCTGCATATTATATTCGTTTTTAGTATTTTCCTGAACAAAAACAGACAAGTTTTAGAACCTAACGTAAACTCAACAAAGATTCAATATTTTTTTGAAACACATAATAATTATTGTTTAATATTAAAATAATAGATACGAAATATATTTTATGAGATTTAATTGTGTTGTAAAAAATAATATTTTTACTTTAAATAAATCATCAAAACGATATGCGGATACGCGTATCGCGTTTCTAATTCCGTTTAAAATATATTTTTATTAATGATATGTATTCGGCTTATCATAAAGGACGCCCAAGCAACTTGTAGGTGGTTTTTTCATATGAAATGATGATAATTTATCGCATGAATTTCGTAGTTTCGAGGTCAAACGAAATGCGTGAAAAATATAAGAATTTATATAAATGGCTAAGTACGTTAGATTAACACCAAGTTTCCTTTACAGCCTAACCACTCCATCTGTATCCATTGAGAACCACATTACTAAGGCATACACTTATTTAATGCTCACTTAAATCTTAATTAACACTTAACTGTTTATTCGGACTTCATTTTATTTATTTTTTTATTTTATTGTAACGATTGATTAATCAAATATATTTATATTTAGAATATTTTATTAGTATATATGGTGTCATTTCGAATGGTTTTCGTTATAAAGCGGGGTGCAGTACTGTTCTCCCTCGCGCGGCGGTTTAAACTGAAGCACCCCCTATTCGACGCCGCCCAACATACAGCGCTTGCTCGACAGCCGCGCTCAAGAAAACTGTATTCTATCTCTTGGTGCTTAAAGTTTAATTTTCTTTAGCTCAAAGTAAGTTGTGAGGAAGATACGTTGTTCGCTCGAAAGCGGCTAATACGCATGTCCACAACATTGTTCAATGTGTATAATGTATAAGGCATAGTTTCCTTGTACATTTCAGTTCAAGGATAATACGAGATTTGATTGAGTTTTCAATGGAAATGTCATTTCAGCGGTTAACATTAACCTTTAACTACTGACGTGATTTTTTTTACATAGTTTCTGACGTGGCCAGCGACCTGCTATTTCTAATGTTTATTTAGGAATTTATGAAAGTTTTGGGGTCTAAATTACTAATAATTAACTTGAAAATATTGAAATAAAAT
The DNA here is from genome assembly GCA_037179445.1 of Phengaris alcon alcon. Classification (NCBI taxonomy): domain Eukaryota; kingdom Metazoa; phylum Arthropoda; class Insecta; order Lepidoptera; family Lycaenidae; genus Phengaris; species Phengaris alcon. The sequence continues at coordinate 365,146 of JAYRCH010000342.1, forward strand.
AAGATTGATTTTAATTATTTTTTATTGTAAAGAATCTTAAATTAGACAGTTAAAACAATTAGGAAAAATATATTTTAGGAAAAAACACTTGAGATTAGAAATCAGTCCAAATTCTTAAAAAAATTAATAAAAACATAAATCCTCATATATTTATCATAAAAATTCAGTAATATCTCTAATTAACAGTAGGAAATACTCAAGTAATATAAAATTGCAAGGCACCAAATCTTATAGAAAAGTTTGTAAATACTCGTAAAAGCAGTCATGGCAAACTTTTTTTGTCTTCTCGTTTTCGACAAACGCGATTCATTTTCGTATTAATTGTCCATTTCCTTCCGGGTGATGTAATCAGGTTCCATTTTACACTACTTATTCAAAAACTGAAAAGTAAACAAAAAACTGAAACCACAAATATTCCGAAATAGTCACGTAAATACTGACGTGAGGTCTGAGAGGCCCACGAAAAAATTCAAAATTAATTTACTTGCAGACTTTATGTGCAACGATCATATAACACCTTGCACGTCTTGTGTATCACTAGATTCGAAGCTACTTGAAGCGGGGTAAGCGTCGCGCGCGGGGGAGGGTAGTAATTAGATAGATTACTGTAGCTAAAGTGGAGTCATTTTAATAGGTAACATTTGACGTCTGTCAGTTTTATCTTCATAGTGAGGTGATCTGCTTAAAAACATCGTTTAAAGTGAATGAATCGATACGGACTTGAAACATATGTGAATTTTAAAAATCATCAAACAAATCCCTGTCCCATTATTATTTTTTCTTTCGTAAATTTAAGAAACAAAATAAGAAAATTACATAATTTAACAAAAAAAATTGCATTTATTCACTTGAACTATCAGAAATGTTCTTAGTATTGTCATCTTTCATCACTGCTGTCAGCACTCAGAGATATTATTAATTCATTTTCAATAATATTGTCTATTGTGACATCTCGTTTTCATCTCATCATTTCATCTCTTATTATACTCACAACGTGGTTATTAATTTATGGTGATATTTCTTCACAAGTAATCATTGCATTCGATTCTACTTATCAGCTTTCGATTTTAGAGTAACATCCCTAGTGTTTAAAAAGAAATAGGGTTAACTGACGCAACATTGTAACGACGTTCAGTTCTTTAGATCAGAAATTGTTTATGATGTTTAGAAGGGTTTATTAGTGAAAGCAAATTGTAAAATTACTCGTATCGGTCATTATTACAATAAATATGTAATCGTAATTGAAAAAAATTAAGCAATTGTGCAGTTCTAACAAAACGAAAAAAATATATTATTTTATGCCCGCCGTTACAAGATTACGTTGTTGAATTTTGATGAATTGTCAAATGTTACCTATTAAAATGACTCCACTTTAGGCCTGACCGGCCCTCACGACATCAATTAAGTAGTAGCCACATTTAGGTTACGAAAATGAAATAAAAATAAAATAAAGTAGGTACCTACGTAAACTTAAAAAAAAACTGAATTATGCTTTAAATATGAACATTATGTAGTATCAGGGAATCTAATTCATAAGCAGGTTTACTGTTGACATAATTTGTTCGTATTATGTTAGTGATATGATATGAAACTGACATGTCATTGACAATTTTAGCTGTGGATTAGTGGCTTTTTTATTCTATGTTAAAAGGAAATGTATATTAAATGGTATAAACGATAAATAAATAAATAGAAAAAAAAATTGAGTGCATGCCGGCATTATAATACAAATAAATCATTAGAACACTATACGTACTCATGAGTCAGCTTTCCTAATAGTACTTATCATATTTTTTTTTGTTTTTCTTGTTTTTATTTACCAAGCCATTACATTAATAAACAGTTTACAATCATAATAATTTTAGTGTCGCATGTAATGTTACATAAGACATTAAAGCGTACCTACATGATAATCCTCATTGACTAATGTTATTTAGTTACAAATTATAGCAGTGGACCCCAAACTAGGCATAGCCTGTATCTTAGAGGTCCGGGTTTTACTTATCTTTCAATTTTACTTGTGGTTGAAAATTGGCGCGCTTGCGTATCATAGGAAATACTTAGATTGATGAATCAGTATGGAAACAAATTAATAAAACAATATAATATCAGCTACTAACAGATAGTTTAGTTGTGTAATTAACTATCCCGATTGCATATAAAGTCAGGTCGGAACAAATAATAGGAATTATGAAAATAATGAAACACAACAACACGACAATTATGAAATTTCAATAAAATTCGTCAAAGTAAATAAAATATTAGTTCAAATATAAATTAGAATTAGGATTAAGTCAAACCAAATAAGATATTAGAAATAAAAATAGGTTACAATATTTGGGCAATTCACTTTTGCGCTGCGTTCAACAGCAATTCAGAGCAAGTAATAAAATAAATTAAAATTTAAGGCTAAGACAAACCAAATAAGATTAAAATAAAAATGTTGATAGGATTGGATTACAATATTGAAGCTATTCATTGCATTTGGTAAGAACATCAATTCATATTCGTTAAGGCGGATAGATGTTTGGGGGATAATGAAATAGTGCGCTGCATTTTATATGGCCAAAGTATTCGCGGCGCCACTCTTGCAATGAAATGTGTATTTGTTGTGTTGTGAATAAATTTCAATTTTGAAAAGCCGTTTTTAAAATGCAGCGCCTCATCGTGTATCGTCTTGTTTAGGTGTGAGCTAACGCTAACAAATAGCTTCTGCAAAAAGCAAAACGACGTACTTACCAAAAGAATGCGTCAAATGCCTATATCGTTGGATCGTGCTTATAACCACCACATTGTACGAAATAGCCTCTTTCGATTAAGTGATAAGAAGCGTACCAGCATTTAACAAACATTTAGAAAACGATTGCTTGCAATTTCATTTGAGAGTCGTCCATAAGATTTTCAATCGTGTAAATTGCACCAATTTGTTTATGGAATTATATATTTTTAAACTTAAAATAAATATTATTATTAAAATTAATGAAAATTATCCTTAAGAAAAAAAAATCAAACCTTCAAACTAGGAACACGGTCTTAAAAGTTCGTAGCACAAGCTCGTAGCTCGTAGCACTACGCGTAGCACTGCTACGGCCGGCACAGCGCGGCTCGGGCACGTGAAATATTTTGATCACGTCATACTGTGCTAACAATAGACATTTACGGGCCAATCCTTTGAAGTTATTTATGTTTGAATCTAAGTTATTAAAGGTTCATTCTAAATAGCATACATTTATTTGAAACTTTCTAAAACATAGGTTTTAGTATGTTCTACCTATACATAGAAATCTGCTTTTAAAGCCTTATATTTACTTAATCTAACCTCGTTAGTTTAAAGTGAGTTATGATAGTTAGCAAGTTTTCGCGAGAGTCAGAGAGTTGGAACCATAACTACGATTCTTGGAATTATATCATACTTGCTAGGCTACGCTTTAAAATCTGTTTGGTTGGAATTATTTTTTCTTTAATCTTTATAAAATTAATATACGGTTAAATATAGGCTGTTTAACAATATTATTATAAAGCATCCGCAACGATACTGCATAAGCCACAGCAACTTAATTAAATTTTGACCACGATGATGTTAGTGAAAATTCAATTATGATGAAAATCGAATAAAGATTATTTTATTTTATTTTTATTTATTTTTTCATTACTACTTGATTGGTGAGTAGACTCAGTTTCGGTGGAAACTATTTAAGAAAATTTAGTTTCGAATCAAAACTACCTCAAAAATGTTTTAAATATTTAATTACAACATATTAAATCTATTTTCAGATGAGGAATGCAATATTTTTCAAATCACGTCACAAATTTCATTGCCAAGAATATAATGATAGCAAAACGAAATAAAATTACTTAAATAATTATAATATACGAGAGTGTAATATTGTAGCGTGACTAGCTAATGTGAGCGTTTTTGTTGAGTACAGGTTTTTATAAAGCACTCGGTTCTACTCCCACTTAAATACAATGGATGTAAAATACAAGCATCAAAACTATTTTTATGCTGTATAGTCAACAAAGTGTTTAAGTTTTATTGGTATTTTTTTAACGTAGGCGTCAGTTCACGCCGACAGGCAACGAGGCGGGCACTTTTTAAGATAGCGATTCAAAATTGAACTTTATTTACAACACAAAAAGATATACGTTTCTGTTTAGTAAATAAAGTTCAATTTTGAATCGCCATCTTATATAGTGCACGCCGCATCGCGCCGCAGCGTGTGAGCTGACTCTTATTCTAGATTCAAGGGCGTACCTAGGATTTCAGCTAGGGGGGGCAGCTCTTACCTGTTTCGAGAAGATGGTTGATCTGGTATATTGAAAATTGGAAAATTGACGTTTATTTTGTCTTGTAGCCCTCTAGCCCCCCGCCCCTACCTGGGTACGCCCATGTCTAGATTATTAGGTATATTTTAGGGCTTATAACATTAAATAGCTTACTATTTAATGTTATAAGCCCTTCTGTAATTTTAAACAGTTAATTTTTAAAAATTACAGTAAAATCTAACTAAATATGACTTTGATATTTATCAACAATTTTTGCGTCAGTCCTTGCGTCGTGGATTTTCCGTAAGTAGTAACGCAACAGACCGAAATAAGCCGTCACACCTCGACAGTTTACCAAAGAAAATGTTCAAGTTATAAAAACAGAAAATAGCCCGTATTTTTGTTGAAATTTTTGCGAGTGTTATTTTTTTATGTAAACCAGTTTTTTAATGATTTATACAAAATAATTTCAACGTTTGACATGGCACAGGTGTGGTTTGCCGTTTGTTGAGGTTTTCATGGGCAGACCTACACGTACCACAACCACACCACACCGACGCGAAAAATGTGGTCAAGCTGTAGTATTATCGCTGCGGCTTCTTGCGGTTGCGTTGTAATGGTAATAATAGTAATAAATAGTGTATAGTAAGTTTACTTTTATACTATCCACTTTATACAGTGTATAGTATAAAAGTATTAAATATACTTCCCGTTGTCTGGTTCCCGTAACATAAGTTCTTCAAGTAGAGTTAGGGACCAGATTAACATGGTATGAAGCGTCCATCCTTACTAATATTATAAATGTGAAAGCGTGGATGTTTGTTACGCTTTCACGCAAAAACTACTAAACGGATTTCGATGAAATTCGGTATGGTAGTAGTTTAGACTCTGGATTAAAACATAGGCTACTTTTTATCCCGAAAAAGTAGTGTTCCCGAGGTATACTATACTTACGCGGGCGGAGCCGCGAGCAACAGCTAGTAGATAATATTATTATTGTATATCATACGTGGCAGAGCCTCTAAATTTCACGCGGTAAAGGGAAAATGGATTCATTTCTACGCCATACTTGCATGTTTCATGTCGCTCGTGACAAATTGGCTTTTGTAACGTCATGTGTTATCGTAACGTCATTCGTTCTGCGTTACAAGTTATTCGTCCAAGGTTATACGAAGCTTACGATGTGAATAATTAAAAACACAGATATGGCATTTAATGTGATTAGGGTACGCGAATAATAGTACAAAAGAGCAAGGTCGCAACTTAAACGACAATCTACAAATTACAATATAATCAGTATATACTGCGTAATAATTATACTATGATGCAAATAAGTCTGGATTTTATACATAGCTCGCTATATTTTCTAGAAAGATGTATGTCACCTCAAGGTACTTAGATAAAACATTAAGACTCGCCAAGATCATCTGGCGAATGATGAATGCGTCAGTTGACAAGGTATTTGACTATAACGTTCGAATCGCCATACGAGACGTGCAAAAATAGTCATTAAAAAAAATATTAAAAGGGTAAGGGAACGAATGTGACCATAGACCTTGATTACAGCTTACCAAAACCGTAATGGACTTCGTAAGCAATTACATTTTATTTTAAACAAATTGTAGGAAATATATAAATGTCCTAAGCATAATAATTGTAGTATTTTACTAAAAAGGGTACGGACATTGGGCATGTAGTATGTTTTTATTAAATAAATAAATCAAAAACTCGCGCAAGAATGAGAGCCCCACAAAAATATTTATATATCCTGTTTTTATTATTTGTTGTTATAGCGGCACCAGAAATACATAATCTGTGAAAATTTCGACTGACTATCATGGTTCATGAGATACAGCCTGGTGACAGACGGAGAGATAGACGGGTAGACAGCGGAGTCTTAGTAATAGGGTCGTTTTACACTTTGGGTACGGAACCTGCTTCTGTCAAGATTATAAAAAAATAAAGAGACTTATTATCCGTGCATCGCAAGTAAAAACTGGGTGCTTTTATCCCTTCTTCGTATTTTTTTCGTACTAGGCGCTACTTTGACCACGATATAAGGTTTAGTTAATTTTCTATGCTAATATTACAAAGAAAATATATTTTTTTATTTGCATTGAATAGGAGCCGAAACTACTGGACCGATTTTGATGAAATTTGGCTCAGATATAAAGTAGACCACAGGGAAGGACATAGGATAGATTATATCGCGAGAAAATGTTCGGTTTCCTTTTGCGCGCACGACGTCGCGAGTAACATCTAGTTTACTATAAATCGCAAGTGTTTGCTAGTGTCATATAAGTTCTCGATACTTTGCCACAAATACATTTTAAAACTCTTCAGAGACAGTGCACGCCGACAGCTGAATCTCATACAATATTGATGGCGCAAACTATATAGAGCCTTGTACTTTAAAAGCAAGGAATTGTTCGCACCGTTTTATCTGTGTAAAAATAAAGCTACACATAAATTTTTAAACGTTGTAAGTATTGTGCGCAGTTTTCAACCTCAGTAAATTGTATATCTTGTAAGGTTCAAGTTAATTTCTGTTTTAATTCAAATTTAACATAAATATTAGTTAGCTAATTTAAACTGATTTATTAAATGCAAATATAATATGTTTGAATGAATTACTTAAAATTATTAAAGTATTTAAAATTTATAAAATTATTTAAAAACACTTTTTTTAATTCAATTATATTAATTATAAGTTAAACGGATATCATTTTCACTTGACACTAGCGCCACAGTTTAAAGTCAACTATGGGCTGTGGGGCTTAGTATAATTAATTATTTAAATTTACTATTTTAATTTGGAATAAATAAATCCTAGAAATTATTTAAAATAGACATAATTATTATAATCAATTTAATTGAGATGTAAAATTAAAAACGGAAGTTAGTTTTAATGCACATTAATGCCATAGCCGGAAGTCACACTTTACGCGCTAAAATTGCTAAGAGTAGAGAGGGGACTTAGTTTCTGGGTTTTTTGTAGAGGCACTTGGTGCAGATCCTTCCTAGAGGATAGTCCATAGCAGTAAAGTGTGTGCTCAAGTGATTAAAACATTAATGCCAATGCCAATATAAGTATTGGCATGAAAGTGTAACAGTTATAAAGTGTGTAATATGAAGTGCTAAAATGTGTTAAGAAGTGAAGTGTTAAGTTTAAAAAGTGTAGTAATAATTTAAAAAGTATTAAATATGAGTGGTTATTGAAATAACGATGTATGTGGTGCTTTAATAAATAAAGTGAAGTGTGTGGTTAAGTTTTATTTTACAAGAAGTGTTCGGTCGTCTTACAATCTTATAGTCTAAACTTCTAAACTTATTGTTTGCATTGAATAGGCTCGAAACTACTGCACCTATTTTGATGAAATTAAGCACAGATATAGAGTAGACCATGAGGAAGGACATAGCCTACTTTTAAACGCTGAAGAATGCACGGTTTCTGCATGATTTACCTCTGCGCTCACGAAGTCGCAGAAAAAAAAAAGTTTATTATATTATTAGACCTAGATATCGTGCGCTACTTTGCTTTGTTCAGAAATTAATCTGTCAATTGTATGTTTTGTCGGTATAAAAAGTACCCTCTGTACTCCAAGCTATGAACTATAGGAAAGTTGATCCCATAGTAAAATTTCTTATATTCATCTGACATTTAACATCTGTGTTTTTTTTTTTCAACATTTAAATCTTTTTGGCTGTTCTACCACACTTTTGGCGGTTGTATGTTCAAATTTAAATTAATATGTTTTGTAAATTCTGGCCTCAATTACGTAACAAAACACACCTTACGGACCCGTATTCATTTGACGATAGAAAGGAACAATTAAAGCATTGTTCCCTTTATGTAATAACCATTACGTCTGCATGTAATAAATAAACTGACAGTGTCATAACAGGAAATAGTGTTAATCTTAACAATATATTTTAGTATTAGATGTTGCCCGCGACTTACCTACGCATAGAAAGCAACATTGCTTGCACCGTACATTTTGCCGCTATAAAAGTAGCCTATGTGTATAATCTAAAGCCTTAACCGATGTCATACCCGATTTAATTAAAACCAGTTGAGTAGTTTTTGCGTGAAAGAATGACAAACATTCATCCACCAGCAGTAGGATTGTCAGTTGGGATAACGCAAAACGAAAAACAAAGTATGCCGCCTCGTCCTATATAACATTATTAGAATAATTACACCACATTTTACGGACGAAGTTGGGTGGATGATTATTTAACAATAAATAATAATTTTATAGCAATTTAAAAAAGTTTTATATATATATATATATATATATATATATATATATATATATATATATATATATATATATATATAACTAGCTTTTACCTGCGGCTCCGCGCGCGTAAATACAGTATCCCAAAGGAACACTAGTTCACAAACTTTCACATTTATAATAGTAGTAGGATAATAGGATTGTTGTCAAAAGTGAAAGCCATAGATTGACAAACGTGTGATAAAATTGTAAAATGCATGGTATTGTGTCAATGTTATTTTAATTAATTTTAAGCATCATCATACGAATATATTATCTTTCTGCACTACTTCTCCATATAAACTTTAACTTTGCCAAATTTCACACTCCTCTGTTTGCATAATTTTCGTAAAAAGGAGTACAAAGTTTTTACTTCACGTATTAATATTACATACATTGTTTAAATACTGAATTCCAAGTCCCCATAAAAGATAAGATAAGTAAGATTGAAAGTACCATACAACCATTGAGTATAACTCTAGTAACGAATATTCCTAGAGGCTGGTCTTTATCATTTGGAAACTGGAAGTTGCGAGACAACAGAGTGATAGTGGATATTAGTCCCTGACGTGGACAAATCTCTGTTCCACGGGGAACAGCGTCATTGCACAAATCACTGATCGACTGATGCCGATATTTTGTCAACAGGATCGAAATAGAAAGCAATGTTTTTAGGATTCAGTATCCAAAACCCAAAGGGTAAAACGGGACCTTACTACTAAGACTTCGCTGTCCGTCCGACTGTCCTTCAGTCACCAGGCTGTATGGCTCATTAACCGTGATAGTTAGGCAGTTGAAATTTTCACAGATTATGTATTTCTGTTTCCGCTATAACAAATAATACTAAAATATAGAATAAAATGTTTAAGGGGGATCCCATACAACAAACGTGTTTTTTACCGTTTGTACGGAACACTTCATGCCCGAGTCCGACTCACACTTGGCCGGTTTTTGTGTAAAGATCTGTTTATCCTCTAGTGAATTGATTTGCTCAAATATTTTATGTACCCTTGATTGAATTACGTTGATTAGTGAAATTATTAGTCGACGAACGAATCAACTGATCATTTTATTAATTAATAAGACTAAACAATGCTTTGATGAGATGTGGCTAATTATTGACCGACCAGCCTAATTTATAATAGCTTACTACACCGATTTCGGTCACCGTGGCTGGTTTCATCGAAACCAGTACAGCTACACAGGATCGCTCTCTCTTTCTTTACTCTCGTAACCCAGTAGGGACGGATGACACGACTGGCGAGAGGTCAGGCGCAGGTCCGACATTTTTACATACCCATCCTACGCATGGATCATCTTTCTTGGTCAGCCAATCAGGTGAGTCAAGCCTGCATTGTCCTAACCAATTCCATTGACCAAACTTGGAAACAACATTTTTTTGTTGTTCTAACGCGGGAATCGAACCCACGAGCTCCGAGTCGAGAGCCAAGCTCTATATCACAAGACCAGCCAAATAACCAGATGACTAAACAGGAGGCCAATAGCCTCGCCAATTACTATAGTATATTCGCGTTATGGAGTCAGTGAATCATGATTTTCTGACTTCTTAACGCGATTCAATAAATTTCCTCATATATAATTTTGCCCACAGATTTCCTCTCGATATTTAAAGATAAAAAACTTGGATTGAATCGTATTGGCTTTGTTAGGTTACGTTACAGTAATTGCAGGCTTCTGGTGTTCCGCCGTTAAACCACAAGTTCAATTGATATTGGGAAAGACTCGGTTTTTGGGCTACGACAGATTCAGCTATTTAAATTGGAAAGGCGAACTTTTTATACTCTGTCCAAATAAAATCTAAACGTAAAATATGGGTCAATTCACACCAAACCGAAACGATACGGGACATGGTGCTGCATTTTTAAGATACCTATTTAAAATTGAACATTATCCATTACATAAGATGATACACGTTATAGTTAATCAGAAAAACTGATATCATAAGAACATATGTTCAAAAGTTGTGAACATATTTCAATTTTCAATATGTTGCTTAAAAATGCAGCGCCACGTATCGTCGCGGTGTGAACTGACCTTAAGATTAAATTCGACCAAACTCACGTGTCATTGTATTTCTTTATTTCACAGTAAATTTATTTTACATTCAAATTGATAGTATTATATCGTTTGTTTGTTTACAAATATATACAATTAGATATGAATGGATTACCTGCTCAATAAATCGTTCAATATACAACAATAATCGGAGCGGAAAGGCAAACTTTTTTAATGTAACGTCATTAAATTTAGATTTAAAAAAAAAAATGAAATGTAAGAAAAATGCTTAAAGTCGATCGAGGAGCATTTGAGATTTAACTGTAAACTAAATTTTATTGTTGCTTCGTATTCTCACAGGTTAGTAAAGTGAGAGAAATAAATAAACAGTTAGCTTTTGAATTGATTGCACTACTACAAGAGTACTGTGTGTCCACAATTGTGTGGAAAAATTGTGGGCAATGGAAGGGGACGTCAATATTTCTAAATTTTGATCGTTCTATGAAAGCTGTTTATCTGTACGTGAGTGTATAGTATATATTTTCTATTCTGTGGTATTCTTGCTTTCACAGTTATTATGTATACTACTAGGTATTTCCAAATTCTGATCAATGATAAAGATTATAGTTTATATTAAGGTCTAGACTTTAATGTCCTACGATCTGGGTATTAAAAACAGCGGCTGTAGAAAATGAGCAAAATTTGTGTTGTGTAATGCAAAATCAGGTCAGGTTTGACATTTTATGATATCCTAGATTCTGCAAACGTTGTTTTGATATAACCGATATTGAATTTAACGTCGTGTCTCGAACAAATTGAATTGTATGCCTTTTATGGTTTAAAATAATCAGTTGTTATATCTGTTTGGTTATTCAAAGCCTTTTTACCCGATTGGGTTATGTTTTTCGTGCGTATCTTGTATGTATCTTGTATGTATGTATGTTTGTAAAATTCCTTTATTCCCGCGTATCTTCCAAACGGCTGTTTGAATTTCGACAGTTAAGGTATCGTTAGATTTGTCTCAAAAACCCATGTGTCTTTAGATAGCTAATTCAAAGAAAAAATACAAAATGGCGGATTTTGACGCCAAATTGTAACAAGTTCAAAAATTTATTTTAACCAAACCTATCCAGTAGGGTATCAAAATAAAGGAAATTAAATGGAGATTTTAAAAATATGCATATTATGTCATGTTTTATAATTGAATCAGGTATAGTTAGTTTTGCATTCAAATAGTCGTATTTTTGTTTTAAATCAACCAAGCGTGTGTTGGATAAACTAATAAATCTGAAAAAAAAATTTGCAAATTATTATAAATCGTATTTGGGTCCCGCCTGCTACCAAACATAACGTCAATTATTTCACTTAGGTTTTCAGCTCATAGTGTAATCTGTTTTCTCAATCTTGTTTCGGTGTTTTTAGTGCGTTGCTTAGGTATCCGTCTTTTTTTTGCGGTCGGGTTTTTTTATTTTTGTAATTGGTCTTTCACTAGCGTACCTTCCAAATAAGCAGTATTTGAAGATTGTTTATTTTTATCATCATAATAATAACTAATACGTGAAGCAAAAATATTTCAGCTCAGTTTTACAAGAATTGTGCGAAAGGAGGAGTATGATATTTGGCACAGTTAAAGTTGCTGATGCGGAGATAGGTGTACAGAGCGCTTAAATTTAAGAAATACATAATATTAATAAAAATAACAACAACACACACTTGCTCAGATTAATAGCACACACAAACTCACGGTAGAGTTTGATAGATAGGTATAATTTTGTTAGACATTGACGTCAATCTCATACATTTACATTTTTTTTCACACACACTATCTTGGGCTAGGCCTGACCGAGCATACAACCTCGCTCGGTCGGAGATCTCCCTTTGGGTTTTCCACTTATTCCCACGATAATAATTACGAATTATTATGAACGAATTTCGAACACAGGTCTAGTATTAATAATTTATCTACTTGCATTAAGACTTGTATTTTTAATAGTTACAAAAAAATTTATAATAGTAAATAAAACTCTTATAAATAAGTTGTAAACTAAACAGCTTTAGTTTTTCCCCAAACTATAAAATTTTATGCAATTGGTTTTAAACTGAACAGCGAGTTAAAAGTTTTATTTTTTACAAAAAGTTACGTGAATCTACATACGATTTACCTACTTACAAGTTACTGTTTTTCTATTTATTTGGCTTTAAGGTAACATTAAACAAGTGTAATATTTTTGGATTTGGAGTATAAAAAGAATAAACACTTAAATATGAAGTACCTACCTGGGAGACCGAGCTACGCTCGGTGTTTTAGTAGAACGAAAAAATAAATAAAAAATATAAAGGAAAAACAAGTAATAATATATTATATATAATAAAAGTAATTTATTTTATTATATTTTATTATATATATAATAAATAATAAAGGTAGTATATTAATGAAATTAAATATTTCAGATGTAGTCATCTCTACTATTGAAAAAGTCACAAGTATGACAATTGATATCCCAAAAAGTGAAAAACCTTCAATGACGTCATGAAATATGAAAAATGCAAGAAAATTTCACAACGCGCGTTCAAAAATAACAAGAAAATAAAAACACAATATATCCACAAATAGTATCCGCTGGTATCGATGTCCGGACAGGAAAACCTTCGTTTTATTACAAAAACGCCACAGTGAATCCTACATGCTAGCAATACAAAACAATATTCTGCAACTACGAGCATCATTGAAAAATAGACCCTTGAGTTTGACGATAAAAGTGCTTTTAGAATGGATCAATTGGTCACTTTTTAAGCATCAGCACGCCTAACTGAGACTTAAAATTGCATTAATGCTTTCACAGTTATTGAATTCGAAATGAGTTCCAAAAAGTCAATTTGTGAGTAATTCAACGAATGATTGTTATCTTCGTATAGAATACCTTAGGCGATATACAGTTTAAAATGAATTAGAATTATCACAATTTATATTCTAGTAAATTACAAATAAAGTAAAGCTCGGTATACACGATAACGATTAATTTGTGTAGATCGCGCAGTGTGTGTGTGCTTGGAAAATTTCGTACAAAGGTCACTAAATAATAAGTAAACATGTAAAATATTTGTTTGATAGTACGGAACCCGTCCGGGAGTCCGAATTGCACTTGGCCGGTTTTATTATTCCATTATTGCCCTCGAATTCATGCCCTTTAAAGGATATTCTGCATTACATTGTGCCACAACACAAAGTAGCCTGTCCATCCCCGTGTAATCTATACATGTACCAAATTTCATCAAAATCAGTCCAGTAGTTTTGGAGCCTATTCAATTCAAACAAACAAATATTTCCTCTATTAGTAAATTATATGGATAATTATCACGTATATCTACTTTACCTACCCCCCTAATTTGATAGCTTGCATTGAATAGCTAATTGATTAGCTATTCAATGTCTGTCATGTCTGACTTCTTTACTTTTGGCTAATCAGTTGTATAAATATTTTTATTAGTAAAGGGGTAAGTTTATCCAGCAACTATTTTCTAAACATATTTATATAAATGTAACCCACATTCTATAACAACTACACCCTTATTTAATTAGCCATCAATTAGAGGGAATACGCACAGTTCGTCGGCATAAATAAATTATGACCAAACCTGTTTTATCGTTGATGTAGGTAATGTTATTACTGAACCTCTGTATTTTCTTAGCACTATTGAAGTGAGTGACATAGAAAAAACTTATCTTTGTTTATTTCAATTCAGTGTTATCGAAATTGCTTCAAAAACATTGCATCTGTTTTGCTACGAAAAACAGATGTATGTACCTTCCTCGTATCATGAAATTACGTTGAAATATTCATCATAGCTTATAATAATTTATGGCAATCAGATGAATTGCTTGGCATTGAAACTAACAAAAAATATTGACTTTATTATGAAATTCGGGCAATCAACTATTTAAATAATGTAAGTAGGTTAGTTAAAAATAGCTTTTGACGTGGACCCAATGGCCGCGTGTATTCTATAATTATTAGGTTAGTAAAAGGTTTACTTTCTTTTATTAATATGCCTTTTACTAACTTTTAATGTTGCTTCTAAAGAAACACGCCCAAATTTTGGCTGAAGCTAGTAGTGTATTTTTTTAACCTACTTCCAAAAAAGGAGGCGGTTACACGTTCGGCTGTATGTATTTTTTTTTAATACGGTTATTTCATCAAGTTGAATTTTCGATGCAATCAATGGTGATGGAAACTGTGATATTCAAATACGATCTTGTACGAAATGTCGTTTGAAAATACCACCCAGCTGGATTAAAAACATTTGAATAAGACAATTCGGTGAAAATGCTTGAAAATGTTAAACGCAAACATAGTGTATAAAACTGCCAAATCCAATACCAGTATGAAATTTCAATGACCACAGCTGTCTAAAGCTGTGAACAGCTTGTGCCTAGTTTAGACCATGATATTACAAGCCAGTGTACTACACAATACTACACAAGTAAGTAGATAACTGACAAAACTTTTTCTTGTCGAAGGTATTGCATTTTTTTATATATTAGTAATGGGGCAATTAGGTCCACGTTATCGCCTGGGACCACCTTTTTTGACATCTGCTCATAATAAAATGCCGTTTACCAGTATTTACATCAATCATAATATTGGTACCGTAGGCCATGTTATCGTGTTAAGATTAATATACAGAATTATTCGTAACATAATCTAGTACTAGCCTAGTCTAAACTACGCTTAAGTTACATAACAGGGTATCGGCAATCGATGCTGCTGGCGTGCCTTAGTCTCGGCGTTTCATCGCTTCAGTGGCAAAACTGAATAATTAATCGGTCAAATGGCCGTAATCTATTTTGGAAATAAGGCCTATTTTATCTTTAGTTGTTTCGCTTTACGTAAGATTTGAAATATAAGTTGATAGGTATTAAATTCTAGAAACAGACTGTGTACTTATTTCTATTTTATTTTCAAACGGCTTAATAATCACAGGTTTATCGGTCACCTGGTTCTTAAGAAAAGAAATCTTATAATCTCCTTTATATAATATTAAGAACACAACATGTGTAGTCAGAAGCCATACAAGTATTAGAAAAATAACTTTTCTGAGCAAAAAAAAATGTTACATATTTTCATTTAACGCGGATCGGAAAAAATGTGTTCCCTAAAAGGTAAGGCGTGAGGGAGTAATTTTGCTTTCAACGAGATACGAGTATGAAATATGTCTGAATGCTCACTTTCCGTAATAGTTTTTAGCATTAAAACTTTCTGTTTTTTCTTTCTACTTTTAAGAATTTTTACAGCTTTATTTTTCAGCTTTTGATAGCCATTCGCTTTTTTGATATTTAACTTGACACCTTTCATTTTTGTGGGAACGAATCTGTTTTAGCTTTTCAGGGGGCCTGGCGGGAACATTTGACAGCGGCGTAAGCATGTCATGATTTTGACAGCTTTTCATACAATTATCACAGATATGCCAAAGTTAATTGTCTGTACATAGGCTGGTTCATTACCATTTAGAACTCCTAGTAGGTATAGTAATGCAGAAATATAACAATATATAACTAAGAATAAGATTAAAAACTATACGATCGAGTCCTTCTGATAAGAAACTATCTAAATTATTTTTATTTTAACTTATTAATGTAAATTACCTGGACATGATTCCGTGGTCCTGCGCAGGCCTAAAACAAAATTCAATACACACTTTACACAATACATGTTATCGATAAATTATTTGAATGAATACTTTTTTTCTACTAGTATATAACGTGCACGTTTCAGAGGCGTATTTAAACATTTTCAGGGTTACCGTTTACAAATTTGTAAGGTTAGCTGTGACAAACTATTTTACTATCCGGGTCAAGAGGAACATATTTTATCATGCGGTCAATATTTTCCCATGCCATAGATCGTCTTGCTGAACCAACAACAAACAACTGGATGCTATATTTTCCAAGGAGCAGGTAGGTATTTAAGTAGGTATAAAAAAATTACTGAAATTATTTTTTACTTTAGTGCATTATAATATATATTTTTATTCGTTATGCGATAACCCTCAAACGTATCTCAAACTGCGAGTTCTCTGACATGTGCTATTCAGGTTGATTTTGCGGTGAAATGTGTGCGAAGTGCATTGGTCTACGTGATTCCAGTTTGGTTTTCTTAAATTTCACAAAATCTAAACATACCCTACAATGCACTATTTTTTATTTATAAATCTGTGGACTATACACTAAAGTAAATACAGTCGTGAACAACTTTTACCACTTGAACCTTAATATCATAGTAATAAGGTCAAATTGGGCCAAGAGCATGTCGGGACATGTCTAAGAGTCCCGTCACTATCAAAGCGTAATAGGTTTTTTCGAATAACTTCAAAAGTTACTGTTCGATTTCGTTCAAAATAATTTTCC
This sequence comes from Phengaris alcon alcon, assembly GCA_037179445.1. Taxonomy (NCBI): domain Eukaryota; kingdom Metazoa; phylum Arthropoda; class Insecta; order Lepidoptera; family Lycaenidae; genus Phengaris; species Phengaris alcon. The sequence goes on from JAYRCH010000342.1 coordinate 382,114, forward strand.
TAAAGAGTTTTTAGCATGATCTATCAGCAGGAACATTACAAGTTTTTTATCTCCTATAGTTTAGAAATGCCAGGGTCTGTACCAACTTATAAACCACTTTGGTGGCCGATTACTCAAAAATGGTCTGCTTTGTAAAAAAGTATGAAAACTTTCTTTTATTTTAAAATACCTATTCAACGATACCACACAATGGTGCAGAATAAAAAAATATTTTTCATCCCCACTTCACATGTATGGAGAGCCACCCCTAAAATATAAAATTATTATTATTTTATGATGTTAAAACCGAGATCTATAGACAATCTATAACTATGCCAAATTTAATCCATTTATATTAATAACTACAGAAGCTAGGAGCGTGGACAGACAGACAGACGGACGGACAGAGCGAAACTATAAGGGTTCCTTATGTATTACAGAACCCTAAAAAATTTACGTCATTTTGTAAATGCTCGTTACGATATTTGCAGGTTGTCAAATTTCACATGTGGAATTTACACGGGTGACTAAAGCCGCACGATATCTGCCGCACGGTGAAAATTTACCGTCTAAAATGGCATCTTAACCATGCAGCCGGCTAATCCGGCGCCAGTAGTTACATAAGAACGTCATTAGTGTCAAACCTGTCAATCATTTTTATATTTTGCCTACTAGTCCGCTTCAATTTGACACTATTGACAAGCTGCTGGATTTTCAGGCTTGATTGTCAGGATGTTCTTTTAATGGCCATTCGGCTAGGTTAGGTTAGGCAATTTCTCCAATAAAATCACAAGGTGATGTGTCAAGCGACTCGCCGCACGGCGTAAATCGACCCATGTAAATCCCATATTACCGTACATGTTTGCCGTATTACATATTTAAATTATACAAAAGTAAAATAAAGAGGTTCAAATATACAACAAATTTACCTTAATGCATTTCATACAGCATCACCAAATCAGATTTTTGTTATTCATTATTTTGGTTGCTATATTTTTCCTTTAACTATTTTGACAGTTTCAGCAATCCGTTTACAAGCTCGATGCGATACGCAAACATAGTTACTATAAATGAAACAATTCAAAAAGTCTATTTTAAAACAAAATAAACTGTAATATGAATAGTAAAATCCTTCATTCACTTCATATTTAAAAAAAAATATATTCTCCTATTCTACATTGACATGTTGTGAAACAATATAATACATTTAAACGGTCATCAATTAAAATGAACAACTATTTCTGTGTATTTGTTATCATCAGCTGATAATGTTATGATGATAGTAATTATGTTGCTCGCGCTCGGGTGTATCCTCAATGTGAGGATGGCTTTAGTCTGCTACACCCAAGTAATATTTTGAGGTTACTTCAATTATTATAAAATAGAAGATACATAATATTATGATAACGACTATCGATTAATATAATGACCACGAAATCCAGCCTTAAAGGAGATCGGCAAGTCGCTATACATTTACTGCCTGGTAATTGAAATACGTGCACACAAAAAATATTTATTGTAAGTTGTACTTTATGAATATAGTAACAAAAAATTCAATAATATTATACATGAAACTCGGGGGATAAAAGACAATTGATTAAATATAACCTAACTAAATTATATAACCTAAATTCCCCTAGTGGCGGTTTGTGGAAAATCGACATCTATTTGTCAATTACGTAATGAAATTAATAACTAGTTTGTTTAGAAACGCAATAAATAGTCAAAAAGCTAGGCTGGCTCAAAAATCTGCAAAAAATCATGGTGGTATTCCATCTGATGAACTTTGAAGGAAAACTATAACGGCTTATATAACTTTGTTAGTTGAGAAGTTACAGAGGCCTAAGTAGTAAAATTCGCTTACCTACTTGGAAAACTTCGTACAAAAATAACAAAATAATAAATAAACATGTCAAATATTGGTATAATGGTACGGCAGTGGAACCCTTCGTGCGCAAATCTAACTCGCACTTGGCCGGTTTTAATATTACATGGAATTGAATTTCATGAAAAAAAAAACACCTATATTTAAGCAATCTATTGATTTTTGTAAGAAATAAGATTACAAGGTTTTATATAGAATGTAAATAAACAGGAAGGTAAAAATATATAGGTATTAGGGCTTATGCCGTAAGTTTTTACAAGGTTTTTATGTTCTTTCTAGTTGAAAACGAGCGTCGACTTAAATGAACATCGATCGATCGATCGAACAAATGAGTAGTCAATGGTTCGAATTCTATCTTCTAATCTATACTAATATTGTAAAGATTTGTTTGGATCGAATAGGCCCTTATGTCTGTCTGCTTCGACGATTATATTCTAATGATAATGATATGAATACACAGATTTTAACAGTATTTTATTTAGTTGAAATCTGGGGGACAGCTCACGTAATTATTTCTTTTAAATAGCCTTTGAGTTGAGAGAGAGTAGAGCATGCTATCGCTCTCGCGCACACTCGATTCGACACGCGTGTGTGAGACAACATACACATTGCGCTGGCAGTAGAACCATACTGAGATTTGAAGAGAATTAACAAGGTACTAGCTTTTTCCCGCGGCCCTGCCCGCGTAAATATCCCTCGGGAATATACTTTTTCGGGATAAAAAGTAGCCTATGTATTTAATCCAGAGCCTAAACTACTATCATACCAAATTTCAACGAAATTCGTTCTGTAGTTTTTGCGTGAAAGAGTAACAAACATCCATCCATCCATCCATCCTCACAAAATTTCACATTAATAAACTATTATTACACGTCAGATCACATCAGATTCACACAGATGGTTCTTACTCGTTAGTTTTATCTCATTGTCATCAGCTCGCTTAATGATTGACAAAAGGATGTTACTTTCTTGCAGTTAATATATTTATGTCCTGATTTTACTGATACTTCTATACCTGAAGCCAAATTTTACAGTAAATCGAAAATATTGAAGCTGTTTATTGACCACCGATAAGTGTACTATATAACATCTATTGGCCAACGGCCAAGTGGCGATAAAATACGTGGATAACTCGAACGTGCGGTTAGAATTTAATGTAGGCCATATGCCATCCAATCCGTCGTCTAAACGTCTTGATCAGTTCGATTGGATCAAGTAGAACTGACCGTGTCTGAGCGTGGATTGGCTTAACGTTCTGTAATGTTTATATCAATATGGAACTGGTTTGATCAAATCGATCGGATGATTTTTTGTATGTGTATGGCTACTGTTGTAACGTAGTTACATTTCCTCTCCGTATATTCAATTACTTCGGCGTTACTCGCGTCTCCTATGATTTGTATAATATTTAGTTATTTTAGTCATTTTCAGAGGCTTAAAGCGCCATCTATCGGCGCACGTCCTTACTAAAACGGCGTTAGCCTTGCTTTAATATTTGGTTCGTAGATCGATTTTTCCGTCTTTAATCTGAAAAATAATAATTTAATTTTGATTAATAATGAAAATACAGTAGATTTGTATTATTATATTGCATAGTATATTGATTATTAATATAATATATTTTTATTTTGATTTATGGATTTTTTCTCTTTATGCTTTAGTTTCATAGTTGTCAAAAGTTTAAAAAGACGACGGAGAAAGGTATATATGGCACTTCTTCGAATGACATTTCCTTTTTGAATAAAATTTTCTATAGACTCAAGATGTAGTCGTTACAATAATTATATCTTAATCCCGTTTTTACGGTGAGTAGTTTTTTATATCTGTGTTGTGAATATTTGGTAAATCACGCTTGTGTTAAAACACATTGTTCTTCTTTTTTTTTTTTTTATTATTTATTTAAGGCATTAGTTACAAACTATGAGCCACGAGGCAGTTATAATATACTGTAAAATTATCCCATTGTAAAATTGGTTGTCAACAATTTGATTGGCCAACCCACGTGCTCAATTTGTAGTTTCATCTTTCCGATCTAGCATTGTTAGAATATTAGGATGTTTGTATCCATACTTTAATTGTCCTTTATATCATCTTTTTATTTTGCTTATCCTTTATTTTGTTATGGTCACACAGCCCATGGTCGTTGGAGGCTAGAACTATGGCCGCTGTTGTCCACACTTCTTACACGCTGGTATGGAATATTTCGAGGGAACTACGGTACGGGTACAACGCACCGCTAGCTACATCCTGGGTACAGCACTGCTTGTCTTTCACTTCGCCCTCTGAGTCCTACGCTATAGACGGAGGACTGTCTGGCCTCTGCATACGGACTGCCCGCTCCTAGACAATCAACGTCGTGACGAGTTCCTGACCCGAACACAAAACCCGAAAGCGCCACCGGAAGTTGGGTTCCCGCGCCACGTGTTGTCACACCTTACCGTCTACCGATCCAGCTAAGTGCCGTGTGGTTTAAAAGCCCCATCAATCCCTAAAGACACTAGAGGCTAAACCAGATAGTACGGCCTTCTGCCCACGACCTCTTAATTTAAATAAATTTGTCACGTGGGTAATACATCTTTTATTTAATATTACCAGTAACACTGTTACGCAATATGCATTTACATTTCTAGTTTTCCATATAAAAAATTATTTTTTCTTAACAAAAATATCGATATTTTGTCTGTTGTTCTACAATGTCTTAGTAAGATTTTAATATTCGGAAGAAATAAATGTTGCTACAGGACAATCGGTCTACCGCGATATCGTTTGTATCCGTTTACTTTTCATTCATAAGCATTTTTTTTTTTGATAAATGTTTTACGTCCGTGAATTTATATGATAAATTATTTTGTGAGCGACCGTATTCCAAAAAAATTATATCCATCCATGATCCTGAAAAACTTTCGCGTTTGTATCAGTGCAATAATATTATGCAGTAATCACAAAAGTACTAACATTTTTGATATCCAACAAACCAACAGCCGAAAGGATTCCATTTTAACTAGAAATTGTATAGAGAGGTACTTGTATTATACAACCCAAGCCTTTGTTGAAATCTCGTTCACGTGCAGCGACTATGAACAGAAAAATAAATGAAACCCATTATTGGTAAAGAAGAAATCGTAGTGTCGTGTTTCGTTTTCCGTAAAACTATTTTATATGCTGGGGTCCTTGTAAATTTTTTCTGGTGGTTTTCTTAAAGCGTATCACGTATTCCTTATTTCAAGAAAAGTTATTTATCAAATATATAATAATATGGTTCATATTTTCGGTCATAATTCATGAATATAAAACATAGGTGCGGTATCTATAACTTAAATTGAAAAAATATTTGATTGAGTTTTCTATAGTTTCACACTGTTCTCACCATCTATTTCAATCTCGTGTTAGTCCCCCTAGTACCATGTGATTATAAAATGCAATGTAAAATACGATAGATGGGCTGCAAAATTTGGTAACGACAATAAATATATTTATCAGTATGAAGTATTCACTGTCGTTACCAAAGCTTTCCACCAAAGTTTTCAGCAATAATTATATTGATGTAGATTAGTCATTTTAAAGATGCTCTACTTACAATAAATTTTATTTTATTTTATTTGGAAATCAAAATAATATGTGGCTACATGAAGAATAAAATAGATAAATAAATCATCTGTAAATCTTCATATATATCAAAACTCTTCCTATACACGACGATAAGAAAATATTATTATTTAAAAGACGCATCTTCAGGTATTTTCAGTCTTTTTGGCTATTGAACGAGATGTCTGTATATATTTTGGCATGTTTTCAATGATATATCCCGTTCGGTTTCAAAGAAAGTATGCGTTACTTGGAAAGTTGGCGAGCAACAGACTCGAACACGGAATAATAAAACTGAAATATGTCTCAAAACTTGGGATTTCTAAGACTTAAAGGTATTTAAATAGCCTAAATCTTTTCTGGCAACCTAAATATGAGCTTTTAAATACGAAATGTCGTATTTGTCGCTATATTTTTAATGGACGGATGGATGAATAAAAGTTACATGCAAGTTACATTTTAAGACAAACACTAATCGACTCGATAAAGATATAAATTCAGATTTATAGAATCCGGTCATACTTAAAAACTATGAGCCTGGTAACGTTTAAAATTAAGAAATTATGCTGGCTTTGAATTTTTACCATTTTTTTTATTAATGGATTACACTTCTCACACGCTTGCCGAAGCAGTACGGATGTAAGTTATGATGATGGAATCCTCTCAATTTTTGAAATGATGGATGGATGATATGGATCAAAATTATTACCTCAATAATGCTACATCAAAACTTTCTAGTCCAGACCCAAAATGACACGACCAAAGATGATTGATGTTTCTTTATGTTTAAAATAGAATAATTATAGAACATTCTTATAGAAACGGATGCCTTATATATTTTATATATTTATGAACAAGAATTTCCCGCGGCTTCACCCGCGTGAAATTGGGTTTTAAACTTTCATCCCTATTTTACCCACCCCTAGCTGAGTTTTAGAAAACTCTGAAATACGTAATTCATTATTTTTTCCGACTTAATTCATATGAAATATCATGAAAATATGTCCAAGGAATAAAAAGTTTTAAACAAACTTTTATCACTTATTTTACCTACTTGGGGCTTTTGTGAATCTAAACCATCCAGGGCGCCACCCAAACGCATACAATAAAATTCATTTAAATCGGTCCAGCCGTTTAGGAGTTTAGTGACATACACACGTACAGTAGAATAATATTTAAAGACATTAAAAATATTAGTTCGTACTTAAAATTAGCACTTAAAATATTAGATTTGAAGTGCTAATTTTAGTAAATTGTTTGATATTGTTAAACCAGGATTGATAAGTGTAAAAGTTCGTTTCGCAAAAATAAATTCACTTTTTTGCACGAAAATCTGAAAATAATAGACAAAGAATCTAGACCAGAAAAACCTAACCAAGAGCATGTCAGGACATGTCTAAGGAAGGTTCCGTAACTATCAAATCAAAAATAAAAAGTCAAAAAAATTTTTATTCAAAATTGGTATTTTTAAATACTCTTTTTGAACGTCGATACTACGTGATGCCTACCACCGGTTCGGGAACTAACCCAGCGAGAAGAGCCGGCAAGAAACTCGTCTGGGGCCATCTTTTACCAAAAAGATGGAAAATTATTCTTTTAAAATCAAAATTATTACAATGTTTACTTATGTCTATGTAACAAATAATAAGATAAGGAGCCACCTTATTCCCAAGGTGTGCCGTCTTGAATGAAGTTATTAATTTTATAATACGCTTTGGCACACAAACGTTCTTTAACTACTTTTTTATACTTATTAATGGGAAGGTTTTGAACCTTTTCTGGGATTATATTGTATAAGCGTATACATTGGCCTTTAAAGGATTTACTAACTTTGCTTAGTCTGAACACTGGCATATCTAACTTGTTCTTATTTCTAGTGTTTACACAATGATTATCACATTTCTTTTTGAAGTTGTTTAGATTCTTTCTTACATATAACACATTTTCCAAAATGTATTGAGATGCGACGGTCAGAACTTTTATTTCTTTAAACTTTTCCCTTAGAGATTCAAAAGTCGACATCTTATAAATAGAAAGTATAGCACGTTTCTGCAGCACAAATATTGTATTAATGTCCGCAGCGTTTCCCCACAAGAGGATGCCGTACGACATTATGCTATGAAAATAGCTAAAGTAAACTAATCGCGCGGTCTCTATGTCGGTAATTTCTCAAATTTTTTTAACAGCGTATGCTGCAGAACTCAGCTTATCTGCCAATTTAGCAATATGTGGTCCCCACTGTAACTTACTATCTAATGTTATACCTAGAAATACAGTGGTGTCTACTAATTTCATTTTCTCATTATTTAATAGTATATTGGTTTGTGCCTGCGTAACATTTGGCAAGCTGAACTTTAAACATTTTGTTTTATTAGAATTCAACAGTAAATTATTAGCATTAAACCAATGTACTATTTTTGAGAGAGCACTATTTACCTCGTCATTGTTAGATTGTCGTCGCTTCACATTAAAAATTAGTGAAGTGTCATCAGCAAAAAGTACTATCTCATGCTTATCATTAACTAGATAAGGTAGATCATTTATATAGATGAGAAATAGAAAAGGGCCCAAAATAGACCCCTGTGGTACTCCTAGTTTAATTTTAGTACCATTAGACCTTTTGGAATTAACTTCTACAGTCTGTGTTCTATTTATTAGATAAGAGCTTAGAAGCTTTAGTGCCGTGCCCCTTACACCATAATGGTATAATTTCCTGAACAGCGTATCATGCTCCACACAGTCAAATGCTTTGGATAAATCACAGAATATACCAAGTGCATCCTGTGACCTCTCCCAAGCTTCAAATATACTGCACAGAAGACTGATGCCTGCATCTGTTGTGGACCGACCTTTAGTAAAACCAAACTGATTACTATGTAACAATTTATTCGAGTTGAAGTGAAAAAGTAATTGATTTAGAATAATTTTCTCAAAAATTTTACTTAAAGTCGGTAATATGGATATTGGTCTATAGTTAGCTGGGTCTGATTTATTCCCAGCTTTAAAAAGAGGCATCACCTTGCTGTGCTTCATCAAGTCAGGGAACACGCCACTTTTAATACAATTATTAAAAACTAATGCTAGGTGAGGGGCAATGATGTCAATTACTGGTTTTATAACTTTTGTGGACATACCCCAGAGATCAGTTGTACTTTTAATATTAAGTAATTTAAATGCCTTGATAATGTCTCTAGAGTCTATTTCTTTGAAAATAAAATTTACATCACATTCCTTCACATTATCTCTAAGTAATATTTCGGCAACTGAAGGTGATGAATTTAAGTTTTTTGTAGTTGAGATCGGAATGTCTGCAAAAAACTTCTCAAATACTGTCGCAACTTCAATGTCAGAACTAACTTTTTTATCATTAATATAAAGTTCAAATTTAGAGTTGCGACTGGCGACTCTTCCAGTCTCATCTGTAATTATTTTCCAGGTGGTTTTCACTTTGTTTTTAGAGTTCTTAATTTTTTCTTTGATGTGAAGAACCTTCGCTGCTTGACATACCTTCTTGAAATTCTTCGAGTATTTCTTGACATATAGTTTAAAAGCTTCACTCCTGTTCATTGACTTCTCGTTATACAAGTCATACTACATATCTTTGTACACACACACACTTCGTACACATCACATCTACATATCTTTGTCTACTAACAATAATATCTGCAGTTGCCTAGTTACTAAAATTATTTCTTTTATTACTAAATCTGACCGATTTAGAAGTCAATACAGAGTCAAATTGATTTTTAACTACTTTAAATAAATTATTAAAAGTTTCATTTGGATTAATTAACAAGAGTTAATTGAATGATCAAACATTGAAAACTTGAAAGTAATTTACTTCTAAATTTCTCAATACGTTTTGTGTTTACTCCTATAAACTCAATATTTTCTATCGGATTATTATCACATTTAAGATCAAATGATGCTAGCTGTCCACAGTGATCAGAGTTAAGTACATTAATTATGTCTTTCCTAAAAGGAGTGACATTTGTGAAAATATTATCTATACAAGTAGCTGTTGTTTCACATATTCTTGTTGGTTCATAAAATAAATTACTTAGATTATACGATTTGAACAAAGATGTGAATCTAACAGTGGTGGAGTTAGAGTCTAATAAAATAATATTAAAATCACCACATACAATAATCTTCTTATTAGAGACACATACTTTCGTCAGCACTTGATCCATTATTTGTTCAAAAGAATCGTATAAGCTTGATGGAGGTCTGTATACGCATACAATAATAAGGTGGCTCAACTCAATACAAGCCAACTCAATAATTCGTTCACTAGACAGTTTTACAATATCTTTACGTTCTTTACATTTCAATTTTTTATTAATCAAAATTAAGGAGCCACCCCTAATGGCATTTTCTCGACAGAAAGAGCTCCCTACTTGGTGATCACAATAGTTAAATATTAATTCATGATTTTTAACCAATGTTCTGTTACGCATATAATGTCAATTTTAAATTCATTTAAAAATAACTCAAGTTCTAATTCTTTCCCTATTATGCCTTGTAAATTTTGATGCACCAAGTTTATATTAAAATTACAGTTTTTCCCAGAGTTCTTACTAGGCCCTTCGTAGGAGGCATCAGTATAAATATTTCCAGCTAAGAAATTGCTAGAGTGAGCCTCTGTTGTCCTATAATCTAATTTAAATTATTGGGAAATATTCCAAGTTTTTACTAATAAAATTGTCAGTATAAGAACACTGCTCAATAAAAGCAGTGGTCGGCTTAGCCAATTTTTTGGCTTGTCTTAAAACTAAAAAATTATATAGCCATTTAGCTAAATGTCGTGTAAAAAATTTAGATAAGTAATACTTATCATATGTTAGATTATTTAACCTAGAGATAAAAATATTTAAATATTTAAATATTAAAGTCAACCACATCGATTTGTGGTAAAGTCTTATTTAAAACTAAACAATTTTGATTAGTAGCACTACACAGTAGGCTGTTCAATTTAAACCTAATATAATTTTCTTTATTCTCGTGCGGCAGTTTATTATTTGATAATTTGATGTAAGGAAAGGTAAACAATAAGATTTTTTTAATATTTTCTTTGTTACTTAATGTGTCTATATAATCTAACATCTGTTTTTTGTTTATCTTTCCTCTTCTCCCGACTAGTATAACTAAAGTTGTATTGGGGCAACAAGTAGAATTGATTGCCCGGCTAATGATTTGTTCAAATGATGCCCCCGGAAAACAAGTGCTAGTTACTTGTTGTCCCAAACACAATTTATTTAGATACACACCAAGTCCATGGCCTATTTCATCTCAGTAAATGCTAATGAAACCAGACTCTGGGGTATGTGTCTGTGTCTTATTATAATATTTTGAGGATTCAGTACAAGCCTTCGCTTTGAACAAATAACTGACTTATTAATATCAGACTGAGAATTATTGATATTTTTGTGGCAATTACAATTGTTATAAAAATAATTTACACGGTCCTCATTATACCGTCCAATTTCAATTAGGTCATCTATCAACACGAAATAGGTTTTTTCAAAATGCTTCAAAAGTTACTGTTAGATTTCGTTCAAAATATTTTTTTAAGAGTTTTTAGCATGATCTATCAACATAGAAAATTACAAGTTTCTATCTCTTATAGTTTAGAAATGCTAGGCCCCCCTAGCATTTCTAAACTATAGGACCAACTTACAAACGATTTCTCGAAAATGGTCGACTTTGTAAAAGTCATGTATAAAACCTTACTTTTATTTTAACAGACGTATTCAACGATACCCCACACAATGGGGTAGAATGAAAAATATTTTTCATCCTCACTTCACATGTATGGAGAGATGCCCCTAAAATATAATATTATTATTATTTTATGATGCCTAAACCGAGATCTATACACAATCTATAACTATACTAAATTTCATCCATTTATATTCATAATTACAGAAGGTGGAACCGCGAACAGACAGACAGACAGACGGACGGACGGACAGAGGAAAATATAAGGGTTTCTTGTGTATTACGGAACCCTAAAAATAGACTTAATATTCGTTAAAGACAGAAGTTAATGAATTACTTATGCATGAATACATTGGTCTGTTCTCAATTGAGCAGACCAATGTAATTATCGTTTTCACAATCGACTTCAACTCAAAGAATATCCAAGCGCAATAAAACCAAGTCTTGGACTTGCATTTAATGACTGCTGGCACTTATCTACAAACTGAAAGGCGAACTCACACAAAAATTGCTTTAAAGTAAGAAGATTAAACATTTTTTGTCCATTTTTGATAAAAAATCGAAGAAGTGCAAGATGATTCTATTAATTGTTTTAAATTGAAAGGAATTAAGCAGAGTACGAAACAAAACAATATAACATTGGTGTCCACTATATCTGATATTTTGCTGGAGGAATATACATAGGTACTTTATACTTTCCAATTCTTAAGGGACAATTCACATCAAAACAAAACGATATGCGACATTGAGCTGCATTTTAAGATTTTTATTCAAAATTGAACTTTATTCATTACACAAGAAGATACAAGTTTCATTGTAAGAGGTCGAATGTCATGTTGCATTGCGCTGCACAGTGCATGTGTATGACTGACATCATATGAAACGTGTATCATTTTATGCAGTGAATCAAGTTCAATTTTCAATAGCTGTCTCAAAAATGCAGAGGCGCATAGCGTCACGTATCGTCGCGGTGTGAACTGACCCTTAAGCTAAATTCAACCTACTTTCCAGTATTCGACCTGAACTCATACGTACCTTTTATTGGGACGACGCGACGATGCAAATTTCTTGTGACATTTCAACAATGAATGGTTCTACTTTTACCTACAGTACTTCCAAAAAGCTTGTGAAAACCAATGGACGTGAGGGTTGCAGTGGTTGCTAGTTGCATTTCAATAAAAAAACGATTTACAGGAATGAATTTTAGTACAATATGATATCCATATTATCTATGCAAGTAAAATAGATGTCCCACTGACTGACTGACGTATAAACTCCGCACAACCATAACCGCTAATGCTGGAATCGTGAAATTTGGAAAGTAGTAGTACCTTGAAGTAACATTAAATCTATGTCTGTTTTATCCCAGAAAAAAGTAATTGTAAGGAATACGATACATACGTGCAAAATTACAGGCTTATTACCAGTGTCTCGAACATTTAAGAACATTAATATTACTATTCATAATACTACAATATTTTGTAGGTTTCGCGGCTGATTGGGATTTGGGGCTGATCATTCCGGTGCACTCAAATGTTTTTCTACATTAAAGTCTCGGCAAACTGCTAGTCATCGTAATGCAATGGCATTTCTCTGCAGTCGTTTGCATAAATCTGTAATATCCAAGAGGGAGTTCAGTCGTTGTGGCGACAGAGTATTGGCCCCACGAACCCTCTGTATGTAAATCTTATCCCACTTTGCAGGGATTCTTATTGCGTTGTGTTTGAGGTTTTACATTTGAAACATACTGTAACGAAGATATTCGTAGATGCATATCTATTTTTGATGTTTATAAAATTTTAATGTGGGCATACATATCGCATGGTAGAGTTAAGCTTCTAATCAAATGGAGATAATATGTCGACACTTACAGATAACCAGCGGCAGCGTGAATAACGTGTTTCGCTGAGTGAGTGGTGCAGGCGCAAGATTTTGAAAACCGGCAATGCACTTGAATCTCCTCTGATGTTGCAAATGTCTATAGTGAGCGGTAATTATAGCGTCAGAAAATCCGATAAAATGTTTGTCTTAATTTTTTTTTAATTTTAAGTAACCCCCGAATTGTCTAGCAGTGAACGAGTTCATGATGATGAATTATAGCAAATAACGCTCTCGATTATGTCAGTTTTCAAAGAAAAAAACTATATCTGTATAGGTTTATCCGTTTGGGAGCTACTATGCCACGGACAGACACGTCAAACCTATCTCAGCCCTCTGTTTTCGTCAGGGGTTAAAAAAAATAAAAAATAACACGTCGAATGAGCTGTATTCTGTAGACAGAAAATGATCAATCATTTCCTGTCTACAGAATACAGCTTCAAACCAATGACTTCAAATAGCACCTAATAAACGGACACAAACTATAGCGTGTGGCGTGACTCTAATTCCCAAGTAAACTTGCAATTTCGTTTGCCAACTGGTCTGAAAACCAGGCGCCATGTTGGAAATCGACGTTTCATATGGCATCAGTCATACAATGCACACAACGTGGTGGTGTGAAATTCGAACTTTTACAATGAATCATGTTTCTTCTTGTATAATGAATAAAGTTCAATTTTCAATAGCTATCTTAAAAATGCAGCACCATGTCGCGTATTGTTTCGTTTCAGTGTGAACATAATATTGTGATGTGATCCTGAACTGGCCCGACCGATTTTGACCTGACTTTCGCTGGCAGATAGCTGATGTTATAAGGAGTAACATTTTTGGGTAACGTTTAAAAAATTGGAGTTCCATTTCCATTAATAATTCTATGCAAACAAAGTTGCGGGCACCAGCTGGATAAGTAATAATTATTTTATTTTTAGTTTAATATTTGCGTATTTAATTTTAATAAAATTTATGTTTAAATATTTTGTGGAACCCTTCCCTCACAACAATTAATACCTACGCCCAGGAATCCGTGAAACATAACAACCTTGAAATCATATTCAATTTGATCCACATTCAAAACTAGCCATCATCATTGGTCAACGTTAGATCCCGTTGCGGAGAGCTTGTGGAACGGCATTCATTTGTTATGAAAACTTGGCACCACTTGCCAGATCGTATATTCGCGCCTTGTCTGCCCCCTTGTCCTCTACACTGCTAAAGAAAATTATGGCGGCTGTATTTTAATTTTCCTAGTGCTGGTTCAGAATAGCGACTAGGTATATTTTAATTTTGCTTGTGCTGGTTCGTGCATACAGAGTATGTATCCTCTGTTTCAATTTAATCTTAATGTAAACAAAAAGTAATACTATTGTATCATTGCACCTCTTATTGCATGGTAAATGAGTGACATACAAATTAATATATTGTGTTCTATTGTTCACTTATGTATTATGGAGTTTAGTTTTTTGTTATACTACTGTAATGTAGTTACATTTCCTCTCCGTAATATCAATTATTTCGGCGTTACTCGCGTCATCTATGATTTGTATACTTAATTATTTTAGTCATTCAGAGGCTTTAGCGCCACCTATCGGCGCACGTCCTTATTAAAACGGCGTAAGCCTTGATTTAATATTTGGTTCATAGATCGATTTTACTTCCGTCTTAAATCTTAAAAAATGATAATTTAATTTTGAATAATGATTAAAATACAGTACCTAGATTTGTATTATTATATAACATAACATATTGATTATTATTATAATATATTTTTATTTTGATTTGTGGATTTTTTCTCTTTACGCTTTTGTTGTTTAGGTGTCAAATGTTAAGAAAAAAAGACGAAGAAGGGTATTTAAGGCACTTCTTTTGGAGTTTTGCCGGGGAGTTCAATGGGTTACGTTGTGGAATTTGTAATTTTTAAAAAAAAATTCATAAATTTGTGTTATCTCGGTTCTTAATGTGTAATATTGGTAGAATATTAACCATTAAATATTCGTTAACGTGCACAAGTGTGGACAAGTGGTACAACTTCTAAAAACGTTCTATTTTGTGTTTCCCGCCAAAACTCCCTAGGAACTTTCAGTAAAGCGTCTACCACTTTACTGAATCGACTGACATGACTCATTGACTGTACTGACTATTTATTTGGACTTTGACTAGATTTTAGACTTGACGATATAGGAATACAGTGTTGAAAATAGAAACGAAAGTTCTATTTACCGCCTTTTTTACTTGACACTGGCAAATGGTTTTAAGATAAGCCGATGCCATATATATATATATATATATATATATATATATATATATATATATATATATATATATATATATATATATATATGTATATATAAAAAAGGCACTTCTTCGACTAACGTTTTTCTTTTAGAATAAAATTTTCTATAGACTCAAGATGTAGTCGTTATATTATTAATCGCGTTTTTACGGTGAGTTTTTTATATCTGTGTGTGAAGTTTTATTCCGTAAATCACGCTTGTAATAAAACATTATTTTTTCATGTAAATTATCACATTGTAAAGTTGGTTGTCAAAATTTGATTGGCCAAACCACGTGCTCATTTGTAGTTTCATTTTTCCAATCTTGCATTGTTATAATATAAGGATATTGTATCCATACTTTAATTGTTCTTTATATCATCTTTTATTTTGCTTACCCTTTATTTTATTTTGTGATGGTCACACAGCCCGTGATTTTGATCGTTTGGGGTTAAGATCACGCCGGCTGTGGGACTCGAACATAACTCTACTTAATTGTATGGATTTTCCAGGGATCTATACTCCAAGTTCAAGGTAACGTTTTTTCATGGACTTATAGCTGGTTTCCACACATCCGGATTTCTGAGTGCCGCTAGTTATTCCGGACTGAACTGACTGTCTTTGGACCCAGTCTGCACCGCCCCTTGGACGATCTACGTCGCGGTGAACATACTGGCCTGAACGACAGAGAGACGCTACCGGAAGTTGGAGCCCAACTCGCTCGCGCCACGTGCTGACTACACTCCCGGATCCAGCTAAGTTGCCCGTGTGGTTAAAGCCCCTCCGATTCCCGCAGACAGCAAGAGGCTAAACCAGATCTTTCGGCCTTCTGCCCGCGTCCCCTTTTATTAATATATTTGTCACGTTGGTAATTCCTCGTTTCATTTAAATTACCCGTAACACTACTGATCTGTAATTTTATCAATAATCAAAATCAGCTATTAGTAACATACCGAGTATACCATTGTTTTGACCTCTGAGCGACCACTAGTCGCCCAGATCTCAAAATTAGACCATAACTTAATAAAAATTTTAAGATTGAACTTTATAAGACTCTTTGGCCTCTTAGATACGAAGTAAAATATAAATGTTGTCTATTGAACGTGAAAGAAAGATCGACAAAAAATTGTATTAAACACACGGTAGTGTGATTTATTAATCTGAGGTATAAGTGTGAGTAACGTTATTTTTATTAATTTCATGTATTTTTAGCATTCTTTGAAATATATTATTGCATTTCACTCCTCCCCCCATATAAATGTTAACTGTGCCAAATATCAAACTCCTCCTTTTGCATAATTTTCGTAAAAAAGGGAGTGCAAAGATTTTATTTCGTGTAATATTAATACACAGATTCTTAGTCACGCTGTTAGTAGCAATCACTTTTTAATTCTTGAAACTGTATAATGTATATTAATGACTGATATGCAAATCTTTTTTTAAGGTATCTACTATCTATATATTTTAAGTCGTAACTCTTATAAAGTATATAACTACAGTTGTACCGGCTGTCGTAGTCTAGAAATTGTTTTACTTCTGGCTCAATCCAGCCGAGACCATCTGCGATTAAACCTAGATCTAAGAACTTTGTCAAAGTCAAGCGTGAGTGTAAATTGATCGGGCGCCGGCGGTCAGTTCAAAACCAGAACATTAAGTTCAAGACTCGACCATCGTCCTATATTAATAAACAAGTCTCAAGCTATCTCGAATGCTCTTAAGCTGTCAAAACTGCCAGTGTGAGGGAAAATTATTGTTGAACTACAACATTTCGATTGTTTATGAATTAATATTGGTTTCCTTCATAGGTGTATAGTAAACTGTACACCAACGTTCTTACTGTGTTTCGGTAAACTTTGTTTTTCACAGTATATCCTATTGTACTCTCTAGGATCAAATCCATATTAATAAAATGGTTTTACTGTGTGTGATTGTGAAGGAATGGCGAAGTTAAATTGTAATTTTACCTTAACTAAGGCAAATAATTTACATTACAGTTAGTACAGTCGTCGTACGTCAGTTATATATATTTACACTTTATGTAAATGTATATAACTGACGTGCCTAAGGTGAGAACCCGGTTAATCCGTAACACGCGGCTAGGTCACTTCGTTGAGAAACGAACGTTCGAGGTCACATTTTTGTAACTTCAAGTATTTGTTCGGAGAGTTGAACATTTTGAACAACCTAAACGTGCCCAAAAAATACACGCTCACTTGTTTCGAAACAAGCAATTGCTTAGGGCGTTACTGTGCATATTTTTAACAGCTGACGAAAACATAGGGGTGTTATAAGTTTGACGTGTCTGTCTGTGAGTATCTGTATCCGTCCGTGGCATCGTAGCTCCCACCGGATGCACCGATTTTGAACTAGTTTTTTTTTGGAAAGCTGACATAAACCATGACCGAGAGAGTTCTTAGCTTCAATTAATTTTCACCAGCTCGTTTACAGCTAGACAATTCAGTGGGCATTAAAAAAAATATTATATTTTTTTTTAATGAGCAATTGCTTAGGGAATCACTGTGTATAATTATTTTCTTCAACAATAAACACTATTCTAATTTATTTTAACGATCATCTGGCTTTAGTTATGATAAGTGACGGCAACTGGTTCAATTACCATACAGAACTTAATCCTCCTCACGTTGAGGAGAGAAGCGTGGTAGAGCCATGCTTCGGAACGAATGGGTCAGCTGAACCGCATAAATACCAAGGCCTCACAGAAAACTGGCGTGAAATAAAGCTCACGTTGTGTTTTGCCGCATGAGTGAGGTTTCGGAGGCCCAAAGGGGGCTAGGATTTAAAGGACTCTGGCGATCAGGCGATCCATTTGCTTGTTTCCCTGTCCATTAAAAAAAACTAGCCAAGTGAGAATTAAGTGGTCTGTGATAGTAATGACATTGATGGTTATGGAGTACTCCATCTCAAAAGCCACTTAGATAACATATTTTTATTACGTTATTAGATATGGATATTGCCAAATAAATTCTCCTTTCTCCGCCTACATTAGAATCACTATTCATTAAAATATATTTTATGCATCATAGCATAAACTTATCGAAGCAGAGATTTATACTTAAGTTTACAATCACATAAAGTTTTTATTGACATAGCCGCCATCTCTTCACTTTAAATTAAATTTAAAGTTTTATAGCACCCACTTAGTTATAATATAATAATATCTACGGACGCTTCACGCCACGTCAATCTGGCCTCGTGGTAAGTATCCGAAGAACTTGTGTTACGGGGCCCAGACAACATGAAATATATTTAATACTTTTATACTATACATAAATTTAAGATATTTATTATAATATTACATAACAATATAAAAAATACAGATTTAAAAACTAGTTAAATTACCTAAATTCTTCCTTCTACTTATCGTCAAAAAGAAGAAAAAAAAGGCTTTAGATGAAAAACTGAATTTAGGTCGGAGGCTGCAGATAAAGTACCTAGAAGGCTGGCAGTATTGCCTCGCTGTATAGCCAAACTGATACGTTGGCCGAGTAAGCGCCAGCCTAAGGGTCATTAGTTTTGTCCAGCGAAGTGTTTTGACCAAATCCCTAAAAAGAAGCATAGCACTGGGGACCCAAAGACCCATAGTTTCGACGCCAAAAGGCAGAAAAATGTAACCATCACGGATGGATTCATATTTCCGCCTTTTGATGGTCTCGGCGTGCAGCTGCCGCCCTGCCACCCTTGCAATGGGGCTGTCACGTGCGACGCCGCCAGCGTGTCTACGCGTCCCGCACCAGCGGCCTCCCACAGCTCCACGGAATCAGGGTCATACCATCAGGTCTCTTGCCGTCGTCACGTGCTATACCGTTCGGCTCGAGTGTGGCCGGCACGTTGACGGTGGCAAGAGCTCTGCGGATGACGATTTATGGCGGGACTTTTTTTTGCATGGCGGGACTGGCGGGCGGCACTGTGGCGGACATTCCATGGTGTCCTTGGCGGTCCACCGTGGTGCCAATTAATCTTAGGTATAGTGTGTGTAACTTTATTTTTATTATTTTTATGTATACCTTAGCATTTAAAAAAAACTCTTAGATTTTCCTAGCTCCTCCACATAAACTTTAACTGTACCAAATTTAATACTTCTCCGTTTGCATAAATTTCGTAAAAAGGGGCAAAATGTTTTCGGTTTACGTATTAATATTTAAGATAATTATAGAAGTTTCTTAGAATTGTGAAACTAAATTTTAATCATTTCAATACATCCTCTAGGTACTTGTCTAAACGGAAAATATACTACTTTTATTTCCTTCCCCAGAGGGATAGCTGCAAAAAACTATTGCACAACGTGTCTTGGTTGTAACACGAGTAGGAACTCGGACATACCAAGAGAGTATGTATAATATAGAAGATATTCCCTAAGGTTCGGGGAAGAATTGTTATGTGTGTCATTAGTTTCGTAATAAGGCATTGATTAAGTTATATTATACAATTTACTGTAAAAAAAAAAAAACACCTATTACATTTTCACAAAGATATACTTTTTGAGTTCACTTTCGTTTTGTAGACAGAAGCTTTGTAAGGTATCGAATGAGGATCTTGCTTCCTTAACTGACACCTCTGCCAAAGGTTCTGAGACAGCAACATCTTCATCCACTTGAACAAAGTCAGAAAAACTCACACCGCTGATGTCAACTAATGGTTCTATTGCTGGTTCTTCATCATCCAGTAGTATTGGAGATTTTCCTGATCTTCTTTTAAGAAACCGGATTTTTTGAAGCAGTTGAGAATCGTTAGGGGTGTTACAGCTCTCCATGCCTTGTCAATCAGTAAAATAGCTGTCATAACCGTGATATTTGCAGTTAGCTGCTTGTCGAGAGATTCTAAAACGAGCTTAACAATTTCTTTGCGATAGAACGTCTTAAAACTATGGATGATACCTTGGTCCAATGGTTGCAATTTGGAAGTTGTATTTGGCGGAAAGAATTAGAGTTCCACGTTGGACAATGTAGGAGGACTGTTGTGGACAGTGCAATTATCTAAAAATAGTAACTGAAACTGAAAACGTGTAACGTAATAAGTACAACTATAGGTATTTCTTTTACCTAAAATAAAAATTATAGTGACCTCGAGAACTTACTTAATATTTTATTAATTTAATAGCTTTACATTTATTTTATACTAGATGTTGACCGCGACTTCGTGCGCGCTGAAGAAAATCTCGCGGAAACCACACTTTATCCCTAATTCCCTTCCCATGGTCTAAATCTATATCTGTGCCAAATTTCATCAAAATCGGTCCAGCGGTTTCGAAGCCTATTCAATGCAAAAAAGAAACACTGTTCCTCTTTATAATATTAGTATAGTTAAAAACGTTGATGAAAATGTTTAATTTATTATTCAACATTTTCATCAACGATGTGTTTTCTAGCTTTTCTTTCTGTAGGGTGCTTCACTTTGCTGATGATATGAAGATCCTATGTTTAGTCAAAAGTATTGTCGACGCTGTAAACATTCAAAAAGATCTAGATAGTTTTCACCGTTACTGTGTCACAAACAAGCTAGATTTAAATGTGTCAAAGTGCTATGTATGCTCATATACCCGTAAACCCAATATAATAACGTATCCATACAAGGTAACTAATACTATTTTAACAAGAGTCAATACTATTAGGGATCTAGGTGTCACTTTCGATGCTAAACTTTTATTCGACTCGCATATTGACAACATTATTAATAAAGCCTCTAAAGCGTTGGGTTTCATATTTAGATTATCTTCCGATTTCAAGCGCATCAAAACAATTAAAATTATTTACTGCGCTTTTGTACGCAGCCACTTAGAATACTGCTCGCCCATATGGAATCCTAACTACGCTACCTTTATTGATCGCATTGAGAATATTCAAAAAAAGTTTTTAAAATATATCCAGTTCAAGTCCAGGACCTACTTACCTAATTACGTCGAAAGATGCAAAAAATTCCATATGCTACCGCTCGAAGAACGGCGTAACATTGCCGATTTGTCGCTCCTTTTTAAGATATACAATGTTTCAATGGATTGCTTAGAACTAGTAAGCAAGTTCGAGTTTAGAGTACCTACCGGCTCGCTTAGGAAATACCAACTCCTTCACGTTCCGTTTTCTTCCACCACCTACCGTCAGAACTCGTACATCTTGCGAGCTAGCAGAGCATACAATGCAGCGTCTCGGAGTACCGACATAGATTTATTCAACACCAGTGTGAAAAATGTAAGAAAAATTCTTTAATAGTAATTGCTAATACTGTATTTACAATTAAGTCAAATCTTTTTCCTTTTGCTCGTCCTTTGAATGTCTACCTCAATTTCAACATTATAATTATTATTTAATCGTGAAAACTTGTAATTGGCCCTTTACTGTTACTCTGTAAATAGTCTTGCACCGTCTAGCTGTAAGTTTTCCTTGAGAATAAAAAATAAATAAATAATAAAGTAAGTAAACCACATACGCCTTTAAAACTGTGATATTTCTGACTGAACTATTTTATATTACGTCATCAATAAACTTTAAACGTAACGCGTTAAGCCATCAAAGTTAATAGCGGCATAGCAAATAAAAGCTCGCGAGCTTTCAGCGCACATATATTTGTGCAGGCTGAAGTTTGCCCCTTAATAACTTTGGTTCTGTGTGCTTTTAGTGTCAATGACCTAATTATATACCTAGGTCTGGGTTTCTCATCTCTTAGAAGAAACACTACATATATGTAAAGCTGGCTAAGTGAAAACTTGGCTTAATTAGTTTACGACAGAAATTTAGTAGCAGAAAGTTATCAGCGACTAGCTGTCCCGACACACGTTGTTATGTTTTAACTATGAACTGGAATAAATTTTAAAAAAGCACCTACAACCTACACCAACATCTACACCTACAACCTACGTATGTGTACGTGTAGGTATATCTGCACCTACAGCCACATCTACAACTGCACCTACACCTAAACCTACATCTACACCTACAACCTACGTATGTGTACGTGTAGGTATATCTGCACCTACAGCCACATCTACAACTGCACCTACACCTAAACCTACATCTACACCTACAACCTACGTATGTGTACGTGTAGGTATATCTGCACCTACAGCCACATCTACAACTGCACCTACACCTAAACCTACATCTACACCTACAACCTACGTATATGTACGTGTAGGTATATCTGCACCTACAGCCACATCTACAACTGCACCTACACCTAAACCTACATCTACACCTACAACCTACGTATGTGTATGTGTAGGTATATCTGCACCTACATCCACATCTACAACTGCACCTACACCTAAACCTACATCTACACCTACAACCTACGTATATGTACGTGTAGGTATATCTGCACCTACAGCCACATCTACAACTGCACCTACACCTAAACCTACATCTACCAACCTACTGAGGACAGCCATTTTTTTTTATTAACAAAAGTAAACATAAACTGAACGCACCTTTAAATATTTGACAGTCAAGTGACAAACTAAACTCAACTAGTGAACAGTTACGATGGTAAAATTCAATCGTCGTTCTAAGTGATTTACCCGTAATTTTTTCAATATTTCTCACAGTTTAAACCTTTCCTGAACTTCTACAATTATTTCAAGACCAATATATGCTAAATCGGTTGAGTTTTAGCGCGACATTGGAATTGAATGTTTTTAATAGCAATTGCTAAAGATAATCTAGTGAGACATTGAGATTAATATATTTTATCTAGATATTAGTAGATATTGATTAGCATCCAGAGTCCAAAGATTTTTTGTCGCTGGTACTATAAAGATGAAAACACAATTTTAATAATGGAACCCTGCACCTGTCCGATTCGCACTTAGTTGGTTTTTAACGTGCTTAAGACATTCTGTAAAAATCCAATAAAATACTTATAAAAGGAAAATTTTATCACAGGAAAATGTGCGATTTTACTCTCTGACACTCTGGGGAGCAATTTGGTCAAAATACTTTTACTGCACTGGTGGTTCATATTTTTACGAGAAACATCTCAACTTTCATCACATACAATATCCACTTTCAGATTATTTTACGTAAGATGTCCAAATTATAATACTTATGGATAAAGAAGTATCACAGACATAATTTACTAATTAAATGAAACATAAAGTTCTGCAGTGTGCTTGTACGTTAATTATTTAAGGACTAGATTACTTACTTAATCCTTTGTCTTTGCTTAGATTACGCAACAACAACATATTCTATTTTCCATAGAAATGAACCGTTAGGAAAAAAAAGTCCAGAGATAATGAGTTTCAACTCAGCTTGCACTGTACTTTTTCTTGGTCATTTAAATATAGCATTATCTTTCAGAATCATTAACCACTGTTTTAAAATATTATTTATTTTTCTAGAGAGTTAGTCATTATCATCAAAACTAGATAAAGTTATTTCTATTATATTATTTTAATAGCAAATGATTAACAATTTGAAAGAAGAAAATAAAACATTTCAAATTTTCTTGTTTGGATATCAGAATAACCTGATTTTATAACAAAAATACACTTAAAATATTACGTGTTCACATCACGACCTCTGTGGCGTAATAATTGAGCGCATGGGTTCGAATCCCGCCGAGGGAACAAAGGGTTACTGGGTCATGGATGTGTATTAAATATGTGTATAATATAATAAAAATCTTAAATATATGTATAGTATAAAATTATTAAATATACTTTCCGTTATCCACCTGGTCCCCGTCACATAAGATCTTTGGATACTTACAGGGCCATACTGACGTGGTGTGAAGCGTCCATAGATTAATATATTATATTATTATTGCATTTTGTACTTTTTCACAATTTTATTGAGATTTAAAAAGTCCAAAATGAAAGATACTGATTAACAAATCCTTTAAATACGTTAGCTTAGTTGACATTACTTATAAGTTACATATTATATACAAAAGGGACAGGGACTGAAGTTATCTCTGAAACCGGGATTACAATTTACAACAATCCCGTACAATATTACAAGCATTTATAATTGCTATTGTATGTGCGTTGACGCTGCAGATTTATTTTATACAGAGTAGTGTAAAATAAGTAATTTAATCATTTGAAGCGAACGAAAAAAAATAGAAGTAACTAACACAAGTAAGGAAGTGAATGTTTAAGAAAAGCGGCCAAGTCCGAGTTGTACTCGCGCACGAAGGGTTCCGTTCAAAACGGCAAAAAAATCACGTTTGTTGTATGTGAGCTTAACTATTTATATTATTCTGTTTTAGTATTTGTTATCATAGCGGTAACAGAAATACACCTGTGATAATTTCAACTGTCTAGCTATCACGGTTAAGGAGATATAGTCTGGTGACAGACGATCAGACAGACGGACGGACAGTGAACTTAGTAATAGGGTCCCGTTTTACCCTTTAGGTACGGAACTCTAAAAACTTACTAAATAAAGGACATTTATTATTAGAATAATTTGTTGATGGCCATGAATACCAAATAAATACGTTTTCAGACGGACAGACAGCGAAGTGTCAGTAATTATTAAGGTCCCGTTTTTACCCTTTGAGTTTGGAATAAATTTTAAGCTTCGACATCAAGTCTGCCTGTGTGCATTTGTGTATATATATATATATATATATATATATATATATATATATATATATATATATATATATATATATATATATATATAAACTAAATAAGTTAACTCGAAATATCTCTGTGCACCTTATATGTATTACAAAATTAAACGTCTTAGAACAGCGCAAGTCTGACTATGTATTTACAAATGAACAGATACTTCTGACCTGATTTAGAGAAGGTAGGTATTTAAAATTGGTTGCTTGAAATAAAACCAGCAGTAAAATGTTTACGATATAGGAGTTCTTCTCATTTTACTGCTGATTACCTACCCCTGGTTTAACTTTAAACGTGAGTTGTGTGAAACAAAATTTGTAAAAATGTGATGAGCTCGAGTCTTGACGAATAGAGTCAAAATAGTATGTCATAATTTTACGGTGACAAATTACCAAGTTTTTACACATTTCATAATAAACTGTAATATTATGTTAAGGTAATAACATGATAATATCTATTTAGATATTAAACTTTATTGAAAAGTAGCCTTACGCGGCTTCACACCCGCGTGAAATTGATTAGGTTTTAAACTTTCATTCCCTATTTTTACCCACCTTGGGGGCTGAATATTAGAAAACGCTAAAAAATGCAACTCATTATTTGTTTCGTACTCAATTCATACGAAATATCATATGCAAATATGTCCAAGGAATAAAAAGTTTCATGCAAACTTTTATTCCCTATTTCACCCCCTTGGGGGTTGAATATTGAAAAATCCTCCCTTAGTGGATATCTACGTCATATAAGAAATACGTGTGCAAAATTTTCAAATTTCTAGCCTCAACGGGCCTTTGCGTTGATACATCAGACAACCAGCTTTGCGCTTTATAATATTATATACTAGCTTCTTCCCGCGGCACCGCCCGCGTAAATATAGTATCGGGTATCCCACGGATACCTGATTCTATATTTACCACGCATAATACTGTTATAATAATACTTTTTAGTAGTTTATGTTTTAATGCAGAGCCTAAACTACTACCATACTAAATTTCATCGATATCCGTTAAGTAGTTTTTTCGTGAAAGAGTAACAAACATCCATCCATCCTCACAAACTTTCACATTTATAATTTTAGTAAGATTATAATATAGATATTCAGTCGTTTTATGCATAGCCAAAGTTCTCAAATAATCATGAACTAAGTCTTATACTTTAAACGAGCAATTAATGTATATTTGTATATCTATAATAATATTATAAAGAGGAAAAGTTCGTTTATTTGTTTGTATTAAATAGGCTCCGAAAATACTGGACCGATTTTGATGAAATTTACCACAAATATAGAGTAAGATTACGGGGGAAAATACTTCTTTTTATAAGATTTAGCTACTTTTTATCGCAGAAAAATGTACGGTTTCCACAACATTAACTTTTGCGCGCACGAAATTACGGGGAACATCTAGTATATTATATAATCAGAATCTTGAAAACGGCTTCAAGTATTTCCATAAAATTTAGTATGCAGATAATTCCCTGGGAAACCGCGCATTTTTTGCTCGTGTCATGTTCGGGGACACACTCCTTCAAAATGGCTCGACCAATTCTTATAAAATTTTTTTTGTATATTCGGTAGGTCTGAGTATCGATCGTTATCTATTTTTTATATATGGCGAAACAACTTTTGCCTATCGTCCAATCGACATGACGATACCTAGTCGAAATTATTGACATACTAGCTGACCCGGCAAAAGTTGTTTCGCCATATATAAAAAATAGATAACGATCGATACTCAGACCTACCGAATAAGCAAAAAAAAATTTATAAGAATCGGTCGAGCCATTTTGAAGGAGTGTGTCCCCGAACACCGAGTAGGATTGAAACAAGTCAGCGCCGAGTTTAACGACAGTTAAAATTGCGTCTGCATTTTCATCTCCTGTCGAATTTCACTTATATTTGATTCTGAGATCGTTTCATTTCGTATCTCGTTATTTTTTAACTTTATCATTCCTTATTGTGTTTTTAAATAAGACTTATTTCCGATTTTTCTTTAATAAAATCACGGACTTCTCAAAGGCTGTCTAATATTATGTACAGAGAGAGAGAGAGTATTGTAAAACTTTTTGCAAAATAAGTACCTACCTACAGATTGTAAGATTGTAATAAGTTCGTCTTTCGTACATCATTAATTAGTATAAGCAATATTGTTATATATTTTGCATGTTTTTGGTGTGAAATAAACTGTTATTGTATTGTGTTGTATGTAGTATAATTTTATTATTGTATTTCTGAAATATTTATTTTAAGTTCGCTGTGTATCATACGAAAAAAAAAGTAAAATTGACGAAGATAACATGAGGTTAGATGAAAATCAAACTATATTTTTACTTTGCTTTAGGACATAGCCACCTAAGGCAATAACTTACAGTTAGGAAAACAGCGAGTGATCCCAGTAACACGTTGTTTATAGAAACTTATTTTGACCTGACTACGACCTGTGTTACAAAAATATGTATAGAAATGTTTAGGAAATACTAATAATCTGAATAGAAACGTTTCGTTGAAATACATAAAAATTAATACTTAAAAAATCACTATCCGGAAGTTTTGTCGCTTTATACTGAGCGACAGAGACAAAACTTTCCAATAAGCTATCCGACACTATCAGTAGATTCTGAAAAAAATATAATTGTCACATTATTTACCTTACGTTACCGTAGTAATTTAATTTAATTTTGTAAATCATTTGCGTATACATAATACATTCATTGATAACCTTGAAAATATGCTCGAGTGAGCCAAAACTAATGGGCTATTATGTTAAAATTAATAGTTATTAAGATTAAATTTAATATAATTTAATTCTGTTGTTCAAAATTATGAATACATAGATAGCATTATAAATCAATTTATAGACAAAAACATATTTATGTAGGTATTCTGCATATTATATAGATCGCAAGAGCTCTGGGGGTCTAAAAAGGCCACTTTAGGTGTTTCATATTATGTTTCATATATTTTTTTCCATACAATAATCGTAAAATGGTAAAATGGCTACACGATTCCTCTGATTTCATCATATTAGAAAACATACATTTTGACAGTTTGCAATAGAAATGCGTATAATAGCGCACATAAATTAAGTGGCCTTTTTAGATCCCCTGATGGTTCATTGTTTCATCAGACTTGTGACGGACCAAATAGGGCCACGATCCTGAATCGCGCTATCGAAGTTTTCACAGTTCGGCGCCGTAATGTTATACTTTAAACGAGACGATATTGTATATATTATATTTAATCGGTATCTCGGCAACGGCTACAAGTATTACTATGAAATTTAGTATTCAAGGAGTTTTGGGGGAGAAAATCGATCTAGCGTATTATTCCTTAGAAACTGCGCATTTTTAAGCAATGTATGTTTTTTCTTTCGTCGTGCAACAATATGTCAATAATTTCAACTCTCTTACGTCAGTCTGATTGGCAGCTTGGTATGCCTACGTCAAATTTTTGCATTGTTTCGAAATTCGGAATGTGATGGGTTTGAATCCTGGTAGGTACCTAACATAAATATTTTTATGATTCCTATTTCCTTTTTTCATTTTTATTTATTAAAAACTCCGAGCAAAGCTCGTTCTCCCGGGTACTATTATTTAAACAAAGTACTCACTTTACTAATTACTACATAAATGTACTTTACCTAGGTACGTTACATTATTAGTTAATAAGCTTGATTGGCACCGACTCAAAATTACCTAAGTATTATACATTAGATTAAGAACTTAGTTATTATGGTTAAATAAAAAAGGTTTGTTATTTTTTTGCTTTTCACTTTTTTTCATGAATGCAGAACGACAGACAGAGGTAGCATAATAATATGAAATCAACGATTAACTTTAACAGGCGATGGTGAAATGGGCACTAAATATGACATTCCCAAAATTTTTAAATGTTGCTCAATTCAAAATTTATATTTTTTCAGTGGTTTAATTTTTTGTTAAAAACTTATTATATTATAATTTTTAGTTTGATAGTGCCATCTATGAGCGTCGAACGCTACTATGAATGGCATCTCATAGTATCAATAGATAAGCAGTATTTCCCCCCTTTTTCTCTCCGACGCAAACCGAAGAAATACGAAGACACGACTGCAATATATTGCAAGGAGTCGCGTCGGGTGCGGATGTGATGGCCGATATCGCATGTGTTATTGGACTTTTCCGCTACTTATTCCCGCCCACGACAGTGAGATATATTCCTATAGAAACGCACGTTATAAGAGCTCTGGGAAGACTAAAGTGTTGTGAACAGAAGGAGGTGACGAAAACTCCAGCTGCAAGACGCCATTCGCCGAAGCCGTAATTCGGTAAGCGTATCCCCTTTCACCTTTCCATTTCATCTTATTATTACTTCATATTCACCTGGCAACGCCATATACCTTCTGAAATACAGTCCACAAAAATATCGAAGAGAGATTATTCGCATCACGCCAGAGAAAGTTGGCCCGCGTGGCCATAGTGACTTTTAAGTTTGTTATTTACTGAAAATATATCAGGGCCATAAATCCTATCACGGCGGTGACACAGCAAAGCACACGCTTGAGGCTTGCCCTGCCTGGGTGGAGCAGCGCACGGTGCTTTGCGCTACTACCGGACTGGACATAAGCGTCCCGGCCTTAGTGACAGCTATGGTTCGGTCGAGGGAAGGTTTTAACGCAATTTCCACCTTCTGCGAGGAAGTCATCTCGCAGAAGGAGGTTGCAGAACGGGCTAGAGAAGCGGACATATCCGCGGACCCCATTCGCAGGAGACGCGGAGGGCGCAGGCGCGCCAATCACGAGCGCCAGCTCCCGTCCTAAACAGGACTCGGGTGACGGATTGGGGAACTCGCCGCCCATAGCACGAGTCTTTTCCGGTTGTAGAGCGCCCGGTTCCTCGGGCAGCTCTCCCGGAGTATGTGGCAGTTAGATCTGCCGCGCGGAGGTTCTGCTGCGCAAGCAGATGCCGCTAACTGGGCCGCTGCTGTTATCGCCTCAGGCGGGTCTGGCGGCCCAGCAGCATAGCGGAGGATGAGGCACCTTGGTTAGGGTATATATATATAGGGTTTCAGTGCGGTAGCCCCGAGTGTGATCCTCACCTCGCGCCCCGGGAGAGTCCCACATACCCCGGTGGCCATCCCCAGTCCGCCGGGGATCCATAAGGGCCTAAATCCTACTATCCTACTAATATTCTAAATGTGAAAGTTTGTGAGGATGGATGGATGCATGTTTTTATACTCTTTCACGCAAAAACTAGTAAACGGATTTCGATGAAATTTGGTATGGTAGTAGTTTAGACTCTAGATTAAAAGATAGGCTACTTTTTGTCCCGAAAAAGTACAGTGTTCCCGAGGGATACTATATTTTCACGGACGGAGCCGCGGGCAACAACTAGTATTATAAATGTTGAAAGTGTGCGAGGATAGATGGATGGATTCGAACTACTGAATTGATAACTACTTTGATAAAATTTGGTATGGTAGTAGTTTAAGTTCTAGATATTTTTTAACCGACTTCCAAAAAAGGAGGCGGTTATACGTTCGGCTGTATGTTTTTTTTGTCCGTTTAACAATAATTCCGCCGTCTGTTGACTGATTTTTAGAATTATCTTTTTGATGTAAAAGGTATACTTCGAAGGTTTTTTACCCGTTTTCACAAAAGTGGTGACTTGATGATGGGATCCAGAGCCGTTTATATTTGAACCTTTAAAACCATTTACCTATTTGAAAAAAAATTTTGTTGTTGTAAAAAGTATAATTCTAAATTGATCCTTTAGTCACGAAAGTGGAAACCTGATGGTGGGATCCATGAGGAATCGAGGGAACTCCTCAAAATTTATATGGACACATATAGTGATTTTGAGTTTTTGTGAAGTAACCCAAGCATATGCTACCAAAAAGTAAGATTTTGCACCAAGGTGGTATACCTGGATCCAAAAGTACTGAACAGAAATCCTAACTCCTTATAGATTCATGTTTTGGGGATTTCGGCGTTGCTTAAACAACTGCAAGCATAAGCCACTATGTCAATTAAAGTATTCATTATCATCACCACCATCATTACACCATAAATCATTACATAATGATGATATAAATAGGTACTTCTCATAATATTTTACACCGACACGAATATCTTTGAACATTACTCTGCCGTTTATGGACCGAATTCTTTTTTTGATGTATTGGGTATAATCTGAAATTGATCTCTTTGTCACCAAAGCAGAAATCTGATAACCCAAACATATGCTACCAAAAAGTAAGATTCTGCACCAAGGTATACCCTGGATCGAAAAGCAATGAACGGAACACCTCAGGCTTTAAAGATACGCGTTTGGATATTTCGACATTGTTTAAAGAACTGCAAGCATATGCCAGTATGTAACTTACAGTAATCATCATCATTATCTTATATACAATACCTAATGGGAGCTTGACGCGTATTTAATTATACATTCGATCGTTTATTTTAAACTTTCTTAAAATGTGTTAATAATAAATAATGTAACAAATATAACCATAAAGGGAAAAATTATTATTATTTTTAAACAAAAATTAAACCGACCTCAAGAGCACAAAAAACTATGAAATAAAGCTTATTTCGTAAGAATTATAAAAAAATTAAAAGGGGAATTATTTAAAAAATAAGTTTTAATTCATACCTTTGTGCATTTTTACTTTGGACATCGGTTTATTATCCCGAAAAAGTACAGGTGTTCCCGTGGGATGCTGTATTTACGCGGGCGGAGCCGCCGGTGACAGCTAGTAATATAATATATAGGATGTTACAGACGAGGCATGTCGAGGCAATAAGTGCCCACACTTAAACTGCCTCACTCTTAGGATGGTTTGGGCCAGTCGAGGTTGGAGATTTATCATCTTGAAATTTCGACATTTGCGATCCGCAGTATAATCAGTCCGGAATTGACAAAATCTGCTGAAATCAAGAAATCTAGTTTTGAAATCATTGATCAGGGCCGTCTTCATAACGATAAACGCTACAGAAACTAATTACGAAGTGTACGTATTCAAATAGGGATGGCGGTAAGTTAAATCGATATCACGATACATGTCATAACTTTATCGATACTAATAATTAAACCACAATTACATTTGAATGTCGATACTCCAGTTAATCTATCCCATAATTTATTTGACATAGTGATGTGGTGGTGGCCAACTGGAATGATGCCATAATTGCCGAATAACTGTACATTTACCGATACACTTTTACTATAGTAAGTTTAAAATCGATTCACGTTACAGAACAGTAAACTTTACGCCTACTTCGTTTTTACGATACGTTAAAATCGATATGCTCGCTATAAAATATTTAAGTGTTGGACTGGTGTTTTATCAATAGATTTGCACTGAAAATAACCAAAGCTGATGATAGCTTCAACACAATTATTATCATTAAGCCTTAGGGTCAATTCACAACGAAACGAAACGTTACGCAACGCGTCGCTGCATTTTTAAAAAAGCTAATCAACATTTAACTTTATTCATTACACTAGAAGATACACGTTTCATTGTAAGAGTTTGAATGTAAAGCTGCACAGCGCATGTGTAGTGTATGACTGATATCATATGAAACCTGTAAGTATCTTTTTGTGTAATGAATAAGGTTCAATTTCGAATAGCTATCTTTAAAATGCAGCACCGCGTCACGTATCATCGCGATGTGAATGGCATGAAATCTTAAGCCTTATAATTAGTCAGTAAATTTTATTAAATACAAAGGCCATAATATTTAACTTAATATAATTTCATCCTTGAAAATTTTGTAACTAAATTTTATCAAAAGTTCCGCAAAAGGAATAAATAGGACCCTTATAAGATCACTTTATTGTTCGACCGTCCGTTAGTCCGTCCGTCTGTATATCTGTCAAGATCCTTAATTTCGGGACCGAGGAGGTATTGAGTTGAAATTTAAGGAGTACTCTCTGCTCGTTTACCAGACATATTCGATACAAAATATTTATATTTTGATAATATTTTATACTTTGGTACCTAATTACTAACCAAAAAACCTGGGGAGTCTGCCAATAGTCAAGTTTATCTCTTGGATTCATGGTAGTTTTTGGTGGAAAGCTCCCAAAAATAAGAATCTTTGGCGTGGAGATAGTGAATATGTTATTAATAGTGCTTTGGCAAGTAAAATACTAAAACTGCATTAAACAAAAAGATGCTGCACACGTCAGGTTCGGACGGCGGACTGCGTTCCAAACCGTGTTGGGATCTGTGCGGTTTAGACTGCGAATCGAACTGTCGTATTAATTACGACAAAAATACGCGTCTTACATAATACGTCAAAATACGGTCGTATGACCGTATACGAACTATGGGAAATTCGCTATCATCGACATGCCACATCGGACTGTCGGCCATGCGCTTTTATACGCTCGGTTCGGAGCGCGGGTTGGAACGACGCGTGCTATTGCCTGCAGACAGAACTGTACGTGTGACGGACGCTATTGTGCTGTAGGAATTATTGTAGTAAATTAACTTGAGTTATTCCTTGCTAGTCCATAAGAGCTATTAGGTACTTTATTTCAACTATGAACTGTGTTACTTTTTGTATGTAACTAAGTATTCAAGCTGAATAAAATATGAAGTACATTATAAAATATACAAACCTTGTTTAGCAAACTAACTTTTGTAACATCAAGACTAATTACATGGAATTGTTATTACAGATACTTCCTGTAGCGCTAGCAAAAAAATGAAATAATCATAAAAATAGCAATCTAGTATACCCAATAGCGTATACCCTAGTGAGATAGTCACATAATAGTGACTATCTCACTATTATGTACCTACATAAGATTATATTTTTTAAAACTTAAGAAACAAAAACGATGTAGAGAAATAGTTATAGGAACTAATCATATTGTTTATTATCAAACGTTATGGCTGAACATAAAATATTGTATGAAGTATGTAGTTACATGTTTTTTTGCACTAAAATCTACTTCCGTACCATAAATAATAATGACAAAGTCAAACTAACATCAAATCATAATATAATATAATAATCTAGGAGTTCTCGCATTTTATTTGAAACATAAAATTCTTCTTGCTTTTGTACAATTTTTTTTCACCCTGTGTACGAATTCGCGCATAATAAATAATACAAGTTTTAAGTTTGACCTTTATAAGCATTCTTTTGCCACTTAGATGAAAAAAAAAGATGTAAATGTTGTGTAACGAAGTTGTATCTAATAAATGCACGGCAGTGTCGTTTAATAATCTGCGGTAGTGTGTTGTTGTAATTTTCATTAATTTATGTAATTTCTAAGCATTATAAAAAAATATTAGCCTTCTGAACACCTTCCTCCATATAAACTTTAACTGTGCCAAATATCATACTTCTCTGTTCGCACATCTTGTGCACTGCATTGAAAGTTTTCACTTCGCGTAATAATATAATATAATATGATGAAATAATGGTCTTGATGAAATTGTCAATATTATGCAAATACAGACCTACCAAGCACCTTAGCTTTTGCGAACCGTACCTAACTCGTGCATACAAATACATCGTAAAA
Source organism: Phengaris alcon alcon (assembly GCA_037179445.1). Taxonomy (NCBI): domain Eukaryota; kingdom Metazoa; phylum Arthropoda; class Insecta; order Lepidoptera; family Lycaenidae; genus Phengaris; species Phengaris alcon. The sequence continues at coordinate 416,540 of JAYRCH010000342.1, forward strand.
CCAAGTTTTCGGGGGATATACGTAACTGTATATCACCCGGGGGGCAGATCCAAAGATCTGACTATTCCGAACATATTAACTCGACTGGTGAGGCGTTTTGATGCAGATTACATTCTCAAGAGGGTTAAAAGTCAAGTCGGATTTATTTTAGCGGGAAACCTATTGTGTTTTCAATTTTGTCTAGACATAAGGTTAGGTTTTGTTTATGATTGAAACCTTAATGTTGACTTGACTATACATTTTTCTTTCAGTTAACTGAAACATATACATGTATACACTTTATTAACTGTACATTGTTACAACGAGAAGTGTAAGTAACTTAAAATTGTAGCCGGATATTTGTGGTTTAGCGAAGGGGTTTTAAAGTCAAATGGGATTTTATAGGGAAATGCTAGTAATATAGTAGTATATACATATATTTTAATACAAATGCATGTCCCAGGAATACATAAAAAACTTTATTCCATCGGCGTGATTCGACATAACGACAGAGGTCGATAATTAAATGTATCTATTAGAATAGCAATCCGTTGTTAAGTTAACAAAAATAATTATTACTATTATGTAAGCTTAATATTATAAGGCAATATGTCAGAGCTTAAATAATCTAACAGAAGCGGTACAGGGACCTCAAGAAACTAATGCATGACGATCCAATCGAAATACTGCATTTCTGTCTTCGATACTGATGCATGAAATATGCATCTGTAACGTTGAATGGTGATGTACTTTGTAAATATTATTACAGTATCGATATTTTGTACTCTATAATCTGTGTAAGTGATAAAATATTGTTGTATTTCATACGTACTTAGAGGGAGGTCGCCTTGTGGTCGGAATTCACCAGGTTATATAATTTTTATGATTGAACTTTACAAGCGTACTGCCTTTTAGGTAGAAAAAACATGTTCAAGTTGTGACAGATTGATAAACGTAAACGTGCCACAAAATTGTATCTATAAAACACACACTACGTGTGTTAATAGTCTAAGGTATTGTGTGTTGTTGTTATTATTTTTATTAATTTTATGTGTTTCTAGGCATGATTAAAAAAAATTGGCTTTCTGCACACCTTCCTCCACATAAACTTTAACTATGCCAAATATTATACTCCTCCGTTCGCATATTTCACGTATAACTGTACTGAAAGTTTTTGCTTCATGCAAAATTAATATAGCGATATTATTTATATTGCTTAGGTGAAAACACTAAGGCTTTTTAAGAGCTATCGTCTCGTAAGGGAATACCAGTCAATCTCTTTCATAACATAGCATCGACGGCTGCTGTGTGTGCGTCTGCTCTTTTTATTACTTAGTAAAATAACTATATTTTTTTATAAAAACTGTAACCCGACTACGTAAATTATATAGCCTATGTTATCTGGGCTATTATTGCAAATATATTGACACCTAATTTATTAAAATCGTATCAGCAGTTTGGGCACTACGGCAGACTGCCAAAATCATTACCCTTCTTTAATGAAACTTCAATCTTGAGTTTTGGTATTACATTTTTTATTTACCTAATATTTACTTCATTATAACACTGATTAATCGACACAACAGTATGTTAATATATCTACCGGGTAACATTAAATGTTTGCGGACACCAGTGCGTTCGTCTCTAGCGCCTCAGGTAGGTATCAGGTAGGGACTCCACTCCGACTGCCTATCTCCACTCACATTCTCACAGTACTCCACCGCTCATATCCCCACCACCCCAACCGGTGAAGGTGGCGGGATAAAAAGAAGCGGGAAAGCGGTGTTGCCAGATAAAAAAATTAAAATTATGACAAATAAAATACAATCATGACATTCGGCCATCCTGTAACGTGCATGCAACCTCGAAGATGTAGGCAGCCGGTAAGATTTATGGTTAAATAAATAATAAATAATAGTTGCACACTGAATGCTTATACATAAATATTTAGAAATAGTAGATAATGCATCTACAAAAATATATTTAAAGAAAAGTAGTTTGAATCAGATTTACATAAGAATGAAACGAAATGTAATTCAGTAATATAACAATTCAAATTTGGTTAACAATTTAATGATTTGAAATTAAATCATGACACTTCCTTTTGGTTTCACCGTAGTCCGGTATGATTCGTTCATAAAGTACACTTAAATAGTCTTACTTAGTTGGTATTATTGGTTGTTGGTTGGTTGGTTGGTACAAAAACACAAATAAATTAAAATTCGTAAATTATTTACAATTCAATATCAATTTTCCCGAGTAACAATTCGAGGATATGATAACGTTATGAAAAATAACATCTTAATCCCACTGAAAGTGGGCTATAACAAAAGGTAAAAAGGGTATTAAGTTGGGGCAAGCTTTTATCTCAATCTGTTTTAATTGCCACTCGCCATTCAAGACTTGGCGTATCTTTTTCTTGATTCCTGACAATACATTTTCAGTATACACTCGATTCAGTATGACAACTTTATTAATAATACTATGTACTTCGTTATATTTAGTTTTTTTTATATAAATTAATAGCACATTTTTTAGTTCTACTCTCTTTTGTTAAATCTATCCTTAAGCGCTTACGGTCCAGCCTGAAAGTCCAGCAGCCGGCCAATAGTGCTAATTATTAATATTTTTGCCTACTACAAGTCCGCGGCGCTGAATTTACAGGCTGCACCGTGTAGTATAACCCTCACTAATAATATATCTACGCTAATATTGTAAGGAGGACAGATTAGTTTTTTGTTTCTAAGTTTGTTTGCTCTGAATAGGCTTCGAAACTACTGGACCGATTTTGATGAAATTTGGTACAGATATACCAGTAGACCACAGGGTAGGACATAGGCTACTTTTGGTCGTTGCAAAATATACGGTTCCCACGGGATTTCCTTTTGCGCGCACGAATTCTCGGGTAACATCTATGTAAAATATTATTATTGTGCTAATGTGTAGAAAACATTGAATTCTAACAATATCTCCCTATATATAAAATCTATAGGGAGATATGGTTAGAATATCTCCCGGCAATAGAAACGAACTTCGAGAAGACCTACGCTCTACGATCACAAAACGATATTTACATAATAATTATAATATTATGTACTCATAATGCAAGGAAATAAATCAAAAATTTCTTTTATGAGGCTTCGACAGTATTCGAAGCCTCATATAAAGCAAACAAAATAATATCGATTTTCCGATACAAGATTTATAAAACATACATCAATTTCTAGTTAACGTAGTTTGTTTTGCATAATGTGCCTCGACATTAAGCATGGAAGTAACGGGCTTGTTACATCGTTAGACGCAGAACGAGACAACTTTGATCCTCGCCTTACCCTCCTGTTTTCTATATCATAGTTTCTTATGCAGTGACTACCAAAGAAAATCTTATATATTCTGAGTTGAGTAGAGTTCTAACATAGAAGTATGTCATAAAGGGTTTTTAATATGCTATTTTCTAACTTTTGTTCACAATTTTTTAATAATTTACTTGCATGTTTTCTTTGACAACAATATTTAAAATAATACTAGTGTATATTATAAAGTAAGGGCCTATAATATAGTTTTTTTTTATAGAATGGTAGGAACAATAAAAAATTTATCGATATATTTTTATGTAAAGGGACACATCCTTATTCGTAGCATTGAGATCTTGTTAAGCTTTGTAGAAACAATACAGAGGATAGGCGACCCGCAAATGTATATAAATAATTTTGTTTATGCCATCTGATCATCTAATATGTCACGAGGAAATATATTTTATTACTTTGAGATGTAACATACTTTTATAGAACGAAGCAGATACGTTTTATTGTATCATTCCTCAAATCTTTTTTAACCTAAAAATAATGACGAGGGTAGAAATCTGGGGGTTGAACATTTAAAGTTTTATAAAATCATATTTTTAAGACATGACAAACGTAGACAAATAATTATATCAGAATGTGCGTGTTTTAAAAAAGGACAAAGCACTTGATAAAAAATGTACTCCACGACTCTACTTTATGGCTAAAAACTTATTGGAAGAGAGTACCCTTTAGAATGTATTTTATATGAGATAAGGCAAATCCGTATTACACAAAGATACGTGACTGCAATTACAGGAGATAAGGGGTGTTCCGCTTTTACAGTTTTTAATTAAACCGCGGCACGTAGAATCGTGATGAAAGTTCATAGCGAGTGCTTTAGTTACAACTATTTTTTGTACAACAAATGCTAATCATGCTCAGGTCTTGTTATCACGTAATATATTATATTAGAATTTATTTCTTTATTATAAATAGATAAAGAAAAAGTTTCACTTTTAGTGGGCTACTTATACTATACAGGTAGATATAATATTACATGCTTTATATATTAGAATATTAATACACGGTGGATGCGATTTCACTGTAAAATTATGAAAATCTTTGTTTCATGTATTTCAATGCTAGGTTAGAAATGTCAATTAGTGTCATGTTATTAAAATAACACATTATTACACCTACTTAATATGATTTCACAGAAACTACTTAGCTCTATTTACAATTTTAAGTGTCAAGTAAAAGCGAGCGGGGTGAATCCGATCTGAAAACCCATTACCGTATTGGGCCTCAGAAAATGCACATCGAGCTAGTGAGAGCATAAAACCTTGGAATAAAACTGCCTTTGCTTAGTTCTTCATACATTTACTAATAATCCCCTTAATAATAAAAGTATTTACAGAATGGATAAGCTATACGATGTTTTGCCACTGCCTTGTTAATACATTTACGAAACGGCAATTTTTGTTTACAAACTTGCATATTTGTTTCCTAAAAATAAGGAATATAAATATAGAGGTAGAAAAGGAGACCAATGATATATTCCTGAACAAAAGCTTACAAACGTTTTCAAAAAATGCATACTGTATGGATATTCGCGTACCTATATAATTCATCATTTAAATTTTGACATTTATTAATTTTCAATATTTACTCAACAAACTTTTGACGGATACAGACATTTTATTTAATTATTATTATTTAATTATTTTTTATTTTATTAATTAATTAATGTTCATAAATTAATCTTAACTTTACTATAATTTGTTCTAAATTTGATGTGAATCATTAGCTATATTAAATTTAATTTCACAAAACATTTGCACGTCAAGATAAACCCGACAAAATATGAGTGTCATTTAACATTATATACCTACCATCTTATTGTACTATATTTTTGCAAATAAAATATTCTTCTTCTTATTTGTCCTTGTCTGTCCAGCGACTTTCCACACGTATCAGACGAGGACAAAACATTATATAGCTTGTCAATTGTATAAATATTTTTATTAGTAAGAGAGTTTGTTTATAATCATTGTATATTGTGTAGTACTTAGGTAATAATAAAACAATATTATATTCTTGAAGAATTCCTGGATTGTCAAGCGGTGAGCGAGCTGAGTGATACTGATAAATTATAGCTAAAGAATTGTGTCATTTGTAAAATACTTTTCACTTTACTCATGACGGTAGGTACATTCTATTTCTAAGTTTTCATCCAAAATTAAATTTCATCTGCTAGTAGTGACATTTATTATTAAAAAGATAGGCTTTGATAAAAATTAAATTCGAGATGCAGGAAAAACAATTCCCGCTGGAAATGGGTTCGGTAAGAGATAAATTTGCAGATAACAACCCTCCCGCTGCCTTGGCAAATTAATAGCGACGAAGTCTGCTGACTGGGTTTTTTCAATGAGACTTAGCGCATACTACTGAAAATCTAGACTTTTTTTAAATAATAATATACTTGTAAAAAAAAATAATATTATTTAATATTTATTGACGTCTATATTTCACATTTATTTTCAAATTTCAAAGCCCTCTAGCTCGCTTTGACTGTAAGTAAACAACTTATCATCAATCAAAGTGATGATTATTACCATCATCATCATCATCATTATCATAGAGATAGTAAAATCGTAACAGTTCACTGTCTGTACTTGAAGATATATTATATAAGAAAAGGGGGGCTTTATGAACCCAAAACAATTATTTTTAGAATTTTTGTTTTATTGTCCGTACGTTTGTATGAGCTAAGTCGTGAAAAACATATATATATATATATATATATATATATATAGTGACCTAATAGTATGATATTGATGTTTATATTTATTTCATTTTATTTTTGAGCATATAATAAGTATATTTTATAACTTAGGTTCAATTTACACTTTGGTGTAAACAAAATGTGGTGTAAACAATGTAAACAAAACAATGCGAGACGCAGCGCTGCATTTTATGATAGCTATTCAAAATTGAAGTTTATTCATTATATAAGAAGATACACGTTTCATTGTAAGAGTTCGAATGACAAGTTGCACAGCGCTACACAGCGCATGTGCCGTGTATGACTGATGTCATATGAGACGTGTTCTTTAAGTGTAGTGAATAAAGTTAAATGTTGAATAGCTATCTTAAGATATCGTTGCATTAGGGCCAGTTCATAAACTGGCCCTGATAGCTAGCGCTACGTAAAAGCTACGCGCTTTATAGCACTACGTAGGAGCTACGCCTTACTAGCGCTACGTAGAAGCTACGCACCTACTAGCATTACATAGAAGCTACGTGCTTACTAGCGCTATGTAAAAGGTACGCGCTTATTAGTGCTACGTAAAAGCTACGCGTTTACTAGCGCTACGTAAATAATGCGCTTGTATACGAGCCCATGTAGTGCTAAGTACTTCTTACGATTTACGCTAGAATAGTTATAACCAACCAAAAAACATACTACTGTATTATATACTTAATCAAATAAAATAATAATCTGACAAACAAACTTACTGACTCTATATTTCCACTATTCATTGGATTTAAGGGGGATATAAAATGATGAATGAATGAACAATCGTTTTTCGGTATATTTTCATCACCGAGTTTTTTTGTAAAGAGTACTAACTAGCCTATGTTCTGTTACTTTAATTCAAGCTGATAACTGTTTTAAAAGCTTTTTGTTTGCCAAAAGTTTGTACAATTTTGATTGAAAAGTATTGTATACTACTTTTAACTTATATTATTATTGGTTTTTAGTTTTCTAATACAGTATACTTAATACAGTATACATAATTATAATGAAGCTCACTCCTTTTTTACGTATCATTTTATAAGAACTGAAAACTCAAATACATTTCCCAGTGTAACATGAGACATCACTTGTAACCTAAAATAGGTCAGTACTCAATTTAAATAAGTGTCTATCACAGCCGTTTCATTACTTGAAACGCCATAACTCCACTGTTGAACTTTAAGCCAGGAATAAGCATTCGATTTTATTATTAAATTCGAAGTGTGTAGTCGTCCACTAAGCGGATTTATAAGTAAAAATTATTCCACTTAACGAACGAATGAAAATTTTCAGTCGTCCACTGAAGTAATGATTTTATTCGACCGTTAAGCGGACGGCTCGCACGGTCCTATTAAATTCACCCTTAGATGAAAACTGTATTTCGATCAGAGTGCTCAGCTCAGTGTAGGTTTTTTTTTTCGTATTCGATCGTGACCGCGTTTGGCGTTTACTAGGAATTTGTATGTGATTGACCTATTTGTCGCGATTACAACTAGGTGGCGCTGTACAAACTACATACAAATTCCTAGTAAACGCCAAACGCACTCACGATCGAATGCGAAAAGAAAAGCTCAAACTTAGCTCTCTGATAATGATTTCTTTTTGGATTGTGTTGCTTTCAACTTACCTTTAAACTATTTCTAAACAGAGCTAAGAAGTGTTAAATAATTTCTCTTCAATAATAATTAATAACACATTAAAATATTTGGTAATAGTTCGAATATAATATACCGTCCTACTTGTTTAATGAAATGTCGGTAAAACTGGACATTTTAGAATCGTGACTTTGTTATCATAAAGTTACAGTAATGTTATTTCTTCATTTTAATAATTCATTGCTTGTTGAAACATTCTATTTTCAGAGATTTCAGTGAAACTTTGCTGTAGCATATTTTATTCCGTTGCTAACAGCCAAATCAATATTGAATGCTCAATAGCTCATTTATGTATGCAAGCTATATTCAGAATTGCCGGAGTTCACCTTCGGATTACTTAAAGTTGACATTTGTTTGGCAAACAGCGGCAGGAATAGGCTGTTTTATTTTGATATTCCATCCAACTTGAAACTAAATTTTAAAGTCGTGAATTTTTAAGCAATGTATGCAAGATATTATTTTTTTACTATTCGCATATAAAATTATGCGAAAAATAAACTTTTAACAAATTAAAATTTTAACTGCTACTCTGAAATAAATTATATTTGGATGCGTTAATTCATGATCAATAAATTAAAGTTGTGCCACATACTTACTTTGTGCATATTAAAATTAAAAATTCTTAAAATATTATTGTTGATTTTCCACATGGTTTATTAAAAATAAAGAACAAATTAAACCCATATTTGAGCTTCAAACTCGTTCGTCTTCACATTTAAAAGCGCTACCTCGAAAAAATAAAATACCCATAAAATTACGTAAAAGTAACTAATATGCTTCTACTTTCTCTTTCAAACGATGATAAATTATGGACTCTGTGACGCAGAATAATACCCAATATCACGGTTATCTACTTTACCATTTATCCGTTTAGTCTACATTGGACATTATGTAATAGAGACTAGGATATTCAGGTATCATAAGATATATTATATTATGGATTATTCTATGAAATATAATAAAAGTTTTTAGTACTACCCTTTTAGTTATGTAGCTTTATAACCTAAAACTGCATTCCACTAATCTGTAGACTAACGGCTAAAGTGCTAAAGTGCATAGCGGCAACTAAATCTATTGAACGTGTATCGAGCAGCTAAATGATTGTGTACGTGCTGTGTATTCACCAAAACGGTTCCCAAAGCATGACAAAGCGTTCCTATCTCCCTTCAAATCGGAAAATTGATCGACGGGCAAGCGATAGAACCAAAAAATCCACCATTTAAAACAAGTCATCAGAACTCAGAGACTTGAAGATTCAGTCCAAACAAATCACTTTCATAAACGTCTTACTTTTCTTCAAAGCAACAAAAACAATTTGGGTGAGAAGCATTTTCCATTCCATCCCTATATTAAAGTCGATAGTAATTCGATTATCGAATTCATAATACCAATTCAGAAGTTCATCCACGAAAGAAATAGAATGGACTAATTGTGTCTCTCACCGACTTTTTCTACTGGTGTCTCAATTCAGATTCCCTCTGGAAATTAAATCCATATCAAAGCAATAAAGCTCGCTCGTCAATCAGCAGCCTAAAGGAATGATAGTAAAATGAATCTGTGATTGGTTAATACCAGCGTTTGCAGAATGCAGTAACGATTTGCACCTTGAAAAGCATGTGCGAGTGCTTCAACCAGCCGTGGATTTTATGTGGCTACGGGGACTTCACATTGCCAGCTATTATACCACGTGTTTTATTGACTGTAAAATCTTTATTTCAATTTGATCCTTAATTTTTTTTATAAACTTTAACAGCTTTTATCAATGTACGTTTTAAAAGTTTTGCAAACGACTTGCCTTTAATATTCATTACCATTCAATTTTCTACCATTCATTTCGTAACTTCACCCGTTTTCTTACAAACCATTATAATAATAACATTCAAAGGAACTTTCAAAATTATTCTTATATTACTTTTGTCTTAATTGTTTTAACCCGTAGGTGTTAAAACACCAAGAATCTTTTATATTCTGAATCAAGATTGTGCAGTCAAGATTGGCGCGGTGGTGCGGAACGACAAACTAGCCCACCGTTCTAACGTAGGTGACCGTGTCTCCAGTGGCCTCTGTAAACGCACGCCGCAGCCGAGCGCGGCGGGTCTGCGACAGGGTTTGTGGGCACAGTAGCAGCCCCTGTTGGTAAAACATTCAAATCAAAGACGATTTGATCCGAGAACCTTTTATGTGAAGGGCCTAGTCACACTTGGAAGTAGGAATTAAAATTTACTAACGCTTATTAGTAAGTAATATGAGTTGTGTTAGAACGAATCCAATGCAGAGCTCCGCACTTAATTAGTAACTTTTTAAATTGTGCAAGTGCAATGCAAAATATTTAAGAATATTTATAAAGATGTTTTTAACACGAAGTGTTAGTAAATCCAAGGAAAGTGAAATTTTTTAATTTCCTAAACATACGAGAAACTGTAGTAGATACACGTTTTAAGTAAATAATAAGTAATCTAAGGTAAGAATTAGTTAATAAAGACATTGGATGTTTATGGCCCGATGTTATTAGATTGTATTATTTTAATTGACATTTCATTTCCCGTAATTATTATAATTCAGATCCATGAAGACGTGGATATAATCAACATATTGTTGACCATATTTTGTATGAATATCCGTTGAAATGAGATATTATATAAGAGAATTTACTCCACCTCCTGCAGATATGGATCCTATGCTGTTGTAATCTAAGTGCTTATATACACTCATATCTAACCTAATTTTATCTTTGGTCACGGTAGCAAATTTCCAATGTCCAAAGTTTTATACGCCTACTTTTAGCTTTACTTTTAACATGATATTTAAAGTCTAGAATAACTAACTTCAGAAGAGTTCGACAAGTTGGTACACAGCACTTACACACCGAAGCAACTGACGTAATCTACGTTAGCCCTCAAATTTACAAATTAAGTATGAAATAACACGAAACAACTTCACTACTAATAACAATTAATTATATACATTTCATTACGAAATAACATCATAATTAACGGGGTATTCTGTTTATAATAAACATAAAACATATGTACATTAAATGTTATGGGCTGAACGAAATATTCTTAACTATGTGCATATTGTAGGAGTTCCGCTTGAATTTTTGGATGACATTTAGTCTTGGTGGAGAACAGCCATGGACCTAAATATTTAATGATAGAAATGTACTTATAATAAATAATTCGATGCACTATATTAAAACATAAAAGGATATTTACAGAACGTAACGTAAATGAAGACATATTTTACAAGATGTAAATTCTTTAAGAACATAGCAATTAGTTTTAGATTGATGATACAAAGGTACAATAATTTATATTTATTGCGCAAATAAATTTTGGTAATATCAGCTAGATTCGTCTTCCACAACTTTGTTACAGCAATTTAGGCAATTATACAGCAGTTTTACTTTGGCAATCCACTTAGTGTAGTAATTAAGTTTTTCAGTGAGCCTTTTTGCTTTGCGTGTTCGGAAATCGACATTTTACTCTTTTAAGCGTCGATGCATTTTCGCATCGTTCAACTTGCCGTTTTTATAAAATTTTATTTATAAGTTGTAGGTTCTTTCAACATAAATCTAGATTTACCTTAAGCTGTTGTTTTAATAAATTTGTTTTTTATTACAACGCCATCTAGCGATTGTGAGACTTACCTGTTTGAAGGGTCGCATTCCGCCATTTATTCGTAGCGAGTCCGCTGCAATTCCAGCGATGCCATCGCCTGGTTCTCGGAGCTGCCGCAGGGAGGCGCTGGGGTGGTGGTGTCCATGATGACAGTGCGCCGCGCATGCGCTAGACTCTGGCTGCGAGCTCTGGCGGATAATCCTCGAACTAGTTGCAGGCAGCAGTAGAGCCGGGGGCTGGATGGCCGGACACGTGCTCACGGCATGAAGCGAGCTACACCCACAAGGGTAATGCACGGCTGAACGAACGCTCTCTCGAGACGCAGAGCGCGCTAGTTGTATCGCCGACACAGGCGCCGTCGACTGCCTCCGCTCGCAGATGCGACATCTCACATATGGATGCGGAACTAATTGACACGTGACTGATCCCCTGTGCGAACAGGTGGCGACGGGGGACATTAGCGAATGTGGTCTGTCAGCGGGCTCCCTACATTGCATTTCAATGTCTGGCACACTACGGGTAGTCCCTTCCTCGATTCTGATGGACGCGGCGCTCTCCTCGCTCCCCGGACCTCCGGATAATTGAGGTCGTAAATGGGTAGTGCAGTCTTGTCTCTGTAATACGGGTTTGACAGTTCGGTTCTCTGTGGGCACGATGACAGTGACGGATGGCCCGGAGACGAGTAGACTGGCGGTTTCATCGCTACTGCCATATCCGGAGTTGGTGATGGCCTCAGTGCTGTCCGTCGTCGGTACCGACATCTTGATCTGCAAAAACAAAATCTCATTAATATAAATATATATTAATAATTAATGTGGATGACTTGAATTTATCGTTAGATGGCTTCCAATTAAAATGGACAAGTAAATAAATAAATTATTCGTTTATTCATCCATGTATTTATGTACAAGTCTCATCTGGCATGGGCCCGGGGGCGATTGAAATTTCACACTACATGAGTTCAGTAACGTGAGACACGTAATGAATATATATTTTTTTAACTTTTATAATATTTTTGTGATATATTACGACGTTTTGATATTTTGCGACTATTATTCTCAAAAATAAATGAGGAAACGAGCTACATTATTTTCGTTTTGAAATGTAGGTAGTTCCAAATGTCTTAATTGCCCAGAATAAGTACCGTTTGATTAACGTTTATGTGCAAAATTTTTATGATAGATTTTTCGAAACGTTAGGTTCAGCACTCAGCTCATACCGATATGAAACGACACACAACGTGGGGTTTCATTTTTAACCAACTTTCAAAAAAAGGAGGCGGTTATACGCTGGGGTATGTCTATACCTATATTACCGCCGTCTATGGACCGATTTTCAAAATTTTATTTATGATGTAGTGTATAATCCTAAATTGGTCCTTTTGACATCGAAGTGGTGATCTGATGATGGGATCCATAAGGAATCGAGGGAAGTTTTCGAAATTCATATAGACACATATGGTGATTTCGACTTTCTCTGAAGTAGTTTAAGCATATGCTACCAAAAAATAAGATTTTGCTCCAAGGTATACCCTGAACCCAAAAGTGCTGAACAGAACTCCTGACTCCTTATAGATACATGTTTGGGGATTTCGGCGTTGTTTAAAGAACTGCAAGCTTATGCCACTATGCCAATTAGAGTAATCATCATCATCACCACCATCATCACACCATACATCATCACATTATGATGATATAAAAGGTACTTCTCATAGTATTTTACACCGACACGGATATCTTTGAACATTACTCTGCCGTTTATGGACGTATTTGTAAAATTCTTTTGTTGTTGTACAGGGTATAATTCTAAATTAGTCCTTTAGTCACTAAAGTGGAAACTTGATGATGGGATCCATGAGGAATCGAGGGAACTCCTCGATATTTATATTTATACACATAAAAGTCAAAGTCACTAACCCGTGTATAAACATAATTATGCTTGTGTTTCTTCAGAAAAAGTCAAAACCCCTTACTAATAAAAAGATTTACATTATCACACATATCAGGATCAGTTAATAATACATATCTGTCCATTGGTAAAGCCAAACAATTGTCTTTAGGAATCATAACTATTACAATTATATTATGTGTGATAATGTTCTAAAATTCCTCAAATATTTTAATTTCTACGGTTTAATTTAAATAATGTAATAGTGGTCACTGATAACCTATGTAGTTCCAAGCGACCTTAAATAAAGGAAAAATTCGGTTGTCTGTAAAGTCGGTTTACTGACGATAGTTGAACGTGACAACGCCTCAGAGCGAGGTAACGCCGCATAGCGAGGTAACGCCGCATGAGTCATGTTTTTTGTGCGTGCAGCCAGCTCCATCGAATTATAAGACGTTGACACGTCAAAAAAAAAAAAAAGATTTACAAAACGGATAACATAATAAACGTTGCCTTCTTTGTTTGATGCGTTGGAAAAGTCACTTAACACTTTTTCTTTTTATTAAGAAACACAAGCATAATTATGCTAGCAAAAAATAATATTTTGCACCAATATATACCCTGAATCTAAAAGCACTGAACAGAACTCCTCAGTCTTTAAATATACGCGTTTGGAAATTTCGGAAATGTTTAAAGAACTGCAAGCATATGCCACTATTTAATTTACAGTAATCATCATCGTCATCTTATTTACAATACGTAATGGAAGCTAGGGGCGTATTCAATTAAACATTCGATCGTTTATTTTAAACGATCTTAACATGTATTAATAATAATTTAACAAATATCACTAAAAAGGGAAAAATTGTTATTTTTAAACAAAAAATTAAATCGACTTCCAAAGTAAAAATACACAAAAAAGTATAAAATAAATCTTATTTTCTAAATTCGGCTAAAATTTTATCTATTTCTCTACTTAGTCTTCTTAATTTTAAAGTCGGTAATTTGAAAATTTCAACGTGCAGCAAATTTGAACGTGACTTCTATAAAATATTGTTTGGGCTGGTACCGACTTCAAAAATAATAAAATTGAGTAGAGAAATAGTTAAAATTTTAGCCAAATTCGGCTAAAGGGAAATAAGATTTATTTCATACTTTTTTGTGTATTTTTACTTTTATAAATAGTGATTTAAAATTGAACTTTATTTAGTGCACAGGAAGATATACACGTTTCATTACAAGAGCGGCGCGGCGCCGCGCTATTAGCGGCCTGGTATGATATGCGAACTCTTGCAATGAGGATCAGTCATATTTTTTGCGGGGTATGCAGACTTATGCCGACAAAAAACACAGTAAATACTGTAAAGAAATTATTAGCTTCAGTGCAACTATGTTATTTTAAAAGTGCAGCATATATAGTATGTAGCTACCTATTACGTAGGGTCGTCGTCGATATTTTATGACTTCTATAAAAGATCATAAATATAATATTTTACAATAATACAAACATAAAGTCGCTACCATAAAATATTAAGTGCTAGTGCAGCTGGCAGCTTCGTAATAAAACTTGATGTCGTTCTGTTTGTTTATTGTGCGCTTATAAAATAACAGTCTGGTGTAACTCAGACAATCTACCAGCTCTAGTAGATTTAAAAAAACAAATAGGAATCACTTAAATATTTTACCGGGGTTCAAACCCACAACATTCCGAAATTTCTAACAAAGCAAAAATTATGCATACGTAAACCAAACTGCGAAACTGGACTGACATAATATTATAGTCGAAATTATTTATAATATATTGTATATTATTAATATAGTTTATTGCAAGGCAAAAGAAAAAACACATATAAGCTAGATCGATTTTTCTCCCCCAAAACTGCCTGCATACTTAATTTCATGATAATACTCACAGCCGATTTTGAGAAACCGATTACATAATATATACAAGATTGTCTCGCTTAAAGTATAAGATAGTCTTAAAACATTTGTTTTATGGATCTTAAAAGGAAAGCTTTATGTGCTGTTTATGTTTTGGACATTCAAGAACAATTCATTATTATTATTGTGCTTCTTAACATCGATAGGTTAGGTTAGTTAGCCTGCGAGTCTGAGAAGACTAAGCCCTCGTTCTCACGAGCGTTTTTTCCCGACGACCTCGTGGGAACGTTGGCTTGCAATCTTTGTACCGTTTGTCCATTCACTGTTCGCCAGCGTAGTGGACCACCAAGTAATCCTCCTCAAATTAACTACCTGCATGCTTTAGCAGTGATGACGTTCATCATTATCATCAGTGATCAGCTTCGTCCCATTTTCAAACCCACCAACGTCAAATTGCTAGGGTTCTGGTGTTTCCGCAATAGGAGTAAGGTCCACTACTGTTGCGGCTACACCGGAATGGAGCGCGCGAGGTCTGCGCGAGCGCCTTATTCGCTAGCCCACATTGCGCGGCGTTAGTACCCTTACTATTATAAATGTGAAAACTTGTGAGCATGGATGGATGGATGTTTGTAACTCTTTCACGTGAAAACTAATAAACGGATTTCGACAAAATTTTGTATGGTAATAGTTTAGGCTTAGGCTTTAGTTTTTATCATCAAAAAATAAGCTACTTTTTATCCCGAAATAGTACAGTCTTCCCGTGGGTACCCGATACTATATTATTCACGGGGGAGACGCCGAGGGAAAAGCTAGTACTCTACATAAACATTCCATTATTGTTGACGTATTGGACCAGACTAACACAATCTCTGTAATATAGTTCACATTATAGTAATTTATTTGTACCAAGTCCTTTTCATGTCTGTGAGCATACAGCTCACAGACATGAAAATGGATCACGCTAGACAACGTTATCAATTAATCTTAACATGTAAAATTTTAAATGTGTGATAAATTACAAACAAATTTTAAGCGTGGAAGCGGCATTTGGATTCCGAAAGTCCTCGAAGAATCATAAATTGGACTCGTTGAAAATCATAAAGTTAACCTTTTTGATTTTGCTTATATTACTGAAGGCAGCTGTTTACTCATTTTGTTATAATATCAAGGCTTTCATAAATAAAATTTCGGAGACGAATGAAATTTATGAATAGAAGTTATACAGTTTGTAAGTAATATTACATTACTTAGAAGCTCCGGATAGTTTAAAGCGCAGTTATTATTAGATTACGATTGCGACGTTTTTAAAATAGCGATTCAAAATTGAACTTTATTCATTACACAAGAAGGTCCACGTTAAATTGCAACAGTTCGAATGTCAAACTGCACCACTCAGCATAGCGCGGCGCCACTCTTGCAATGAAACGTGTATCTTCTTGTGTGCTGAACAAAGCTCATTTTTGAATCACTATTTGCTGCACAATCTTGTAATAAATGTCAGATAGCTTATTTGCATGTTCTATCTCTGTCGCTCAGTATAAAGTAGGCTGCGACAAAACATCCTAATAAGTTATTCGACACATAAAACTATGGACGCTTTCACACCACATCAATGGGCCCGTGGTAAGTTCTCGAAGAACTTGTGTTACGGGTAGCAGACAACGGAAATATACCTATTTAATACTTTATACAATAAATATTAAATATATTTAAGATTTTTTTATACACATATTTAATACACATCCATGACCCAGGAACACAAAAAACTTTTTTTTGTTCCCTGACGGGATGCCAACCCGCGACCACCGGCTTGAGCGCCAACGCGCTAAACACATGTTTGTTTGTTCCACTGCACCGTAGCGTCTAAATTACTGATCCCATTTTAATTAATGAGGTGTCAATAGCTATTATTACTAATAACAGCCCGGATAAAATATACCGAGAATTGACGTTGTCGGGTTATATTTTTGATAAAAATATTATTCTGCTAGCAATGAGTTGCAATGTGATTGAATGATTGTACCTATTTCGCAGTTACACATAGTGGAATAGGTAATGAAATTCGTGAATAATATATTACGTCTATAACCTGGTATTATGGTCTGTCGTGAAACACAAAACACAGCACCGCACACATATAGTAATTGAAACACTTATTTTGTAATACAATTTTGAGACCAGTAAATTCCTTCGTAATAAAAATCGTGGGAACTTTCAAAATCTGTGTCAGTAAAATTATAATTTTTAATGTAATGATTAAAATAATCAATATACTTACTTTACTTACTGATTTATATAAAATTTCAATAATAACTTAAAGACTTTTATGTTAATTTACCTGTATATTACAATTATTAAATGTAAGACGCCTGTGGTCCAGTATTTAATAGCTTGTGTCTCGACTCCGGAGGTCATGGATCCGATCCTCGTGTTGGAACAACAAAAAATGTTTTTTTCAAGTCTAATTATGACAATGCAGGCTGATCACCTGATTGTCTGACAAGAGAGATGCATCACATCACCCATGCATCAGATGGGCATGTAAATTAGGTATAGTCGGTCCTGCGCCTGATCTCCTGTCAGTCATGTTAGTCATCCGTCCCACTAGGTTCGGAGAGTTTAAGAGAGAGTGCTCTTTTATATTGTGAACACACTTGGGCTCTATAAAATTACTCCTGCGTAGCTGGACTGGTTTCAATGAAATCGGCCACTGTCACAACTCGGTGTGGGGAGCTCTTTTGTTTACAATAAATTCGCCTATCTCCGCATGACCCTAAGTTTGGCTGGTAGGAAATGTTGTTTCACAGTAAAAAAGTTATTTTCAATATTTTAAATTCAGTTTCCTTCTAAATATAACAAGATCAATTTTATAGTTAGGTACATAAGGTGTGATGTTGAGTTTGGGTTACAAAAGATTACTCTCCTAATTAAATTTCGTAACTTGAATACCTCTTAGTGAGTAAATTTTAAATAAAAGAAGCATTAATAATAATCAACGCCTTTTTTTGTTTAATTAACACTCACCTAGAAGGCCGTGAAGATATTGAGCAAAATACTTCTTAGCAAGCTTTATTATACGTAATAAAATTCGTATAAGTTTTATATAATTGAGTCAGCTTTGTTAAATTAACTACAACAACTTCCTTCACTTAATAATATTGTTACTGTTATTAAAAGAGATTTCAGTAAATAGTATTTAAGGGACTTTCGATAATATTCATATTATTAAGTGAACAATTTTTTCTCTTGTATTAACTATAAGTCACTATCTTGGAAATGAAGAGAGATTTCCTATTTGAGAGAATGAAAGACTTAATCATTATGGTATAATATAATGGACATATTTCGATAAAGTAGATAAGTAGTAGCTTTTTTTCCAATGTACACCGGTGGTGGAAAGATAGTGGGGGACATCGGGAATAGATGATATAATATTGTATTACCTTTGATATATTATGATTATTTATCTTCTTACATATAACCTCCTCCTGTATATTGGAAGTCGCTTGATATAAATGAAATGAATGGATTGCAATTCCAATGTTTCAATTCCAATTCGCGAAAACTCGAGAACGGCGGAACCGATTTGGATAATTTTGTTCTTGAAATAATTGTGGAAGTTCAGGGAAGGTTCAAACGGTGAGAAATGTTAGAGGTGTAGTTATTTATTTCTTTCAGGTCATAGTTAAGACAGAAAAACGTGTATCGGGAAAGCTGCTAGATTGAGTTAATTATTATATCAAAAGCTTTTGTGCACGACGTCTTTCGTGAAGAATGAAAATTTATTAGTCCCATTAACAATAATAATATCTATAGACGCTTTTACACCACGTTAATATGGTCCCGTGGTAAGTTCTCGAAGAACTTGTGTTACGGGTACCAGATATTTCCATTAAATATAATTAATTATTTTTATACCATACGCATATTTAAGCTTTTTGTTATATAATACACACATTTAATACACATCCATGACACAGGAGCACAGAAATTTTTTTGTTCCCTGGTGGGTTTGGAACCCGCGACCTCCGGCTTGAGCGCCAAATCGTTAACCAGTGAGCCACAGAGGTCGTCAACCATATCCAGGAAATATAAAAAATGCTTATTAAAGTTATGGTCGTGTGACTTAAGAACCTCTTAACATTAAGGCATAATGTGCTCTCTTAGTGATACTGCTAAGCAGAGACAGGGACAACCTCTGATTAAAGGAGCCTTATTAATATTTAGAAAGTGTTTTAGAATTAGGTCACACCTATCATATCGTCATATTATGACGATAGTCCATTCAACACAACTAACCGTTTGATGGATTTTATATACTTTTTACCTGCATAAAATCACTTCATTAAATGCACGATATTTTAACCCCACTCAGAATAAATCGCTGCTGGAGCATAGACTATTTTTATCTCGAAAGTTTCCAAGAGATTCTCGTCTATTTTGCTAAGGTAAGTTGAATTTCTAGTGTTGCAGTTACATTCACGAACACACACACCATGGCTTTTGATAAAATATTACACTGATATCCCATTATTGTATTATATAGTATTTATGATAAATTTTATGTCATATTGTAATATTAGTTGTGTACAATGAACGTTAGCTTACCCGCCAGATTGTGCGGTAGGCCAATTCTCAGGTACAGTGTGCCAAAAAAAATTGTACTAACTTTTCTTACAGCTTTTTAAATGATCCTAACGTATATTATAGTAGAATAACATTTGAATATTATAAAGTGAGATTTACGCGGATTGCTTATTTTTATGTTGTAGTATTTATAAAAATAAAAAATGGAAAATTATCCTCCTACAAATAAAAGTAATTAAACTTCTAACCTTTATATATCTGTTCATACCTTTTCACCTTTTCCACCTTTGCCACCTTTTCGAACAACCGCAATGTCCATGCGATACTTGTCTCTAAATTCTTCCTAAAGCCCTATAAGGTAAGGTAAGGAGTAGGAGGTTGAAGGAAGCTTCAATTCAAAGCTTCAAAAGTTTTATTAGAAAAGTATGTCTCCACCGTTAACCAAACATTTTTATGGGCAAATTATTATGGGCGATTTTATCGCCTGTTTAGTTAATAAAGACAATCTTCTAACCTTTATATATCCGTTCATACTAAGTTTAGAGAAATATGACTTTAATAAGTTTTGTTCCTTACATTCTGAATTAAAAAAATAAGATTGATCCCACCAAAAACATTTACATTTTTATTACATTGTTGCTTTTTTATTATATTGTTATTATTTATAACACGGATCCCTACAACAGTTTTCAGACTCTTACAAATTTTCATCCCCTAGTTTAAGGGGTTGGAGGATAAAAGTTCCAAGTTTTAAGCTTGATAATTTTTATGTTGTTTATGTACTAACACCAGCTAACATACCGAATTTCAGCTTTGTAGAACATTCAGAAGTACCCTATAATTTTGTTGATCATCAGTGAGTTAGTGACGAAATGAGGGTTTTTAAGATATCAATAAAATCTAAAGTATAAGACCTATGCAATCAAAACATTACATATTTAATTAAGTATGCTACTGGGAACATATCCTGAATATTTTTTGTTTATCTGGAATAATCCAAACCCAAGTTATGTGGGTTCAAAAAAACGACGAAACGCTTCGAGAAAAGGTGGTCTGGTAATACCCTAGCTAAGCTCGTCTTGGAGAGGGCACTAACGGCCCCCAGATACTTATCAGAATCTAAGTAAAGTGAGTAGAATTTTTTGTACCTTTAGTGCCCTGTACCTGAGAAATGGCCCATCGCACAATCTGGCGGGTATACAAACGTTCATTGTACACAACTAATACTACAATATGACATACATTATATCAGTAAGAATATAAGGGGAGTCTGGCGGGGCCGGGATATCAGTCCATATGTAAGTGACACTAGATATATATAATCAGTTCAAATCCAATTTAATCTAAACGTAAACAAATAGATAATATTCTACCAAATTAATACCATTGTTATTTTATGCACGGTAAATAAGTGACTTTTAAATTGGTAGCATTATATAGTAATTTTGTTTGTTTGTCTACGTTGAGATTAAATTTCATCTAAACAGAGTATAAGGCAGTAGGTATAATTACGGTAGATATCATACACTATTCACGCTAAGATGTCAGTTAATGTCAATAATTCACGCGTAAATAATATGTCAAAATGGCTTACTATGATTGGTTAAAGTGAACCTTACATGGTCATTAGTCAATTTTTAAAATTGTTTTTGATATTTCACCATAGACGTATATATTATAGACGAGGCACGTTGAGGCAAAAACTGTCCCCACTTACATGGCCTTCTTTTGGAGTTGTTTGGGGCCATTTGGACATTTGAGGTATGGTGAAATCAAGATGGTTCACATTTGAGATAATATGTTGAAAACTAGATGGCGTAACTTTTTCTTGTATGAAGATTTGTTATGTCAAATGTATGTCATAGCCTATCTTTAGTTATGAAATCTTTTCTTATTGTTTTATTCCTAAATTATAAAATAATTATAATTTATATAAATTTATTACTAAAATTTATATTAATTTATATTAATATAAATTTTAGTCATCGATTCTAATTCTTTTCTTTGTGTTCATACGAAGTCGTAGGCAACACCTACCTAATAATCCTACTAATACTATAAACGTGAAAGTTTGTGAGGATGGATGGATAGATGGATGGATGGATGGATGTTTGTGACTCTTTCACGCAAAAAAATTCTAAACGGATTTTGATAAAATTTGGTATGGTAGTAGTTTATAGGCTCTGGATTAAAACATAGGCTACATTTTATGACGAAAAAGTACAGCGATCCCATGGGATACTTTATTAACGCTGGCGAAGCGGCGGGAAAAAGCTTGGATTATTATAAAGAAGAGAGTTAAAAATGTATTTATAGATAAAGGCAAACGGCGAAAGGCGTTTTCGTAAACGTGCAAAATAGTATAAAATACTGAATTTAACCATATGGAGCGGCGGGAAAAAGGTAGTCCTTACTAATATTATAAACGTGAAAGTTTGTATGTATGGAAGTGTGGATGTGAGGATCTTTGTTACTCTTTCACGCAATAGCTACTGAACGGATTTTGACAAAAGAACAATAGGACAAAACGTCGCCAGTGCTGTAGCAATTCTTTACTACTGTTAAGGACAGCGGCCTCGTAACGTAATTATACCAGTGAATTGAAATGTGAACGATAAACAAGTGATTTAAAACAGTATATAAACTATAACGGTGAACACTCGGTGACAATATATGTATAGATTTCTATAGCATCAGTGTGCAATAAGTCGTGTTAAATGGTGTTTTATGAACTTAAGGTTATTTTGCTTATATATTTTGAACTATAGTGAATTTTAACGTAATTTCTTTTGATTTATATAGATAAACATAATATCTAACGTGAAGAATAACAGTTTGCATTATATAATAAATGGATACGTAGTTATTATCGCCCCGGCTCTGCCCAAATCGGCGTAATTGCTATTTTCGAGTCTAATCTGAGCCGGCGGTTGAAACCCTGTGGAATTATACAGTCCTGTACACCTACCTTATATTAAGGATCATAATAATGTCATCATTTTATTGTATGACAGCTAAAGTGTAACTAGTTTAGGAAGAAAGTTATACCAGAAAGAAGTTTTATAAAATGCTTCTATTAAATAATTAAGTACCTTGTTTTCCAAACTTCTAAAGCGAGCACAACAATAACATTAAATAGATCGATTAGAGAGAAAAAATATAGGTATATTTAACAACGATAAGAATAGACGTTTTTTTTTACCCGCGCCCGCGCCTCGCCTGCCTCGTTCATTAACGTCACCTCTCAGTACCAGTTTGGAACTACCTTGTGTGTGCTCATTTATTACTCTCTCCTATTATTACTATTTTTGACGACTTTTGGACTTGATAACTTGTTGAAAAATGGAACGACACCAACGTGAACGGTGTATTACATGTTCATGATCTGTTGTGCAAGATCGAAATCGACGTGTTTTATTTAACAAGGGAATATATGGAGAACCGCCCTGGCTTCACGGAATACATAATGCAGCGAATTAATGTACAACAGGTTAGTGAAAGAATGTATAATATGGTTATCACTTGTAAAGCTAACCCTTATACATTTTTATAAACTATTTTCTGTTATTCATAGTTAACCTTAAACAAGCAATAAGCCTAGTCTGATATTTTAGGTTATCGATGTCTTGTCGGACAGGATAATATAGGTACTTTGAAAAGTAAATACTAACGTACAAGTGGTAGTAATTAAGTGCCTATAGTGTTAGTGTGGGTATGCAATTAACAGAAGCACCTGATGCCAGACGTCCAGGACGCCAGTTATGATTTCTTCCTTCTAGTCGTTTTATTTACATATTCATTACTCATGTTTTTCATTGCTTTATTAATTGTTAAGATTATTAAAGATGAACTATGTATTTTCTTTCAGGCTGCGCTGAACGAAATACACATGTGTATACGACGAAATACACAACATGTGTTGTCGATGTTGGGTAGCGGGAAACCGACAAGAACCAAGAAATGCAGAAATAAGACACGAAGAAGATGTACCTGCTGGTCCGGCTAATGCAGAAGTAAATCAAGTAGAGGAACATGATAATGAGGAGCTTTTAAATCCAACTTCAGTTCCATCTTACAGACGATTAGCGAATACCTCTCGTCGTGTATTTCGAGGCTGTACAAATGAGGATCTTCACCGAGTACCATTATTTTTGAAAAGATACTCTTTGCTTCAGACTAGCCTGTAAGTTCCTGATAGTGCACGTGTTTGTTCATTTCATTTACACACAAACGATTGGACCGTATTATATCAGTATAGTAATCAGCTGAAACTGTGTTTACACCACAACAACTGAAAGATTGTAAGGACCTTTTATGAGATGCATATAAAAAAAAATCAGGCATTGATTTTGAAAACATACAGAACATTTCTCCACACGAATTATATTTTCGAACTGGGCTGACACATGACCAATTTTTAAGTATTGTAAATGAAACCCTATCTCCAATACGAGATACAAAGCGACCGAACACAGTTCTAGGATGCTATCTTATGAAAATGAGATCAGGGGAACCGAACGATAGAATATCGTGTCACTTAAAAATTAACGTAAAGACCGTGGGACGTTACTTGACCAAGGCACGTGAATGTCTATTGAATGACTTTGTACCGAATCATTTAGGATTTGATCACATTAGCCAAGAGGAGATCATACGTCATAACTTAACCGTAACGACAGCATTATTTGGAAATAGCGGTGACCCAGATGCTATAATTCTAGCCGAAGGCACCTATATATACAAACAAAAAAGTAAGAACTTTCTATTCCAAAAAATGACTTATAGTTTACATAAATTCAAAAACCTACTGAAACTATTTCTTTTGGTTTGCTCGGATGGCTATATCATAGATATACTTTCGCCGCTACTAAAACAGATGCGCAGATAATGACACAAATGCTGCTGCCACTTTTATTGAGTTAATACATAGTCGAATGAATACGATAAATAACTTAGGCAATTATGTCGTTGCACATAATGTGAACAGGCATCGCGTCTCTTTTTTGCCTCTCAACGACGAGTCAAATAATATGACTTTTCCGCCACTAACAGACGAAGATGTTATTTTGTTCAGCTTAGGAACATACTTGTACCATCTGAAACTAGCGCGTTCCTACGTCAGCGAGCACTTACGAGGTGGCGTTTATAATATTGAAGTGTGTACAACACATATCCCAAGAATGGCTGAGTACGGCCTGGAAACAGACGAGACCATACTATTAAGGGGTCACATTTTATCTCGACATCGCACGAACACGGTCTATTACACATATACTCGTATATTAAACGGAAATGAGGAGGACATAAACGCCATTAAAAGATGCTATTGTTCATGTTTGACTGGGATGAGGACAGTAGGTGCATGCGCACATGTAGTAAGCATTACATGGTACTTCGGCATAGGAAGGCATTTGCAAAATTTCGTTGGGCCAGCAAGTGCTCGGGACGACGTAATAATAGATAGCTCTAATGTGAAGTAATTAAATAAACAGTTTTTTTACATTATAATGAGTTGTTTTTATATCTTTCCTTTATTCTTATTCTCTTTCATTAATACCAAATCAAACGAACGTTCACTTAAGGTACGACAATAACAGAGCCGCGGTCCGAACATTTTTCATACAAAAATGATAATAATATAGTGTAGGTACGGTACTAGCTTTTGCCCGCGGCTTCGCCAACGCTAATATAGTATCCCGGGAACACTGCACTTTTCAGGTTAAAAAGTGAGCTATGTTTAATCCAGAGCTTAAACTTCCATGTCAAATTGCATCTAAACATATTCAGTTGTTTTTGCGTGAAAGAGTAACCATCCATCCATCCATCTATCCTCACAAGCTTTCAAATTTATTATAGTAGTAGGATCTGTTGCAGTGGTTCTTCAAACTAGTTCCTGATGTTTTAACCTTGCTAACAGCTTTGTTTACTCTTAAGGTGAGTTTACAACGCGGCGATACGCAGCGGCGCGTCGTTGTTTTTTAATATAGCTATTCACAATTGGACTTTATTCACTACACAAAAAGATAGGCGTTTCCTATGTTGTTTTTGCGTGAAAGAGTAACCATCCATCCATCCATCTATCCTCACAAGCTTTCAAATTTATTATAGTAGTAGGATCTGTTGCAGTGGTTCTTCAAACTAGTTCCTGATGTTTTAACCTTGCTAACAGCTTTGTTTACTCTTAAGGTGAGTTTACAACGCGGCGATACGCAGCGGCGCGTCGTTGTTTTTTAATATAGCTATTCACAATTGGACTTTATTCACTACACAAAAAGATAGGCGTTTCCTATGACATCAGTATATGACGCGCTATGCAGCACGGTGCAACTTGACATTCGAACTCTTACAATGAAACGTACATCTTCTGTAGCAATGAATAAAGTTAAATTATGAATACCTAGCTATCTTAAAAATTCAGTGCCTCGTCGCGTATCGTTTCGTTTCAGTGTGATTTGACCCTTCCTAGGTACTATACAAAAGTCACGGAAACTAGCCATTAAGCTTCATTCAAAGTGGCATTACAATTCATTTCGTTGCAATTTATACTAAATATTCTTACTTTGTAACTATTATTAAACCATCACATTATGTTGCGGTTTATATAGAGTCGAATTTAATTACGAACCCTTCCTCTGTTTGCTTGCGATTTCGCAGAACAAAGCCGTCAAAGTGAAACCTTATTTGGTTAACTGACTTACTTACACGATAATCAAATTTCTGTTTTAAAGTGATTATTATTAGTTTTCGAAATTTTGGAGCTTTTTATCAGGTATTTTTAAATACTTACTCGCTATTTGTGTATGCTAACTCATCAGCTTTTGCTTTCTATTAGCTTTTGTCCCTGTAAATACATACCACGGAAACACTCTACCTTCTCGGGATAAAAAGTAGACTATTTATGTAAATATTTTTAGTTATATTATTTTTAATATATTACACGATCGGTTTAAACGTCACCATCCAACGGTCAATGTCACCATCACCGGTGACTTTGACGAAACCGGTAAAATGTAAAATACTTAGTGGAAAAAGTGCAAAAAGTTCTGTGTATTACCTACTGTGATTATTATAGTTGTCGAAATTTTGAAGCTTTTCATTAATATTTTTAAATACTTACTCGCTATATTTTGTGTGTGCTAACTCAGCAGTTAGCATTTACTTTGTATTTTATCGAAAATAGCTCAGAAAAAAATATGATATCTATAAATTTTCATTCATGGCAAAAATAATATTGAAATGTTATCTATACACTTCTATACTAATATTATAAAAAGGAAAGGTTTGCTTGTATGTTTGTTTGTTTGCATTGAATAGGTTTCGATTTTGATGAACTTTGGCACAAAGATAGAGTGATCCACGGGAAAGGACATAAGCTACTTCGTTACGCGGCAAAATGTACGGTTCAAACGAGATTTATTTAAGGGCGCACAAAGTCGCAGGCAACATCTAGTTAAAGAAATAAAATTTCAATAAATTTCGGTATAGTTAAATAACTTAACTTTTAGTACCGACATGGAATTTTTATAAAGGTCCTTAAAATAAAAAAAGAATAAAGAAAAAACTTAACTTTGACTTTTTTTTTTAATATTTGACACTGCTGAAATTTCATAAGTAATTAATCGTATTTATGAAAATAAAATAGTTTTTATTATTATAAAAATATATTTGCTTATTATTATAAGCAAATATATTTTTATTTAGAAATCATCACTTTAAAAACAACCTCAAAGCTTCATCTCACTAAAGCAAAACGTATAAAAATTCTGACTGCATTTTTCATTTAAACACCTTTAAACATTTTTAAATGTACTCCATTTTTCGTGTAACCCATTTCTAGGTAACAAAGAAATTCCGCAGTCGCATAGCGCGTCTGTTTAGCAGAATAAGTGCCAACTGTTAAAGTTAATCGTTGATGAAATATCATGTTATCTCTCTCGTTTGACGTATTAATGAAAAAGAAGGCATGATAGGCATAATAATTAGACAAATGCTTAACAATAACGACCGTTGGTGAAATTAGGACTAAGTGTTTCAAAATCTTTCTATTAATAAATTTAAAAAGTAGTTAGAGAACGTTTGTGTGCTAAAGCTTATTATAGGGTCAATGATTTTATTGACGATCGCACACTTTGGGAATACGATGGCCACCCGCAAGACTGCTTCTATGTACCCGAATTTTGTTAATATTGTCTTTTGTTCATATTAATAGAAACAACACAATATTGCTTGAAGTTTACTTAACCTTAAAGTTTTTAATTCGGGTAAAAACATAGTAAAGGTAGGTCAAGAAAACTGAAAAACTTAATACAATGGGACAACAGTGAATAATATTAAATATTCAACAATAATGTACGTCGAAAAATGACTGTTCCTGATGGACGGAGCCGTGTTCCGGCACGCGATCGATCAATTAAAATAAGTATTGTACAGTTCAAGTTCTGAGTAGGTACAGCAATGAACATTATAAACAAAATATAAAAACTATAACCCGATTACGCAAGATAAATATTATAAGGTTGTGCAAAATATATTACGGGTATTTTGGGCATATGATCTACTGCTTACGTAAAGAAGTAAAGGAGTTTAGGCACAATAATTATAATTGAAAATTCCGAAAAATAAAATGTACAAAACAAATTTCATGACATGACATTGACCTCACAGAGCTGATGTATTGATGTTATTAAGGCAAAATATTTGCTTCCTCTTTAAATCACTTGTTTCTGTAAGGTTAAAGACCTCGCTTTAGAGAGCGCAATATAATTTTATGTTGTTTAAGATTATTATTTTTTTCAATTATTTTTCTACCTAAATATCTTTACTTATGCAGTAGATCATATTATTACCTATGCTCAAAATATTCGTAATTGATTTCGAACAACCTTATGCAGTCATCCGGGCCATTATAACGAATCCATTGACACCTGATTCATTAAAATCGGTTTAGTAGTTTAGGCTCTACATTGGAACAGTACATTAGAAATATATTTCATACTTTTTATACTAAACACATAACCCGCGACCTCCGGCTTGAGTACTGACGTTCTCAATCACTGAACCACAGAGGTCGTCAGTTTTTAAACGGTTTTATTTAGCTTGGCCAGTTTATTTATTTATTTGTTTGGGTCAAATTTAGTAATTGGAATTTTACCCCCTTCCTGACACCAGATCGATCTGATATTTGGTACCCACTCTTAATCTTGACGACAATACAATAATAAAAAAATTTATGACTGTAAATCCAAAATGGCCGCCGATACAAAATGGCGGATTACATATTACTTCACAACAACCTCTATATGGGTATCAAATTAAAAGGCTTTATTGGTAGAATAGAGCTCACTATAAAAAAATAAAATTCAAGATGGCCGCCGCCACAAAATGGCGGATTACATATATTTCACAACTACCTCAATATAGGTGTCTAATGAAAGGGCTTGATTAGTAGAATAGAGCTCATTCTGAAACAACAAAACTAAAAACTTTAAAATAAATTAAATAAAAAAGTATTTTTATGTTAAACGGTTTTATTACAATAAAAATAATGTAGGTAATGTACTAAAAGCTAAAAAATAATTCGGTAAGTCCTAGCTACCAGATCGCACCAATCTTCTCATCAATCTGGGGTATTGATCAGACAAATAATAAAATCGTTGGGCGCGTGAAACTATCATATATTAACTCTAGATACGCAACTCCCAACGATTTTATTATTTGTCTGATCAATACCCCAGATTGATGAGAAGATTGGTGCGATCTGGTAGCTAGGACTTACCGAATTATTTTTTAGCTTTTAGTACATTACCTACATAATTTTTATTGTAATAAAACCGTTTAACGTAAAAATATTTTTTTATTTAATCGATTATTCAATTTAACTATACGGAGACAAGATTGATCATTTTTTCAGATAATGCTGAAAATGCATCGGTAAACGGAATGAAGATATAATTAATTTTTAAACAATGCCTATAAAAGCAACGCGTCGACTTGGTAATAAAAAGGTATAAAATATTAACTGACTGACTAATGTATGTTCACGGTGCAATTTAAAGTTGCTCGGAGTATTTTAAATTTCTGGAATTAAATATTTACCTGGCATGGTAAATATTAATAAATATTAATTAATTTAATGAAATCCGTGGAACGAATTTAAATATTTAAATACGCGAATGAAACGTAGTAATTGTTATAACCATAGACGTATATTATAGACGAGGCATGATAAAGCAAAAACTCTCTCCACTAAAATGGCCCACTTTTGGAGTTGTTCTGGGCAATTTTGACATTTGAGGTATGGTGAAATCAAGATGGTTCACATTTTAAATAATATGGTGAAAACAAGATGGCGTAACTTTTTCTTGTATGAAGATTTGTTCTGTCAAATGTACGTTATAGCCTATCTTTAGTTTTGACATTTTTGGTTATAACAATGTTGGTTTTCACTTTTGTTGTTCTTCTATGTGGATTATCACCAAGGGTTTAAAAAAATAGTATACGTCCTATTCTCATCGTATATACACAAAAAATTTAGAAAAAAATATGTTTTTTTTTTCCAATTG
Organism: Phengaris alcon alcon; assembly: GCA_037179445.1. Taxonomy (NCBI): domain Eukaryota; kingdom Metazoa; phylum Arthropoda; class Insecta; order Lepidoptera; family Lycaenidae; genus Phengaris; species Phengaris alcon. Next base: position 446,795 of record JAYRCH010000342.1, read on the forward strand.
ACATGCGTTTTGTTTAATTTACAATCGTTACATAAGTCCAGTATCTCTAACGGGTAGAAACACAAGTGTTTTTTAACATTTATACAAGTGGGTAACCAAATACCTACTATCAATTAACAACTCGGTCCGTAAAATGATAGCCGAAACTATAAATTAGGGTATAAATTATTATATAATATACCCTAATTTATAGTATATATTATAATAAAGGGTATGATATACATTAAGTTGTAGTCATCTGCGCAGACTGCGTTACTGATAAAAAGATTGCACAAAAAAAGTTAGTGCATGTTTGATGTTTGGTTTGAGCTTAGGAAACCTAATTAAATGACACCACTTCATTATAATAATTATTATTGTGTCAAATAGGTGACAAGAAACGACAATAGAATAGTTTATACTTATCGAGAATTTATTTGAATCAGAGGTCGCCTGTGGTCGAAATTCGCCAATATTAACTTATATAGTTTATAGTTTTGAACTTTATGAGGGTTCTTTCACTTTTTAGATGGAAAAAATAAAAAGGTGTATTATTTTAAATGTTGTGACAGATTGACAAACGTCTACGTGTAACAAAATTGTATCCATCAAACGCATGGTAGTGTGTGTCAATAAACTGAGGTAGTGTGTTAATTTAAAAAATATTAGCTTTCTGCATACCCATAAATATTAACTGTACCAAATATTATACTCCACGCACAATTCACGTAAAACTGCACTGATAGTTTGCTTCATCTTTAAAAATTATTTAATAATACTTTTTCGAGATAATAAGTAGCCTATGTTTTAATCCAGAGCCCAAACTACTACCATACCAAATTTCATCGAAATCCGTTGAGTAGTTTTTGCGTGAAAGAGTTACAAACATCCAACCATGCATCCATCCATCCATCCATCCTCACAAACTTGCACATTTATAATAGTAGTAAGATTAGTTCGCAAAATAAACGTACAAATAGCGTTTCATAATGTGTGAGCAACAGCATAGTCAGCGCATGGGATTATTAAATTAGGCTTAAAAAGCAAAACACCTTTATTTACCTTCATTTAAGAGGTCATCTTGTGACAGTGACATAACGAGATAACGTCATTATCGGCCACGAAAATTAGATACAAATCTTTCCGTCTGATTTTACTCTTCACATTATCATATCCTATCGATTCTTATGGATTCAAGTCCAATAAAAAAACTTTAATTTTGCATGTTGATGACTATCAATGTCTAAGTATTAATACGTGAAGCAAAAAGTATGTCCCCCTTTTTAAGAAAATTATGCAAACGGAGGAGTATGAAATTTGCCTCTGTTAAAGTTTATATGAAGGAGGAGGAGAGAAAGCTAACATTTTTTATTATGTTTTAAAACAGGTTAAAATAACATTACACGCACAACCATGCGTTTTTCACAATTTTGTCACACGTTTGTGTTTTTTAATGTCCCATAGATAACATTTATATTTTTCCTTCATTTCTAAGAGGCCTTTGAAAAAATAACCCTCATAAAACTTTTAAACTTAGAAATGAAATGAGTTGTGGTTGAATTTCGACCACCGGGCGACCACTGGTTGTATTGCTTCCGTGATATATTTTTAACGGCAGCGTGACTCAGCTCGCTGTTTTCACAAGTGCATCGCTCTTGCAGTTAAAATAGATTCTGATTCAAATTAAACTGTCTCTCGCCTAAAATAAACTATGCACCACCTTCTGGTTTTCTCGTAATGTGGAATTGTGTCACATTAAAAATATTAATTGAGTTTAGTCTACAAATGTCATTTTCTATTTTACATACATGAAGATGAGCACGAAAGAATTAATATTTTTTGACGTATTAATATGTAATTAAAAATAACATAACTTGCGTAGTGCACACCATCTTTACCAGAAGCATTTTGTTTTATGAATTGACACCTGGATCTCACACTCGTTAGCTTTGGTGTACCCGACCTGCTATTAATTAACTAGCAGATAAATATGATGTAATATGGCCATACTAGCCATTAGGCTATTAGGCCAGCAGCTATGTTTTATGGTCATTAAAATTTGCAGTCTTTAACGATAGAGACACAATACAAATAATGTTCAGTAGCGGAACTCAGCCGTGTTCTTGAAATTTTTACCTACGATTGAGCATGGCCGAGTGAAGCGCTAGGGCTGGTACATCTACATAGAAGTCGTTGACATGACAGTGCGCGAACATCGCGGCACAACTAAATCTCGTTTATCGTTCAATGCAGCGACAAGTATTGGTGGCGCGTAGGCGCAGCGCGCGGCGTGACACTACATACTTCTGCTATTTGAGGTTTCGTTAGCGGTCGTTTAAATGACGCGTATGTGTGCGTTCGCCGATTCGGGCGGTCTAGTATGAAGATAGTCTACTGTACAGTGCTTATATTGTGATAGAGGTGTACTAACTACTAACAGCACTAGCCGCTGGTAATAAGTATACCTAATTCATGTGAAGTATTAAAAGTGTAATACTAAACATGAATGAGTTAAACAATGTTTTACAAAAAAAACTATTAAAAAAACTCAGCTTAAAGACAAAACATTATTTTACGATTCTTATAATGTAGATGTGAAATAATATGAAGCAACCCCATTTACTTATTAGCATAAAGTTAAATAAAACCTCCCTAGTAATAAGACCGACTATGAGCTAAGCAGTTACCATTACAATCTACTTAATTAACAGATAAACTTTTATCTAAGCAATAAAATGAGAGCTTATAATTAAATTAACATATTTTATCTGTGAGTATCATGATAAGTGCGGTGGTAAATGGAGACAATTTAAACGCCAATCTTTATTTCAAATTATAGCTAGATTATAATCAGTGCAGTATTTAAATAAGAATTTACAATAAAGAAATTTAAGAAGTGGGCACAATGGAATACCTTGAAGGATGCCTTTACCCAGCAGTAGGATAGTACCTATAGGCCTAAGAAATATAATATTATATCTATGAATTCTTCCACACCGCGTCAATGCGGTCCCGTGGTAATTCTCGAAGATCTTGTGTTACGGGTACCAGAAAACGGAAATATATTTAACACTTTTAAACTTTATGCATATTATGGATTTTTATATTAATAAAAATTTAATACGCATCCAGGAACATAGAAAACTTTTTTCTTCTCGCAGTTTGAGCACTGACACGCTTAACCACTGAGCCAAAGAGAAAAGAAAACTAAGTTTTTGGTATAAAGTTCATACTAATAATTAGTATGAACATTATACCAAATTAGGTTTAATAATTAATTAATTTAATAAAACCGTAATTAGGTTTGTACTATACTAATTAGGTTTTCACTTTTCATGGGATGACAACTGTAAAATTACCTTCTAAGTAATTGATTGAGCATAAGGTTATTTTAAATAATATGGAAATTATTGATTGATGCCTACACATTATTATTTCCATAATAATAATGATAACTCTTCTGATCTATCACTGTCAAAATGTAGGTACTCGTATTTTAGTATACCCGATGCTGAAGATAAAACTGAATGTACTACAGCTCATCCATCAGCATTAGAATAACATTATGATCATCACAACAGTCTTCAATACCTTCGTATACTGGTCTCACCTTATTTTCCGTTACGGGATTATGGTCCAATATTCGGGGTTAAACGCCAGTTTCCTCTGAGGGAGTTTATTCGCTACGAATTGCCACACCAACACATGTCTGGTCTTCCAACACGTCCAAATAAATATATTAATTATGGAGTATATTTTAAAATAAAGTATTTGTTGCGTTAAAAAGTTCACTTTGGTCATTCTGCAAAAGTTTTAAAATGTAACTCATTAGAAAATAGAACAGATAAGGTTCTAAGTCTCAAAATGTAATAGTATGTTATACTCAAATTTAGACTAAATTCTATAGTATATACTAGTTAACAAAGGCTTTGATATGGAAAAGGAGGAAAAGGAGGAAATGGGAGAGGAAATAAAAGGGAAATGAAGCGTAGCATCTGACACCACTGGAAGTAGTCATAAGTGTATAAATTATTTATTTTGCGACGTTTTTTTGTCGAAAACGTTAAACAACTAGTACGGCCTGACCATAATATGGCCGTTTATTTTAATACCAAAAATATCCCATTTTTGGTGAGGGCCCAAGGATGTTATTACTTATTACTAAGTAGCCTTACTAACCTAACTAGATTCAGAGCGAAGTATAGCTACTAAATCTGATATTAACATTTATAGAGGTAGGTACATTGTAAGCAATAAATTGTATATTTTATTAGCTGTATATTTTTGACGATTTCAACTTATCATTTGAATTTTTAGTAAAGCCAGATAAATGTAAAATATAGAGACATGTTTGTTCTATCTACCATATTGCCAGCTTATAAAAAAAATATTTAATGCCTATCAACTCAAAACAATATTGTGAGATCGTTATTGTCGATTTTTTAGAAACGATATCTAATAAAACTAAATTTAAAAGTTACATAATATTCCAAGCCTAATAATATGTTAAAATTATAGTATTTTTTGTAGTAAAAATTTTCAGCGGCGTTGATACTGAAAGGACAATGCTCAACAAGTATAGGAAAAAAACCCAGAGCGAACAGATATGGGATGTAGTTGAAAACGTTATTGATATTTATTGAAACAATTTTGTAAATATTTTACTATTAAATTCGATGGCTGAGTATGTGATATTGCTATTAATTTTTAATAGGGGTGATTTTATTTGAGTATGGAAAATATCGTTTATTTTCACTCAACAAGTCATGTAAATATATTATTTAATAATTTACTTATTCTCTGGTGCCAAAAAGTAACGATAAGAATGAATAATATTATAATATTACAATTCTTTATTCACATAAAGTTTTAAATAAACGAAACATAATAAATGTTTTTTTAAGTAACTTGAATCATTTGGGAATATACCCAGCCCCAGTAGTGCTTATGCAGAATTATCGCGCAGCACCAGCTTGTTACTTGCTTTTGCACCGACAACTATTTTGGGTACTTGCAAAATAAAAATGCCGTTTGAAGTTATTATTATTATTATATTTGTATGAATCTATATACGTAGATTTCAATAACATACATACAAGATACATTATACATTTTCTACATCTAATGTGATATTATCAAGTGTAAATGCAGGATGTAAAAAAGAAGATTCGTGTCGAGCCCATCCCAAATAATATATAACACTCATAACGTGGCTACAACTTCCCAACGTCCTCGTCCCATGGATGCAAGAGCAATAATATTCTAGTATAGCTTGTCTACCGTCTTCTCTTTTATATAGAATATATGTATAGTATATTTTACTCCTGACGTGCCTAGATTGGATTCTACATCTGATCAATATCGTATTATGTTCTTGATATTCTTCAAGTTGTATCCGTTCTGAATGTCTGAAGAACTCTATTTGGTACACGCCCATTCTTTTGATATGCTCGCTACAATATGAGCGGGCAATTCTGACGTGGTATGTTCCCAAAGCAAATAAAATCAAGTCCGTAGCCGTGGGAAGTCTGTCAGGTCGCCTTCTTGCATCAGGACAAACGCTTCCCTCATTCTATCGCATGCTTAAGTTAGTAAGAGAAAGATAGAATATGCTTTACTAAGTAGCTGTTCGAACTTCTTGGTATTCGTGATAATAATAATTGTGCACTTTTTTAAGTTACTTGTGTTTTTATTTCATGCAGAAACATGTATCCTATTTTTTGACATACTTATTGTTACTTTCATTGTTAGTGCTCTTCCAAGAGTGAGGAGCGTTATTAAATAACATTTTTATTCACTTTACATGTAGTAGTAAACTCAAATCAACGATATTTTCTATACTTTAGAAACAACATCCCTAGTGAAAATAAATAGCAATATCACATACTCAGCCATCGAATTTAATAGTAAAATATTCACAAAGTTATTTCACTAAATATAACTAACGTTTTCAACTACATTCTGTATCTGTTCGCTCTGGGTTTTTTTTGGCATTGTCCTTTCAATGTCACGTCACGTTACGACATGCGTCAAGATACGATTTTGAATTATAGCTATCGATATAACACCATCTGTCGAAAGCTACCTATACTAAGAAGTATAGTTACGTAAGAATATAACTTATTTTATTAAACTACGGCTCAATACGCAGATAGCGATAAGTGTACAAATTTTAACTTTTCTAATATTTTTTGACAATTTATGTTCTTTAGGCACAGGAGATTAATGAGAGTATTTTTTTATTTTAAATTATTAATGAAGTTTCACTTCTGCCACGTATACTATGTGCATGTCATTTTTTTATTTTTATTTTATAAACTCAATAATATAGAAATTTAAATTAACATTTGTACAATACGAATTATAAAGCTTTTCCTAACAATCCGTCACCCTGTAAATATTACGCAATGCGTATTCAACTCCAATAAATACATTATTGCTGTTTACATGGCAAATATTTAATGCTGGCAAATATTCAATGCAATTAACCTGTATGTGATCCGGCGTGCGAAGTTTTAATTGAATTACTAACGTCACGAGAACCACTAACTCAATTAAGGTGTCTCGCATCTAAGCACCGCAACAATGTACAATTACAAAGTAAGGCCGATTTAATTTTATTACAGTGTTTGAATTGCTGTCAGTGCTTTGTCGCCATAATTAATTACGGCCTTGCCGACAACTGGCGTGAAATAAGTCTTTGCATTTCGCCGAGGTTACCGAAGGGTTGTGAGTTTTATAATTTAATCATAGCGACCGCGTTATTTGGTTTTTCTTCTTAAGGTAGCCTTCTGGTATATGCGACCGCCGCTAGTCGCGACCGCGAGGGTTCGGTTCTCGGGTTAATCGGGTTCTCTGGGTACGCTCACCGGTCGCGCGTCGCGGGTCGTGGGGGTTGTTTAATGCTCCATATAAATTAATACTCAGGCATGGCTCCGCGACCCTAATACGGCCTCGGATCGCGGTCTTGCGTTGCGCGTCACAATATTGCAAGAGCATCGGAAGGTTAGGTTTAGACATGCCGGTTTCCTCACGTGATTTCCCTCGTCGATTTCGCCGTAGAGCGTCCGTACTAGGTGTACGAATAACCTCGTGATATCATGTCTATCAATTTCATTTTGCTCTACTCGGGTGCTAAATTAAATATATTAAGAGCGTGTCCATGAATTTTTTTTTTTAAATTAAAAGACGTGAAAATTCTACAACATGGTCAATTCATTAGCTAACTCGTACTAAACTGCATCGTTGGAAGTACTTTAAAATGCAAAGTGTATGCCGACAAATTAAAATTCACGATTCCAAAGTGGGTATGTTTGCATAATTGCCTCCCTCGGTAAAATACATTTATATGTTCATACTCGGATATGTTGGCAAATAAGAGGAAAATTCTTGGCAAAAAATTGCATTTCGCACAAAATTAGATACTAACGAAGTTTGTTTAATGCTTTAAGCTAACGAAGTACATTTTTGTTCAGCTTAGGTACCTAATATTAGTTTTTTTTTATATTTTATTCAACCATAGTAAATACTACTTAGGTATATAGATATTAACACCACCTATTCAAATCAAAAAATCATATTAGCAACCATTAAATACCTATCTAATGATACCTCACACTATGGGGTCTGCCCCCCCCACTTTACGTGGGTGGTGCCCTAAAAAATATAATATTTTTCGTGATTTTATATTAGCACTTTGTCAACGTGGCAAACACACATATCCATGCAGCTTCATCTTTCTAGCACTAATCGTTTGGACTTTAAGCCGAAGACGGACTGAATTCTGAAAAAAAGCATGTTAAAAATATTTCGTATCTATTATTTTAATTCTTGGAAAAACCGGACAATAATTTCCCCGAAAACCCTTTTCGAAATATGAAACCTACGAAGGTAAATTGTTACGGAATCTTATATCATTAAAAAGTTATTTTAAACATTTATTTACGAAATTTTCGTAGAGAATAAACAATTAACTTTAAAATTAAACAAATCTTATGAAATAAAATTATTTTAAGGCACAGAGAAAAATTTACTTCAAAATAATTAGTATATCTAATTGTGTGCTCCAAAGAAAAATATTTTTGTTTTTTAATTAATAAATATTATTCGAATTTATATCTTCTGTTTTAATGGTCATATTGTTAGTACTTCCAAAGACGTTGCCGAGCCTGGATAATAATTTAATAACAATGATATTATTGTTATTCAAGTCGAATTTAAATCATAATAATGTGATTAGAATATGTAGGTTGAGTTCTTGTATGGTCTAATTTAATCTCAACACTAACTCTTAAAGCGAGTGCGGCACATCTAGATTCACTAACTCCAATAATACCAAATCTAATTGGGAAACTACACTGACTTTGGTATTAGGAAGGAAACAATCAGCACAGGGATTACTACTTACCTAAGCTCGAAGTTAATGTGACTTATTTTACCTTAACTCAGTAGAAATCAAAATATGTTTAATCGAATTACCTACTAGAAGAGGCACTTACCTTCTTTGCACTGACAATCTTTACCCGTAGGTCCATCATCTTTATGTCAATTTAAGGTTAATTTAAGTTTTCATTATTTATATAAATTATTTAAGTTTATATAGATGTTCACTTGATAAAGATTATAAAATTACAATAAAGTTGGTTGGGGCAAGATGCACATACTTTTTCTTGAGTGAATAAAAACATACGAGCATGTTCCTTTTGACATTTGAAAATGTAAAAAAAATACTATAAATAAAATGCCAATCAAACGTTAACATCAGCGAACTCTATTTTGTCGATAAAATAGAGTTCGCTGATGAATCAACAGTTTTCAGTGCAGGGCAAATATTAATGGGTCAAAGATTTTAACGTTTTCACAAATGCTGATATAATGAAGGGAAGGAAGACAAAGGATTTTTTGCATAAAATCACCATTGTCGGAAAAGCCCTCATATATACAATTCAGATGTCGTATATATAGTGCCGATCATAGAAAACTTCGATAGCGCGATTCAGGATCCATAGAACGATGGATTTTCATTCAGGTATGTGCATCGAAAATGAACTTCCCTAACAAGAACTACGCTACATTAGTTACTTAATCGGCCGAAAATAAATAAACGTCCGAAGTATATACGACATATTATTTTATTGTGTGAGCGCCATCTTTTGGCAGCGAATGGGCCAGCTCGACTAAAATACTACGGCCTTTCGAGAAACTGATATGAAATAATACGTTGTCTTTCATCGAAAAGTGTGGCCCAAAGGAGTTATAAAGATAGAGATCGCACTCGTTACTCCTCTGGTGTTGCAGTTGGGCGGGAGGTATCGTAAAAAAAATTTCCACTTAAAATAATGTTAATGAATGCCTCAGGGTAATAACAGCTATAGCATTTATATGCTATAATTAGTAAGAGAAGAAACATATTATATTATCCCTTATCCCGAATGCTAGAGTCTGGCAAACGAAAGTTAGACCTGGGTTATTTGCAAACTTTTAACTTGGCAACTCTAAACGTCAATTTGACAAACCAAAATTGGACAAAATATCAGTGGCTTTTGCTTGAAAGAGTAAAAACATTCATTTTACATTTTATAATTTATCATGTAAGTACCTACTAGTTCATTTTTTAATTCAAATACGTGTGGCACTCGGGGACTGCCGCGGTAAAGCTATTGCATAGTAAGTCTACACGCATACGTCTAGTCGCACGCACACAGTCACCGTGCTGAAGTCTGCCGAACTGAAACGACGTTAGACGATGCACGGCTTTCAACGCCGCACCGCTGTGCCGGTCGGAGTGGGGGGGTGTTAGGTTTATTTTCGTTACGGAATTTCTTGATTCAGTCGCCGCGCTCAAAGCCCGCGATAAAAGCTATGCAATAGCTTAAAACTATTATCAAGTAACTCATGCTTCATTTCATATATGCCGTATGCCAATGTCTTATATTAATGCATAACTACAGCTAGTATTATATTATGGGTTGACAAGTTAGGTAATCTTCTATCAAGGGAAGTATCCCCTGAGAGAAGTATAGTTATTCTGCTCACTTATATTACCTAACTTTGCCTAACTCTGTAACAGTTTGTAAAGTTATCGTACAAGGGTTAATCTTGCAATAATTATTACTATTGCGAGGTTAGAAAGTTGTATCTGAAGTTAGAGCTCTGATTGATTTTTTATTAGGTACCAGCTGTCCTGTGCCCAATTCGTTGGCGTTAAACATTTTTACTTGTAAATTTTTACTCATAAAAAAATAAATAATAATACATCATCCAGTGACCCAACTTGTAAATCTAAACTATTCTCGAATCTACTTGATGTATATGAATCTATAGACACTTCATTCATTGAAATCGGATCATTAGCTTAGGCGCTACGGTGAAACAAACATACAATACATACATATATACATAGACTGCCAAAAGCATTGCCCTTCCTTTAGGCTTTGCCTTTAATCGGGTAAAAATTAAAGGACCACATTATGTGAGGTAAATAATATTAAACTGAGGTAACCTTAGTACACGAAACATGTTATTATGGAAATGTAAATTCATACAAAGTTACGTTTCCACTAAAGTATGGTTTCTCACTGTAATATCAATATTGAATACAATGTATCGCAAAATGTGTCTCGAAATTTAGTAATAAAAATTATTTTTCACCGTAAATAATAATTTCGTTTGGAGGATTTCTATGAAAAAATTCTTTGGTACAATATAATAAATACTAGTAAACCCCACAATAAAGTTATATTAATTCATGACGAAAGCAAATTTTACAAAAGAATTTACTTTTAGTAGATCGTAAATTACCGCGCGTAAAATTTCGAGGATATCTTAGGAAGGGGCCTTACTGAAGATTTAATGCGATAGCTAGCTGCTTGGTATTACTGTTAGATACATTAGCCAAAACAAATGTCAGGCTAGAATGAATTATTACATCATTAAATGCCACTACGCGGTTTGTTATACACTTAATTTATGTTGCCCTAGAACATTTGATAGCGGGTCAAAACTAAAGATTTCTGTAAATTAATGATTCTGATTCTGTTAATCTAGTTGTCACACAAGTATTACTACTACATACGAAAGCTATACAAGTGTATTACTGTGGTATACGATATTTCTATCTTCTTATATAAAAATGGATAGCGATTCCAATGTCTCGCTAAAACTAGAGAACGGCTGGACCGAGTTGGCTATTGTTGGTCTTGAAGTAATTGTGGAAGTCCAGGAAAGGTTCAAAAATGTGACTTGACGGTCAAATATTTATAGATGAGTTCAGATTACCTGTTATGTTTATTAAAAAAAAATCAACCGGCCTAGTAGGCTGGTAGGTGTAGTAGATGTAGGTGTAGGTTGTAGGTGTTGTTATAAATTTATTACAGTTCATAGCTAAGACAGAACAACGTGTGTCGGGGACAGCTAGTTTGCTATAAACTATATTTTACCTTATTGTGTAGTGTACGATATCCGTACGTTGGCGTTGTTTTTTAAAAAAATGTTTTAAAGTTACAAAGCCGACAGTGTATTTGGAGCAATAAATTTTGGAAAGAGGTCCCCAGGTGACTATTAATATACTTATCATTATAGCCTTGAAAGTTTAATGAAATATTATCAATAATAATGAAATGTAGAGTACGCGAAGCTAATTTGTACATTCATTTATAAAATAAATAAACGTAAAACATCGCAAGTAGGTACATCTACGTGTATAAGAAGAACAAGAACTTACAAATATATTATAATTATGTAACTAGAGGTTGCGCACGATTCCGTCCGCTTTAAATGGAACAAAAATAATCAATTTCCGAATATGTATTTGCATTGTAAATGTATATGTTTATGTCGATTTTTTTTTTACAATTATGTTCTTTCTTTACCATTTTAAATCTCGGCAATCTTTCTTGTTAAATGACATTTTTTCCTCAAAAGCTCCAGGATTAAGTTACATAAAAGGCACAATTAAAAAGAGTTATATTAGCAATTATCTCCTTTAATCTGTAGGCGAGAAAAGAATTTCAATGAACGCTTTAAGCTTGGTTAAGTTCTTAGTTACAAGTATTATATTATACAATTAATTGCTATAAATAGTTATTACGTACTTTCCGGACTTTTAAATAATAAAAAATAAAAAACAATTAAATTCAACGGTTTTATCTATACGAATATAAATTACCTAACCAAGAGCATGTCTTGACATGTCTGAGGAGGGTTCCGTAACTATTAGCCCGCACTAGGTTTCCATTTAATTACTTCAAAAGTTTTTGTTCGATTTGGCTCAAAATAATTTTCCTAAAGAGTTTTTAGCATGATCTGTCAGCACGGAAACTTATAAGTTGATATCTCCTATAGTTATAAATTCCAGGGTGGGGACCAACTTATAATCCACTTTGAAGGCCGATTACTTAAAAATGGTTGACTTTGTAAAAAGTCATGTATGAAACCCTGCCTTTATTTAAAAATGCCTATTCGACGGGTACTGGGGAATCCACATGATTGGGACAAATGACGAATGAATATATTTTTCATCCCCACCTCACATGTTTGGAGAGCCACCCCTAAAATATAAAATTACTAGCTGTTGCCCGCAGCTCCGCTCGCGTAAATACAGGATCCCACGGGAGCACTGTACTTTTCTGGGATAAAAAGTGTCCTATTTTTTAATCCAGAGCATAAACTACTACCATACCAAATTTAATCGAAATCCGTTTAGTAGTTTTTGCGCGAAAAATTAACAAACATCCATCCATCCTCACAAACTTTCACGTTTATAATATTAGTAGGATTATTATTTTATGTTGCCAAAACCGATATCTATATACATTAAATAATTATAATATACCAAATTTTATCCATTTATATTCATTTTTATAATAAAGTAACAGAACAACGTCTGTCGGGACAGCTAGCTGTCCCGACAGACGTTGTTCTGTCGCACGGTCTATAAATATTAAACCCGCAATTTTTTCGAAATTTCTCACTGTTTAAACCTTCCCTGATTATTTTATTTCCAAAATTAGCCAAATCAGTCGGTAAGGCGTTATCGAGTTTAGCGAGACATTCAAATTGCAATCCATTTTCATATACAAGATTATAGAAGCTAGAAGGATGGACAGACCACGGGGAAGGACATAAGTTGCTTTTTATCGCGACAAAATGTACGGTTCCAATTATAATATTACCACGACAATTACACATAATATAAACGAGACCATCAATTTATTTAAGAGCTTGAATCCAAAGCTATTCAATAGTTCCGAAGACTTTGCCAATAGTTTTCCTTTGACTTTGTATCTGAACTATGGCGGGTAGTTGTCACAGCTATTACGAAGTTCTGTATTGAATCAACAAAGGCGAGTCAAAACTAATTTATCTTCCTGAATCTCGATTTACATTCGGATCCATTACGGAAACGTTCTAGTGGTCCGTTTATAGATGTTGCTAAAGTTTTTATTAATCTTGTAGTGGATGATTAGCTTGTCTTAGATACGCGATATTTTCAAGGATCATTAAGAAATCATCAACTTATTGATGTCCACTACTGAACTTATAATTGAGCTAAAGGGACCCAATAGTACCCTGATATTGGTCCACGGCCTTGGTATAAAAATACTTTTGTGTTTTCAGGTACTGGTACAGGTACTGCAACATAATTGTATTTTTTCGAATTTCTGAACGGCCTGAGAATGGAGCCAAATGTTGTTGAGTTATGATTTTTATTGTTTCTTTTTAATATTTAACAATTTTAAGTTGATATTTAAAATTGTTGATACGATCGCTTGTTTCCGTAATAAATGTTTCCTTTTTAAACCTGCCATAATTTTTATTGGACTCGTAAATTATTTTTATAATTGGTAATATCTATTTTAACCGACTTCAAAAAAGGAGGAGATTCTCAATTCGACTGGTTTATTTTATGTTTGTTACCTTAGAACTTTCGACAATTTTGATGATCCGTGTTTCCATTTCAATTTGATCCAGTTCTGACAGTGGCATCCATAAGTAAAGTATATATTTGACGACCTCTGTGGCTTAGTGGTTGAGCGTGTTGGTGCTCAAGCTGGGGGTCGCGGGTTCGAATCCCGGCGAAGGAACAAAAAATTTTTCTGTGTTCCTGAGTCATGGATGTGTATAATATAAGTAATAAAAATCTTAAATGTATTATGTATAGTATGATAAGTATTAAATATATTTCCGTTGTCTGGTACCCGCAACACAAGTTCTTCGAGAACTTACCACGGGACCAGATTGACTTGGTGTGAAGCGTCCATAGGTATATTCTATAGGAAACCAACAAGGATGAGTGATAGCTCTGCTACATGCAATTGATAACATTTTTGACAACATAGATCCATTACAAAAAGAAGTCATTAACATACTAAGCTCTGATCACTGTGGACAGCGGGCCATTTTCCCTATAGATAATAATTGCAAACAATTACACGAGGACAGAAACACACGTATACCAATAAATGTCAAATATATTGAGAAGTTTAGAGGTGAAATTATAGCTAATATTGGACATTTTGAGTATCATAGTAGCCCGGATATGTCGTTTGGTAAACTGTTTAAATTAATAAAACATAAATTTGATACTATTTTCACCCCTAAGACAGTGAGAACAAACAATAAAAGTAAATTCAGCAAATGGGCAACAGCAGGTATTTTAAAAAGTAGATTAAAATTGTATGAACTTTATAATGAAAGAACAATGAATCAAAGTGAATAATTTAAAAATTATGTAAAGTTATATTCAAAAACATTTAAGCAAGTTTGCTCTGCAGCAAAATCTTTATAACGGGCAATTGGCCCACCACACTTACCCACCACTGCAACTCCTGTGTAGCCAGGATCGACAGTGGTAACCGACCGCAAAAAACCTTTGATATGATCTCAGGGGTGCCCGGGGACATGCTAAATCTGTCTTGGAACCCGCAACGAAATTAATCAGAAGATTGTAGGAGGAGTAGGAAGTATTCCAGTTTCCCTCCCCAAGCAAAGCGGGAGACAGCAAAAATTGTGATGACATTTTTTTTAAATTTTTTTTATGACTACAAGACAGAATGTAATTAAATGTTTTAATTTATAATATGACAGTTGATTACAATGCATTTATAATGACAAAACAGTGTTGCATTGTTTCCAATAGTACTTATGACAAAAACGTTTGAAAGCTCGGAAGTTCTTCGCGCAGCCCACGAGATCTTCATAGTACACAACCCTAGAAACACAATGGACGCTGTTCAACATTTCGATTCTTTCGTCATACCAGAGATCACACTCCCAGAGTATGTGATGAACAGTTTGTTCATAAGGGCTACCTTCGGTCGAACAGTCGCATAGCGGAGACGAGACTTATGTAAATCCAAATAGTTTCGCTTTGAAGTTTCCGTGTCCTGTTAATAATTGTGCGACGTAGTGGTCTATTTCTATCCATTGCTTCGAGAGTCGATCGCGGACCGAAGGGAAGAAATTATATAGGTGACGCCCTTTGATAGGGTTGTCCCACCGTTCCTGCCACTCAGAAATTAGGTTCTGTATAGAAATATCTAATGGCTCGAATAATCTAGTTATCTTATTACTCTCTTTCGCGCTTAAAAACTCAGGGTTAGTCTTTTTTTTTTTTTTATAATATAGTGCTACACGACGCTGTATCTCTAAATCTACTGGTAGGACTCCGGCTAAGACTGGGAGTGCTTCAGTACTTACGGTACGGTATGCCTTACATAAAAATATTAAGGCGAGACGTTGGCTTTGCAAAAGTTTACGACGGGCCGATTGTAGCCCTATCTGCCCACGCCGGTGCGCCATAGCATATGCTGCCGAGGTACGTCGCATTATAAATTATTTTTAATGTTTTGAATGAAAGGCACCATGCCGACGTTGATATTTTTGTGAAACAATAGAAATTCCTTTTAGCTTTCTCACCGGTCTGTATTATATGTTCCAGGAATGTAAATTTATTTTCTAAAATAAGTCCTAGGTAACAAAGTGACTGTTTACGTTTCACATTGATGTTGTTCAGTTTAATGCAAGGAGTTGATATTAATGAACCTTTTAAAAGTACTTGAAAGGTTTTATGTGCTGCAAATTCTAATCGATTTCTGTGGCCCAACTCGATATTACGTTGAGGCACTTGTTGGCCTTGTTTTCAATTTCAGATCGCGAATTGGCTTGAATAATAAGAAAACCATCGTCAGCAGAACCTATCAGAGAGCACAGAGGAGGCAAGGGAACACATAATAAATCATCAAAACTTATATTCCACAAGTGCGGCGATAGTACTGATCCTTGAGGGCAGCCGCGCGTTAAGTTTTTGGAATGTGTGTAATGGCCGAGTTGGAGTTTTGTTACGCCGTTGCAAAAATACGAGTAAATTAAATAATAAATATTACGATAGCAGCCTCTGTTTCTTAAGTTCAGTAGTAGCATTGGCCACCAGGCATTATCGAAGGCACCCGCGATATTCAGAGATATACCTACTACATATTTACACTCCGATAGATTTACTGTTTTTCTGACCTCGATTGCTGCATCCACTGTTGACTTCCCGGCGGTAAATCCAAATTGCTGATTCTTAAATTTCGGGCCACTGGGTAGCAAGCGCGGAACAATAAGACGTTCTAATAATTTACCTAAGCATGATAATAGCGTTATAGGACGGTAGGATTTCGGATCGTCTGGTGGTTTATCACCGGCTTTTGGAATTAATTTTATTGTGCCGATTCGGCAGATTTTTGGAAAAGTGCCTTCTGCAATACATTTATTAAAAACCTGTAATATAGATGAGCCTACCGCTAGACACGCCTGCTTAATCATAATATTCTAATATTATGATTAAGCAGGATAAAATATGTAAATATTTTATCCTCGCCTGCTGACTTTTTCGTAGGTAACAAATTAACTGTTGAAGTGAACTCATCAAGTGTAGGTAAGTCAGATACCGGCGTATTGATGGGGTCTAACATTCTGAACCTTATCTCGCGGTAATAATCATTGTCTGCAGCAAAATCTCTTCACATTAGAAATAAAATTAAGAATTCGAAAAATAAGATTAAAACAACTTGGCAAATCATTGCAAATGAAACTGCAAGAGTCACCAGCCGCAACACATATTTTAAATTGAATATAGATAATGAAATAATTAAATCTGACAGTGAAGTTGCAACTGCTTTTGAGAAATTCTTTGCTGACATTCCAGTTTCAACTACCAAAAATTTGTATGCCTCTCCTGCTGATGCTGAATTACTTCTTAAAGATAATGTAAAAGAGTGTGAAATCGAATTTAGATTTAAAGAAATAGGACCGCAAGACATTATTAAAAATTTTAATTTATGAAATATTAAGAATACTGCAGATTTATGGGGCCTATCAATGAAAGTTATAAAATCTATAATGGATATTATCGCACCTTATTTAGCAACTATTTTTAATGATTGTATAAAAAATGACGTATTTCCTGATCTAATGAAACATAGTAAAGTTTTACCTCTGTTTAAGTCTGGTAGTAAGTCGGATCCATCTAACTTCAGACCTATATCTATTTTACCAACACTAAGTAAAATGTATGAAAAAATAATACTTACTCAGTTACTAGCACACTTTAATAGAAATAACATTTTACATAATAAACAATTTGGTTTTACGAAGGGTCGCTCTACGACAGATGCTGGCGTTGATCTGATTAATTATATTTTTGATGCTTGGGAGGGGTCGCAGGATGCTCTAGGAGTTTTTTGCGATCTCTCTAAGGCATTTGATTGCGTGCAGCACACAACGTTGATCAGGAAACTATGCCACTATGGAGTAAGGGGACCAGCACTCGTCCTCTTAAAATCTTATTTATCAAATAGGACTCAGAGGGTTGAGATAAATGGAAAAAGATCCACAGGTACCAAAATTGAGATGGGGGTCCCACAAGGATCCGTTTTAGGACCCTTTCTTTTTCTGGTCTATATAAATGACCCCTACCATACCTTATTAATGGAAAAAACGGGATAGTCTTATTTGCCGATGACACGTCACTTACTTTTAATATTAATCGCCAAGACTCAGGCTATGACGAAGTAAATAATGCTCTCTCAAAAATAGTACACTGGTTTAGTGTTAATAATCTTTTGTTAAATAGCAAAAAAACTAAATGTATAAAGTTCACGTTGCCAAATGTAAGGCAAACTAAAACCAATGTTCTATTGAATGGAAAAGGTATGGAACTAATAGATACAGCTGTCTTTTTAGGTATAACTTTAGACGCAAAACCACAGTGGGGCCCTCATATTGCTGGGTTGGCCGACAGACTCAGTTCAGCAGCATTTGCAGTACGTAAGATAAGACAATTTTCAGACGAAAACACAGCAAGACTTGTATATTTTAGTTACTTCCACAGTATAATGTCCTATGGCATTCTACTGTGGGGAAATGCTGCCGATATAAATACTATATTTGTGCTGCAGAAGCGATCTGTTCGGGCAATCTACAAGCTGGCCCCCAACACGTCATTAAGAGAGAAGTTTAAAGAAACTGGAATTCTAACTGTAGCTTCTCAGTATGTTCTATCAAATGTATTATATGTTAAAAAAATTTAAACCTATTCAAAAAGAAAAGTGACAACCACAATAGAAATACCCGAAATAAGGATAAGCTTGATGTACCAGTGACTAGACTTAGTAAAGTAAAGAATTCGTTTAAAGGCCAGTGTATACGCCTATACAATAAGATCCCAGAAAGCGTTCAAAATTTTTCAATCAATAAATTTAAAAAAATAGTTAAAGAACGTTTGTGTGCTAAAGCCTATTATAAAGTTAATGATTTTAAGAATGATAGCACACCTTGGGAATGAGGTGACCCTCTGCAATTCTACTTCTAAATTACATATATTATTGTACTCTTGTCATAACATTGTTATATATGCCTTTTTTATACTTTTAAAAGAACAATTTTCCATCTTTTTGATAAAATATGGCCCGCGCGAGTTTCTTACGCCGGTTCTTCTCGCCGGGCTAGTTCCCGAACCGGTGGTAGGCATCATGTAGATCGACTTTCAGAAAGTGTATAAAAATTCCTATTTTGAATAAAAAAAATTGTCTTTGACTTTGACTATTATATATTATTATATCATATAAGTCTTAAATTTTTACTTTAGAAGTCGATTTTAATTTTTTGTTTAAATTACTTATTCGTTGTTGTATGTACACTTGTTATAAATCCAACATAAATACCCAACCAACTACTTGCCTACATAGTACCATATCTACAGAAGATGATTCTAGATTCAGAGTATTTGACTCCTACATCTCAATCTTAATAGTAGAGTAACAGCTCAGTCTCAACCAAAGACTGTAGATAACAGTTACAATCATTTATTATATATTAGGTTAATATTGATAACCTAATGTAAGTTCGAATCTTATTAGGCTACAAATTCCTAGGAAACGAAACGGTTGTAGACAGATAAATCTATGTTTATATTAAATTTTTCCTCGTGTATTTAAGAGCCTTATGTAATAACTATAGCCGGTGTTTAGAATTTGTTCTCAATACAGCTTGGAAGTTATAAAGTGATTGAAAAATTTGACAGTTTGTGTAATTTAAAGACAACTAAAACCTTCTTTCACGTGTAAATTGCAAGCCTAGGTTTTTGTATGATAATATTATGTAAAATAAGGCCAACCAGACGAGATAAAGAATGTAAACAAATTTTCAGGGGTTCAAAACATTTTTATTTGAATAGATTATTATAAAGTTCGAATTTTAATCGCTGTCGTCTGTACTAGACAAAGATGATTCGTCGGAAGAGTCCGAGTCAGCTGTGTTTATGATAAAACTATCTATTGTATTATCAATCATGTTGTCAATATTGCTATAAAAATTGTCCTCGACTTTTATTACATGATCCACACAATTTCGAAATTTATCAGCAGATACACGTTGGATCCCCTCTTGTAGCAGTTTTTAGCAGTTTCACATCTTCAAATTTAAATGTAGTATTATTGCGAGCTACGTGTCCCTTTATGTCAGCCCATACGAGTTCAATGGGAATGGGAAGCACTCATAATAACAGCAAAAATCAAAAATAAAACTAACCGAAACGGAATAATAACAACAAAAAACCAAGTAAATACGGAGACGAAAAAATATGTATCACTTCGAACTGTTAGAACGGACTTTTTAAAAAAGAAAATTTATGAACTGGAAAAGATTCACAACACAAATTTATTTTACTGGATTACACCATACATTAGGAGATTAGATATGCGTCCGTGGTGGCCCGTGTCTAGTTTTGAACTGACTCGCAGCTCAAATCTACTAAGATGACAGAGTAGTGATGATGTATCAGCACTCCCGTCAGCAATTCTAGGAACAGCATAGGGATGTAACAGCCCCCTGCGTAAAATAAAACTTACCGGTAAAGGGTAAGTTTTTATAGAATTCTTCTAAGTTGGGGTAAAGGAGTCTCCTCTACAACTGGTTTATTACCAGGAGGTTCGGTTTGTGTACTTGAATTTAAATCTTGAGTTCTAGTCAAGAGTGGACGCTTATTTAATCTCTTCCATAATTAAAAAATAGTAAAAATTAAAATTATAACAATAATACAATATGTTAGAATAGGAAAATGGGAATTATATTCTAAGAGTGGGTCAGGCTTATTTATGATTTTATTAACATCGGTAATTATTTGCTTATTAGCTATATCAGAAAGTTTTTCTAAGTTTATATCTAATAGTTTTAAAGGAGCTGATTTTGATTTTAATTTATTTAATTTTTCAGAGTTGCAACACGGATCATCAATGAGATTAAACTCAGGTGCAATTGATTTAATAGTTAAATTAGAACAGGATTTATATGAAAATATTTTGTTTTTATAATAAGCTTTGCAGTTTTCCTGTAGGTTTAATATTCCAGTACCAATTAATCTATGTTAAGACACTTCTGAAGGACATTCTATATCGATTTTTATGGGTTGAGTTTCAACAAATAACCATTTACTATTTGTAAGTTCTTGCCAAATATCTATTTGTCCATAAATAAGCCTGGTTTCACATTGTTTTGGTAGAGTTTTGAATATTTTACATAATAATTCAGTTTCACAAATAGGAGTACTTTCAATTGAATTTACGACCATATGATTACAAATTTATTTAGAATTAATAGTTTTCACACAGTTATTAATATTATTTAGACAGATATAAGAATTCTTATCTTTACTTACAGCTATATAGCTACAAGTAGGTACAATCATAGCACATGATTGAGGATCCACATTATCATGTGATACAGGTAGTGAGAAAGTTTTGTATAAGTTATGCTCTATTCTTAAAACTAAAGGAATTTTAATAACAAATACAATCTTATTTTCTACATAATAACAGAGCAATTGCGCCATATCAATAATGCTATGTATATTGTTTAAATTTAAGTTTAATGGTAGTTCCTGACTTTTCGGTAAATTTTTTATATTCTTTCTAAGTTCCGTATATAATTGTTTAGGAGTTAAAACAAATGGATGGATTGAATGACTTTTTATTAACATAATAGAATTGATTAAACTTTCAATTCTGAACGACAATGTAAATATACTACATGAAAGTTCTTCGTAAAGTTCATTAAATTTCGTTTCTAATTCGATATTTAACATATTTTTACTTATAGAGTCAATAGCGCTATTCAAACGGATTTCATTTTCTTTAATTAACTTTAATGTTTTATTATAATTTTCTAAAGCTGAACTAGTAATTAAAATATTATCTTTTAATAAAGATGCAAGTTTTTTATTTGAGGAATGCAGGGTTTGAATGGCGTTATTGTATCGGATTGCGTCATTTTCATCCATAGTTCCAATTATTTGTTTAAATACAGTACCGACTCCAGCAAACCATGCTGATCTTTTACTTCTATCAGAAGTTAAATGAGAAATGGC
Source organism: Phengaris alcon alcon (assembly GCA_037179445.1). Classification (NCBI taxonomy): domain Eukaryota; kingdom Metazoa; phylum Arthropoda; class Insecta; order Lepidoptera; family Lycaenidae; genus Phengaris; species Phengaris alcon. The sequence continues at coordinate 468,681 of JAYRCH010000342.1, forward strand.
GTTATAGTCTCTCAGAATACCATCATAGCGAACTATCAATGGTTTTAAATGGTTATTACAATTAGTGAAATTAAAGTTATAATTCAAATTACAAAAAGTTTCAGTGGAATCTAAATAGTTTCTAATATTTTCAAAATGAGGTTTTATGTAGCTAATATCTACAGGGATTAAGACATGTAGTTGATCATCAGAGACCTTGACTGTTCCGACAGGATCGAGATAATATATTCCAATACTTTTTTTTATAGGTTGTATTATATCCAATGAGAAAACGCAGACGCTTGTTGCACCAAGCCTGGAATATTTTTTTTTTATTTTTTTTATTTAGAACTAAATAAAATTATGATTTAAGGTTAACTAGAATACTATCTTAATCTACTCAGTATCGGTTGCGGCCAATTTGACTTCATCGTAATGATATTTAACGTGTCGTCTATTTACAAGTAAGGTAAGTGTATTACTACCGTTTATTTTTATAACTTTGTAAGGACCTTTCCAAATTGCCGACAATGCTTTACGGAGACGAAGATGATTTTTAACATAAACCATGTCACCCGCTTTATATTTAACTGGTCTAGAATGTTTATCATAGTAAGTTTTGGAGATGTTTTTAGATTTTAGGATATTTTCTATACCTTTTTCTCTAGAAAGTTTTAACCTTTGTTGAAGGACTCTAACGTAAGAATTATAAGTTGGTTCTAATGAAGATTCAAATATGGAGGTTGGAATAATCGCTTTATGACCAAATACGAGTTCATACAGAGTGAAATTAGTTGTTGAATGAACTGTAGTGTTATAAGTTAACATTGCTGTATAAACATATCTATGCCAATTGTTTTGGTTCTCATTAATAAAGGATTTTAAGTACTCTTTCAGAGTGGAGTGGCTCCTTTCAAGGGCGCCTTGAGTTTGAGGGTGATATGGTGTTGACCATAATTGCTTAATTTTTAGAAAATTACAGGTTTGTTTAAACAATTCAGCAGTAAAATTTGTGCCTTGATCAGTTAAAATAGATTTTGGAATACCAAACTGAGAAATAAAATGAATAAGACATTCTGATGTATCTTCGGCTGTAGTATTATAGATTGGATAAGCAGCTGAGTATTTAGTTAAATCATCCTGAAGGGTGAGAATATATTTTAACTTAGCGCTACCAGCTTCAGGAAGTGGACCTACTATGTCTAATGCTATTCTTTCAAATGGTTGAGTTGACGTAGTAGTAATTTGCATGGGAGCACGATTACACTTACGAAGAGCCTTATTACTTTGGCATAATTCACATTTACGAACATCATTTTCAACGTCACTATGCATATTTCGCCAATAATATTTCTCTTGAATACGTTTTAGCAGGATGCTAAATTAAGGATTAGGGCTTAAATGACCAGAAATAGGAATATTATGATTTTCTTTTAATATTTTAGGAATTTCACTCATTGTGGGATAAATAAGGATGTTTTTATATATATGAATAGTTATGTCACTATTATTGAAAAGGTACATTAATATATTATAAATTTTAGTAAAATTATGACTATCGAAAGGATTTTTAAAGTCGGTAATACTAAGTTCCTTTACACCTTCGACCACTAATTCATTTCTAAGATTTTGGAGACTCATAAAAATATCCTCGTAAGTGTTTTTATCGTAATGATAAAGTTTAACAAATAGGAAATAATAATTGACATTATTACTAGTGAACTTTAAAAATGAATGTAAAGTTCTTTCACGATCTCGAATTGCAGCAGAGTTTGGTGTATTATTAAGGATTTCATCGACGTAAGCATTTGACTCGTCAATATCTATAGAGGTTGGTATAATTATTGTTTTTACTTTGGTTTTCAATAAGTTTTCACTATATTCTAGGACCTTTTTCAGGTATTCGGAGTATGTGTCTCTATGACTTAAAGATTCATCAGATGCAGGTGACCCTACGTTGGAACTGGGAAGTACTATTTCACTCGGCACTTCAGGATTTTCAAAATATTCTTAGGGTAAATCAAAAAATTCAGGTAATTTTGGAAGTTTTGGTAAACCGGGACATTCTAGTAAGGGTATATATTCAGGTTGAACTACAATAGGAGGAGCTTCCTGTGTTTTGTTATCACCAAGGACATTAATTAGGTTATCGGATTGGGTTAAATTTACAGGATAGCGGGAAAGAGCATCGGCATTCTTATTTATTTTGTCCTTTTTATACTGGATTTCATAGTCGTATTCCTCAAGTTTTAGTCTCCAACGGACTAGTCTGGAACCTGGATCTTTGCATTTAAATAGCCAATTCAGTGGTTTGTGGTCTGTTATTATTTTAAAACGGCGACCAAATAAGTAGGGGCGAAACACTTTTGTTCCATAGACTATTGCGAGACATTCTTTTTCGGTTACTGTGTAATTAGTTTCTGCTTTATTTAATGTTCTTGAGGAATATGCTATTGGCCTATCTTTGCCTACATCGCCTTGTGACAGAATAGCAGAAATAGCGTAGTTCGAAGCATCACATGTCAACAAGAAAGGTTTTCTAAAATCAGGATAGATTAGGACAGGAGCAGTTACTAATTTGGATTATAATTGCTCAAAGGCCAATTGCTGTGTATTAGTCCATACAAAGGGTATATCCTTTTTAAGTAAATTTGTAAGGGATTTTGCGAATTTTGAGAAATCTGGTATAAAACGACGATAGTAGGAAGCTAATCCGAGAAAGCTTTTAATGTCTTTGGGACATTGGGGAGTTGGAAAGTCGACTACTGCCTTTACTTTCTCAGGATTAGGTTTTACGCCATCATCGCTAATAATATGACCTAGGTAACCTACTTCTTTACGAAGGAATTTGCATTTATCGGGTTCTAATTTTAGTTGGAAATTTCTAAGTCTGTCGAAAAGAATAGATAGTTTATCTATGTGACTTTCTAAAGAGTGTGAATAAATTACAATGTCATCTAGGTAAACGAAGCAGTGTAATCCCTGCAAACCTGATAAGACCGTATTCATTGTTCTTTGAAAAGTTGCAGGTGCGTTTTTTAGGCCGAAAGGCATTCGATTAAATTCGAAGTGCCCTTGCGGAACACTGAAAGCTGTTTTTTGCGCATCATCAAGGCTCATTTTAATCTGGTGGAATCCTGATGCAAGGTCAAGGGTTGAAAAATATTTACTTTGTCCTAATTGGTCTAATATTTAATTTATTTGTGGAATTGGATAGGTTTCACCTATAGTAATATCATTGAGCTTTCGGTAATCAATTACTATTCTCCATTTTCTATTTCCAGATGCATCAAGTTTTTTTGGTACGACTCAAATAGGGGAGGACCAGGGTGATTTAGATGGTTTTATAATATTTTAATTTAACATTTTGTTTATTTGTGTTTGGACTTCTTGTTTATGTATTTCAGGGAAACGATATGATTTTACATTAATTGGTTGATCTGAGGACGTGCGGATTTCATGTTGAACTATATTTGTACTGGTTAATTGGTCACCTGGTAAATGGAATATATCTTAATATTGACTACAGATATCATGTATGTAATTTGTTTCTTCTGAATTTAAATGATCAGTTCGTAAGTAATCTAATAACTGTTGTTTTCTTTCGATACTACTTTGGTTTTTATTAAAATTATGCATTTGATTTTAACTATCAATATTATAAATTTTTAATAGCAGATTAGATTTTATCGTTTCAGATTTATCAGATGTATTAAGGACTGTTAAATTTACTCTATTATTATTTTTCACTTTAACCAGGCAATTTGATATTAAAAGTGAATTAGAAAGATGATGATCACATATCATTCCTTCTTTTATGCTTTCTGGATTATCAAATGAGCATTCGATTACTTTTTCGGGTCTTGGTTCAATAATATAAGAGGGTTCATCGAATGATAATTCTGTGTTAAAATTATTTATTTCTAATGAATGTGATTTATAGTTAATTTTACAATTGTATTTTAAAAACAGATCATTACCTATTATACCATCGTATGGACGATCAATGCTACCGAAAATATGGAATGTATGTGAAACATTTGTATTTGGATTAAATTGTAATTGCAAAATGAAATGACCTATACTTTTTAATGAATTATTTTTTGAGTCAATTCCTTTGACTGTGATATTATCTTCGCTGCATGTATTAGGCTTACGAGTTATAGAGCTGTTTTTCACTATACATAATGATGCTCCAGAATCTATAAGAAAGTTAAGTTCTTTTTCATTTATTGATGTTTTAAGTTTAATATAAGGTAAATATCTTTTATTACTAAGGATTTCATACATTTTATTAATCTCTTTTTTACAGATTTTATTTTCTAGGTTAGATAGATCGTGAGTTTGGGACTGGCTACCCTGTCCATTGATCTTTTGAATATTAAAGGAGAGAACTTGAGTTTGGGGCTGGTTACCCTGTCCATTGGTCCTATTACTATTTAGGGAAAGACCGTGAGTTTGGGGCTGGTTACCCTGTCCATTGGTCCTATTATTATTTAGGGAAAGACCGTGAGTTTGGGGCTGGTTACCCTGTCCATTGGTCCTATTACTATTTAGGGAATGACTGTGAGTTTGGGGCTGATTACCCTGTCCATTGGTCCTATTACTATTTTTTATTTTATATTTCGTATTGACTTGAACAAGAGGGACTTGCCCCGCGCGATACTTTAACGGGACAGAAGCTAGTTTAAATTTTGATTGCCGTCAGTCTCATCGACGCCTAGATCGTTATTATCTATTTCCGTAAAATTTACTCTTGGACGCGGATTAATCGGAGTAAATGCTTGATTTTGCGACCTCTTATTATATTACTGTTATTATATTCTCGAAGGCTACAATTTTCTAACACATGCCCTGGTTTCTTACAGTAACGGCAAAATGGTGCATCTCTTGATGATGATGAACTAGGATTCTGATTATTATAATAAGGTCTTGCTTGTGGTTAAAAATTCGACTCATTTCTATATGGAATTCTACGAGATGATTCTGATGGTCGGAAGGATTGTGATGATGATGATTTTTGACCATTCGAATAAGTATTATAATTATTTGCTAATTGAGGTCACTTATATAGGCTTTGCTGTATTCGTTCTTCAGAAATAGAGATATTGATAGCTTGATTTAAGTTCCGTGGGTCCCTACAGCGCACTATATTTGAAATACGGGGATGTAAACCCATAAGGAAGTGATGTAATGCTAAATCTTCCATGGCCGCTGAACGGCCGGGGAGTTCACGAAGTGTACAATTAGATAACGTTATTTCCGTTAGAAGTTGAGAAAGATAAGTTTCGACACGCAATGAGTATTGGGTTACATTTTCATTTAAACTCTGCTTGCACTCCTGTAGGTCCATTAGTATATGCGCATAATGTTTGCGCTCACAAAATTGATTCAGTAGGAATTCTTTAAGTTGTACCCAATTCTTAAATTCTTTAATAGAGCAAGCTATTTCAGCTTTGCCCTGTAGCTGACTATATATATAGCGGAATAAAATATGTTTCTGTATTTTTGTTGCTAAATCGTATGCATTATTGCAATTTATGATGAATGAATTTACGCTTTCTCTTGAGCCATCAAATGGCTTAATGAATTTAAATAGAGGATTGATAGCTCCCCACACTGATTTCAGTGACGGTGGCCGGTTTAATTGAAACCAGGCCAGCTACGCAGGAGTTATTTTATAGTGCCCAAGTGTGTGCGCAGTACACAAGAGCACTCTCTCTTCCTTTACTCTCGTAACCCAGTGGGACGAATAACCGACACGACTGGTGAGATATCAGGCGCAGGTCCGACTTTTTACATGCCCATCCGACGAATGGATCATCTTTCTTGTCAGACAATCAGGTGATCAGCCTGCATTGTCCTAACCAAACTTGGAAACAAGATTTTTTGTTATTCCAATGCGGGAATCGAACCCACGACCTCCGAGTCGAGAGCCAAGCTCTAAACCACTAGACCACGGAGGCTGATTGAGATAGATCTCAATCCTCTATTTAAATTCATTAAGTCATTTGATGGCTCAAGAGAAAGCGTAAATTCATTCATACAGGGTCCAGGGTCCATTCATTCAGTTCAGACAGGGTCGAGTTAGAACTCGACCCTGTCTGGAGCTGGAGTAGTTCCCTTCCGGGTCGTCCCCTTAGGAGAACTAGCTGGAGGATTTATTTCGCCGGACGAACCGGCATCGGAATTCAACATTGGAATATTTATAGTTAGGCCTTCTGAAATTTTGTCGCTTTTCGGCATATTTAAAATTGAAATATTAAAGTTCTAAAATTTAAATCTTGATTCGGATTATTCCACTGAACCCTAAAATATCTTAGTAACCTAATAGAACTAATATAAATAATAGCTTAAGACTTACAGTATAATCAATACGTGGGCGTTGGAGATAAGCTCGGCGACTCGTTGCATGCTCGCTGGATGGGATAACTCGATCGGGATCACACGGATTAATATTATTTTGAATTTTAGCACTTTGCACTTTTTGGATTATAGTTTTTCGTCACGGATATCAGGACTCTTCACCTCGCCTGGCCGGTGCTGGATACTGCTTTCGGGCTGACTCGGCCCGCAGCTAGTCTTATGTCACAGTGGACACAAGGAATAATGATGTAACACGACAGGAACACACTTGAGATTGATTTGTATTTATTATAATATTTATATACTTTTAGTTTGATGGAATTTACAGAATATGACTTTTAGTGAGTTCAGATCACGAGACCACAATACAAAGAGTATACTACTCTATCGATGCACTTTTTTATATATATATTTTTTTTTTCACGAAAATTTTAATTATGTCACTTTTCACTTTTTTACACAAAAATGTCTTCGGATAGCGTTTTTGGTATTTTAGGGATTTACGTCTCCCACCGCTGCCACCAATGTTAGAACGGACTTTTTAAAAGACTTTTTAAAAAATAAAATTTATTGAACTGGAAAAGATTCACAACACAAATTTATTTTACTGGATTACACCATACGTTAGGAGATTAGATGTGCGTCCGTGGTGGCCCGTGTCTAGCTCTGGACTGACTCGCAGCTCAAACCTACTAACTAAGGTGACAGAGTAGTGATGATGTATCAGCACTCCCGTCAGCAATTCTAGGAACAGCATAGGGATGTAACAGAACGCAATCCAAACAGGAATGAACTTGTACACAATTGTTTGGCGGACCAAATGTTGACAACTGCGGCACTGGCCGCTTTCCTGTACCACGAAACACGCTACGACAGCTGTCGTCGACCAACTGACGTCATTATTGCATACGAGTGATAAGGACAGATATAATATTAACTCACTTTCATAATGCAACTCAGTAGCGATCCATTTATTTTCGTTTTTTGTCTCGTCTCGTTGGCCTTACTTTAGGTAAAGTTTTTTAGGTTTGTTTTAATTTTATTTAATTTAAAAGAGTTTTCTTTAAAATGTGGGTTTCATAAATCAAAACAATTTTTTTATTGAAAGATCATTTATTGTTCCAGATCAACTACAACTTAAACTAGGCAAAATATAATTTATCAAAAACAGAAGAATTTGTTTGTGCGATGCGACTTTGCCATTTATAATTCATGTAAGGGATAAACTTGGTTATGACTATAAACAAATATACGGGTGTGTCGACCATAATATCTTATACGTCTTCATACTTAATTTAAAATACGACGTTGTTTATATGAATAATAAATAAATGTAAAGAACACGTGTACGCTTTGATTTTTGTATGAAATAATGTATGATGTGGCAAGAGAGGTCGAGAGGACCAATAATAATATTATATTCTTTGTTAATGTTGTACAGTGGGTGTATATAGGTATTTATTCGGAGATCATCATGCCGCATCTGACAATATTTAAGAAAAATCCAATCCTTTTTTTGTACCAACCGTAATTTTAGTGACGATGTTTCTTATAATTGAAATTGAGAATGAAATTCTTCGTAAAAAAACAAAAAAATATTTTAATTGTTTTTTTGACATCCAAAGGGTTTGAATATCCCAAACCGAAGCTATCATTTTAATTAATTCTAGTATTCTCTATTCAAATGAGAGTTTTTTAAAGATTAACAAATTACGAGTCTGATTCGATTTATATTTAATTGTTAAATTAAATTTTATTCTTATAGCAATTTTTTGAATTATATTTCGAATGTTATGTTGAATTTCTAAAAAATGTTTCAGTGACAATTCTTTTAAAGAGGAATTGGAAGATTGGGACTACCCTCCACTAGCAATAAGATATGAGTAGTTGGATAGGCGTTTTATATAAGAACAACAATAATAATAAGTGATCAAACGAACTTACCTTAAGTGAAGTTCGATCATTATTATATGAAGCGTCTTGCTTCGAAGGTATTATTTACCATGATTATTCTTCAGATTTACTTGGCATGAGACGCAATTTTTATAGCTAGAATTCAAGAAAAAAGTTACTTATTGTCTATGATCTCTAGCTTCATAGATTATCTCCTGTAAAATTTCACTCTGTTTAGAGCTTTTAACATGTACACAACTCCCAGGGCTACGCATGTAAGGCTTATAATATGCTTATAGCCTTATGTGGTTGGGTGGGTGGGTTCATATAATAATAATCAAACTTCACTTAAGGTTTTCGTTTGATCACTTATTATATTCCAGCGTCTTGCTTTTTTGGTATTATTTACCATGTGATGTTTAGAGCGTATGGGAGTTGTGTAATGTGTTAAATACTATAATAATAATATGGTACTAGTCATAATGTTATTTAATTATACTTCCGGTTTATTTTACCTGTATACCTACAGTATAAAATAACAAGCATTACTAAATTATCATGCCTTCTTGCATGTTTAAGCTTATATTAGTTAAGTAACCAATATTTAATTATCCACTTACAATTAAAATAATATTTTATTATTATAATTATTTAACTTTTATCAAATCAAAATTACTCAAAAACATAACTATGCTCAATGCACTTAAACTTAAATAGTTACTTTCAAGATATTTTTCCTACTCTTATGTAAATAAGAAACAATATTTTTGTCTTGTGGAAGCCACATCATTTTATAAGACTAATATATTATTATCAGGAATAAATAATATGATCTTAAACCGAACAAAGACTATATTATATTAATATAAAGCAACTAAAATTGTTAGGGTAAGTTGGCCTAGTAAAGAATTTGGTGAAATGTTGTGACAACCGTGTTTCACAATCATCCATTGACACTCCATTTTGTTTTGGTCTGGAACAGCTTTAAAGTTCCATAAAGTACGAGTACTTCATAAAATAGCGACTTAGTTGCTGAGGGATTGGCTATTTTTTTCACTAATCTTTATCTGAATTTCTGGTACTTTTAAATAGGATGTGTGTCAACTTATAAAGTAAATTTAAAAAGTTTTATTTACTTATGTGCATGACATAATTCAGGTTCACTAATGTTTTTTGTTTTCGATAACTTATGTTAAATTTTTGATTAATTTACATAAGTTATCGATACGCCACACCTTTTTAATCCAACAACTATTAGTATTTAGTATTTAGTTTAAACATAGTTGATTGTAAACGCTTCGGGTCAATTCACACCAAAAAGAGACGATACGCAATAAATGTTATTTGCAAGAGTTCGAATGGCAAACTGCACTGCTCTGCGTAGCGCGCCGCTGTTTCAATGAAACGTGTATCTTCTTGAGTAGAGAATAAAGTTCAATTTTGAATCGCTATCGCCGATCATCGTGACGTCTCGGTTTGAACTGTCCCATAGTACCGCGATCGGATGTTTCCACATATTATTATGTACTGATAAAATAAGTAGAACTGATAGACGCTAAACATCGTCTCTGGAGTTTGGCCATGATCAGAATGGATATAATGGATACCTTAAATAATAACGGTTAGTGGTAATAGCCCTACCCCCTACTATACCCCCTTACCAAATAATGGATAACTTAAACAACGTTGCTGTCTTTGTCTGTCAAGTGACTTTTCCAACGCATCAGACAAAGACAGCAACGTTGTTTAAGTTATCCGTTGTGTAAATCTTTTTATTACTAAGGGGGTTAGCCTATAGGCAATAGGCTATACCTAGTTGGCATTAAAATGTCAATATTTACACTGTTAACTTGGCATTGTTACTAACAATCGCGCAGTTTAATCTCACAAATCGGAATGTTACGGAAATTGCTCGTTAACGATATTTCATAAACAATTCTAGCTAATTGCCAATACAATAATGCGTTTGCACTTAACCGATTGTTTAGCTAAGCCACTTTTTATCGATTTCAGTAGTTTGATTGCTTATAATTTTTTGTATTGACATGTTTTGAAATTCCTGCGGTGAAACTAAAAAGAACATGAAATATAGGTTCTTATATTTACTACGTATTATTGGGTTAACATAATAATTATAATTTTGACGACCTCTGTGGCTCAATGGTTAGCGCGTTGGGGCTCAATCTGGAAGTCGCAGGTTCGATTCCCGCAAGGGAACAAAAAGTTATCTGTGTTCCTGGGTCATGGATGTGTAATAAATATGTGTATAGTTAAAAATCTTAAATATATGACATATATTTAAGATTTTTATTATACTATACTATGTACATTGTATAGTATAAAAGTATTAAATCTATTTCAGTTGTCTGGAACCCGTAACACAAGTTCTTCGAGAACTTACCACGGGACCAGATTGACGTGGTGTAAACGCGTCCATGGATATCATTATTATATTATTATAATTGTTTTACCGTTATACCTTCTAATGATAGGTATATTCATTACCTTATACTATCTACACTAAAGAAAGTTTAAGAGATCTTGTCAAAGTTGGTTCCTTTGATGTTTGTGGTCTGTCTTTTATTATAAATAAGAATTAAATATTGTTTAAATCAGACCAATAATAATACGAACCTTATTCATCTGCAATAAAATAACTTAAATATTTATATCTCATTTTCTCGTAGGTACTACTATTGTAAATGTGAAAGTTTGTGAGGATGAATGGAAGTTTTGACTCTTTTACGTAAAAACTACTGAACGGATTCTGATAAAACTTTACAGTAATATAGCTTAAACATCAAAATAACGAATAACGCGGGCAAAGCTGCGGGAAAAGTTAGTATTCAATGCCTCGCTTGAAAAATGATAGGATTTTAGGAAAAGAAGTCTATCAAATAATTGTGGTCGGCATTAAAGAATATCACAGAAGTCACGCCCATCAAAATATTTACTCTTTACACATTACCGTGAAAACACTGCATTTCAACGTACCTGGAACAGAAATTGAAAAGTTGAGTAATCTGACATAAGTAAGACTTGAATAATTCTTTGTTTTTGTTGCTTTTTCCTCGGTGTTAGCGGAGTACACACGGTAATTCCCGGCGTGATGAGAGCAAACAGGCGAATTGGTCCGCGCTGAATTGCTGTTCAAATCAAATCACGGAAGAGACGCCTAAAAATACAGCTGACGTCATCGCTTTATTGGAATTTTGACGAGGCTGATTTCTGATTTGTTGCGCTTAGATGTTTGGTTATTTCTAACATTGATGTAGGTATGTAAAATACAAAAAACTAGCCATACTAGCGCTACAAGTATCTCGTGCCAAGAACGGTCTTACCCGCCACATTAGTTATTTCACTTTGATGAAATTGACTATCACCGACCGCGAAAGATTATTTTTTAAAGTCAGAGTGAAAACTAGATTAAATACCCTATTTATGGGTATGAGTGGGTAAACCCACATGATGATAATGCTGGATCCGATCCAAAAAGGGGTTAAAACATGTCCTCATTTAAAAAATGTCCCGCTAGGGATTTGAACTAAACTCCCATTGGTTCACAAAAATCCAGTGGCGGGAGTGGAAAGCATTTTTCGCTTTACAAAATAGGTTTTAGACGAGACAGTTTTCGTCATGTGAATTTAAAAGGCTACTAATTATAAAGTATCTTGTTTAGGGCCCTTTTTTTATTGTATAACCAGTGTGCTACAGATTTTCTCCGTGATCTTTCCCTCCTTAAAGAAGCTCGCTAGTCTATGCTTACCAATGGGGATAAGCATCGGGAGTTCAATGGTATCTGCCTCACTCTATTCGGTTCGGTGGTCTCTGCCTACCTACCTTGGTAGTACCTAGTACCAACCCCTACTTTGGATTATAGATGTGAGTGTGTGTGCGTTCATAGCCAGTATTTCAATGAAAAGACATATACCTACTCATAAATAATCCATTAATGAAATTTTACCAATAAAGAAACCCTAGAAGTGAGGTTGTAATCTCGGGATGTCAAACAGAATCAAGTCAAGTGTGAAATCCATTTGCCTGACCATGTCTGAAGTGACCCTAATTACATGACCAAAGGTCGACTTCTATTAGCGACCGGAAGGACAAGGGACAAATTATGTAACTTTAACGAGATATTTACACCATGATTATTGTAATTTCTTTTGCTTCATTAGTTAATTGGTTTTGTTTGCATTAGACTTATGCTCGGTTCCCGAGTATTTTTGTCGGTAGTTTATCTGTTCAATATTTTGATTGGTTAACGTTTGCGTCATCCAATCAAAAGCGCTATTAAATAGAAAAACTACCAACAAAACTCCTCAGAAACCTGGCATAAGTCGGTGGCACATACCAATGTCACAGTTTTGTTATTTTATTTGCAATAAGTACTGCAGGCCTAAAAAGGCCGCTTTCGGCAATTAACGAACAATTCTGTTTATGAATTACTCCAAAGATCGTAAATCGGCCACTTGACTAATAATACAATATAATTCAATTCATAAGGAGAAATACAGTCATTTGACAACTTTCTATGAGAATCCCTAAAATGGTCCGTATAAGAAGAATTTCTCTACTGTCAAATAGCAGATTCATAAAAATTTACTAGCGAGGAACATCTCGCAATAAATGTTTTCTGTTTTATATAATTACAATGAAGTTAGAACTGTATGAAAACAAACTAACGATGTTAGTGAAAATTATCATTGAACAAGTGCGTATGAAATGAATTGCTGCAATGTTGCTATAAAACGTGACAAGATTACGAACTTTTAGCAAAATTGCAAAAAATGCTGCAAATTATTTACTTTTAGCAATATTACGCTATGTGGCCTTTTTAGGCCTGCTGGTAAGTTTTTTGTTGATATTCCTTTGAGGATTAATGGAAGAAATTTTTGTATCTAACATGCGACTCAATATTGTGTTCAGGGGTTAGGTTCTAGTTTGGCTTATAATAATATAATGTAATCACAATCATTTGTAATTATATTCAATGTCGTACTTATTGTTACAATTAATCACATAATATAGATTCTAACATTCTGCCATTACAGTGGCATGCCAAATATAATAGAGGGTTACACATTTTATAATTTTTGTTTTAAAAATATTATATTATATTATTATAATTTATTATTGTTAAATTATTATTAATAAACAATTACAAATTTATTGGTATTTCATGTCAAAGCAATAATTATTATTAGTTTTTTGATGTATTATATTATTTTAATGTATAAAAACATTTATTAGACAACTATATTGATATTTGCCTTTTAAAATGATTTATATTTATATTTTTGAAATGATCTGGTAATTTATTATAGATATTAATAGCATTCAAATATACATATCTTTTGTAGAGGTCACACTGTGGTATATAGTTAATGTTTGTGTCCAGATGTGGCACTTCTATTAACAATATCTGAATAATTTAAAAAATAATTCGCATACTGCTTTACAAAACACAAATATATACACACACCGGCATATTTAGCGGAACATAAAATAAAGGTTTGATATCAGTATCATATAAGGTTGCTGGCTGGTTTATATGTCATTTAATTTAAAAAGAAATATTTTCAAATTAAGAAAACAACTGAACATCACATTTTATGCAATTGTTTTAATTTTATTCAAATACACCTTATCTGGAGCGAACTTCGAGTATTTCTTCCTTCTGAGTTTGATTTAAAATTTCATTGAAATACTGTTTTTTGTTAGTTTTTTTTTAATCGCGTATTTTTTGGAGTTGAGGACTGAATTATGCCTGACTTAGCCCCAACGGAGTTTGCTAGGGCACTCAAAATGCGAAGAAATGGTCAAACCTACAGAGTGATATCCAGAGATCTTCGTCGACCAGTTTTAACGATCCATCGCAGTATACAACGGTTCAGGGAGACCGGTACTTATGTGAGAAGAGCAGGACAAGGCAGAAAAAGACGCACTTCGATAGGGATGATCGTTTCATTCGGATTCGTGTACGTAGGAACCCCCGTTTGACGGCCGTCCAATATATCGGTGACGATTTTGATTTTATGCAGGATAATGCTCGGCCGCATACCGCTCGGGTAACTCAAGCTTATCTTAATGATATGAATATTACTGTTATGGAGTGGCCAGCGAGATCACCGGATATGAACCCAATAGAGCACGTTTGGGACTTTCTGAAAAGAAAAGTTAAGTCCAGAATTCCAGCTCCTGCCAACGTGGGTGAACTGCGAATCACCGTAGTTGAGGAATGGCGGAGACTATCCCAGGAGACCATCGATAACATCATTCTAAGTATGCCTAGACGGGTAGAAACTTTAATAAGAGCACGTGGAGGAAATACGCGATATTAATCACCATTTTTCTAATTTAATTAATTGTTATTTTAATATTATTTTTCACTTTTCCCGGTTACATGAAAAGTTCAAAAATGTACCATTTTTCACAAATAGCCTTTACTCGCAAAATATGTTCTTAATGTGATCTCATTTTAAGTAAAACAAATGAAACTTTAAATAACAAAAGAAGTGTAGTAAGTAGATTTTAAAATAAAACCATATTTTTTTAAATTATGAACCTTTTTTTGTGTTCCGCTAAATATGCCGGTGTGTTTATTATATACAAACATACCACAGGCAATATATTAAGCTTTTGATATAACGTTTTACAGCTATCTAACGGCAAAGCTCCACAAATGGCTCTTACACATTTCTGTTGTACCTTAAAGACCTTATCAATTTCCACGGAGTTCCCCCACAACAAGAGCCCATACGCGAGCACTGAATGCACGTACCCGCAGTATGTGTACATTGCCGCTTGAGGTGATACTTTAAGTCGTAACACTTTATAGCGTATACAAATTTATCAAGTTTGTCGCATAAATATTTTATATGCTCCATCCATTCATGGTGTCTATCTACCATTATGCCTAACTGGATGTTAGGCATATTGCCTTGATCCGCTTGAAGGTGATCTTTATATTAATTGGTCGTGTCCGATAGTCCCTAAATTGAATAATTTTAGTTTTTTGCAGATTGATTTGTAAATTATTGAATTTTCGGCATAAAATAATTTCGTCAAGTGTACTACATATTTTACTTTCGAACGTGTCTACATTTTTATTATCGCGTATGTGTCGGTTACGAAAAGAATAACTTTTTGTTTTGTTACATTCGGAAGATCGTTAATATAAAGCAAAAATAGCTACGGGCCCAATATGCTGCCTTACAGGCACCGCACCGCACTCATTGTGTAAAAAACTTGATCTGCTAATAATTTGATTACCCTTAATAATCCTTGATATCTCTACACATTGCTGTCGCCCAGTTAGATAACTTTTAATCCAACTATAAGCATTACCTCTAATTCCATATCTTTCTAGTTTAAATAGGAGTAACTTATGATCTACAGAATCAAGTGCCTTGCTTATATCAAGAAATATCGCAACTATAGGATGTAAATGCCAGTGATTATAAATGTTTATAATAAATAACGAAAGATTAAGAGTTCAGACAGCAGATTGTATATATTAGGTCCTTACATAATATGAAATTGGCGTTTTGTCGTACTGGCCACTTTGATCTCAAATATATCTTCTTTGCTTAGGAATTCCAATTTCAAATTTATACCGCTATTTACTCATGCATTTAAGTTTCGAAAACCGTATTTCATTTGTTTTTTCCTCTTTTGGCTTTTTTTGCGTCACTCTGTTTACAAAATGGAAAACTTGAAATGTCGTATTATATTCGAGTACGAGTTCCACCGTGGCACCAGAGCTGCAGAAACGGCTCGAAGGATTAATGATGTGTATGGCGGCGGTGTCGCAAAAGAAAACACAGTGTGTTTTTGGTTCCAACGTTTTCGTTCTGGAAATTCTACCTGCAGATCAAGTCCAGTGGACGGCCGGAGACCAAAGTTGATAATCAACAATTGAAGGCTATTGTGAAACATCACAAATCCATCACAAATCACGTCCGAGTTAGTCTCAAGTGTTAGTGATTAAACTCTTTTAATCCACTTGAAGTAAATTAGGAAGGTGAAAAAGCTTGAAAGGTGGGTACCTCATGAATTGAGTGCAGTAAACCGACAAACGCGCGTCGACTACTGCGTTATATTACTCAACCGGCACAATAATGAAAGGAATTTAAATCAATCACCTGTGATGAAAAGTGGATCCTGTACGATAATCGGAAACGCTCATCGCAATGGGTGCACCCTGGCGAACCAGCCAAAGCCTGTCCCAAGCGAAAATTTTCAAAAAAGTTACTTGTGAGCATTTGGTGGACTAGTGCCGGTGTCGTTCACTACAGCTTTCTTATATCTGGCCAGACGATTACGGTAGATGTCTATTGCCAGCAAATGCAAATCATGATGGAAAACCTAGCTGCTAAGCAACCGAGGTTGGTCATTCGCTCTAGGCCACTGCTGCTTCAGGACAACGCTAGACCCACACACTGCACAACAAACGGCAACCAAATTAGAGGAGCTTCAATTGGAATGTCTAAGACATCCACCGTACTCCCCGGACCTTGCTCCAACAGATTACCATTTTTTTAGAAATTTGGATAACTTCTTGTACGGGAAAAAATTCAACTCCGATGGGGCAGTCCAAAGCGCCTCAAAGATTTTATTGATTCCAGTCCGAATGGTGTTTTTAGTAAATTAATCAATGAACTACCTATGAGATAGCAAAAGTGCATAGATAGCAATGGTATATACTTTGATTAAATAAATAAATTATGTTTAAAAAAATCGACTTGATGTTCCTTTACAAAACGCCAATTTCAGATGTAATGACCTAATATTATATCCTTGCTCAAAAAATATTTATATATTTTTAAATATGGTTGACATACGTCAGTGTAGTCGATACGTTTGTATGGCCCTAACTAATATTAAGCTAATTAAAGCTCATTTAACGGTACTCGTAATACGCTTTTCTGGTTTTATTGAAAACGGTTTTTCGTTACATATTAGTTTTTTGGAATTTGTGATCTATTGAAGATAATGTTACGTCGTTTTGGCATGACATAAAGGACCACACTCGGATCCGATTTATCGATAAAAAATTTTTTTGCTTTTTTTTGTAGCCCCGTAGTTTTAGTTTTCATCTGGTTCTTATACCGCGTTTGTAAAATTGATATTCAAGCGCGAAAATATATATATATTGTTACGTCGTTTCGTCGTCGTTATATATATATACATATTTCGATGTCAAAATTATGAAGATTGAGTAGAGAAAGTGAGTTTTGTATAAACGCCTATTTCACATCTTGTTTTCCATGTTCATCCATGTTTTCTGCTAAGCTTCAAAAAAACTAGATGGATATTGGAAGCCCATCAAACTATTAATGTTTCGTTGCACTTTAATGTGACATTTTATTTTTTGGGTTAACTTACTTGTGTCAGGGTTAACCCTAACACAAGTCAGATTTCATATTTACTTAAAACCAACGCTTCAATTGTGAAGTAGATTTCCTTAGCGTTGTCTTAGGTAATAACGTATTTTATACGATAGGTATCGTTACCCGGCGATGAAAGAAAATAACACCTAATCTGCTCTATAAGGTGTTGAATTTCCTAGCGAACGATTACTAAAGTCATTGTTAAAATTAATAGCTATGTTATAAGACACATTACTTGAAATGTAAATAGAAACTAGGCGCTTTAAATTGCAAAAAGCGAGAGCAAAAGATGGTACACATCAATATAATATATACGTATTGCGATCCACTTGACATTCTATCTCGCTAACGAGCAGTTCAATTATGAGCAAATAGCTCTAATGAACGAACGAATGCACGAATAAATCCAACAGAATCCACAAAGGTCATCGCATACGCTCACGTGCTCAAAAAGTTCACTGAATTTTGCAAAGTTTTCTGGTATGTTTTTTATGTTTTGCCTTTTGGGTAATTCTAGATATGTATTAACTTATGAAATACCATTTTTCTGTTTTTACATATCGAGACTGCATTGAAACTGTATTGTTATAAGATTCAATAAGCAGAATCGACCTACAGGTCACATCGATTGGCCTGATGGTATTGGTCATGAGTCCTAACTCAATGATAAATGAGATAGAGCACGCTCTCAACACCGCTCAGTACGCAAATCTTTGCATAATTATCACATTATACTTGATAATAATTGTCAATTATATAGGTGCTGTCATAATTTTCATACAATGATCTTTCGATAACGTCACGAATAAGTACTTGTCAATAGTTCGTCCCCAAAGATTATTTTGAAGCATTCGCAATGTAACTAGATTAGTAATTATTGATTGCAAAAGGATATATAGTTTTTTTTATACCTACTTATTTTAGTATTATATTAATATTCTTTTCCTTTTATTCATAATAATATAATTACACTAGCTGACCCGGCAAACGTTGTTTTGCCATTGAATGTATTTTTAATGTCACATCATATAAAAATAAAATTTTAAAAAATTGTCGAAAAAATACTAAAATATATAATTAGGGGTGGGTACCCTTATCATTTGGGCGTTAAAAAATAAATTACGACCGTTTCTCAGATCTACCGAATATGCAAAAAAAATTATAAGAATCGGTCAAGCCGTTTCGGTGGAGTGTGTCCCGGAACACTATGACACGAGAATATTATATATTAGATTTTAATATCAATATAATAGGAGTTTCAATATTCATATGAAGATCAATTATTATGGTAGTATGCTAACGTAAATTAAATACTATTATAATATAGTTATTTGTGTATTTAAATTATTTATGTTTCTAAATATGTTCAAAAGCAATTATATTCTAAGTCCTAACTGTCTTCAGTGAACAATGGCAGAATCTGGGGGCACGGCAGTGCCCCCGTCAAGACGAGCCAAGCGAAGCGCAAGGGCACTACCAGACCACCTTTTCTCGAAGCGTTTCGTTGATTTTTTGAACCCTCATAACATGAGATTGGATTATACCAGATAAGTGAAAGTTTCCGCTACTACGCGGACTTATTGAACATGTAAAGTTTTGATTGCATAGGTCTTATATATAAAAACTCCAGATTTCGTCACTGACTCACTGATTATCAGCAAAATTATAAGGTACTTCCGGATGTCCTATAAAGCTGAAATTTGGTGTGTAAGCTAGTATTAGCAAATAAACAACATAGAAATTAACAATCTTGGAACTTTTATCCTCTAACCCTTAAACGAGGGGATGAAAGTTAGTACGAAACTTTCGCAGATTTTTACCCTAGAAGTCTGAACATTGTTGTAGGGATCCGTGTTATTAATAATAATAATAAAATGTTAAAAAAATAACCATGTAACCCTTCATTTACAACAAAAAATACAATAAGTTTTTTTTATCGACATATTTCAATGTATTTCTTCTAAAACTTGCGAATACACTACGTGCGACCGTCCCTTTAATAATTTGAATGTTACCTTTATGTATTCTCCGTTAAAATTACTATAGACTTACTCGGGAAATAATTATTTTGATATTACGTCATCAATTGAGAATTTGAGAAAAAATATCGAAAAACTTGAAAACGAAAAACTTTCAAGTTCAATTTTTCAAGTTATATTTTATTTTAAAGTCTAAGCTCTACCTTAAAATTAAACAATTACACATCAGATGTTGGTACATGTTAATCTTATTACAGTGTCTGATTTAATATATTGATGACTGAAATTTCACTAAAATGTCATTAATAATAATCAGTCACGTACACTTTTAATGAAAACTGTGTATTTTGTGTTTGTTTCATACTGAGATTAAATTAAACCCATATACAGGTAATACGGTTTCAGTTTATCTGATTTTAACGAAATGCGACAGAAGACTATAGACAGTAGATATTTGTAGCCCTTTTGTTGTAACGGCAACTCGGAACTCGTACATTTTTTATGACAATAATATGCGTTGCGAGTTGTGTTGGCGACCGCTTGCTGTCCTCGGTCGCTCGTTTGCACTGAGCATCAGTAATATATTTTGTATATAATTATATGTACTTCTAAGCATTATTTAAAAACATATTAGCTTACACACCTTCCTAAACATAACTTTAACTGTGCCAAATATAATACTCCTCCGTTTGCACGATTTTCGTAAAACTTTACAGAAAATGTTTGCTTCGCGTATTAATATTTACTATAAAAATTCACAGATTTCCTGGCTCACACGACTATCAAGCAGATTGGAAGCGAACGAAAAAATATTGTCGCAAAAAGTAAGGCTGCAGGGCAAATCCTTAACCCGATCGTCTTTGTTTTAGGCTCAAATTGTAGCTGACTAAATTGTCCAGAGTAATTTCTCTAAAAATTTTCATATCATTCTTCGTTTCCAAAATATAGAGCGCCATAATCAAAAAATCTGAAAAAAAAAGTTTTTTTTACGATTTCGGCCATAACTTTTTTCGTATTTTTGTGTCTTAAATAATTATTTTTGCGCCTTAATCCAATGTCATAAGTTAGTCGGAACCAAACCTAATACAAATTCAAGAAATATAACACTTACTTTCAAATATTTAATTATTTTATGGCAACTTCGCTCTAGAGACAGTTAATTCTTGACGTAACTTCTCAACGAAGTGTTTCATTACATTTGCTCTTACTCCAAAAAACCTTTCGTAAATAGCCCTAAAAAGGGCAAAACCATTTAGATTGCCCTAAATTGGAAGTGAAATCTCAATCTATCTTGTTTCCTCTATCGGCCACACTATCATTAATCTTATTTCGGAGTAATGCTGCAATAAACTGACATGCCACATACGCTATAAAGAAAATATGAATCGTAACACATTTCACGATCAGAGGAATGATGTTTATATGGATCCAATAATATTATCATCATTATTAACCACAATATTGTGACCTAGATAAAGAAATTAAAAATTAAAAATATAGTAAAGTCCTAACCTAAAGCTTACAGCTTTATTTTCAGGCGTTAAAATCCAGCTAACAGAATTGCCATTATAATAGATATAATATTATATCACAGATATATATAACTTCCCCACACCGGTTTCGGTGACGGTGGCCGGTTTCATTGAAACCATGCCAGTTACGCAGGAGTAATTTTATAGTGCCTAAGTGTGTGCGCAGTACTCAAGAGCACTCTCTCTTTCTATACTCTCATAACCCAGTGGGACAGATAACCGACACGACTGGATCTCCCGATCAGGCGCGGGTCCGACTTTTTAAATGCCCATCCGATGCATGGATCATCTTTCTTTTCAGACAATCAGGTAATCGACCTTACCAAACTTGGAAACAAATTTTTTTTTGTTATTCCAGTGTGGGAATCGAACCCACGACCTCTGAGTCGAGAGCCAAGCTCTAACCACTAGACCACGGAGGCTGATATAACTATGACTATATATCGTAATTACCCAATTGTAGTCAGTATAAAAATTGTTGCATAGAACATGTTGCCCCTTTGCCAGCTGGTATAGATAATATTTTTCTAAAACGATTTATACTTTATCAACTCTTCTGGTAATCATTTACAAATGTATACAGCTATATATTCTCGCAAACTTTTGCATACACAAATGGAAAAAGATGTTCTAGTAGATATTTTATTAGTAACTTATAACTCCGATAACGTGTTTTCAGACCATTATAAAAATCCATATCAGTGGTGAAGATAGCAATTTATACCTAGCTCAAGTAGGTTATTGAAATCCTCCGTTAGAATTCTTAGTATAAATCTGAGTAATCCTTTTTCGAGTGGCCCAAATCGAATTGCGCGCTGTGCGGCGTCGCTTTTGCAATGAAACGTGTATCTTTTCGTGTAGTGAATAAAATTCAATTTTCAATCGATGTCTTATAAAGTGCTCGCTGCATCGCGTGTTGGTGTGAGCTGACCTTTAGTCAAATTTGAAATAAAATTGCTGTTTCATTCAAAATTAATATTTTATTACTGATTAAGTAGGTAGGTGAAAGGATTGGGCGGCTAATACTTAAGTTTGTAAGTTGGCTTTTATTTAGAAATGTTTACTACTATCATTTGTAATGTCGCTCCATTCACGACAACTTTTCGGTTTCATTCTACCGATTCAGCATAAAGATATAACATTTTCAGCAACTTCATTTGCTGATAAAAGGATCACTGTCCTTAGGGCAGTTTCTTTTCATTGGATTGAGTGAAAAACTGGAGTTTATTACAAGACTACCGAAGTGTGTCCCTAGGCTTAAAGATTTTTATCTCCTGAATTGCGTTATATTTGGCCAAACTTTATTGGTCTTATGACTTTCACGGCCAGATTTGAAGATTTCGATGCTTTAAGGGAACGTAAGGGTCAGTTCACACCGCGGCGATATGCGGTGCTACGCAGCGCTGCATTTTTAAGATTGAAATTTATTCACTACACAAAAAGATACAAGTTTCAAATGACATAGACAGTGACATTCAAAGATTTTAATACTCGTAAATGCGGTCATAAAGTTTTCTCATCGACTTATTAATTAATTAATAATCAACTATCTATATATTAGACGATCGGTAGACCGGAATTATTTAAATTGCATTTATCTATACACATAAATAATGTTGGAGTGTCTGTCTGTAATTTTAAATTAACAGCTTCACTAAATGCGTATGAAAGTATAAACTGTACTACCTTTTTTTTTCTGTTCGTCTGTCTGTTTGTTTGTTTGTTCCGGCTAGTCTCTGAAATGGCTGGACTGATTTTCACGGGACTTTCAGATATTATAAGGAGTTACTCAGGCTACTTTTATCTTATGGTACCGTTTAAAAAATTGGGTTCCGCTATCGTTAGTTCTACGCAAACGATATGAATAATAAGAAGAAATTTTCCGAGTGCTTTAGTGGAAGTAAATACAGTGTATAATTTAATATTGTACTAAATAATATTTAGTGTGGAGTATTGCCAAGTTTCGTTTATTGGTAACGATAGTAAAATATCTAAATATTTCATTTGCGTCATATCACTATAATCAAAATTATGTTCTAGTTGATTGGAAGCAAGACACTGGGATTATGTATATGATTCAGAATTCAGAACATTGCGCTACAATGTTCGCAAGTATATCTTATACTTTAAACAAGACAATCTTGTATATATGTATATACAAGATTGTATATATATATATATATATATATATATATTATATATTTATTATATGTATATATACTCGTAATCTCGGTAACGACTGCAAGTATTTATATGAAATTTAGTATGCAGGTTATTTGAGGGATAAAAATCGGTCTAACTAGGTTTTGTCCCTGGGAAACTGCGCATTTGAATTTATTTATGTTTTTCTTGTATCGTGCAACAATATATCAATAATTTCGACTCTATATGTCAGTCCGATTGGCAGTTTGGTTAATTTTTGCGTTGTTCGGAAATTCGGAATGTGGTGGGTTGTAACCCCGGTAAAATATTTTTGTGATTCTTTTTAATTTTTTTTAAACCTACTAGAGTTCCGAATAAAGCTCGGTTACCCAGGTAATTGTATTTAAACAATACAGCACCATGCTTGTGAAATACTTTAATGTCTAAGGTGAGTATCTCGTACTAATATTAAAAATGCGAAAGTTAGCAGATGCTTGTTACTCTGCCGCAAAAACCGCTTAACGGATGTGGTTTTGACGCGTAAAATGAAAATGGAAAAAGAAAAAAAATCACACTTTATAAGATTTTCTCGGAATATCAACAGAAAAAGCTACCACCGGTTCAACCCTGACTCACCAAGAAGACCCGGCGAAACAAACTAGGTTCGGTTAGGTTAGGTTAGGTTATGTTAGAAAGGTCTTTTAGAAAAAAATTATTGCCGAGTACCTAATAATGTCAAAAAGTGCCACACCGGATCTGTCGGCGACTGTCCATAGAACAGATCTTCCGGGGGCATTTTATTCCCGAGGTATGTCCAATCGTTAACAATATCGTTTACTTTATAATAAGCTATAACATAAAAACGTTCTCTGGCTTCTTTTTACCCGACTATAGCGAAGCCAAAATGAACGGAAATGATTTGAGTAGTCTATGTATGTATGATGTATTCGTATGTGAGTATATTTTATGTTCCAGCGTAGCGGCTAGACTACTCATCCGATTTTAATATTAAGCAAATGAGGTGTCAATAGTTTCGTGATAAAAGCCCGGGTAGCATTGGCTATATTATTAATTTAATTTACATAGTCGGGTTATAGTTTTTATATAAAAAAAAAGTTATTTATATTCATTAATATAAAGGTTTTGATCGTTACTGGAATCCTATTGTATTGGTGTATACTTTGGCTTTTAAAAGATTTACATGGTGGTACATCTAGCTTATGCGTATTTCTAGTGTTTATACAATGGTTATTCCTATTGTTCTGGAAATTATTTAAGTGTTTCTTACGTTGATAAAATATGTAGCCTTGAGTAACACCGAGGCAACATATCTCAGAATAGATTGATTTCTTTTTTGCGCAAATTAAATTGCGAAAATAAAATGAAAACTTAATTGTAAAATGGCATGAAGCACATAAAATTTTAAGATTAGTCATACATGATTTTTCTTTCCTAGTCAAGAGGAATAGAAAACATTTTGTCAATCTTTACACACAGACCACCTTGCTCCAACTAACAATAGTGTTTTTGTTTTGTCCAATTATAGTTCGATCCAAAACTATATTGAGCGTATAGGGCGTGTACTATCTCGAGACCTCGAGTAAATTTATACGAACGAAGGGTGACTTGAGCTGTCTTTTCTTAAACTTTTTGACCTTTCACATTTACAAGGATTGTGACGCAGAATAAATCTGCCATGAATAAAATTATTCGCAAAAATCACTCAACACATCATTACGCTTTAATTCATTTTGATTTCGGTGTCATTAATATTTATAAAGGTCCCATTCATGAAATTCACATAGTGTTTTCCAAAATAAGGACTCATTGTCTCTTGTCTGTGTTCAATTTTCACGTCACTTTTGATATTATCATAAATTAATATAAATCGTTATTTACCGAAATAATTTTACGCGTCAATGCACGAGCATTGCTGTAAATCTTCTATATCTTTATATATATAATTCTACTGTACGTGTGTATGTCAATGAACTCCTCCTTAACGGCTGGACCGATTTGAATGAATTTTATTGTATGCGTTTGGGTGGCGCCCTGGATGGTTTAGATTCACAAATCAGCCCGGCAGGACAACGTCTATCGGGTCCGCTAGTATTATATAAAAGGTAAAGCTGATTGACTGATGTATCAATGCACAGGGCTAGAAATTTGAAATCTTGCACACGTATTTCTAATATGACGTAGGCATCCACTAAGGAAGAATCCTTCAAAATTAAACCCCCAAGGGGGTAAAATAGGGGATAAAAGTTTGTATGAAACTTTTTATTCCTTGGACATATTTGCATGATATTTCCTATGAAAATAAGAAATTATTTTTTTTTTTTTTTCGCTTTGAGTACGAAGAAAATAATGAGTTACGTATTTCCAGGTTTTCTAATATTCAATCCCTAAGAGAGTAAAATAGGCGATGAAAGTTTTAAATAATTATAAAAATATTGTTTAACTCCCAATGTCACGCAGGCGAAGTCGCGTGCAAATGCTATTATATTATGATAATAATTTTAAAAATATTCAAATTAGAAGGTAGGTACTTTACCAATAGAACTATTTATTGTAATAAAAAATAATTTCGAATAAAGATCTATAAATTTTATTTTCAATATCTGGAGATAAATAATAAATGTCTTCTGCTATCATTTTCTTCATTTTAGAACGATTACGAGTATATTAAAATAATACAATATTTTACTCAGTTTACTGATTGCCCAATAGAAAACTAAAAAGCATATTCTATTATATACGGAATACGAAGAATATTGAATTCAGCAATAACGAAAGTTGATATTTATAAAATGAAGTTACTTGACATGCCTACTATGCCATGAATTTTTATTATGAAATATGAAATTTAAAAATAAGAACTAAAAATATGCAAGTATGCGAGTACCAAAGACAATACTATGCTGAACTACAAACATTATTCAACTTTAACCTGTGCGAACTTGTAAACAAGTCAAAGGAAGTTTATTAGATAAACCGACTTGAAGTTGAGGACTTAAATATTACAGGTTATTCGTTCAAGTGGATAAAAGAAAATAAAATTTTTCCATCGTGTTCTGTCAGTCGTGGAACCGTTAAGTCATAAGACTTCAACTAGGTATATATACGATGAATTTCACATTTAATAAAACAATCGGGGTTTTAAATATCTAACTATTAGGTTGAGGCCGACCGAGCGTAATTTTGTGAGTTATTATCGGACGCGTTAAGTTTTTTCCCATACTAAAGTATCTACAATTCATTTTGAGTAGCCGCGAGAAACAAACCGGACTTTTCTATGAAACTGAATGATGCAGAAGAATTTCTGCCGACCGAAATTCTGCGACTCATGACTCACAAAATTACGTACGTTTGGCCTCGCCCTTAGTGTTCCTGTTTTAGTACTTCTGGAATATGTGTGTTGATTGGTCCCTTTTCGATTCAGCTTCTTTAAATCTTGCATTGCTACAACGATTTTTTTTAATAGTTGTGTTTTTACTTAGTTTAGCTAGTTTTGTTTTAAAGTATATGTTTTTATGTTAGTAAAGGCTAAACTGTAAAATATTTCGTCCGTGTCTGTAAATAAGCGACTTCACATCTTATACTTTAAACGAGACGATCTTGTATATATATAATCGGTATCTCGACAACGGCTACAAGTAAAGCCATTTGCCATGAAATTTAGCATGCAGGGAATTTAGGGGTAGAAACATAGATCTAGATAGGTCTTATCTCTAGAAACCGCGCATTTTTAACCAATACATGTTTTTTTTATTTCGTTGTGCAACAATATATTAGGTCTTTACATATTAAATTGGCGTTTTGTCGTACTGGCCACTTTGACCTCAATTACATCTTCTTTGGTTAGGAATTCCAATTTCAAAATTATACCGCTATTTACTCATGCATTTGTGTTTCGAAAACACTTTTTTTTTGTTTTTTCTTTGCGTTACTCTGTTTTTTGTTTTTTTACAGAAAAAACCAAGAAACAGTTTTTTGGTTTTTGTCTTTGCGTCACTCTGTTTACAAAATGGAAAACTTGAAATATCGTATTATTTTCGAGTACGAGTTCCACTGTGGCACCAGTGCTGCAGAAATGGCTCGAAGGATTAATGATGTGTATGGCGGCGGTGTCACAAAAGAAAACACAGTGCATTTTTGGTTCCAAAGTTTTCGTTCTGGAAATTTCGACCTGCAGAACAAGCCCCGAGGACGGCCAGAGACCAAAGTTGATAATGAAGAATTGAAGGCTATTGTGGAAGCGGATCCATCGCAAACCACGTCCGAGTTAGCTGCAGGCTGCGGCGTTAGTGATTAAACTGCTTTAATCTACTTGAAGCAAATTGGGAAGGTGAAAAAGCTTGAAAGGTGGGTACCTCATGAATTGAGTGCAGCAAACCGACAAACGCGCGTCGACTGCTGCGTTACATTACTCAACCGGCACAATAATGAAGGGATTTTAAATCGAATCAATACCTGTGATGAAAAGTGGATTCCTATACCTACTAAAATCGGAAACGCTCATCGCAATGGCTGAACCCTGGCGAACCAGCCAAAGCCTAACCCAAGCGGAAATTTACTCAAAAAAAACTACTTTTGAGCGTTTGGTGGACTAGTTCCGGTGTCGTTCACTACAGATTTCTTAAATCTGGCCAGTCGATTCCGGCAGATATCTATTGCCAGCAACTGCAAATCATGATGGAAAAGCTAGCTGCTAAACAACCGAGGTTGGTCATTCGCTCTAGGCCACTGCTGCTTCAGGACAACGCTAGACCACACACTGCACAACAGACGGCTACCAAATTAGAGGAGCTTCAGTTGGAATGTCTAAGACATCCACCGTACTCCCCGGACCTTGCTCGAACAGATTACCATTTTTCTCGAAAGTTGGGTAACTTCTTGCAAGGGAAAAAATTCAACTCCGATAGGGAAGTCCAAAGCGCCTTCAAAGATTTTATTGATTCCTGTCCGAATTGTTTTTTTAGTAAAGGAATCAATGAACTACCTATGAGATGGCAAAAGTGCAGATATCAATGGTATATACTTTGATTAAATAAATATCAATTCATAAAAATAATATGTTTAAAAAAAAATCAACTTTATGTTCCTCCTTGACAAAACGCCAATTTTACATGTAATGACCTAATATTATCAATAATTTCGACTCTCTTACATCAGTCTGATTGGCAGCTTGGTAAGCGTACCTACCTGAAATTTTTGCATTGTTTAGAAATTCGGAATGTGGTGGGTTCGAATCCCGGTAAGATAAATCTTAAATCATTCAAAAATATTTTTATTTTTGTGATTCCAATTTTTTCTTTTTCTTTTATATTTCTTTATTTATTTTTAATTATGTTATCGTTCTACTAAAACACCGATCAATCCAAGGTGTCCCAGGTTTTATAATAATATGAAAAAGGTTTATTATATAGGACATGGAGTATTGTCTATAGAATGTAGTTTTTTAATTTATTACTCCCAACCCCAGGTAGAATACGTTTGACTGTGTAAGTAGGTGCTTAAGATTGTAATGAAAAGGGGAACCCGGTCCCAGGAAACATTTTAAATCAACTCGCTTTCCAACGCTAAAATAACTCAATGATTCAAGTGTTTATATTTGAAAACAAGTTTTGTGTTGAATTTGCACTTTTTAATTAAATATAATTGGATGATTGTTTAAATAAAGCTTTTGCATGAATTTACTCTTACAAAACCTTAGGAGCTACGCGTACGTATACCATCACAATAATATATAATGCATAATCTATGTTGATTTAATAGGACTTTAGATATATTGTGTGTAAATACATAAAGTTGATATTCCGCGACGGAGTTTCAGTGACGGATATTCTTCTGAAGAAATAACTGGATTCCGTAGCTATTTTCTTAAAAAATAGTATTACATGTAGAATCATGTGAAAGTTCTGTTGTCAAGGTGAATTCTCAAAGTTAAAATGTGAATGTCCCCCTAAATTATATGTATGTAGACTGTCACTAATCTCTATTTTTGCTTGGCAAAATGATAGAGACGGCATTGGACTTAACAGCCATTTAATTATAAGGAGGCGTTTGATTATTCAGCCGTCAGTCTTGTATGAAATTTAATTGACGTTCTTAGACCGTCCACTAGCAATTGAAATAACTTCGTCGTATGTAATAGACGCCGCAGGATCGATGGCGTCGTTCTGTGGATGACCGCTTAGTTAGCAACGCCTAGGCTATTTCATGCCTCTCATAGCAAATTCATTATCAGCATCAGCATTGACATATCTGCGTTTCGTCAGATTGCTAGATGAAGAGCCATTGACCACAAAAGGAGGTGCAGGTATTATGTTGGTTTTTTAAAAAGAAGTAGGTGTGCTTTTCTTAGTATATTGTATAGACTATTGTTATTGTTAGTCAATGACAGCTTAAAATTAATACAAACAAATTAATTTACATCCATAAATGATAATAGCATATACTCGACCCTCCGAATCAGCACACGCACACATACACGTCATTTACACTGCCGCTATACCATTGCTATCTATGCACTTTTGCCATCTCATAGGACTCCTTTACTAAAAAACCCATTCGGACAGGAATCAATAAAATATTTGAAGGCGCTTGGGACTACCCCATCGGAGTTGAATTTTTTCCCGTGCAAGAAGTTATCCAAATTTCGAAAAAAATGGTAATCTGTTGGAGCAAGGTCCGGGGAGTACGGTGGATGTCTTAGACATTCCAATTGAAGCCCCTCTAATTTGGTAGCCATCTGTTGTGCAGTGTGTGGTCTAGCGTTGTCCTGAAGCAGCAGTGGCCTAGAGCGTATGACTAACCTCGGTTGTTTAGCAGCTATCTTTTCCATCATGATTTGCAGTTGCTGGCAATAGACATCTGCCGTAATCGTCTGGCCAGATTTAAGAAAGCTGTAGTGAACGACATCGGCACTAGTCCACCAAACGCTGTGAGCGTTTAACATTTTTTGAGTAATTTTTTGCTTGTGGCAGGCTTTGGCTGGTTCGCCAGAGTTCAGCCATTGCAATGAGCGTTTCCGATTTCCGATTGTCGTTCAGGAACCACTTTTCATCACAGGTAATGATTCGATTTAAAATACCTTCATTATTGTGCCGGTTGAGTAATGTAATGCAGCAGTCGACGCGCGTTTGTCAGTTTGCTGCACTCAATTCATGAGGTACCCATCTTTCAAGCTTTTTCACCTTCCCAATTTGCTTCAAGTGGATTAAAACAGTTTTATTACTAACACCCCAGCCTGCAGCTAACTCGAACGTCGTTTGCGATAGATCCGCTTCCACAATAGCCTTCAATTCTTCATTATCAACTTTGGTCTCCGGCGGCCCACGGGGCTTGCTCGGGAGGTCGAAATTTCGGAAACGCACTGTAGTTTCTTTTGCGACACCGCCGCCATACGCACCAGTAATCCTTCGAGCCGTTTCTGCCGCACTGGTTCCACGGTGGAACTCGTACTCGAAAATCCTACTAATATTATAAATGTGAAAGTTTGTGAGGATGGATGGATGTTTGTTACTCTTTCACGCAAAAACTACTAAACGGATTTTGATAAAATTTGGTATGGTAGTAGTTTAGGCTCTGGAGTAAAAGATAGGCTACTTTTTTCCCGGAAATGTACAGTATTCCTGCGGGATACCCGATACTATATTTACGCGGGCGGAGCCGCGGGAAACAGCTAGTAATACGATATTTCAAGTTTTCCATTTTGTAAACAGAGCGACGCAAAGAAAAAACCAAGAGGAAAGAAAGGAATTACGGTTTTCGAAACACAAATGCATTAGTAAATAGCGGTATAAATTTGACATTGGAATTCCTAACCAAAGAAGATATATTTGAGATCAAAGTGGCCAAGTACGACAAAACACCAATTTCATATGTAAGGACCTTAATGTTTTTGTTTCTCAGATTTATCGCGGCATAATGTACTGTTCCTGCGAGATTTTCTTTTGCGTGCATGAAGTCACAGACAACATCTTGTCCCAAAGAAACAAAAGTCTTGAATTCAAGATAACTCTAGAAATTTAAAGCACACAAAACGAATTGACGCTCGCTATCCATCAAGATGTGCACTTGATAGATCTTCTTTGTGATAGCTTCTCGTATTTGTTCAATAGAAAGTGTGTAAATTGAATGGAACCTCTTTTTAAAACTTGCGGGAAATAAAAGTTAAATTATAATTGAAGTTACCACGTGACGATGGACTGCGGTATTGATCAAACGGCTATCGACCGACGCCATTGAAGTTTAATACTTAGATAAAGTAATAAATATAAAGCAAAACAAAAATTGCAAACTTTAGCTCCTTTTGCGGCCGCTGCCGCTGCACTAGAATTTGCACGGATTTTTCTGCCGCAGCTCCCGCGACGCGCACTTCCACCGCAGAAGCTGCGGAGTTTCACCGCTGGCGCTGCGGCATAAAATCCATTCTTTTAACCATATTCCTATTATATACGAAATAATTTAGACTTAAAAAGCTTTAATGAAAATTGTTAAGTGTTGTTGTCTTCTTACAATTTTTATAGCATGTTTATATAGTGCTAGTACTAAGTAATGTGAGCGAAGAAAATGTGTATCATTATACTAACTGAACCATTTAGCGAAACTATTACGAAATAACAACATATAATGAATTATAAAAGTTCGTGAAAGCGAATAATCACCTGATATGTACGAGTAGGTATAAACTGTTTAACATTACGGACTCGGCTTCCCGTAGTCGGTATTAGCCGTAGTATTAACAGATTAATTACAAGATGTCTACAATTAAGTTTCCATTCTAAACAATTAAATAATAATATCTCAGCATGAATTTATGGGCTTGATGAATTCAGATTCAGTTTATCGTCATTTCTCGGTATGGTAATTTGGTTTAAATATTGCAATATTGAATTTAACTAGCATATATTCGCAATTTGTTCGCGTGCCTACGCAGTTTCATATTTATTATTTAATATTTTTGCATATTTATAAATAGGCAAAAAAAAAACAATTTAATTAAAATTGCACTACGTCAGTCAAGTAATAAAAAACAAAGTATGGCAATTTTAATTTTTAGTATTTCAAAAGAGTGCTGCATTGTGAGAAATGTGCGATTGGCGTATGTTTTTTTATTTGTATTTATTATAACACTCTCGATTTGAAGACAGCAACATTTTATTAAGGTTTAGGAATGTGGATGAATCACAATTATAATAATGAGTATTAGGTCAGGATCGCAATAAGTCGTGGTAACCATTCTCTACGTAGAAAACAAAATAGCGAACGTTTATGTCGCTTTAATAAGTCTAGCAATAATATTATATCGCTGTAGACGCTCATACTTAAAATGTCCATAAATTGAATTACACTAAGCGAGGACGCGACTTCTGTATACGTTATGACTTATACAAGCGTAAAGGTTATGAAGTAGGCTTTTATGGCATATCCATTATCTTGGTCCTTTGGGTGAAAATATCCAGGTGTATCGTTTCGTAGACTTTTGAGGTATTTCCAGAATGACTCGTAATACTACATTCCTAAATGTAACGAAGAAGTCATTTGTCTTACTAACTAGTAAGAGCTAAAATAAATCGTTGGAATGTTTTTTTTTTTCGATTCTAACTAGTTTGCACAAAATACGATTTTATAAACACGATACTGAAAATTAAATACCTTGAGTTTATTCGTATCTAATAAAATTCAATTAACTTGAAGAATGATGATTGCTAGATTTCATAATTATGAAATCTAGCAATTATCATTCTTCAAGTACAAGCCTTACGATGCTTTATTAATAGATGGAGAATGACAGATAACACTTGATACGAGTAGCAAATTCTATTGCTAATAGAAGGTTGACAGAAGAATAGAAAGGAAGCCCGACCGCAACTACCGCGGCGCCGCACCCAGCGGATCCGAGCAGCGGCTGCTGTGTAAGGTACCCACCGTGTCGCTGCACGCCACTGGTCCACAAAGGCCGAGCACGTCATGGATTACATCCGAAAGACGTCCTTAACCTTAGCGTGTAAAAATACTTGCATGGACTCAAAGACAAAGAAGAAATCATATTAAGCCATTCGACTGGAGATCAAAATAAAAAGCACACAATAACAGTTTAAATACAACAATCATATCAACGAAATGAAATAGTTGGTGTTGCCGAATTTGTTATCTCATAATTTGAAATGCTAAAGGAGGATCGTGTTCCACCTGCTATTTCAAGATGCTATTATAAAGTGTACGCTATTTTTGTTGCTCGTATCTAAAGGCGCGAAAATAGTTTCAATTTGCTCTATCCTATTTCAAATACAGGGTATTTTAGCGAACAGAAAATAATAATTGGAATGTTATTATGAAATGTTGTTTGCGAACTCGTTCATTCAAAAGAATATCTATACAGCAGGAACCGTACCTTTTTCAAGGATCAAAGTTGGATAACAAAATCCAGGCTTTATGCCAAATTTCAATCAAATAAATAATATAATGTTCAGCGGTTTTTACGTGAAAGACAGTCAGTTATAGAAAATTTTGCAATTTATTTATGAATAATAATAACATTTTCATCTTAGTTGAAATATGTGGTTTGGTCTTTTCGCTACGGTAGGTATACCTACCGTGAAAATTTAAGGTGGAAAAATATTTAATATAACTGTTTATCGCGTGTCTGGTTAAATACTCATCAGTAACGAAATGGCCAAGCCACACATTTTGACGGAGATGTCGAGTTTGTGAAATTAGGTCATGTACAGTTAGGGCGAGAAGAGTCAGAAACTTGGCTCCATGATGCCATGAGATCATGGCATCATTTTACATAAAAATGTTTTTTGTGGGATTTCACTTCTGTTTTAGACAATATTTTTTATTGTTTGTGATAAGTGTCCCTATATTATACATTTTCAGATCTATAGCATCAAAATTTGCGGAAGTCTCATACAAACTTCCATAATTTCATCGTCGACATTGAAGTTTTATAATTTTTATGTTGTTTGTGTACGAATTGTAGCTAACATACCAAATTTCAGCTTTTTAGGGCATTCGAAAGTACCCTATATATTTTGATAATAATCAGTGTACCAGTGACGAAAACAGGGCTTTTTAGATATCAATAAATTTTAAAGTATAAAAGATAGTCCAATCAAGATAGCTTACCTTCGCGGGTCTTGGCGGGGGCACTACCGCGCAGATAAAATTGTATTTTTTTTTTCTAAATAGATTAGAAACGTATGCTTTCAGAATTGTCCTACCCGTTTGAATGGTCCTAGTTTACCTACCACCAGTTCGGGAACTAACTCAGCGAGAAAAACCAGCGTAAAAAACTTGCGCCTTTATTAGTTTTAATATGGTATATATTATAAAAGAACTGGACTTTTTATATCACATTTTAATCTATAAATAAATGCCTTTCGTACACAACGATATCAACCCAGATACAAAATGGAAAGTAATTATAAGGGCTATCAGAAAGCTTGTTACCTTTTACTCAAATGCTGTGAAATGGAGGCATTTAACAATTTTGCCCTTTTCATTCTCAAATTCTCAAATTGGTCGAACGGATACAATTTTATTTCGTAACATAGACACAATTATTTTCTGATGACATTCATTGCCAGTTATTTTATATTATCAGCCAAGTTTTGTATATATTGCATTCGTGTTACCAATTTTTGAGTTGATGTGGTAGGTAGGTATAGCTTTCAATATGAATATTTGTTTTGTCTTCTGTGTATGAAACTATTTTACTAACCCCGATGTAAACAGAGGGGTGTCATAAGTTTGACGTTTCCGTATGTGCGTCTTCATAACACCCAAACGGATAAACCGATTTGGATCTAGTTTTTTTTTCTTAGCTATAATTCATCATCATTCACTGCTTGATAATTCGGGGCTTACTCATAATTTTTATTTTTATATTAAGTACTTTAATTTTATTGTACCTATTATTTATTGTTAGTATCCTTCTATTATTATAAAAATGAAAGGGAGGATGCGTGGATGGATAGATGGATAGATGGATATATTTATGACTCTTTCGCGCATGAAGTAGTTTGCTTCGCGGATTTTTATGAAATTTGATATTTTAGTAGGCTACTTTTTATCCAGAATAAGTACAGTATTCCCGTGGGATACTGTATTCACGCGGTTGGACCCGCGGGCGATTGCCAGTGATTAATAACGATCAAAGATTTCTTTTCAGCAATATTAAATTTTAAATTGATTAAAAGGACATAGTAACTGTTATATTTCTTCGACTGTATTGTTGTAGTAAATAAGATTTCTGTTAGAATATCATTCGTCGTTTCGTCCCAAGGCTGTCATAAACCTACGTTAATCCAAGCAGAATGAACGTCGACATCCGGGGAAATAAAACTCTTCCTACGGTCATACATAGCTTTTAAAGTAAGAGTTATATGTTAAAGTACCGTGTTTTATTTAATAACTAGCTGGTGGCCGCAACTTTGTGTGCGTAGAACTAACGGAAACGGAGTCCTATTTTTGAATCGGATCCCTAAGATAAAGTAGTACACCTTATAATTTCAGCTATCTGCCAGTAAAAATCGATTCAGCCATTTCGGAAATTCTGTCTGTCTGACGTCGGACAGACAAACATTTTTTTTTTATTGTAAGTACCTGCCTACCCTATATACTTTCGTATTATGCATCAATAATTGAAAAGATGTTAATTTAAAATTACGAACAGATACTTCAATTTTATTTATTTGTATAGAAGATATTTCCTGCGACTTCGTGCGCGAAATATCAAGTCGCGCAGGAACCGTACATAAAATAAGTATCATAAGTCCCTCCCCGTGGTCTCAAATTTCATCAAGATCGGTCCAGAAGCCCAATTCTCGTATATAACTTACACTTTCCGTGAATTATTATATTATAATATGACTAACCGTCTTGTTATTATAAGAAAAGTTGACCATCTACACGTTTGACATTTGTTCAGCGTTTGACGTTTGTTTTACGTTTATGAGAATATCATTTTGCTGTTAAATGAGATCGAGACTGTATTAAAACTGTATTAAAGTAAGATTAAAATAACAGAATATTAGTGTAGTTTGGAGCTTATTCAATGATAGTAAAGAAACAAACACTCAAATATTATCTCTGTATAATAAAATTAAATGAAAAAATAAAAAAATCCAAATGAAACGTAAAAAGTTTTTTTTGACGTGTAACGTCTTATAAATCGATGGAGCCGGTTGCACGCACGAAAAAACATGACTCATGCGTTACCTGTTACCCGTTATCGTTACCAAGTACCCAAGTACCAGCGTTACCTCGCATTGCCTTTACCTCATTATTATTATTATTATTGTTGTTGTTCTTGTTGTTGTTGTTGTTGCTGAAGTTGTCATGTTCAACTATCGTCAGTAAACCGACTTTACAGACAACCGGTATTTTTTTTCAGTAAAAAACTAGTAGTAGAAGTGACACAACAAAACGTAACTTTGGCGTGAAAGTGGATTATTTCGCCTCATGTTACTTCATTTCCTCAGGTAAGCACGGGTAACAGGACCCTAAACTCAAAGGGTCAGCTCACACAGAGACGAGACGATAGTTCGCGACGCGGCGTAGCATTTTTAAATTAGTGATTCCAAATTGAACTTTATTAAGCGCAAAAGAAGATACGTTTCATTGCAAGAGCGACACCGCGCTATCCAGATCGGTGCAGTTTGACAACCGAACTCTTGCAATCAAAAGTGTATCTTCTTGTGTAGTAAATAAAGTAAAATTTTGAATCGTTACATTAAAAAATACAGCGCCTCGTCGCGTTTCATCTCGTTTCGGCGTGAGCTGCCCTCATAAAATTATAAATATATGCTGCATATAGACTCATCTATCACTGTCAAAACTCCTTATTCTTGTAAACGCGAAAGTTTGTATGTATGGATGTGTGGATGTTTGTTACTCTTTCACGTAACAATTACCCAATGGATTTTAACGTAATTTCGTATGGTAGGCTACTTTTTATCGCAGCAAAATGTGTGGCTCCCGCCGGATTTTTTTTGTGTGTACGCGAGCAACATTTTCTGCTTATATGATATAACATAAAAAATTCATGTCTTCAACACTAGACATTTTAATTATTCACCTTAAGCACACAAAAGAATAATATAAGATTAATAGCAAGCAGGTGTGAAAACAACTTTGGATGGCTGTTAAGGTCGGCCATAAGAAACTTTGTCGCAGGGAGAATT
The DNA here is from genome assembly GCA_037179445.1 of Phengaris alcon alcon. Lineage (NCBI taxonomy): Eukaryota > Metazoa > Arthropoda > Insecta > Lepidoptera > Lycaenidae > Phengaris > Phengaris alcon. The sequence goes on from JAYRCH010000342.1 coordinate 506,165, forward strand.
CCCAAAAATACTTTTCTTTCAAATTGAATCAAACGGGGGACCATTTCCTTAAGCCACTCCTTATGTGCCACTTCTTCGATAAGTCCTTCAAAAACTTTTTTCACATCAAAACAATACATCGAGAATTAGGCGACTCATCGGCGAACGGCAATTTTTCAAAGGACTTTCAAGCGTTGACCATCACCCGTAAGACATTTATTTGTCTACGTCCAGCGCCGTATAAAGCCTGATTAGATTTTCTAAGGCTTCTTATCCTATAGGTATATTCAATAATACACCTTTAGGATAGGAAGCTTAAGAGTATGTACCACTATCATTACGGGCTAAAAATTTACAGTAATTAATATTACTATTTCAATAATAATAATACCAATGTTTGTAAAGATAGTTTCATGTGGATGTATTTTTGTAAACAGCTTCCGTGGTCTAGTGGTAAGAGCTTGGCTCTCGACTCGGAAGTTGTGGGTTCGCTTCCCGCATTGGAACAACAAAAATGTTGGTTCTAAGGTTGGTTAGGACAGTGCAGGCTGATCACCTGATTGTCTGACAAGAGAGATGATCCATACGTCCGGATGGGCATGTAAAAAGTCGGACCTGCGCCTGATCTCTCGCCAGTCGTGTCGGTTATCCGTCCCACTGGGTTATGAGAGTAAAGGAAGAGAGAATGCTCTTGTGTACTGCGCACACACTTTAGGCACTATAAAATTACTCCTGCATAACTGGCCTGGTTTCAATGAAACCGGCCACCGTCACCGAAATCGGTGTGGGGGAGTTATGTTATATGTTAGTAGCAACATTTATAGATTTTTGTTGAGCTCCGTGGCCTAGTGGGTAGACCGTTTGATTCGCACTCGAGAGAGTGCAGGTTCGATTCCCAGGTTGTGACGTGTACCAATGAGACTTTTTCAGATCTCAAGTACATTACACGGACCCTCTAACGGTGAAGATAAACATCGTGAGGAAACTCGCACACGGTTGGCCCCAGACGTATTGACCATTCATTCCTCTGGACTAGGCTGACTATGTTGTGAGAATGACGTATGTGCTTGGGCAACCATAAGACATTTGAAACCAACTGTCCCAGGCACTACAGTATTTCAAGAGGGGTTACTTCGCTCGGGGAATACTTTATAAGTCATCCAATAACGGATGAAAAAGGCCTAAGTTACTTTTATAAGGAATTGAATTAAATTTGGCATACACTTCGGATACTAACATAAAAAAAACTTTTCATCCCGGAAAAATGTACATGTATGTACATGTACAGGTAATGGTCATTTGAATAAGGTTTAAATTTGCACGAACGAAGTCACGGTCAACATTTAGCTCTGCAACAATTTTATGTTGCCAGGAATTTAATCATAATGAGTAGCTCCAAAAGTTTCAAATAACAAATTATAATATTAACAGATTTTGCCCAAAGGTTTTAGCTAAAAAAACATGTTTGTTAATGCGACCTTAGCGTTACGACCTCAATTTTATTTTAAGAGATGCGATGAATTAATAAAGGATCGTAAACGTACTCAAGAATATTATTCATAAATTCTCTTTCAGAGAAAATATATTTAAACCGACTCTGGCTGTTATTCTAAACAAGTAGAATATCGCATGAGAGAAAATTTAATTATGAAATCAAATTACAAGTAGGTTATTGAAAGGAAAGTGTGGCTTAACATACATGTTATTTTATTAGATTTGTTGCTGTGGGGACAGAAATAAAATTAAAATGTCAATATTGGCCCGTATTATATATTTGTACAGTCACAAGTCATAGAAATATAGATACGACCACTTTCTTAATGGCCCTCTGCAATCATCGTTTTTATATGGAAATGACAGACTTTGTATGAAAAACAAAGATTACCGAAAGACATTTTAGAAACATGCTTTTACTGTACTCAATACATATTGATTTATTATGTTTACGCGAATATTGTTCATTGTTTTAAACACTTGCGGATTGTGTCGCGGTGCACTTTTCTTTTTCCCGACGTTTCGGCTACTTACCAGCGGCCGTGGTCACGGGAGGACCGAGGTGGCAGTTGTTCTATTTGTAAAGTTGTTCAAACTACCCGAAGATTGTTCAATTATTATTTGTGTTACGATCCCCGCAAAACATACTAACAGTATCTTGAAGGCGCTGTGTTTTTGAATTAAATTTTATTATGTTTATAATTGGATCCCAACTAGATGGCAGCACCCAGCCATCTTCTCGGTTAAAATTAGAGTACTTTTTAGTTTCTATAGCCTCTGTGACTGCGGTCTCTCCTATATAGGGCAAACTAAAAGATCCATCAAAACCCACGTAAAGGAACACACGCCAATTTCAGATGTTATTACCTAATGTTATATCCTTGCTCAGAAAATATTTATATATTTTCAAATATGGTTGATATACGTTAGTCGTAACGTTTGTATGGCCCTTACTAATATTAAGCTCATTTAACGGTACTCGTAATACGCTTTTCTAGTTTTATTGAAAATGGTTTTTCGTTACATATTCGTTTTTTTTGGAATTTGTGATATATTGAAGATATTGTTATGTCGTTTTGGCATAACATAAAGGACCACGCTCGGATCCGATTTGTCGATATTTTTTTTTTTGTTTTTTTTTGTAGATACGTTCATCTGGTTATTAAACCACGTTTGTAAAATTGATATTCAAGAGCGAAAATATATATATTACGATGTCAAAATTAAGAAGATTGAGTAGAGAAATAGTTAAAATTTTAGCCAAATTTTAAAAGGGGAACTATTTAGAAAATAAGGTTTATTTCATACTTTTCTGTGCATTTTTACTTTGGAAGTCGGTTTAATTTAATATTCTTCATTGAAATAATAATACAATGGTTATGCAATTGTGTCAATAAATTTAATATTTTTGAATATATTGTTAACTACATAGTATAAAGCAAAGTCGCTTTTTCGGTCTGTCCCTATGTGTGCTTACATCTTTAAAACTACGCAATGGATTTTGATTCGGATTTTTTAATAGATAGAGTGATTCAAGAAGAAGGTTTATATTTATACAACATGCATATTATAGAAGAGGAATACTGATAATTTTAGCGGTTTCTAAAGTGATGTACATAAACACATTTTTTTGCGCTTACATTGCAAACGCTGGCTGAACCCTACGAGATATATGAAAATAATGTACTACAGTATTATACACCTTAAAATGGTCTACAAAAAAGTCCACGATATTATATATCTATCTCTTAGGTATATATCCACAATAACCAATTTTTAACCTTTACTTTTTATGAGAAATAATGGCTTATTTACGAAGCGAAAAATTTTAGAAAAAAATACTATGAGAAGTACCTATTATATCATCATTATGTCATGATTTATAGTGTGATGATGGTAGTGATGATGATGATTACTTTAATTGACATAGTGGCTTATGCTTGCAGTTCTATAAGCAATGCCGAAATCCCCAAACATGTATCTATAAGGAGTCAGGAGTTCCATTCAGTGCTTTTGGATCCAGGGTATGCCAGGGTAATCTTACTTTTTGATAGCATAAGCATGGGTTACTTCAGAAAAAGTTGAAATCACTATATGTGTGCATATAATTTTTGAGGAGTTTCCACGATTCCTCATGGATCCCATCATCAAGTTACCATTTTTGTGATAACGGGACCAATTTCGGAGTATACCCTTTACATCAAAAAAATAATTTTGAAAATCGGTCAACAGGCGGCGGAGTTATCGTTGAACATACAAATATAGATATACAGTCGAACGTATAACTGCCTCCTTTTTTGGAAGTCGGTTAAAAACAATGTCTAGTTAAAACAACCAAGGGGCACGAAGGGGTTTAGTTTTAGCAAAACTTATGATCGCGATAAAAAGGAATATTAAAGTTTAAAAAGAAATATAATTTTAACAAGCGATTGTAAAAAAAATAAACCTGGGCGAGTGATATTTTAGCATCTACAGAGCCACTTGACCCCTTTTGTAGTCAGCGCAGTTATAAAGATAAAGTAACAAAACAAAAATGAATAAACCCGGTATGGTATGGCTTTAGATTGTACCTTCATTGTTTTTCGAATTCCTTTCCTACCATACAGCCGAGATTCCCGATTCGGGCAAGGAGGAGAGTGTATTATAAGCTTTAGGTCCAGAGTTAAAACTAGTATGTCTACTTTAGAGAGTTATTTCTAAAATAAGCACTTTCTTTGTGTTTGGCCGAAATGACAATGGGGAACATGCATAGTTCTATTGGCTTTTCGAGTAGTACATAATAAGCCAGGAAATATTATCTTTGCAATATTGTATATTTACGATCAAAACCGTTCACAAAATACAGTTATCACATAAATGATATCATTGGAGAGCATTAAAAACGATCTATACAAAAAATTGTGCGTCACATCAGTTGAAAATGTATGAAGATAAATGCATAATTAATTTGCTAACTCAAATACTGCGTTTATGTATACCATTTTCATAAATCAAAAAATGTCACAAATGACATAAGTATTGAGCAGTAACTTTCGTTTTTCAATCATAGCAAAAAAAATCGTAATTTTTAGCCCTGTAACTTTTTCATTTAGCAACTGATAAATGAGTGAATGAATTACTATACTTGCATTTTTCAGTCCATATTTGTTGCTTTTTGGAAAAAAAAATTGGCTGGTTTAAAACAAGTGCATATTCCCTATTCCATTAAAAGTTAAACTATCTCACTCGATCGCTAAAGTAACTAATTAATTAACAGGCGAGACGTGTGCATACAAGACGGCTTTTATGTATATTATATACATAATATATTATTTTTTTTAAAAACGGTACTAAACCTAAACAATATTTTGCACCCAATGCACCCAAAAAATTGCGCTAACTTTATGTGACGAACCAATTCCGTATTTTAAAAATTTTATTTTATATTATGTTACATAAAAGATTTAAAGGCTCGCCTAAGCTACTTATTATCATATAAACCTGTGGTGTTACTACAGTTTAACGTTGTCAAATCAAAATTGATTGCGTTCAGAAAATTTTCCAATAGCGAAAACAACTTCTAAGTCTTCTACAATACGGATTCAATTTAATCCTTCTCGAAAGCTCTTCACAAAAGCTTGAAGAATCAGCTTCGATATTAACTGATTAGTTGAGAAACTTTCGTGATTAATCAGATAAGAGTAGCAACTTTTGATGTAATTCTGATAACTATAATAACGTTTAATCCGAGGATTGGATTCAAATTGTATATAAAAGACTATATTTTTATGATATAGAGTGTAAACGAGAAGTTGGATCGCCTGATAGAAGGTTACCGTACCGAAAACTACCATCACCCATGGACATCCGCAACCAGAGGAGTCTCAAATACATTGTTAATTGTTATTGATGCTACGGTTTTTTTGTTTTGGTTTTTCAAAATTCAAATCCATATCCATTGTCTATAGGGTAATAAGTTACCTATTTATTGCCTTCTATTACATTATACAATATTACACCATTAATAACTGTTTTATGAGCAAACATTCATCGAATCGGAACTCAAAGTCAAGTATTTCTAAGAAGAGAAGTAAAATTACTTACAAACAATTCGCAAACATGTTTTGCTTCCTGAAAACGATGAATCGCCTGCCGTAATTGATTTCAAGCGATTGTAATTCTTGAAAATATATTGTAATATTTTAATTATATTTCTCTTTGTTAATATAATATATTATTTTTACCTCAGAAGGAAAATGTGCATTGCGTTGCATTAGTGAAGGCTGGTTCTCCATCAAAGGAAAGCCCTAGCCTGTAGATGTAAAATCAGTTGCGGAACTAATTAAAAAATCTTAAGAAATAATGTACCTTGTACAAAAAATATTGTCGTGTCCGTAAATAAGCACAAGTAGGTATTCATAGTGTATAAATCAATGTTACGAAGTTACAAACTGTACAGTTATTGTACAGTACAGTACAGTACAGTACTGTCATAGTTATTGATGTGTAACAACTTTCCTCTCGCTTTCTTGCAATTTGTGGGACTGATTTTGTGAAATGGGACGGAAGTATGTAACAGGAAGTCGCGGAATTTGATTTGACGAATGAGCGCGGTGGTAGAATTTCCGTATTTTTTATCATGTTATAAAATCGTACTATGTATTGTGTTTTTTTTATATTTTCATAAAATGTTACACATCATATCATGCGACTACTATGAGGATCTTATACTTTAAACGCGACAATCATGAATATACATAATCGTAATCTCGGCAACAGCTGCAAGTATTTACAAAAAATTTAGTATGCTAGGAGTTTTGGGGGAGAAAAATAGGTCTATCAATAATAGCTAGGTTTTATCCCTGATAATCTGCGCATTTTTCTTTCGTCGTGCAACAATATATTATTATCAATAATTTCGGCTCTATAATGTCAGTCTGATTGGCAGTTTGGTTAATTTTTGCGTTGTTCGGAAATTCGGAATGTGGTGGGTTTGAACCCCGGTAAAATATTTTTGTGATTCTTGTTATATTTATTAAATCTATTAAAGCTCGGTTACCCAGGTATCTTAATTAAACACGAAGACGATGTGAATCGTGTTTGTATGCACATGTACTACTGTGACCTTGTGGACTTCTCACTGCGCTCGACTATATCCTAGTATGAATTGACCCTTAACGCGTCAACACAAAGACTATAGAATATTGTAAAATCTACAACGCTACATAATATTGTGATCAGTTGACTTATCGTATGTAAACCTCATTGGTATCAAACTCTTTCTTTATACGTTTATCCATGAGATAGCCTTGCACTGTGTTACATCCTTAGGATCACACACACTGTAACGAAACGATACGCGACATGGGGTTGCATTTTTAGGATAGCTATTCAAAATTGAACTTAATTAGTTACAAAAAAAAGTTGTCATGTCACCCTAAATAAATTTAACAAATTATTGAAAATAAATCGATACAACCAATTTACGTTACGCCGAAAGTAAATAAATATAAATGTTTAAGTATTTGCAGTAGAACCAAATATAATCCATAGCGCCCCAAGTGGGCCAAACTGTGAGTAGATATCTCAAGCAATTCTCCCATACAACTGACAAGACCCGCGACGGAGGAAGGAACAAGGCCCGCAACAGAGGAAGGAACGAGGCAACTCCGAGAAGCCGTATACTAATTTTTTGGCGAAAAGTGAGCCCAGGAACTGTCCCACGCTCAAGCCTACATTCCCCCAGAAAATGAGCATAATATAGTTCAAGGTTTTTTTTTTATATTAGTTAAGCAGTTTTTTAATTTTTTGTCTTTAGTTTATTCTATTATATAAGTTATCGTTTATAGTTTATCTTTACCGACCTATGACAAGCAGCCAGGATGCAGGGACCTCCACTAATACTTCGACCATGTCCTTGGGAAATCTGCTGCAATCCCAATAACCAATTAACTTCCGAACCCAATCTATCAAACAAATTTCTGGCAAGAAATATCCAATTTTAAACGTTTTGTACCAGTTCTAAGACGGATCCCTAGGGGTGCCAGAGTGACTGTAGCCCAGAAGCTTGCCGAGACAATACGCCACACAGTGCTGGAGAACTCGAGGCAAGCCTGGGAAAATCTACTCACCTTTCCCTACCGATTTCTACATATCACTAGAGATCCGCTCAACAATGCCTCCCTCGCTTCAAGAATCAAAAAGAATTGTGTTTCGGACATTAACCTCAACCCAAATTTTTCTTCACATTCCTCAAAACATAACATCGCGAAAACTGTGGAAAATAAAATAAGTAAGGGAGACTTTAAGGGTGCAGCGCGGCTCCTATTTTCTAATGACACGGTCGCCCCCGACTGCCCAGAAACCCTGCAAAACAAACATCCATCACAATCCAATCCTTTCACAGTTTCCGATGACGTATTACCACCACTACAAACGTCGACAGACAAAGTACGCGGAGCCATCATTCCTTTCTTCCGGGTTCAGCTGGCGGCCTCGATGGTCTCACCCCTCAGCATCTGAAGGACCTCACCAGCGGTTGCTGCGGGGAGACCGGCGAGAAGCTCCTGCATGAACTTACGAATCTGTGTAACCTGATGCTACGTGGAGGGGTCGCATCAGATATCGTAGACATTTTGTATGGAGCTAACTTCTGCGCCTTGAGGAAGAGAGATGGTGGTATTCGTCCGATTGCTATCGGCTCCACATACGCCTTACAGCCAAACTAGCTTGCAAATCAGTCACTTCCCTCGCGTCATACTTCCAGCCAAAACAGCTCGGTTTTGCCTGCAAAGCGGGTTGTGAGGCCGCCGTTCACTCTTTCAGGCCAGCTATCCACAATCAAGGCGATGATGTGTTTGGTGTGTGATGAAGGTCGATGTCAAAAACGCTTTCAACTCAGTTGCTCGAGGCGCCATGTTGGCCCAAATTAAATCTAAAGCACCTGCCATTTTACCATTTTTGCTCCAGTGTCACAACGACCCCAACATTTACAAAGACCACCTCATCTCATCCGAAGTGGGCTGCCAACAGGGCGACCCTCTAGGTCAAGCAATCTTCAGCCTTGCTATACACACGGTCATCGAGCTTCTAAATTCAAAATTTAATGTTTGGTATTTGGATGATGGGACCCTTGGAAGCGATGCCCCCACTGTAATATCAGACTTCCGCACTCTGATCCGCGAGTTCAAAAAAATAGGTCTGCAGCTGAACCTAGGTAAGTGCGAACTTTTTGTGCCAGACAGTTGTGGGGATAGAAACGCGATTATATCCAGCTTTAAAGAAATAGCTCCACAACTGTCTGTCATTGACAAGGATTCGCTCTTCCTTTTGGGCTCACCTATTTTAGACGAATCTCTCCCGGACTTCATAGATAACAAATTACAAAATTTTAATGAAACTTTAGACCGCCTCCTCCAAATTAACTGTCACATGGCCTTTACCCTGATCCGTTTTTGCATTTTCGTACCTAAATTGACATAGGTGTTACGGTGTTGTCAACTGTGGAAGTTCCCTCAACTTCTCAAACAGTTGGATGATACTATAAGACTAACGCTCTCCAATACTTTGAACACAAATTTCGATGACCGCGCATGGACTCAGGCAACGCTTCCAGTTAGGTTCGGTGGCCTGGGTGTTCGAAAGCCCTCTAACATATCGCTTCCAGCTTTCTTGTCCTTAGTCCACGCGAACAATAGTCTTATCTCCAAAATACTACATCACCCATCCTACTCCAATACAGTTCCCTTTCTGGACGAGGCCAAGGACGCCTGGAGCGCAACTAGTGCTTGTAGCGAATTGCCTGACAATACTTTTTCACAAAGGCTCTGGGACGAGCCACTCTGCAGACTGGTACGGAATAATCTTCTTAATACGTCCTCCAGTCCTGTGGAGCAGGCTCGCCCGTTAGCTGCGGAGAAGTGGGAGTCGGGCCTTTGGTTACAAGCATTACCGTCACCCAATACGGGCACATTGCTGGATCGAACAGCTTTCCGGTTAGCCACTTCCCTGCGTCTTGGCACCCCCCACGTCGTCCCCCATCACTGTGTTTGTGGCGCAAACGTGGACAGCCTCGGACACCACGGGCTGTCCTGTCAACGAAGCGCCGGCCGCATCTCCCGACATCACTGCCTGAACGATCTCATCCGTCGGGCTTTGTCACCGCCGGAGCGTGCCAGCTGTGCTGGAACCCTCTGGTTTGGCGCGCGACGATGGCAAGAGACCAGACGGTATGACTCTGGTCCCTTGGAGAGTGGGACGGGCTCTTGTATGGGACGTTACTTGCGTCGATACATTTGCTCCGTCCCATGTCCAGGGCACCTCGAGTTCTGCAGGTGCGGCCGCCAATCAGGCGGAAAACCTCAAGCGGCGCAAATATGAGAACCTTAGTGGGGATCTCATATTTGAACCGTTTGGGGTTGAAACCCTAGGTACATGGGGTCTGGGTGCGCACAAACTTTTCAGAGAAATCTCCAAAAAACTCATTGAGGCCACCCGAGACCCCAGAGCCGGCACCTACCTGGCCCAGAGAATAAGTATCGCAATCCAGTGAGGAAACTCTTTGAGCCTTCTAGGTACTCTGCCTGGTGGGGACGACCTGGGAGATTTCTTTGATTTGTAGCTTTTTAAGTTTTGGAGTAGTTATTTTTTTTTTAGTACTTACCTACTTTTATCTGTCTTTATTTTACCTGTATTATAATTAAATTATAAATAAATATTAGTTACACAAGAAGATACATGTTTCATTGTAAGAGTTCGAATGTCATGTTGCACCGCGCTGCACAGCGTATGTGTGACTGATGTCATATGAAACGTGTATCTTTTTGGTAGCGAATAAAGATCAATTTTGAATAGCTATCTGAAAATGCAGCGCCGCGTATCGTCGCATATCTTCGCGGTGTGAACTGACCCTTCAACTATTACATCAACACATTATAAAACTTTCAACGGTTTGATGTTGTGAATATAAAAGTGTAGAGCGATAAAATTAAATTGAGTTTGGACAAATGGGAATAATGGAAAACAACAGAATTAGCACTTAGTGGTTATCTAACTATTATGCGATCATCAGGGAATATAAAAAGGCAATGCATTATCATAAATTTTTTAAGTATATTAGTTATATTTTTGTTTAGAAGAATCTTTTAATAATATTAGTGATTGCTTAAATATGGATCCAATGTATGACGACCTCTGTGGCTTGGTGGTTAACGCGTTTTGGCGCTCATGCCGGGTTGAAATCACGCCGACGGAAGAAAAAGTTTTGTCTTACTGGGTCATATATGTATGTTAAATATGTATATAATATAATAAAAATCTTAAATATGCGTATAGTATAAAAGTACTTAATATACTTTAAGTTGTCTGGTAACCTGTAACACAAGACCTTCGGATACTTATCTCAGGGCCAGATTGAAGTGGTGTGAAGCGTCCATAAATATTATTATTATCATCACCGCCAAGACGCAGGCGCAGGTTCGACTTTTTACATGCCCATCAGGTGATCAGCCTCCATTGTCCTAACCAAACTTGGAAACACCATTTTTTTGTTGTTCCAATACGGGAATCGAACCCACAACCTCCGAGTTGAGAGCCAAGCTCTAACCACCAGACCACGACGGCTGTTACCTAACCACTAGACCACGGAGGCTGTTACCTATGTATAATATGATGATTGTCGTATGTGATCGGGGCTTTAAAATTTATAACGCGACTAAGTTACTGTGTTGGCTTCTATCAATTGTGGGAGAGCCACCCTTCGGCATGAATGGGCCGGCTCGACTGGATAAATACCACGGCCTCACAGAAAACCGGCGTGAAATAATGCTTGCGTTGTGTTTCGCAGAGTGAGTGAGGTAACCGGAGGCCCAAGAGGGGTTGGGAATTTTAAGTACTGGTCGCAAGTCGCAAGTCGCAACACCAGAGGAGTTACAAGTGCAATTCCTCTGGTGTTGCGAGTGTCCATGGGTAGCGGTAATTGCTTACCATCAGGCGACCCGTCTCTTTCATTTCCTTCTTCGTTTCGTAACAAAAAAATAAAATATCATACACCTTAAATTTTGTTAATACATTCAGTACCTACCGTGGTTTCAATTTCAAATCTAATTAATTTATTCTACTCTCCTATCGGACGTTTTAATCGATGTTAAATTGAATTTCCATTTGATTTCCGTAGAGATACGTCAAATTGCTTCAGACGGACACCGGGACACGGGAGTCGATTTAATAAACTAGTAATGATTTCTGCTCATTTAGAACGAATTTATTAGCGAACTAGATGTTTTCCACGCACGGCACGTGCAAAAAAAACCCGCGGGAACCATAGATTTTCCCGCTATAAAAAGTAGCCTATGTCCTTCCCCGTGGTCTTCTCTATGTCTTTGCCAAATTAAATTAAAGTTCGTCCAGTACTTACGGAGCCTAGTCAATGCAAACAATAAAATCTTTCCTCTTTATAATTTACTAGATGTTGCCCGCCATTTTGTTTGCACAAGGAAAGGAAATCACGTGGGAACCGTAGAATTTCCCGCAATGAAAAGCAGCCTAGTAGCGATATACAGCCTGGTGACAGACGGACGGACAGCGAATTCTCAGGGTTCCGTTTTTACCCTTCGTGTACGGAACCCTAAGAAGTAGAATGTATTGTAGCGTACCAAAGTGTCTTACGTAACATATTAGCTCATGTGTACGACAATGTTGGGAACAACTGTAGGTAACGTAATGTAATTTTGTAAAGGAAAGAAAATAAATAAAGAGAAATTGTGCCTTAAGGCCACCTTATCACCCCTCGCAGAGACACAATACTACGAAATAAAAATATATTTGACTTGAGAAATTTTAATTTAGATGTAAACATATTTTGTATTGATCATAATCTAGGTAGTAGTTTTTGAGATGAGACTTATTTTTAGAAGATTAGATGGGAATTTTACAGAATTTAGTATAAATTATAATAATAGTTGAATACATAATAATTGAACTAATAATATCCCATAAAATAATATGCCTTTGCAACGATACATTGTTACTCCTAAATATCAATAACATCATCAAAATTATTATATTTGTATATATTTCAGCATATTGACATAATAAGTTTAGTTTATGCAAAACACAAATCTCACTCAATAACACCTTAGCTGTGAAACATAGACAGTTATTTGTAGAGCAGATAGAGTGAGATTTATCGCCTCTCGGAGAGGCGAGTCGGAGTGAAGTCGGCCATATTGCCCAAATAAAACGCCCACCTGGCGTTATAATATCATTTTATTTTTAACCCAGCCCAGAGTAGGTTTAAAACAATGATATTATAATGTAGACAGATTTCATCAAACCATCATAATATTATGCACCTCATTAACATTTAAATTCCTAGGACTTTATGCTACATTACACTTAATTGATCTTTATTTTTACTAACCTATCTTAAATAAAATTTAATTAGATTGAATAAATAAAAATAGTAATAATCATTATTAACCATTAAATAAAATAAAATTCAATTAAAAAGTCACATTTAATTGTGTATGTAAAATTAACTGTCAATGTCTATTATCAGTACATATTACCTACCTAATTACTAATGTAAAAATACTTAAATTTTATTAGCATTTATCCAAAAAATCAATGAAATTTTCTTGTCATTAATGAATTCAAAAATGAAATATTTGATTTTTAAATAAGTTAAAGTTCTGTTGTCTTAGATTTAGGGGTAAATTTATTATATATAGTTATAGCCATACAGTATGCAATTTTAGCAAAAATATTTAATCTTTTGATTGGAATTTGTAGCTTATCTCCTCTTTGTGGATTTTGGCTTACTTCTTCTTTTTTTTAATGAAAAATTCTGTATGTTTTTTTACAAACTTTAGTATCTCAAAGATATAAAGACATGGAAGTGACAATATTTTATATTTTTTTTAATATTGGCTTACAGTTCTCAAGTTCTCGGGCACCACATACTGCTCGCAAGCAGGCTTTTTGTTTTATAAAAACATTCTGGCTATGGTAAGAAATACTCCATAACACAATACCGTATCTTAAGATGGATGATACATAGCCATTATAGGCTATCAGAGCTGCCTTTTCACTAACATTATGAGACAAAGTACGCAGTACGTATTTAAATCTATCAATTTTTGAGCACAACCTCTCAGTATGTTGTTTCCAAGAGAAGTGTTGGTGCAATATAATACCTAAATATGTCATTTCGTTAGTAAGCGCGGTATTAGAACCTTGATAATTTATATTTATGTTTGCACTATTGAATGGTTTGAAGTGTAACATGTTTGTTTTATTAGCATTTATTTTTAAATTGTTTAGTTGTAGCCAGCTAGAAACTATTCTATAACTATTATTTTTTTCATCAGATAAACAATCGTTATGTCATCTACGAAGTGTACATAGTGCATTTTTGTTTTATAAATGCCGGGAAATCATTTATATAGAGCAAGAATAGCAAAGGCCCTAATACACTACCCTGTGGTACGCCATAAGGATTATTTTTCATATATGTCGAAACAATGCTATTTATACGATGACCTTCTGTTTTAATTATTTCTACTCCTTGTTTCCTATCTTTTAGATAACTGTAAATCCAGTCAAGTCCTTTACCCCTGATTCCATATTTTTCTACTTTATTCAATAACCTTTTGTGACATGCTAGATGAAAAGCTTTTGACATGTCTAGAAATAAAGCAACCACTGAATTACCCCTGTTAATATTTTCGTTTATGTCTTTGTTTAGGCAAAAACTTGCCAAACTAGTGCTACTATCTTTTATATATCTAAATTGAGACGAGTTAAAAATATTTTTAGACGTTACAAAACTATAAATTTTATTGTACATTATTTTTTCAAAAATTTTTGATATGTTGGATATTAATGTTACAGGGCGGTAATTAATCATTTCATCCTTAGCGTTCTTCTTAAACAAAGGTTTTTATTACTGTTGAGTATTTCAAAATATCTGGAAATTTGCCTCCAAGAAATGACAAATTTATTATATGGCTTAACGGTTCACCAATTTTATTACTTATTTTATTTATTAATTTCGTTGCTACATGGTCATAACCTGTACAATTTGTGTTCCTCAAACCGTTAATTACTTTAATGCCCTCATCTTTAGCGATTCGAGATAGAAATAATATTGTGTCGTAACTGGTATCAAATTATCATTTAATAAATTAAAATTATTATTATTGTTAGGGTAATTTAACCGACTTATCGAAATAAAATATTAATTAAATTCATCTGCTATTTTTTCAGGATTACGATTTGTCGATTCATTCGCTTTGATACATTTGTCGACCTCTGTGGCTCAGTGGTTCAGCGCGTTGGTGCTCAAGCCCGGGGTCGCGGGTTCGAATCCCGCCGAAGGAACAAAAAGTTTAACTGTGTTCCTGGGTCATGGATGTGTATTAAATATGTGTATAATATAATAAAAATATTAAATATATGTATATTATAAAAGTATTAAATATACTTCCCGTTTTCTGGCACCTGTAATACAAGTTCTTCGGATACTTAGCACGGAGCCAGATTGACGTGGTGTGAAGCGTCTATAGATATTATTATTATTATTATTCAATTTCGTTCAAAATCTTAGCTTTATTGTCAACGTTTGAGTGTATCACTTCCCAGGCTGCCTTACTTTTATTTTTATCTTTGTTAATATATTTCATGTTACCTATGGGCTGTGATTTAGAGATGCATTTTTTTAGAAGTTTGGAATAGTTTGCGTATTTAATATTGTTATAATATTTGTTGTCTTTCGAATATAAATATTGTAAATATAACTTTCTTTTAACTATACATGACTTTTTTAGACCTTTCGTTATCCATTTATTTTAAAGTTTTTTACTTACTACTTTTGATGTTATCATAGATAGGCCCAACTCATAAAATAATAAAAGTTAATTGAGAAAGATATTATATGCAATATTAGTTTCACTTTGTACTAAAACTTCCTTAAAATATAACGCTGATATACTATCCTTAAATTTATTAATGTTAGATTCAGAATAATCCCGTATTTTTTTAAATAGTATTCTAATCCATTGATATTTTTAGAGTTTGCTTGTGGAACTGTAAATGAAAGTGTTTGGGCTGTCTCTGATGATCTATGATTTGATAAGCCTAGGTACCATGTATTTGATGAAGTGTCCCTAATTTGCTTACTATTAGATCTATACATGTTTCCTTTCTTGTTGGTTTTAGTATGTGATTGGTAAGATTGTGATTAGATAACATTGAAATCAGTTCTTGATAAAATTTAGTTTTAGTCATTAAATTTGTATTCTAATATCCACAAATAATTATTTTCATTTTGGAAGTTATTTTTAATTTAAGTAATATCAAATCTAATTTTGTAAAAAATATGTTTATGTCAGCTGTTGGAGTTCTATATATAGAAATAATAAATAAATTTATGAAGTTTATGAAGTTAAATTTCTTTTTGATTATAATACAACCCTTTTTATTGGCTCTTGTAAATTGAGCAGCAATATTATAGTTTTTTAGTTTTAGGTTTTGTTCAGAACCCCGTTTTATGTTTCTGTCAAGCATATAATGTCAACAGAACTGAATATATTGTCCTTTACCTTTGCTTCTTGCAATGAATTCTGTATTGCTAATTCAAATATACTTAATTTACCTAATATACCTGCTATTTTCTGATGTAAAATTGTAACTAAATTGTTATTATAGAAAAAACCTGTTTTTATCTATTGAATTAACTGTATTCATAGTTTTTTTTAATAATATGGAATTTTTCCCTTTTTTGTTTGATTTCCTTGTGACTCATTGTTTGTATAAATTTTTAGTGTTACGTTTTTGTTATTTTTGTTGTTTAATGTGAAATAGTATGGAATTGTTCCTTTTTTAACTGTAAAAGTTTTGGACACGTCATTTAATTTATTTGATATAGTTTTCAATGTAAAACTTTTTTTCTAATTTAAGTTATCAATCTCCACATTTAATTTATTGAGAATTGAATAGTTTAGATATATACGTACGTATATATCTTAACTATTCAATATAAATTCTGAGAATTATTTTGAGAGTTTTTATTTTATAGTTTAACAAATTAGTATTAAGATACGGAATATGACATGCATTAACAATAAATATCTTATGGTCTCTAAATATGTTCAAGGTTTTTTTATTGCATAAATCAATATTTAATTTATATGGATTTCTATCATTAGATCCAGTACCAATAACTATAATGTCATCCTCAAATATATTTTTACATTCTCTGTTACAATTGTTAAGTATGTCATGTGACAAAGCGAACGATTTAATGTTACCATTTATTTTATATGTGTCATTCATTTATTTAGTCTAGTTTGAGACATATGTACAGATAGATTGCGTAGTTGTTGATCCCCAAAGATAAAGATATTATTTTTCTCGTAATTTTGTGTTCTAACTTTGTTTCTGTACTTTTATCGCCTTCTATTGATTTTGATGATAATTTTTTGCTATTTTTTCCCGCTGTCAATCTTTTTTTATCTTCAACTTTCATTACTTTTGGAGTTTTACATTTACGAGTTTTAATATATTTCTTTGATATGATTTAGGTAGTAATTTTTGTGGTGTTTTTGTTATTCTTCTAGATGGTGTGAGTGTATATTATTTTTGGTCTCCGACTATCTTCAATAATAATTCTATTTTTTTATCCTTTTCAAGTATTGTTTTATTTAATGACGTAATTTCTGAATTACGATTACATATTTGGTTTACTATGTCCAGTTCGTCTTTCAATTCCCTAATTTGTGTTTCCAAATCATTTATAAGTGAACTATCCAGGTCAATATTATGCGTAATTGGCAAACTATTTGTTGACATGTCAATGATTTTTGAGGAAGATAGAATAATGTCATCCGATAATTTACTTAAATCACAATCTGACTTTGCCTTTTTCAATAATTTACTTCGTCTAAACGTTATGTTTTCCATGGTTCTGACTTATATCTTATTTATATTAACGTTATTTTATTGTTTTTATCTTGTATGATGTTATTACAAACAACTATCTATGCTATTCTGTTTTGTTTAAGTAAAAAAAAATATATATTCTATTGTCTATGGACTATAATTGATGATACGTCAGATGTCCGTTGTCAGTTGTCACTTTGAAATGTTTCTGTTGCGCTTGCGCACGATGTCCAAAATGAAATCAAAACATTCGTTTCTATTTACAGAATAGTTTGAATTTTAGGCCTGCAACGGCTTAATCATCCAATGTTGGTAGTAATGTTCATACCGGCTATCATTAAGTCTTGATAAGAGAAGTGATTGGTGTAATATGGAATGTCATATGTTTTGGTTGGTATATTTCTTCAAATAGATGAAATAAATTTTCCTCTGGGCCATATATTATCTGTTTTTTTGATATAGAAAACTTATCAGTTTGTCCTTGTTTTATTTAACTAACTTGTACTCACAGTTTTTTAGTGTTCCTCTGCTAATTTCTTGGTACAAACATTAGATGTTAATTATTCAGTTATTGACACTGTTTCTATATAAAAATCAATGTTCAAATATTACTGATTTACTATTTTTAAGCAATTTAAATTACGGAGTATATGTTGTTTGCTTGTTTGACATATGTCAACTCTACCGCCCTCGTATAACATACACTGTAAATAATATCGAATTAGGGATGATAAGTACATCTAAACTATTTAGTTTCATTAATATACTCAGATATATTGAGGCATTTCTACTTGGTAAATGTAAAAAAAATGTGTAGTTTAGTAATTAGATACATCTAAAAAGTACAAAAAAGTTTAAATTTTTGTTAAATTAGTAAACAAAACCTACATCATTAGTTTACTTACATCATATACAAAAACATGCATTATGGTAAGTATTAACTTAAACGCACAAATATCGGAGATATTTACAAATATGTTCCTGCGGCCGTATACACTTTAACCTAGACGTGACGTCACAGCTAGGTATGACTTTAGTATGGAGCGTTTTCACGAGACTTGCGAAATTTTGTGTACAAATCGCTGAACCTTTGAAAATATTGACTTTTGATATACTGTTTCTTCTGAGAAGTTACTCATATTTGAGAGTACTATACATTTATGCAATAAAAAAATTGACATCTAGCCTATTATTAGGTTTCGCTCGCGAATCCGTTCGCGTATGTAGAAGGAAAATTTATGTTTTACATAGAAATCTAGGACCTTACCCTAATAATTTGCATAATTTCAGTACTTTTAATTAAGTTGGTTCATCGGTTAACAAACGAAAATACTCAAATTTTCATTTATGTATATACTTTAATTTCATTGTTACCATCTGTAGCTTTGTAACGAAAGTTCAGACACACGTAAATACTGTAGAAATTGTTTGATGGGTACATTATTTTGGAAAACAACTCTGAGAATGTTAGAAACGTGAATGAACGTGTTCGGAATGCCAAGATTTTTATGCGATACTATTTCCTACGTGTAAGTTACTTGTAACTAAAATTCCCACTGTTATTGGGATAGTTATTTTGTTAACGTCATACTAATACGAATTTCATACTGAAATAAAATTTTAGCTCTAAATAACAATGAATATCGCTATAATATATAATATATATTATAGCACTTACATCCCCAGTAACGTTTTTATATAGGTATCACATTCTATATTCTTCAGTGATTATGGTACGAACTTTTGCTTCTTAAAATTTATTATAATTGAAGAGGACGGATCAAAATTGATAATAGGCATTATTCTTGACTCCAACGAATTTCAACTGAATGTGAATTACCTTTTAAGACACTGGTTTACAAAATATATAATTTTACATCCTTTACACAATTTCATGCTACGTTACATGTTAATTGAGTATTTAGGAATAAATTTCAGAGACAGGGTTGAAAAGTTTATGTATATAATGTAATTTTTAAATATGAATTTCATAAGGGTGCCTTTGACTCTTCCTTCGTGCGCATAAACTTTAACTGTGACAAACATCATACTCCCCCGTTCGCACAATTCTCTTATAAAACTGTACTGAAAGTTTTTGCTTCATGTATTAAAATAAAAATAATGATGGTAATAATAATAATAATAATGTGTGGCCACAAGCCCGCAGCTTCAGTAAACCCCCCAAGGGAGAAAAGAAAATTTAAAAACATAACAATAATGACAGGACAATATTGACAGACAAGACCGTTCATCACAACAGACCTGACATAACACTCAATGACAGACTAAATGGAACCGTTTAGGTAAACGGTTCCATTTAGTCTGTCATAGACATTGCAATACCTAACTCCCACAACCTGACTACCACACACACAACCAATGTCATAAAATACATAGACTTGACGATAGAACTGAAATCACAGTGGCAAGTTAACACAGTTAAAACAATACCAATAATAATGTCAAGTACGGGCATCATTCCAAAAACATCGAGTCTCAAAACACTCGACATTCATCCTCTTACATTTATCACACTCCCAAAAGCAGTCATCCTCAACACATGCTGAATTGTCAGAAAATTTATATCGATTAATTTATTGTATAGCGTACCTGAACTACAGTAAATAACCCATATAGGAGAAAAGAAAATTTAAAAAACAAATAATAATAATGATGAAGATTTTACTCAAATTCATTCCAATAGCTATCTTTAAACGCTGTTAACTTATTAAACTCTCTGGACGCTTCAACCTTTTTGTGAAAACATTGGGGTTTAAACTTAGTTAGGTACTCAGTACTCACATATTTAAACAAAAATCTACATATTTATGGATAATAAAGTTTGAGTATTTGTACATTGTATATTATTATACATTATACATTATTATACTATGTGTGATATAACTAATTGAAGTTTCAAGTTGATGTCTGAAGGTAATAAGAATTCTTGAGAATAAAAGGTACAATTTCTTTGCTAGCTGATAAAGAAGGGGGCTGCTTACTCAGCAGATTACTAAGCTACGCCACACCTACGTAACAATAAAGTTACTACATTTTTTTTTCTGAATAAGAAATAAAAATATTTTTACAATTTAAACAAAATCCTAAAACAGAACTTGATATCAATGTTACTCAAAACATCATGCCGAAAAATGTGTGGCTTCTTATCAAAGATTCATGTCCGTTTATTTATGGTAGAAACTAGTTAGGTCCGGATCGGCTGTTCAGCTGCGTGCAGCACGCGATCTTCCTAAGTTCCAATAGCTTAAAAATTTACCGGTGGGTAGTATCGTAAATCTTTAACATATTGTGTTATTCCTAACCAATGTAAGAGATAGAAATTCTTAAAGTTACTGAAACGGAATTTAGGTAACATCGTTAGGAAAGCTATGAAAAGATATTTTTTTAAACCTGGCTAGGCTAGCCCTCCGCATCGCCCCATAAGGAACTTCGTTCCAAAACCTAATTTATTTGAATAATTCGGACAAAAAGCTCACGGAATAACATAGAATTCCGCTAGTTAACATTAAAAGGAAAAACTCCCTAACGTGCAAACCTCGAGAGATCGGGTTCAATACGTGTGATCGGTTTACTCTGTCGCAGTATATTACTGGACCCTTTTCCAAAATATTTTCTGTAAAAATTAGGTGAAATATAAAATTATTCGAGTGGTCGCTCAGTACGTGGTTGAAACTCGATCATCGTTCATTTTATTTTACTGTGTTAGCGTTCTTTTGCTATAGGCACTTAGTTCTTATGTCAAAGGCTATAGCTACCTACCTTTCAGATACAAAATAAAAAATTTGTCTATTGAACGTGAAAGATCTCGATTGACAATAATATATTAACAGATATTGTGACAAATTAGCGTTAAACGCATAAGTGTGAGTTATTTATATGAGGCAATGAGTGAAATGTTACTTTTATTAATGTAATGTATCTCTAAGCATTATTTAAAAAAAATATTAGTGCAGAATGCTCCTCATTTATATAAACTTTAACTATTCCAAATTTCATACACCTTTCTTCGCAATAAAATTTTTGCTTCACGTTTTAATATTATATATAGACTCCACAAATATAGGAAGAAATTGTTATAAGTATAATTTTTCAACATCACCGAATACTAACGTCCTCTGCTGATGTTTATAATTCAGAATCGAGAAGACAAGAAGAATTTTATAGCCCACCATGTTCACTAAGTCAATAGTGAAAATTTTGAGTAGCTAGCAAAAGTAATTTTTTAGTTAAGAATTATTATTTAAAGAAATAGCGATAATTTATAACTAATAATCGAAATACGAATTAAGTAATCGTTTGGGCTTCAGAAGAATAATGGAAAATCTATTAAGTGCTAAGATAAGGCGAAATCTGCAAATGTGACAGTCGTTAGGCCTTCTAAACGACAGTGAAAAGGACGGCAGATTAAACTCCCTGTAAACCAATTTTAAATACAGTAAATTTTGGAGTCATTATCATCATCAGCAGTAATTTTCGTTCGGCTGGCTAGTAGAAGTAAGAATTTAGATAACATTCCTATTAGGTAATAAGATAAATCGATGAAATGGAAATAAAATGGAATGAATGAAATAAAATAAAATTTATTTTGTTTTGTCCTAGTTACCACAAAATAGGCACCGTATTACGTATTAGTAATGTGACGACGACCTATTTAGAGCACTTACAAACTAAAAACTTTTCTACCAAACTTTTAACGTTATTTAATGTACTGCTAGAACTTTTTATCTTAATTATTCAAATAATTAAGTTGAAAACTTTGTAAGTAATACTTTGCCTAGATTTAAAATAGATCATTGTCCAGATTTATTAGATTTGTTAGCTAAGAAAATTTCGTCAGAATTTATTACTATATTATATACTAGCTGTTGCTCTCGGCTCCGCCCGCGTAAGTATAGTATACCTCGGGCACACTACTTTTTTGGGATAAAAAGTATGTTTTTATCCGTAAGCCTACGTTTTAATCCAGAGTCTCAACTACTACCATACCGAATTTCATCGAAATCCGTTCAGTAGCTTTTGCGTGAAAGCGTAACAAACATCCACGCTTTCACATTTATAATATTAGTAAGGAAGTAAGGATATATCCTTACTTATGTACTTATATAACTTATGTAGGTATATATACAGGGTGATCTGAAATTCGATACATTCCTTTGAAAGACAGAAAGTAGACATCATTTACAGTAATATTTTTCATGGCATCCCCTATCCGAAAGTTGATATTTACAAAGTTATTGAAATTTCAAAAATTTTTTCTTTATTTTCGACTTTTTGACTTTGACATGACGTATTTTTAAAAATGTTTATCTTTTTAGTGATTTTTTTATGTATTTTAACCGTCAATGAGTCAAATATTATTTTTAAGGAATAAATAGGGACAAACTAAGCGAGAATTTTTCATTATGAGACATGAAACAGAATTTTCTTTTAAGAAAAATGCACATTTTTCTTAAAAACAGGTGATTTTCTTTAAAAAAATGTATGATACAATGCGTACAAATACCTTAAATATCTTTCTTACCTCATAAGCTTCCAAAAAAGGTACAAATATGTACATAAAAATATGAAGATGTAATAAACAAATATAAAACAATCATCAGGTAACGTTATCTCAAGAATTACTCTACCTGAGGCGACCTTTTTTTTCAATTGTTTCCTTTGTTCAAACTTCGGGATGTTTCGGCTACTGTCGTCGCGGCCCTTTGTCAATGAGTTACCGACTGGCTTAGAGAGCAAATTTAGTAGCTAATATTAGTTTTAAATCAACTATTGCCGTGTACGGACGTATTGTTGCTTTAAACTATACCCTTACTTCTACTTGTGATTTTTTTGTATCGCGATGGCTGCTTTTGAGTACGATGAATACGCTGACATCTTGTTTTGTTACGGACTTTGTAATGGTAATGCTGCTGCTGCACGAAGAACATACGTTGAATGTTTTTCGAATCGACGAGTGCCAAACGTTAGTGAAATGGATGTAGACGCGCTGTGTGTACTGTAAACCACACCTTCCATTGACTCAATCCAAGTCTTCTAGCTGCCGCTCTTGTAGAAATAAAAGGATAATTTTGAAAAAGTGTTAAAATTTCTTCTTTTTCTTCTGGAGCATACAAACGAGGTCTTCCTGAATCGCCACGTCTTCTATCAACACGGCCGCTTTCCCGAATTCGTCGAAATGTTGTTGAAAACACTCTAACGAAAGAAAATTCTGTTTCATGTCTCATAATGAACAATCCTCGCTTAGTTTGTCCCTATTTATTCCTTAAAAATAATATTTGACTCATTGACGGTTAAAATACATAAAAAAAATCACTAAAAAGACAAACATTTTTAAAAATACGTCATGTCAAAGTCAAAAAGTCGAAAATAAAGAGAAAATTTTTGAAATTTCAATAACTTTGTTAATATCAACTTTCGGATAGGGGATGCCATGAAAAATATTACTGTAAATGAGGTCTACTTTCTGTCTTTCAAAGGAATTTATCGAATTTCAAGTCACCCTGTATATATACCTACATAAGTTTTGCTTATCAGCCTTGCTTATCAAATCAGGTTTGAATGACGTCATCATTGATCATTATTAAAAAATTACTAAGCGGAAGTGACGAACGAGGGTAGTTTAAAATAAATCGATCTATCCGCAGATTTTTCTGACATTGCCAAACAATTTCGTGCTTCATTTGTCTTCTTTGAAATGAGGGTGGGTAACTTTGATTCATAGACTTTATATTTCCTTGGGTAATCTGATACGTTTGCAATAAAAATATTACGGAGATTTTAATATCTACGACAATATATTCTTACAAAGGATCAATTTATTTCCATCGTAAAAAAATATGGTTTTCTTTGGCTATGACGTATTAAAAATGTGATGACGTTATAAAGATGTTTTTCTGTGCGTATTTTGTATTAGTTGTTGTCATTTCTATAATAATAGATATAATATTATATTTATCTAAAGCTAATACAATATTACTCTAGCGCTTGATTTCATTCCTTTCTTTTTAAGCAGCTACGAACGTTAATTTTATGATATTTTATAGCTTTCGAAATATAATAATATAAATTTAAATTTTCTTAAACTATAAAAGTAGATAATAATAACATTCCAATTCTGTATTTATATTGCTTTCATCATACGTATTTTATGTTAAAATCAATAATAAAATTATGTAAGTGTGATGAATAATCTAATTGTATACTTCAATATAATAAAAAAATATGGTACACATAATATTATTATACATCTTACATACACTGAGGATGTTCCGTACAAAGTACATATTATTAACCATTTTAAGTCCGAATTCAATAACCGTTTAGAACATTCCCCGATTTCCCGGATCCAAAGCAATAAAGGTAACCTCATAATGGATGGAACCATTAGGAAACTAATAGTAACTTATATAAATGTTAGCTAACAATCTGGGGGCACGGAAATGCCCCCGCCAAGCCAAGCGAAGCGCAAGGGACACCTTTTCTCGAAGCGTTTCGACGATTTTTTGAATTCCTCATAGCTTGGGTTTGGATTATACCAGATAAATAAATTTTTTACGATATGTTCCCAGTAGCGGACTTATTAAACATGTAAAGTTTTGATTACATAGGTTAATACTTACATAAGTTAATACCTCGTTACATGTAAATAAGTGTTTAATACTTTATATTTTATTGCTATCTAAAAACTCCTGAATTCGTCACTGACTCACTGATGATCGACAAAATTATACTTGTACTTTGTACTTCCAAATGTCCTAGAAAGCTGAAATTTGGTACGTAAGGTTATGTTAGTATAGAACCAACATAATAACTGTTAAAATTTGAACTTTTATCCCCCAACCCCTTAAGCTAGGGGATAAAAGTTAAGTCTCTTTAAAAGCGCCATATATCGCGTATATCGTGAACTATGTTAGTTATGTCGTCGTTCGTCGCTTGGATTGGAAACTAATTGACGTACAATTGAAATACTTATTTCCCGAGTATTATGTAGTAATTTCAACGGGAAATTAAACATAAAGGTAACATTCTAATTATTAAACGGAAGTCTCATATAAACTTTTATCCTCTCCGACCCCTGAAACTAGGGGATGGAAGTTTGTATGAGACTTCCATAAATTTTTGGGCTAGAGGTCTGAAAACTGTTGTAGGGATCCGATAATAACAACAAAATGTAGCAAAATAACCATGTAAGCCTTTATTGACAACAAAAAACACAATAAGTAAGTATTTTTAATCTTTATAGACATAATATTTTAATGTACTTTAAGATCTTAAATAGTAATGTACGAACGTCCCTTGAAAAATTGTATTTTTATGTAATACGTTGTATATGATAGGTAGTGATATTATTGTTCCAGTGTAATCTGTATGAAAATACCGTTAAATTATTATTCATTATGATAAGAGTTTGTGAAGTTAGGCTTGTAGAGTTAAGACGTGTAGAGTCAGAAGCTTGGTTCTACTTGAGATCTGATAACTTTTTGGTAGTGCGATCTTGGCATCACTTTACATGAAAATGTTTTTGGTGGGATACATATTTCTTTGTCTTATATTTCCGTGACATACAACGATTAATTTGCCATCGTACTGTGCACTGGCGTTAGTTTTCTGTAAGGCTCTGATGGATATATCTTTATTATATTTTATTGTAATTTTAACTCTACTATAAATTTAATATGAGTTGCCAACCTAGTTTAAGAAAAAAACTAGTTTAAGAATATATCTACATTGTTTTGGATAATACTGGCTGGTGCCCGAAACTTCGTTTGCGTTAAACTAATAGAAACGGAAACCTATTATTTAATCGGAACCCTAAGATAAGTGTAACCTAAGTTATGAGGAGCACTTTATAACATCAGCTATCTGCCAGTGAAGGACAGGTCAAAATTGGTTTACCCGTTTTAGAGATTACCCGGAACAAACAGAGAGACAGGCAGACAGAGAGACAGACTGATATATAACGAAAACTAAGTATAAAAGGTACACAAAAAAATAGTTTTTTGTGTACCTTTTATACTATTATAATTATGCATTTAGTGCAAAGCTGTTAATTTGAAATTACAAACAGACACTTTAATTGAAGTGAAACTACTTTATCGACTTATGGGAGAAATTTTATAGCAATGTAAAAAAATTGTTACGTTTTTCTGTTACGCGCCCATCTTTCTTTCTAAGTCACATTTTTCCGTTACGCGCCATATTATTTCATGTTTTTTCTTTCGTCGTGTAATACTAATAAGATATGAGTAATTTAGAATTCTAATGTCAGATACGCGTAGCGCTAACTACGCTGGCGCATTTTCCACCAATTGGTCTCGGGTTCGAATCTCGGTCAGACGAAATATTTTTATTTCTTTTTCTTTTATAATTTTTGAAGTCAAACATTTTTTTTTAAATGATTGTGCTTCAGACACGATGAGAGTATTTTTGAATTTTAAATAATTAATGATGTTTCACTTCTGCCACGTGTACTCTGTACATGTCATTTCTTTTTTTATTCTTATTTATTTTTATATATTAAGTTTATACAGCTTACATGTTTTGACGTATCGATTATTTAGAGAAGTCAATTTTTATCGTCATGTATACCTATAATTTTGTGCATCCACTACCTACTGTTAGTGGGCTAAGTAAAATAGAAATCTCCAGGCGAGCGAGGCGAGATATACGTGCCGAAGCATCGTTCTCTCACGGTAAAAAATTGTGAGCAACCATTTATATAAATGATTGCTAACAATTTATATTTCTTTGTCTTAAGCTTCCGTGAAATAAAACAATGAGGCAACGTACATTGTGCTGTACAATGTACGTTGCCTCATTGTTTTAGTTCACGGAACAATTTGTACATTTGTCAAGTTTTTCATGAGACATTACCACAGGGGCACAGGGTCACAGGGGCACAGGGGGCGACCCTCTCCATAAATGACAGCTCGAGCACCAGCGAATGTCAGCCATGTTGACATAAGCCTAAGGCTGACACACAAATAATATTTATAAACGTCGCGTCAGACAAATCTATCATAGATATTATGAAATTATATTGTCAATTATGTCAAAGCACGAAGCGACCAGCGGCTAGCCCCGTGAGCCGTAGTCCAGGCTGGGAAAAAGTTCATCTCTGCCCGCATCCGCATTCGCCCAGCCACGCACACAGCCGCGAGCTGTCATTCGTGTAAATCGGTGGAACGACGATTCTTTAGGTTAGTAATATATATTCTTTGTCATGACCCCTGTCGAGAGCACTATGTGAAGTTACAAATACCTGACTTCTCCACTGCCAGGACTCGGCTCTCTCTACTGAGGAATAGGCTGTAGTCCTAGTGGACTAACATAGTTGTTAGCCTACTGCGGTTAATCCGTCAGTCCGTCTGACTTGACTATCCTTCGAGAATTATTGTCAAACACTAGCTGTCTCGCGTTGTTTATTATAAAACACAAGTTGTTCTGTCTTAACTATATATCTATGAACTGGAATAAATAAATAACAAAACCGAGGGTCAATTCTGCTAAAACAAACAGCAAACTGCAATACAAATTACAATCAAGTACTGATACGCTAAAACTGCCAATCCGGTATTCTCGGAAAATTTGAACCAGCGTCGAAACGCGTTTTGATTGGTCTAAACTTCACACACAGTTTATGTTAACAAGTCGCTTCACTTATAATACAATCAAAGTAAAATGAAACTCTTCGTTTAATACAAAAATGGAGGTTCTGGTAAACTGAACGCGCCTATTAATGTTCGACAGTCGAGTGACAAATTGATACAGTGAACAGTTAGTATGGGAAAATTCAATCGTCGTATTTAGTATCTCCACAATTATTCCAATATTTCTCACCGTTGAAACGTTCCCTGAACTACCACAATCATTTCAAGGTCAAAATTAGACATATCGGTCCAGTCGTTCTCGAGTTTTAGCGAGACATTGGAATTGCAATCCATTTTTATTTATAAGAAGAAAGAGATTAGATTTCATACACGATTCTTCACAAGGAAAATCCTTCATCGTATGGGCGGGCACTATGGCCGAGTTATTATACGTTTACGATTTTCTAAAGTGCTCCCCCGCTATGCGTACATAATAAACTTACGATCTTAATGGGTCAATATTCCAGTTTAGTTGTCATTATTGTTAACAACCTTAGTGGCCCTTGCTTATTTTCCTGAACCAAATTGACTTTACAAATGTCAATTTTACAGAGATACCTTCCCATGGAATAGAAAACAAGTGGAGGTGCGAAGAAGCGTTCTTACATGTACTTATTTTCATTCAAATTCATAAAATTTCATTTCACTAAGCCCTCGTACCCACGAGTTTTTTTTGTGGTCGCGACAGAAAAAACTTCACTGTAAATAGAACTCTGCGCTAATACAAATCTAAAAATCAAAGTGTCAAGTGTAAAATGTCAGATTTGGCAAATTGCATTAGAGCACAGTTCTATTTACAGTGCTGTTTTTTCTGTCGCGGCCACTAAAAAAGGCTTGTGGGAACGTAGCTTTAGAATACACAAAACGTCGTTAGTAGTATTTGCAGTATGAATTAATAATATATTTATTTATTTTTATTTATTATACTATTTATTATAATATTACTGTAATAATTTAATAAAAGTACAGTATTATATATTTATTATAATTATATACTTTATGCACACAATATGGTACAGAGGCGGGGTTAATGCCTTGTGGCATTTTCTACCAGCCAACCTATGGGTGATGCAGAGACAGTGTGAGGTAGATGCATAGTATTAAAAGGAAACATAGATTTAGACATTTTGAGTATATATAAATATATAATAATAATAAACACTACCATATAAATACTAATATAAATCTTTATTTAAAATTAACCTACTTAATATTTTAAATATGTAAACATAATAATATATAACATAATAAGATATCTAAATAATTTACTTATTTATTCTAGTCTATTTCTAGTCTGCCAATGATTTTAAGTATAGTTCACGAACTCTGCGTTTGAATACATTTTTTGTCTCAGACATCCTAACTTCTTGGGGTAGTGAATTCCAAAGAAGGATGGACTGAAAATGGAAGGATGAATGGTCAAGGGAGGAGCTATGAGAAGGATAAAGAAGGAGCAAATTATTTGTAGAACGAAGATTTTTATAATGGCTACTGCACAGATATTTAAAATGAGGAGTTAGGTAGTAAGGAGCAGAGGGGGAGTGAAGAAGGGAATAGAGTGTACACAGAGCCCGTAGAGAACGACGTTGTCGTATTGGCTGCCAATGAAGCTTAGAGCGGAAGGAGGAGATGTGGTCGTACTTACGGAGGCCAAAAACAAATCTTATACAATTATTAAGGAGCCGGTCGAGTTTGTTGAGTAGGTCTGCATTAAGGTCGAAGTAGCAAAAATATCACAATAATCTAGTATTGGGAATATAAGGGCTTGAACTAGCATAGTTTTTATATTAGAAGGCAAGAAATTTTTCAGACGGTAGAGAGATCGCAAGCAACAAACAACAACAATATATCTATCTATGGACGCTTCACACCACGTCAATCTGGCCCCCTGCTAAGTATCCGAAGAACTACAGGTTCAGAACACGTACAGTGCGAAGAACTAACTACTAATTGTGTTGCAGATACCAGAAAACGTATAGTAGTACGTATATACAAAGTATATTTAATACTTTTATACTATACATATATTTATTATATTATACACATATTTATTACACATCCATGACCCAGGAACACAGAAAAACTTTTTGGATTCGAACCCGTGACCCCTGGCTTGAGCACCAACGCGCTGAACCACTGAGCCACAGAGGTCGTCAAATATATAAAAATAATAAACCTTATAGTATATACCATAGGTGTAAGGGCATGTTTTCAAATAAAATATGCTAATATTTACTAAAATATACCACGACCAATCAAATGATTCCTTTGTGTGTAGTGCGATGTATGATTATCGATGTATTTGTGTGAGTTTGCGACAACGACTCGCACTTGTTTTGTGGTCATACTATTAAATTGTATTTTAAGGACTTTAATAAAAAGAGAGGAAAATGAAATGAGTGATGTTCTGTTCTTAACTTTTAAATTATACTTGTTCAAGATTTATGTTTTGTATTATTTACCTAAGAATTTAATATTAACAAAATAATAGAACCAAAAAAAAGAAGATTTCATAATAAAAGTACTCCAATTGTTAGGGTTCCGTAGTACGGCACCCTTATAGTTTCGCTCTGTTAGTCTCTCGGTCCAACCATACTAACTTCTGTTATAATTATTAATAATATAAATTTAAGATTGTACATTTGGCAATAACAATTTTAGTTTTTTTTTTTCAGTTACCTACCCTATAGTGGTAAATAGTCGAGGTTTCATACAAGCCTTTTTTTATAATTTTCAAGTTATTGACCTCCTACGTGGTTTACGATGGTATTTCTAAACTATAAGAGGTACAATTTTTTAATTTCCATGCTTAATGGGTCTTGCTAATTAATATGTAGGAAAATTACTTTTAACGAAATCGAAAAATAACTTTTAACAAGTTCATTGCGTTATCAGGTCTAATAGAACCGATCGTGAACTTGCCGCTAGAGCAGCTGTTCCTAACGCTGATGAGGGGCCAATATCATCGGTTTGCTTAGGAGTAGAAAAGAGACAGTTACTCTTATATAATTGTATCGTTAAATAATTTAATAGGGTATAATAAAAACGTATGGGGTCGATGGGTTATGATACCAACAGGGAAGAATTTTTTTCATCTAGTACGGACATCAGGTCCTTTCAACCTTATACCCGATGACCTATGATACACGATGATATAGAGGTACACGTTGATAGTTACGGAACCCTCGTTAGACATATCCTGACATGCTCTTGGTTAGGGTACAACAGCATAAGGCTTGGACGATATTATTATTATCCGGAATCCGAAATGCCGGCTAAAATTCAGAGAACTTAAAATAGAACTCTGCACTAATAGACAATTCAATGTAGTTGAAAATGGAAGTTTCGGGTGTCGAGCTGTCATATATGAAATCGACATTTGATTCGACACTCGTGTGTTCGATTTTCAGCTCTATTGTATTAGCGCAGAGTTCTATATTTAGTGCTCTGCATTTTCCCCGGCCTTACGGATTCCGGGCACTATAGTCCCAGCCAAACATACTGTGTCGTGTTCTATTTAGTATAGTGACGGAAACTATTACCATAAATTAGAAAGGTCAGCGAGTTCATACAAAATATGTTAGAACCGGCTTACTGACAAAACTAAACTTACTTACTTACTACTTACTTACTTACTTACTTACTTACTTATTTACTTACTAACTTACTTACTTGCTTACTTACTTACTTACTTACTTACTTACTTATGTTTATAAAGCTTAACGCCGAGTAAATTAAAAAGCTACATCATATAACTTGACATGCCGACGTATGAGCGTGAAAATGCAAATTAGATCACATAACTTAAAACCGCTTTAATGAGTTATAATTATGGACATAAATTTAGTGAAGAGATTCCGTGAAACTAGTAGCTAACATATACTAGTTTTATAATGGTGAAAGTTTGTGAGGATGGATGGATGGATGAATGGATAGTTGATGCTCTTTCATACAAAAACTACTGAACAGATTTCGATAAAATTTGGTAAGGTAGTATATAAACTCTGGATTAATACAAAGGTTACATTTATCCCGAAAAAGTACAGTGTTCCCGTGGGATACTGTATTTACGCGGGCGGAGCCGCGGACAACAGCTAGTATTTATATTTTATACCTAATGGATATATAGATCCCTTGTATGATATCTAGAAACCTTAAAATTACGATGTACTTTCTCACTTATATAGATAAGTGAGAAAGTACATCGTAATTTTAAGGTTTTAATCGTAAGGTTTTGCATTTTTTTTGATAACATAAATTATAATTATTGCGTTTTCTTCTTTAATAATCATATACCTACTACAATTATTGTGATAGTTCAAAACTTTGTCTTTTGAATAATTACGATCTAAAAGTATTCAAATATTTGCAGTAAGAGTAAGTACCCGCCAGCTTCACTATAAACACCTCGATTAATTTAGACTGTTTGAAAACGTTTCGCACCTGCTATAAATAGTAACGTATGTTTTAGTAACCGGTGAGCTACCAAAAGAAAATTTTACGAGTTTTATGTACACGCTTATAAGTAAAGTCGCAGCTTTTGATAAATTTTACTAGATGTTGCTCATGATCTTGCGCGCAAAAGGAAATCACTCAGGAACCCTACGTTTTGCCACGATAAAAAGTATCCGAGGCCCTTACCCGTGGTCTACTCTATATCTGTGTCAAATTTAATTAAAATCGGTCCAGTAGTTCGGAGCTTATTCAATGTAAAAGAATTATATTAATTCAATTAATATAGACTGGCTTGGAACCAGCGGCTAAGCCCACCCTAAAATTTAGTTTTCCATTGAATGCATGTTATCTATATCCTTTGATATAAACCCTTATTTTGGCAAACTCTGTAACATTTAACCACATTTAAATCCATAGACAAGAAGCGTTATGGTTGTAAATAACTCGAATCCGATATAATTGTGGTAAAGCCAATAGGGCTCTTGTAATAATGATTTTGACCTGCAAATTATACCGGCGGCTCTACCCACGGTAAAATCACAAACATTCACATTTATAATACTACTTAATAGTAGTATTATAATTTTATAATTGAATATAACATTTATAATTAAATGTGAAAGTTTGTAAGGATGTATGGATGGATGTATGTTTTTTTCTCTCTTTCACGCAAAAACTACTGAACCGATTTTTATGAAATTTGGTATGGTATTATATTAGGCTCTGGATTAAAAAATTGGCTACATTTTATCTCGAAAAAGTACAGTGTTCCCATGGGATAATTTATACTGTATTTGCGCGACTGGAGCCACGGGCAAAAGCTAGTAAAGTATGAACCTCCTTCTTAAACCACTCTTAATATTTTAACCCGAGAAGCGAGAGAAGCGTTACAATTTTATACTATAAAACTCCTCCTATAGTACAGATAATAATATATTCTATAAGATAAAAGTACCTAATAAGATTGGTATTCTTAGCACAGCTCGAGTGCTTGTTAAATAAAACAAATTGGTATTCTGAATCAGTTTCACGGTATCAGTTGAAGAGAACGCTGAAATCTTTAAACACAGTTTACCTCTTAATTTTCAAAGAAATACTGCAATTACTTACTGAAAATACAATACAAAATAGGTTTTGATACCAAATTAAACATTTTATTATGAAGTTTCTTTTATATTTTCATATTATTAGCCAGGTTAGTCGGGGCATAAAATACCTAACCTAAGCTCTGCGGGTAGATCGATATATTTTAAACTACCCTTGTTCGTCACTTCCACTTGGTGAATTTCCTTTTGTGATATTCTTATTAATGAGAAAATATACGTTTAGTATTAAGTACTCTCAATGCTTACCCATAGACCGCATTTCTTCGACTAATAAACTTTACAGCAGAACTTATGAGTTAAATTTTTACTTTAAAGTGTATCTTTACATCACGTGCCTTGATAATTTTGTCTGATATATTGAACTAACGGTATGTAGAACACGTAATGCTATTATTTATCCAGTATCCTAGAAAACCTACTAATATTATAAATGTGAAAGTTTGATGATGGATAGATAGATAGATGGATGTTTGTTACTCTGTCACGTAAAAACTACTAACGGATTTCGATGAAATTTCGTATGGTAGTAGTTTAGTCACTGGATTAATACATGGGCTACTTCTTATCCCGAAAAAGTACAGTATTCCCGTTGGATACTTTATTTCCGCGGGCGGAGCCGCGGGCAATCTTCTAAAAAATCGCTCATCAAATCAAAAAAATTATATCTAAATTGGAGCCGGATACAACATTAAGGATCAGTTTCACAATGTAATGATAAGTGTCAGATAAAAATAAATGTATATTGTGATATGTATTTTTAAATAAATTCAAGGTTTGATACATGACTTTTTATAATATACACCATTTTCGAGTAATTGACCTAGAAAGTGGTTTATAAGTTGGTCCCCGCTGCCATTTCTTAACTATGAGACTTAGATACTTGTAAACTATGAGACTTAGAAACTTGCAATTTTCGTTAAAGCATCTCTTTAAAAAAAATATTTTATACGAAATCGAATAGTAACTTTTTAAGTAATATGAATAAAACCTATTACTCGTTGATAGTTAGTGTTTAGATACGTCCTTACATGCTCTTGGTTAGGTTATTGTAATAACAGTATATTTTTCATTTCAAATCACAACGACGATGCTACATTAGTGTTTTCTTCAAAATAAAAGATTCAAGATAATATATACAATACAATACAAAATCAACTTAAATCCAAAGACCATGAATATAATATTGTAAAACTAATATTACAGTATAAACATGATATTATCAACTCACAAAATCAAGCATGGAATCTATGGACTAGATTTAGTATCAATAAATTACAATGGTGGTATTTAAACACACAAAATGTCAAGGAAAAAGGGAAAAACGTAATATTAGAGATGACCTTCAAAATACACAATGGAATGAATTATAGATAGAGAATTACTTGAAAGTTATTGTCTACGACCTACAATCAAATATGTCTGCTTTTATTTTTATTATAGGTTAAAGAGCGCGTTTATAATTTGACAAAAATTGGCTTGGTTGTATGTTTGGGTTGATTTTGAGACGAAATGAAAACAAATCTTACAAAACTAACCATTGTCACAATGAGAGTACTTCTGTTTCTTCAAAATTGTTAAAAAATATTTAAAAAATCTATGATTTTAGTAGGAATAGAATTTAAAACAATTTTCCAGAACTTTTTCACCCAAAAATTTACAATGGAGGTCGTGTTTAGGGTAATTTTTCTGCTCTTATGTAGCTTATTTTGTTTGTTGTAAAATATCAAAATATAGCGGATATCTTAAAATTGATTGAAACAATCCAACAATATTAAAAATTTATTTGGAAAATTTTCACGTGTTTTGCTATAATGCATGAATCCTAATGCGTGGCAATAAAGTTTATATTTTTTGGTCACGGTCTAGAGAAACATTTCTAAAGATATGTTATTCTACACTCGGGAACCTGTCACATAACTTTTCGTTAACGCGTCCTTAAATGTTTCAATGGTTCTTGTTTAAAACTATTAAAGAAGACTAACATTTAACAAAGGAAACCTTGCCTTCATTTTATAGGCTGCAGTTCAAATGTAAATACAACGAAACTAAAGAAGTTTGCACACAACTTTTCATTTTAAAATTTATTATAAATAACTAGCTGACCGTGCCCACTTCGTTGGCCGTTAAACATATTTTGATGGTGATGATGAGGATAAAGAGTATCCTAAGTTACTCGTTATAACATCAGCTATCTGCCCGTGAAAGTCCCGTGAAAATCGGTCCAGCCGTTCCAGAGATTAGCCGGAACACACAGACAGACAGACAGAAGGACAGACAGACAGACAGACATAAATTTTTAAAATGGATTTTTTATTGTTATGTATATTTACATTCATATGCACTAAGTAAAAAGCTGTTAATTTGAAATTACAAAGACATTTCAATTTTATTTATCTGTATAGATATATAGATATCTATGGACGCTTCACACCTAGTACTCGAAGAACTTGTCTTATGGGGACCTATCAATGGAAGGTAGGTACCTACCTATGTTTAATACCTTTTTATTATACATTTATTTAAGATTTGTATTATATTATACACATAATATTTAATACACATCCATGACCCAGGAACACAGACACAGATACACCCCGGCTTGAGTACCAACGCGTATAACTACCGAGCCACAGAGGTAGTTATAACGTGCAGTTACGTAATAAATTTAATAGACAAACGTTCATTAAATAAGCGATTCTCCAATAACAGGGTATTATTGAGTTTAAATTACATTATATAGGCAATAATCAGTATTCAAAGTGTAATCACACCATTAATATTAGTTTGTAATACAACCGAACAATGACGGCCGAAGCTTATTAATTAGTTGGGCAGAATAATTAAGGGCACAACCATGATTACACATTGTTTAAACAGACTAATAATATCATGGTGAACAATATTCAAAACGTATTTTGTAGTAAATAGACCTTAGCAAAAGAGAGTCGAGAAAAAATTATGTCGTTATATTAGTTAGAGTAAATGCGGTAATTGCATTCTGTTAAATAAAACTCAGAGTTTTATAATTTTACTAGCATTATACATCTTAAACGGCTTAATATTTATCTGGAATCGAAAACGATTTATAATTTATAGATAAATGCCACAATTTATTACTTAAACCACACACAAATTACTTTTTTGACAAGCTGAAAACAGCGCATTGTTATACAGCCGTTTACAGCAGCATACAGCCGTTTGATATGGACCACATTTTTTCAAATATGGACCAGTTTAATAAATTAGGTTCAAACTTAAGTACCTAATAAAACTAGTCGTGATGCTTATAATATTTAATATATCATTGTTACATTGTAGAAAAGCCATTATTTTTAGCCAGCTTGTAAGCCAAAAACTAAGATTGCAAGTGAAGCGAAAAGTAAATTATTACATTTATATAGCTACTTAATTTGTTTTTTATTGACTGGGTAAAGTCGATTTTCTACTCGATAAGCTTATTGTTGGTAGCGTTATTGTATGAAAATGATTGTCAAATCACTTTGGATTAACTTTCCAATCAAACTGAGAAATTAATTATTTCGTGGAAATATTTAAAGCGCTGAGCAAACAAAATTAGTTTGCACTTTGTTATTGAAAAGTTAGAGACTCGATATTGCACAAGCTTTTAGCAAATTGTGCATCAAAACGCAATTTAAATATGAAAAACTTTTAGTTCCCTATTTTGAATTTTTTTTTTCTTTTCTAGATTGGAAATTGGAACGAGACGAGATCGACATAAATGCAAGGAGAGAGAAAATTTATGTTTTTTTTTTTTCGTTTAGCTAATATTATGTGCCTGATTGGCCTTTGAGATTGTTAGTGGTGTAACAAATTGAAGAGTTAAAAAGTAATGTTAGCTCATATGATATCATTCCACATATAATGTACGGTTTCCGTGGGACATAGTTACGAGCCACAACGTCACTGTCATCGAGTATTCCTACGAAAAAATTCAGTTAATTTTTAAGCTTCGAACTACCGGTTTCAACGGAAACCCAATTAGTTTTGTAGATCTCGTAACAAGGGACAGCATACGTTATGTAGAAAACAGCTCGATTTTTATTTCAGCTGCTGCCGGAGGTTTTTATCTGTATGAGAAATATTTGGTAGGTATATTTTTTACAACCTCCGTTGGAAAATATGCAGTTTTTTAAATCACCTTGGGTACAACCGTAGCATATCGCATTATCTAAGGGAATTAATAAAACGCAGAACAAAAATTATAGGCATGTAATTGTGAAAAAAAAAAGTAAAATACCAATTTTCAATGTGGTCTTCCTTAGATACCATCAAGGCCAAATTACACGCAGACGATAAGAGTTTACGAAGCGTCAGATCGACTTGAACTGACCGTGTATGACAAACTAGCTGTTGCCCGCTGCTCCGCCCGCGTAAATACAGTATCCCTCGGGAACACTGTACTATTTGGATATAAAAATCAAAATCCAAAAAAGTTTTAATCCAAAGCCTACAAGCATACCAAATTTCATCGAAATCCGTTCAGTAGTTTTTGCGTGAAAGAGTAACAAACATCCATCCATTCTCACAAACTTTCACATTTATAATATTAGTAGGATCACTACAGTTTTGTCGTATTACAAGCCGTATAAAACTGGCATCGTAGTCTAAAATTGTTTTTTAACTCTAAAAACTAAAAAAATAACCTATTTTGAATTTGGCTACTAAAATCCAACTATAATAATAAAACGGAGTGAAATCTCGGTGCGATTTATTATAAAAAAAGTAACAATAGAATTAAGACGGCATAACTTACCAATTAATTTTTGTCAATAATCCGCGACTTTACAACTAGGTAGCAGCTTGCAGCAAATTAGAACCAATGATCACGACCTATATAGTACACAGTCTCGCAGCACACCAAAACGAACTGAAACGATATTATGTGAAGTGTGCACGAATCCGTTCAGGTCGATCAGTTTTAGTTTGGCCAGACGCGATCGGCCTCCCCATGTGTACGCTTATCAGGCATTGTATGGGAACATAAAACTTAATATTTTCGCTGTTTTTGTTCTATAAAGGTTCTATATTAATTACTAGTGCTTATATTACGAGTAGTATCAATAGTTGTATAGATAATGGTACGGAACCCGAATCGCACTTGGCCGGTTTTTTTTGAAGATCTAGAATTGTAGTAGCTGAAATGGACTTACAGAATATCTGATTGCACTTATCCTTGCTCAAAGACTTGACAGTGGAAAGCCAGCGCATGCTCGATAAATAAGACATTTGCTTTCTCGTATTTTAATTTACACTTGAGCGAAAAAAGATACTTTCTATACTAAAAGGGTCCGATTAAATTATAATTTTACTAAGATTGAAGAATGGATTCGTATTAAAACTAAATTAATCCCTCGCTTGTGCCAAATTCACGGTTCTCTGATTCGGCTGTCTTCCCAGAAGGATTTAAGGTCTATTTCGGGTTTGGTATTTAATGTTGCTTACACACGTACAGATTTGGTTTGGAGCACGTTTATGACAGCACGCTGCACGACACTCGTGTGTTTGATTTTCAGCTCTATTTTATAAGCACAGTACTATTTACAGTGCATTCCGATTTTTGTGCAGTGTTCCAACTCTCAAAAATATTTCTCCCCAAACTGAAATAAATTGATAAATAAATAATAAAGTATTGATGTTCTGTAATATTATTCTGTCCCTTTTACATTAAAATATACTTCCAAAAGTTTTAATTAAAAACAAGAAAATACAAATCTCTCAAAATAACCTTAAAAATCCTTAGAGGATTTTTTTCCATAATTTTAGGGAGAAACCCCTAAGTTGGCAACTAAATTTGTACGTCTGTTAATACTTGAAATTCAATTGATGTAAATTATATTTAGTTTCTGTTCGATTTGGATTCGTCAAAAGCTGAGAATAAAAGAACACTGCAAGATGCTGTCAATCATTTCATGATAATACTTTTGTATTTGTTTGAAGCTTTCACACTAAGCCATTCTTCACTAAGTACTATGCGTTTAAAAAATTATATTTTTCTACTACTAATATACCTAATACAAATAAGTATTCAAATTAAATTTAAATTTATGATATTATTATACTTACTTCGAAATGGATAATTTAATCACATTGAAACATGAATTTGTGAATTTTACTAAATCAGTTGTAATAGTACCTTTGAAGTTTGGGTACTTAATCATGAAGGAAGTGGCCATGTGGAATATGTAGGTAAAATAATTTTAAGAGGTTTAATGCCCCCACACAATTCAAAAAGTTGGATCTAAATTCTAACTTTTGGATGAAACAAAAAATGTCCCATATCGTTTTAGTGATTTTTTATCCAATTTTTCACAAATGCCGGTCTGACAAAACGGGGAAATAATTCATCCAATTACTATGTCGTGTTGTATGAGGGGATCGATCGTCATGATGTGTACAGGCATGGCCGGATTTAAAATTAGTGCCGCCCTGGACTTATCGTATACGTATCATAGAATTTTTAGTTAAAATTATAGTTTTTATATCTTTTTTATTTAATAGAATAACTAATTGCTTTCTCATTACATAAATTTTATTATATATTATATACTTCAATAGTATAATTTTTTTTTGTTCCAAGAACCCATAGACAAATCATTGATCGAGCGCCCAGCGAAGCCAATCATATATATTTGTAAGAATCATGAATTTTGCACTCACGATGACTTATGATTGTATTACATTTGTTTGCCAAGCAAACACACCTGACTTTGTAAATGGGTCGATTAAATCTTCACAATCTAAAGTTAAAGTAGACGTACACGTACATATTCTATGCATAGAATAGGCAATCTTTTGAGACTATTTGCAGTCATTGTAAAACGTAAGTAGTTTTTAAGTCGTTTCAAATAAGAAATAAAAAAAAATATTATTTAATAGAATTAATTAATTATTATAATGTGCAATTTTGATAATTGTAAAAAAATAATTCTAAAAATATTTTTTTTTACTTTCCAAATTTTGCCGCCCCACAAAATTTGCCGCCCTGGGCACTAGCCCCGACTGACCCTAGTGTAAATCCACCACTGTGTACAGGTACGGTGTGTAAAGGAATTCATTACTTACATCAAGTGAACCACACGCTCATTTACTATTAGTGTACTATAACTGATAAGATGTAGTTATGTAGATATATCCTATCCTACTACTATTATAAATGTGAAAGTTTGTGAGGATGGATGGATGGTTTGTTACTCTTTCACGTAAAAACTACTGATCGGATACTGATAGACTACTTTTTATCCCGAAAAAATCCAGTAATTTCGTGATATAAGTACTATATTTACGCGGGCGGAGCCGCGGACTAAAGCTAGTTCTAAATCATTTTTATTGATTGCATTTTTTTCTTGAATTATAAATATGTATCATGCATTCGAAAAACCATTATTAACAATAAAACTTACCTGATACTATA
The DNA here is from genome assembly GCA_037179445.1 of Phengaris alcon alcon. NCBI lineage: Eukaryota > Metazoa > Arthropoda > Insecta > Lepidoptera > Lycaenidae > Phengaris > Phengaris alcon. Next base: position 547,219 of record JAYRCH010000342.1, read on the forward strand.
AATCAATAATAATAAACGTCGTTGTATGGTTGAAGGGTTCGTTGAAGGCGAGTAGATATGTTAAGTATCTATGTACACTAACAATAAACACTGAATATTCTAGATATTATATACACAAGTCTAAATACGAGTCAAAGTTGGTCCACGAATACAAAGACGATATGAAAATTTCGATATTACGGGTTTGATAAGTCACTATTTTGGACCGAAAGGTAAAGTTTTTAAGAAAGTTCGTTGTTTAGTTTAAAATGGGAAACGAAAGACTGTAAGCACAAAACACTTTGTTAGGTATTCCACGAAATTAATATATAAGAAATCGTAACTTCATATAAGTTCAAACAAGCACTATTTTTTGAGCGTACGATGTTTCTGTGTGAAAACTCAGAATACACCCGCCCGCCTAGGCGCTTGAGCGCGGACTGAAAGCTTTTCCTACATTTCTGAAATTACGCTCCTTGTGTGAAAACAGTTACCCGTCTATTTGCGATCGCATGTGAGCGATAGGGACAGCTATATTTATCACGTATTCACTGTCGCTACGGCTGAATTTCAAAAGGAAATGTAAGTAGCATCAAAATAAACATGCAACGAACTGTTTCGTTGGGTCAAAATGTAAAGCATACGTAAATTGAATGTTTGTTTTTGCCGTAACGTAAGCCTTAATTTTTGATTTACTCAGAGTATTATACTTTATTCAACCAATAACTTTACGGAATTGACCTCGGTCTGACCACAACTAAGTTATTTATTTAATTTACCATGCGATTTTTTCGCAAATTCTATTTTCTTCTATTTTCACTGTCAATGATCTGATTTTGATATATAAAAGGTAAGATCTACTAAAGGTAAGTAGGTACCTGTAACAATATTTTCAAATCTCTTGCAAAAGTGAACGATGGCAAAATTATTTGTAGGATTAATTTCTGAATCTAGTGACAGTTACTCATTATTATATTAATACGTGAAGCTGTACTTTCAGTACAGTTTTACGAGCATTGTGCGACCGGAGGAGTGTGAAATTTGGCCGGTTAATAAAAATTTATGTGGAGGTAGGTGTGCAGAAAGCTAATATTTTTTTTTATTAAATTATTTTAAAAAATTACACAAAATTAACACCTTCGGTGCTGCGCCTGAACCAGTAGACTTTCCCAAAATGTTATACGAGTCAGATCTGATTCATTATAGACTTTCCATTCCGACTGCAAGTATCACTTCTGACTCGTAGTTAGTGCCATGTTGGAAAATCGATTTCTGTTTGAAATTCTATAATTCTCTAATTTTTATGCAAAAATGGCTTCTACATGAATGACACAAGTAATATGTTCCTAACATTATCTTACGAGATATTATGTTTCTAATTCGTGTGATAATATTATGTGATTCGTATACACGTCCGTAGGAGAACGAGTTAGAAATACACGTACCGCAACAGATTACAATTATATCGACAAAAGACTAGAGATGTGAAAATAACATTATTGATTACATACAAAATATTTACTTTATATACTTCATTGTTACCACCAAATGACGCATTTTACAGAATAGTGAACTTTTTTCCAGTACTGGGACTATTGAGAACTAAGGAACTCTGGTCATTTTTTATGGTTTTGTTGTATAGGATAGGATAGGTTTTCAAATTTAAAATTTTTCTTAAATGGTGATTGATAGGTTCATGCTTTGCATTACCGGTACTTGGGGTACGGTTATACCTTTGGTTCGAAAATTACACACATAACCTTTCTTATCGCAAAATTGGACATCGCTTGTGAAAAATCAACGCTTTTGTCTTCCGAGACAGACGGAAAACATTTCCCGCGCGGGTAGAGAGGGGAAGGCAAAAAAAGCGATTTGTGCGTAAAATAATTTTATGTTATGACATCCACACATGTCAAAGTGAAAAAAAATCCGGTTGACGTTTCGGTTCGAGTCAAATTGGACATTGAAAGTAGGTACGCGATCGCTAGATCTGATACGCATATCCATCATCGAGCGTGTTAATAAAATCACAACAACACACACTAGCTAAGACACACACTACCGTGCGTTATATATACACAATTTTGTTACACGTTGACGTGTGTCAATCTGGCACAACATTTACATTTTTTATTTATTTATTTTATATTCAACCTCAGAGGCAAAAGACCCTTATAAAGTTAAAACTTAAAAAAATTGTTTTAAATTATCATGGGCGAATTTCGACCACAGGATGAGCTCAAATAAACGCCTAAACCACAAAAATGCGTTGTCTTACGCATTAAAATTAACAATATTCATAAAATATGGTTTCTAATGGCCTTTCTGGTAAATCCTGTAAAGCCGTTAACAAGCTTATTACGAGCTTGTAGGCCCCTCGATAATCCAATTTATGCTGATCTTAATCTCAAAAATCCGATTTCTCTAAGTATGCTTTACTAGTAGCAAATAATTTGGAAGATCGTCTTCATCATCATTCGCTTCTTATAATATTATGCCAAAGAATTGTTATGTGTATTAAAAATATAGGTTTTAGGGTTCCGTACCCAAAGGGTAAATATGGGTAGGTACATACCCTATTACTGAGACTTCGAAGTTTGTCCGTCTGTCACCAGGCTGTATCTCCTTAACCATGATAGTAGACAGTTGAAATATTCACAGAAGGTGTATTTCTGTTGCGGCTATGACAGTAAATACAGGCCAGCTACGCAAGAGTTATTTTATAGTGCCCAAGTGCACAGTACACAAGAGCACTCTCTCCTCTCACTACCCAGTGGGACAGACAGACCGACACGACTGGCGAGCGATCAGGCGTAGGACCAACTTTTTACATGCCCTTTCGACGCATGGGTCATCTTTCGTGTCAGACAATCAGCTTACATTGTCCTTACCACCACATGGAATTGATAACAAACTTGGAAACAAAGTTTTTTGTTATTCCAACGCAGGAATCGCACCCACGAGTCGAGAGCAAAGCTCTGAACCACTGGACCACGGAGGCTTTTATTGTTACTACGGAGCGAGGTCTGCTTCGCTACTGATAAGGGCCAATTCACACCGAAACGGGAGCGGAGAGGCCAGCAGCATAACTGTCATATCATTTTTAACTTTTTCTTCATTCGCTTCAGTCGCCAGCGGCCGCGGAACGTTTTCATTTTCTAAAGCGTAAAATGTATTATAGTAATGAAGATAAAGTTTAAAATTATATGACATAGCTGCTGCTGGCCGCTCCGCTGCCAATTTAGTGTAAATTGATCCTAATGTCAGATAGATTTTATTTGTATGTTTTATCTCCGTCGCTCGATATAAAGTAAGCAGAAATAAGACTTCCCAACAGGACACAACTTATGAAACAGGCCCTTAATATAACTCGTTCTTATCGTGGATATTATATCCACATAATTAAACACTAGCTTTTACAGTCTAGAAATAGATTTCACGGAGTAGTGTTGGTCAATTAGTTATGTAAGAAGCAAACCCTATTAGCCTCACTTTATTGAGACGGTATCGTGGCTCTAATACTATGATAAATGTGAAAGTTTGTGAGGATGGATGGATGGATGTAAGGATTTTTGTTACTCTTTCACGCAAAAGCTACTGAACGGATTTCGATGAAATTTGGTATGGTAGTAGTTTAGGCTCTGGATTAAAACATAGGCTACTATTTATCCCGAAAACAGCACAGTATTCCCGTGGGTACCCGTTACTATATTTAAGCGGGAAAAAGTAAGTACTTTCATAAAAGCAACTTTTCGCATTCATTACTGTGATCTACAATTTTTAAATAAAGTTATGACTACGTTTTGTGTATTTAGTGGTAAGTACCTGTTAGATTGAGCTTCGCTCGGAGTTCAAGTAGTACGGAAAATTTGAACAGATGGGGATTAAAAAGATGAATCATAAAAATATTAGTCTGACCGTGACCCGAGACACAAATTTGCCAATAACGCAAAAAGTAGCTGAGCCACACGCTTTGTCAATTAGAAAGCGTAATAACTCATAGCTTAGGTACAGAAAGCCCCCGACATACATAATTTCATGGAAATTGTTGAAGCTGTTTCCTAGATTCTGATTATGTATATTTACAAGAATTGCTGGTTTAAAGAGACCTTAGGTCGTGAGTTTGATTTTGTTTTTTGAGACACCTATAGTTATATACCAGATTAGTAACAACTTACAAGTGAGTTATATAACAAGAAAAGAAAGTATATATAGAATTGAAGTGTGCGTTTGTAGATTGAAATTAAGAACTTTTCACTAAATGCATATGAAAGTGTATACGGTACTTACAAATAAAACTTTAAAAAAAATTGTCTGTGAAACCAAAAGTTTTGTGAAAATTGGTCCAGCCCCTTGAAGAGATAAGCTGGAACAAACAGACAGACGGACGTCTGTTTGTTCCGACTAATCTCTGAAACAGCTGAACCAATTTTCACGGAACTTTCACTGGCAGACAATGTTGATAAGGAGTAACTAAGACTACTTTTTTCTTCGGGTTTCGTTAAAAAATAGGGTTCCGTTTCCGTTATTTCAATGCAAACAAAATTGTTTTTGCAAAAAAACTAAAGCCAATAATTAATGTTTAGGGTATGATGGGATATCCACTCTTAATCATCACATCTCACATCCTGAGTTAGTCTTGGGATATTAGCAAATGATTTTGTTTTTTTTGTGGAAATGTACTTACAGAAGGTTGCAGCCAATGTTTTGTCGCTTAAAGTCCTAAAATTAGTATTCTAACATTTCCACGGTCGGTCCTGGTAGCGATGCCGTAAGATCGGTTCCATAACAAACCACTGGTTTCCAAAAAGACAATCATGTATCATTTTAATGGCAGTCAATCGTTACCCAAATCGCAATTTTTCCCAATGGAGTAACATATCCATACGTCCTCCTTACCTTCGTCTATGGTAAGACTCTTATAATACTTGAACACGCATATTCGAGGTTTTTTATTAAATTGGGTATTTACGTTCAACACAATATAAAAAATGATTGAACCACGACCCTTATTCATAAATATGAATATTGTGAGATTGTTTTATTTCAATTCCTATATTTCTTTGAAGTATTGCAATATGAGTTTTGTTGGAAATAAGTTCGATGAAGGATTCATAACGTTTGTAAAGATATTTATTTATTATATTAAATTATTCATATATAATTGTATTTTTAATTTATATTGCATTTATAATTACATTCAATATTTCATTGTATTTCTTTAAAACCTTACAAAAATACCTGTTAAATAATGACTAACATGTTAATTAATAAAATAAAATATATAAAACTATTGATAAAGATCTGTTACGAATACACAAAACCCGGCCAAGTGCGAGTCGAACCTGCGCATGGTTCATTGTATTAGCCCCATTTAAATATATGTTTTTAGTATTTTTTGTTATAGCGGCGACATAAATACATCATCTGTGAAAATTTCAACTGTCTAGGTTCATGAGAGCCTGGTGAGTGGTGACAGACGGCTACTCCGTCTGTCACCACTTACCAGGCTCTCAGGTATTAGTAATAGGAGTCCTGTTGTTACCCTTTGGGTACGGAACCCTAAGCACATACATTTCAAGAAATAAAATAAATTTTAATAACAATTATCCCTAGCAAAATAAAATAAATTGATGATGAATACGTTGATTGTATGTTTCATGAAAAATGATTGTGCGTACCTATATTTTTTCATAGCTTTAGATAAATGGGTATTGAATTCTAAAAAGGGCTCAGCAGTCCTTGAGGAGATCCTATCAGCTCCCAGCTGCTCTTATCGCTCGAATAATAAGTAATAATCATGTTAAGGACAGCGGCTGCGTAACGTAAAACATGAGTGAATTTAAATGTGAACGTTAAACGTGTAATTAAAAACAGTACATAAAACTATAATAGTGAATACTCAGTGACTATATGTATAGATTTATATGGCATCAGTGTGTAAAAATCGTGTTAAATGGTGTTTTATCAAGTGCAGGTTGTTTTGCTTATATATTTTTACCTAAAGCTAATTTTAACGTAGCTTCTTTTGATTTATGTGAATAAACATAATACCTAACGTGTAGCGTAACGATTAAGAATATATAATAAAGGGTTAAATAGTTATTAAGAAAATAATGGTAAAAATGTAGAACATTTCTTATATGGTAAGCTTTAAGTTGTAAATATCTTTTTTATAGAATAAGATCTCTAGTGTATAAGGGTTTATGTATATGGTCTTAACAATAAAGAATTTCACACAACGCGTTTTGCTTCACCTGGCTCATGAAAAATAGGGAAAATTATGGAAAATAGCCGTATAGAGAGGTAAAAGTGAGATTGCAAATCGGCCCGAAATAGGCGGGCGGGGCTCTCTATACGGCATTGCCATGAGCCAGGTAAGCAAAGCGAAAATTGTGAAAATGTGAAAATCGTTCTCTTCAAAATAAGTGTTTTATTATCGCCCCGGCTCTGCCCAAATCGGTGTATCCTTGCTATCTTCGAGTCTAATCTGAGCCGGCGGTTGAAACCCTATGGAATTATACAGTCCCCTACAATCATATCTTGAATATTCCACAGAAAACCCTACTATATTTTTGTGGAATCACCCACAAATCTTAGGGTTGTCAAAAATAAATAAGTTATTATTAATATATTTTTAACTCTATTATAAGTTTTGATCTCGTATGTTTTAGATCTTCAATATATTTACAAAAATCTGTACAGACCAAGAAGACCTATTGTATATTTAAATAACAGCATTTAAATATACAATAGGTGTTCTAGGTGCAGAACAGACCTACAGTATTTAAATATACAATCTTATATTCTATTGTCAATCTTTGATTAAATACAAACACCTCTGTGGTCCAGTGGCTTAGAGGTTGACTCTCGACTTCGTATTTCGTGGGTGCAATCCCCACAGTGTAAAAACAAAAAAGTTTTTTCAAGGATTTAGGACAATAATTTCAAAAGGTTTAGGACAATAATTTCAAAAGGTTTAGGACAATGCAGGCTGATTGTCTAACAAGATGGATAGTTCATGCGTCAGATGGACATTAAAAGGTCGGTCCTGCGTCTGATCCTTTTATTTACGAGAGTAAAAGGAGGAGAAAGTGCTCTTGTGTATTGTGCACACACTCGGGCACTATAAAATAATTCCTGCGTAGCTGGTCGTCTGGTTTCAATAAAACCAAATGACGGCACCGAAATCAATATTATTTGAATAAATATTATATAAAAAAATTAATTGAAAATGAGTTCAATGACATCTTAAGCTCAAAGGTTACGTACCATTGTACGTAACCAAAACCACCACGCCAAGCAACCCGCTTTAAAAGGTGAATGAAACAAGATACAGATATAAATGTATGTTTACATCCTTGTCTGCACTTTACAGCATCAATTAGGAGAACAACTGTACAGAAAAGAAAATGGACTAAAACAAGGCATCCTTCTATAGGATCTTTTGAAAGCTTTCATTAAATGCATTTGCGACACGTGTGGTGTTAACAGATCTTATCCTTAAATATCCCCATTTCCGTGGAAAATTGTTGCTGTACCAAATAAAATGCTTTACTAAATATCGTAACAAAATTACCTATTCTATATATAATTTTTATTATGTATGTTGATTTATCCTATTACGGGATGATTAAGTTAATTGTGTCTCTTAAAAACCATCTTGAAAGCGATAATAAACATGTGACTAATATAAGGCCGGGACTATATTATTATGTTCCGGACAGATTCCAGAAGGCCAGGGAAAATTCAGAGCATTGAAAATCTCTAAGTTGTAGAATTTTCCCGGGCCCGTCGGATTCCGGATCATAAAGTCCCAGCCTAAGGTATATCGCATTATAATGCCAACGTATCAAAAAACTTTTTGTATAAATTTTAGAAAATTGACAAACATCCCAAATAATTAAAAGTAAGTAATTTTTAAAACCAAAAATATAGAAGTAATTTCTAAAATTAAAAGTTTTTGAGTATAACAAAATTGTTGGTAACTTTATTATATGACCTGGCAACACTAGTCACGTGAGAAAATGGCGATGGACAGTCTCAAAGAAAGCGTCACGTAATAGACGTGACATTTCCGGATATTTATTTAGCACCAGTGGACTGACGATATAGGTGCTCGGTATCTGATACTGAGTTCACATTGTCTCTTCTTTGGTTTGTACAAAGTTTGGAGAAAGTTATCAATTATTTGTCTGTGCGTTTTCTCTGTTGTACTTTTTTTAAGCTCTTAGGCATATTATTTCTCGATGATCTCCTATAAAGTTAGATTGGTGTTACAGACAGTACATTATTGTAGATTAATTCTTTCGCCTTATGGATTAGTTTATTTCAAATATAATTTTATCCTTCGTTCTTTACAAGTCAGCACATGCTGTCCAACCTGTAGGTACCTACTGTAGAAATCAAATTCTGAATATCAGGTCTAAATGTTGATAAGCTAAAATTAACTTACATATACTTTTTAAATTCATCTAATTAACAAAGTTGACCTATTATAAAATTTACTACCGAGCTAACTCCTGGCAATAACATTTTTAAAAGAAACAGTAATTAATGATTTACTTTTCAATTTGTTAAGTCAAAACGCGTCAAAAAGTCACGACAAAATGGAATTGGTGGTGAATAATTTAATGAGCCATAAAATTATGGGTTTAGTGATTTGCCGTAATGATAAGTATTCACGTCTTACAAAATGGTATCACCTTTAAATATTTATGTTACATGTTAAGTTTTCATAGACAAAAATTTAAAAGTTTAAAAGGCTAACAACCATATAAATGCACTGTAATTTCGTTAATGCAAATGAACAATACTTTAACTACCGATTTAATATTTAATATTATATATTAATACGTCAAGCAAAACCTTCGTTATAGGTTTACGAGGATTGTGCGAACGGAAGAGTTAAAGTTATTTGGCACAGTTAAAGTTTATGCGGAGAAGGTGCAGAAGAAGCTAATATTTTTAAACTAATTCTTACAAATACATAAAATTAATAAAAGTAACGACAACATACACTACCTCAGATTATAAACACACACTACCATGCTTTTGACAGATACAATTATCAATCTGTCACAATCACAACATTAACTTTTTTTCTATCTTAGAGGCAAGGAACCATTATAAGTTCAATCCTTAAAATTATAAGAATTTCGACTATTGCAGGCCGACCCCTAGTATTTAAAAATATCAAAATGTGACAATTTTATCTCGTACTGAACTGTCGGGTTCACGTTTCATCGAATCCGAATTACATCAAAACTAAAGCAGTTTTCACTTCAGAAGGTTCATAAATCTATTATTTATTTTAGAAACAAAAATAAAAACTTAGACCTTTTCATCTGTTAATGGATGATTTACCTATACAGTGTTCTCCGAGTGAAGTAACCACTCTTGAAATACTGTAGTGCCTGGGACAGTTGGTTTTTAAATGTCGTATGGTTGCCCAAGCATATACGGCATTCTCACAACTTAGTCAGCCCAGTCCAGAGGAATGACTGGTCAATACGTCTGGGGCCAACCATGTAAACCCTCGCCATGTTTTCCTTCCCCGTTAGAGCGTCCGTATAATGTACTTGAAATCTGAAAAAGTCTCATTGGTACACGCCACAACCTGGGAATCGAACCTCCATTCTTAACCGCCTCCGTGGTCTAGTGGTTAGAGCTTGGCTCTCGACTCGGAGGTCTTGGGTTCGATTCCCGCATTGGAACATCAAAAAAAATGTTGTATCCAAGTTTGGTCAGGACAAAGCAGGCTGATCACCTGATTGTCTAACAAGAATGATCTGATCCATGAAATGATCCACGAAATGATCCATGCGTCGGATGGGCATGTAAAAGGTCAGACCTGCGCCTGATCTCTCGTCAGTCGTGTCGGTTATCCCTTCATCGGGTTATGAGAGTAAAGAAAGAGAGAGTGCTCCTGTTTACTGCTATATGCTGTATGCTACTATAAAATTACTCCTGCGTAACTGGCCTGGTTTCAATGAAACCGGCCACCGTCACCGAAATCGGTGTGGGGAGTTATATTATAATATAATATAACTCCCCACACCCACATATCTAAATAAATAGAAGAGTTAGAATATAAGAAATTCAATAATGAATAATATCAACTTTTACGTTAATTTCTCTGTAACATTTTATCATTTATTATGAGTGCTATAAATCAACATTAAATACGGAGCTTCCTGAAGATATCTGATGGAAACAACACGTGCTCGCTTATGATATGAGAGATGCCCGGGGGAGGGTTTTGTAGAAAATAATATTATTCGTATTTTGTACGAAAACGTAATAATATCATTGTTATATATATGACGTAATAATATAATTAAGGTACTTAAAGGATCAAATTTTAACTGAAAATTGTAAGAATTTGTCCAAAAACCTAAAAGGGATAGATTAACTATTGTTGACTTCCCCCCAATTATTGGCCAACTACTATATTATACTCTGTGTTGGCCGCCCTTCATACATACACAAATAAATAAGAAAAAGCATATTTAAGGTATTAAGGAGTATAAAAAGATAAACAAAACGAATATGCAACCCGAATTTCATATGATAAGGGGGTATAGCTAATAATTGGGGTAGAGTCCAACATAATATGGTTATTTCACCTTACAAAAATGACATCACGTTATATGTAGGTACTTTAATAATCTTATGAGATTATTATAGTAAATAAATAACTGATATATTTATAGTCTTAAAAGATTATTATTATAGTTAATAATAGGTATGAAATTAATAATAGGTATGAAATACCTATGAAATTGCCGTTCTGAAGTACTGATAATTTCAAATCAAAATAATTTTAGTTTGGCTAAGAATTCTAATTTCAAATTAATTTTATTTAAAAACATGGAATTCTTTTTCTAAAAGTAATCATTTGTTTATTGATTAGTGTTTCATTTTCATCGCAAGTCAAACTTTTTCGTCATCATGGATCCGTTAAAAATTCGAGTAATTATGGAATATGAGTACCGTCGTGGCAGCAACGCGGCACAAGCGGCACGCAACATCAACGACGTTTACGGAGCTAACACTACAAACCAACGCACCACCTGTTATTGGTTTGCTCGCTTCCGTTATGGAAATTTCGACCTGAAAAATGAATCTCGCGGTCGTCCGAAGACTTTGGTCGACAATGACGAATTAAAGGCGATTGTGGAAGCTGATGATACACAATCTACGGCTGAATTAGTAGCAGCTTTCGACGTTAGCGTCAAAACAATATTGGTCCATTTGCGTCAAATTGGCAAGGTAAAAATGCTTGACAAATGGGTGCCCCACGAACTCAATGATAGCAAGCGCGAAGTACGCGTCGAGATGTGCCTTGCACTGCTCAACAGACACACAAATGAAGGAATTTTGAACCGCATTGTTACCTGCGATGAAAAATGGATTCTGTTTGATAACCGCAAGCGCTCAGCAAGTTGGTTGGATCCTGGTTCAGCACCTAAACAATGCCCTAAACGAAAACTTACCCCTAGAAAAGTGATGGTCACTGTTTGGTGGTCTAGCGCCGGTGTGATTTATCACAGCTTCTTACCAAACGGGGTTAGCATTACTGCAAATGTGTACTGTGAAGAACTGAACACAATGATGGAGAAGCTGGCACATCTCCAACCAGCATTGGTCAATCGCTCGTCTCCGCTGCTCCTGCATGACAACGCGCGACCTCATACGCACAGCAGACGGTCTCCAAGTTGCAAGAACTGGGGTTGGAAGCTCTCCGTCATCCGCCCTACTCACCAGACCTTGCGCCTACAGACTACTACTTTTTCCAGAATTTGGATAATTTCTTGGCGGGAAAAAATTCAATACCCGAGAGGCAGTACAAAATGCCTTTGAAGAATTTGTTGCCTCCCGTCCAGCTGATTTCTTTAAGAAGGGCATCAATAAACTGCCACTGCGTTGGCAAAGATGCATTGATTGCATGGGTGATTACTTTGATTAATACAAATAAAAAATACATGAAAAAAATTCGTTTAAATTTTTTCATACAAAACTTTCATAGGTATATGTCCTAATATCTTAAAAGATTATTTATTACAGTTAAAATTATTTTACAATAACATTATTTAATAAAGTGACAAATGATTATCAATATTTTCCGAGTAATGGTTCAGAACAGAAGGTCAATTCTGCTATTTTAATCCAACAATAATGCAGCTTCGATATTTGTTCGATACAGTCCGGATCCTATGAAACAGCAAAATCGTATTCCACTTAACTTCAAACAAACGTCAAACGACGAATTTCTCTGCGATGCAATTATTTTTGTATCGAAGCTTGACTGTAGATTGAGCGAACCACTTATCCATAGAAAACGGTATTCTCATAAATTTATAAACTTGACTCTAATTGGACTCGAACCGAACCGTCAACCGGATTTTTTTTTTACTTTGACATGTGGGGATTTCATTGCAAAAAAATATTTATTTTACGTACAAATCACTTTTTTGCCTTCCCTTCTCTACCCCCGCCGAGAATATTTTCCGTCCGTCTCGGAAGACAAAAATATTGTGTATGCGTACACAAAAGTGCATAGCCACGCCCCAATTTCGATGAATTTGTGACATGTTTACAAAAAACACGAGCAGGAGACGCGCCTTTACTGACAATAATTGGCAACACTGGATCGTACAAACGTCAAGCAAAAGCTGTCTTTGTACTCGCTATAATTATGAATTATAGTCAATGTAATTACAAAATGACTGATTTGGGATTTTAAATGTACTAAAATTGTGTAGTAGAATACCGACTTTCGGTCAATTTATGATAACATGATGATTAATTTATAATATATCGATGGTAAGTTGAAAGTCTAAGTTAAATACGAGAATCGGGCCTCACGAAACTAGCTTTGTGTCACCGAAACTGTGCGCACAGTGCCTTTGATTTGCCATGTTATGATTGTTGATTTCCCAGAATTTCACATTTGTACTCGGCTTGAGGTCTGAACATTACAAACTGTACCAATAACACACAGAATACTCAGCTAGATTTCAAATGAATGTATTGTGTATGTGTCTTACATTACTTGCTGCAGATTTGTAAGAAACCGGCCAAGTGTGAGTTGGACTCGCGCACGCAGAGTTCCGTACCATTATACTAATATTTTAGACGTTTACTTATTATTTAGTTATTTTTGTACGAAGTTTTCTAAGTAAGCGCATTTTACAATTTAAGTTTGTTTACTCCTGAACGAATAAGGTAAGATAAGCCGTTATAGTTTCCTTCAAAGTTCATTATATGGATTACCAATTACCATCATGAATTTTTTCAGATTTTCGAGCCAGCCGTTTAGCTTTTAGATAGGGGCGGGACTCTAAAATCGTATTTTAACAAAAAATACGATTTAAAGTTAAATATCTCGCAAACGTATACCTAAATCAAAAATTCTTCTTAAAAGCCTCTGAATGTTTTCAAAAGATCTATCTAATGATATGCCACACTATGGGGTAGACGCGAGATAAAAAAACGTACCGTCCGTCTTTACGTGTAGAAGATGTATAACCCAAAAAAAATATTTTAAACGGTTAGCCGTTTGGACGGTAATCCGAAGACGGCCGGACGGACGGATGGACCGACGGATATGACGAAACCATAAGGGTTCCGAGACGTGAACTACTAAACCCTAAAATAGGTGTGATTTCACCCAACATGTAGTGGTTTACGCACGTGTTGCAAATAAACTTTGGATTATGCCTTCTATTCGCCATGTAATATGGTACACGGGCAGAGATATTAGGTCATTACATATGAAATTGGCGTTTTGTAAAGAAGGAACATAAAGTTTTTTTAAACATAATATATTTATTTAATCAAAGTAGGTATATACAATCGCTATATATGTACTTTTACCACCTCATAGGTAGTTAATTGATTCCTTTACTAATAAAAACCATTCGGACAGGAATCAATAAAATCTTTGAAGGCGCTTTGGAATGCCCCATCGTAGTTGAATTTTTTCCCTTGCAAGAGGTTATCCAAATTTCGAAAAAAATTGTAATCTGTTGGAGCAAGGTCCGGGGAGTACGATGGATGTCTTAGACATTCCAGCTGAAGCTCCTCTAATTTGGTAGCCGTCTGTTGTGCAGTGTGGTCTAGCGTTGTACTGAAGCACCAATGGCCTAGAGCGAATGACTAACCTCGGTTGTTTAGCAGCTAGCTTTTCCATCATGATTTGCAGTTGCTAGCAATAGACGTCTGGCCAGATTTAAGAAATCTGTAGTGAACGACACCGGCACTAGTCCACCAAACGCTCAGAAGTAACTTTTTTTGAGTCATTTTTCGCTTGTGGCAGGATTTGGCTGGTTCGCCAGGGTTCAGCCATTGCGATAAGCGTTCCCGATTATCGTACAGGATTCACTTTCACAGGTAATGATTCGATTTAAAATCCCTTCATAATTGTGCCGGTTGAGTAATGTAACGCAGCAGTCGACGCGCGTTTGTTGCTCTCAATTCTTGAGGTTTGAGGAGGAGCCCACCTTTCAAGCTTTTTCACCTTCGCAATTTGCTTCAAGTGGATTAAAACAGTTTTATCACTAACACCGCAGCCTGTAGCTAACTCGGACGTGGGTTGCGATAGATCCGCTTCCACAATTGCCTTAAATTCTGGTTTCAACTTTGGTCTTCGACCGTCCACGGGGCTCGTTCTGAAATTTCCAGAACGAAAACGTTGGAACCAAAAACGCGCTCTGTTTTCTTTTGCATACCGCCGCCATACACATCATTAATCCTTCGAGCCGTTTCTGCACTGGTGCCACTGGTGGAACTCGTACTCGAAAATAATACGATATTTCAAGTTTTCCATTTTGTAAACAGAGTAATGCAAAGAAAAAACCAAAAGAGGAAAAAACAAATGAATTACGGTTTTCGAAATACAAATGCATGAGTAAATAGCGGTATAAATTTGAAATTGGAATTCTTAACCAAATAAGATATATTTGGGATGAAAGTGGCCAGTACGACAAAACGCCAATTACATATGTAAGGACCTAATATTTTGAATTGCTGTGTTGTGACAACAGGCACGGATTGTCTAAACAACGTTTGACGTTCATCAAACTGTACCTCCAGTTATTGGAACCTCAGATAAAATTGGAACAATCTCGTTTAGAACGTATTAATATAAATTGCATGTGAATACTGAAGTTCCTCCAATAGGGAATATGCATTTGTTTTAAATCAACAAAATTTGTATATAGATATAGAGAAGGAAATAAACATAAATATGGACTGAAAATGCAAAAAGTAAAGTATCCAGTTGCTTAATTAAAAAGGTACAAGACTAAAACAACGGCGATTTTATATGTTATAGGCGATAGGCGGCTGCCTATATTGAAAAACGAAAATTTATACCGTTCAAATCCATATGTTATTTGTAATTTTTTATCTTAAAACAATAATAATATACAGCCCAGTGGTTATGTTAATACAATTAATTATGTTAATCCTAATACATTTTTAAACTGCGGTTACGACTAGTGACGTCATTAAATGATGAAAATTTTGAGATGAATTTTATGTTTTTGAACATTAAAAATGTTGTCCAACGATCTTATTTTTGTGATAACTGTACTTCGTCAACGGTTGATCGTAGATATGCCATTGCAAGGACAATAATATTTAACAGCTTATTATGTACTTTTCGAAAAGCCATTAATAAAAGGTGGTTTTGAAATGCCTTAAAGGTAGCAAATAATGTATCAACAGATGAAGTCAGTTATATGGAAAGTTGTTTAATTTATGAAAGTTGGTGGGTACGCTAAGGAAACTTGAAAAAACATTGTCGTGAAGTTACTCGAACTTTCGGATGGCCATCGAATTTTGGTCTTTACTAATATTTCCATTGTGCTTATAATAAAAGTTTATATGTACCTTTCAAATCATCATTTATCACTTTACTATAATTAAAAACTTACATCAAATATTAAATTTAATCCAGTATGTTAAAATTTGGTGGACCTTGACAAAATAAAGTGTGGTGTTAAATTTGTAAAACAACATTTAATTAACGAGCCCGCGCTGTGCCTCTGGGAATGGCCGCCGTCCGCACTCCATATTATGTAATTATTTTTATGACAGCAAACTTTTATATAATAGATTAGCCTACATAGGTTGCTACCAGTAGCGAAGGCTGGTTCTCCATCAAAGGGAAGCCCCTAACCTGTAGATGTAGGATCAGTTGCAGAACTTATATAAATAGCTAAGTCTTAAGAAATTTAGTACCTCGGACAAAAAAAAAGTCATATCCGTAAATAAGTATATAATAACATAAGGTATTTATTTCAATGGCAATGCTGTAAGTTAGGAAGTTTCAAACTGTACTTTCATGGTTACTGTATCGCACTTAAACGTGAAGCCGGCGTGAATCGTATGCACACGTATAAATATAAATAATACTAAAAAAATATAACCAGTAGCGACTGGTTGCTACTTATAATATTTTTTTAAAATCTCAGATAGTAAAATAACCGCTGTTTGCATTGAATAGGCTTCAAAACTACTCAATCGATTTTTATGAAATTGAACATAGATATAGAGTTTGCCCATGGGGAAGGGCATTGGTTAAAATGTACAGTTTTTCGGGATTTCATGTCAAACCAAACTAATTGAAAGTATCTTCATAATATTGCACTTTACTATTCTCGTTTTACATTATTTTTCTATTAAAATCGTAATTTTGTCTGTCGTTTACAACAGCGGCGAACATTATTTATATTTCAGTGAACATGGCTACAGAACTTTCGAGTATATTTTTATACAAAGTTTAAATCTGAACACTTTTTTATCAACCACTTTTATCGCATATAATTTTTAATAGTCAATAGCTTCTTGCTGTGAATATTTTTATTCCGATAAATAAGATTCAATACCATAGAGTAATAAATACTAAACCGCATACAGAAATAAAAATAAAATAACCAAAATCTGAGCACCTACCTGCTTCATTAATAATAGCTTCCCACACCGGTTTCAGCCGGTTTTATTGATGGTTTTAATGAAACCAGCCGAAATCCACCCAGCTACGCAGGATATTAATTTTAATAAATTTAAATAATTTAAATTTTTTATAGTGCCCAAGTTTGTACGCAGTGCACAAGAACACTCTCTCTTCCATTAATCTCGAAACCCATTGGGACGGATGACCGCACGACTGGCGAGAGATCAGGCGCAGGACCGATTTTACATGCCCATCCGACGCATGGATCATCTTTGTTGTCAGACAATCAGGTGATCAGCCTGCATTGTGCTAACCAAACTTGGAAACAACATTTTTTGGTTGTTCCTACGCGGGAATCGAACCCACGAGCCGAGTAGAGAGCCAAGCTCTAAACTACTGGACCACGGAGGTTGTTAATAAAAATAAATTTCTGTATATGATGACTTAAAATTTCCAACGTGCGACTATAAACGAAGATCCTGTGGGAAATTTGGGAAAACTATCTCGCGTCCAAGTCAGAAACTGAAGTGTGATTGGTTCGATCAGTTTATACCAAAGATTACCCCTCGTCTATATTTTAAGCTTGGTAAAAAAGCTTTAGTCAGGAATACTACAAATTACATTGCAATAAAAAAATTCAATTCCATTCGTATGAATTGCGTATGAGTTACGTATTTCAGTGTTTTCTAATATCTAACAGAGTAAAACAGGTAATGAAAGTTTTAAATTATTATAAAGATATAGTTAAAAATCCAATTTCACGCGGGCACATCCGCGAGCAACATCTAGTCTAAAATATAGGTCATAAGCGAAGCACAACACTGCGTGCGACGACGCATCGCACATACAACGTCGTACAATTCTTGTAAATTGTATTGCAATGCGACGTCATTTTTGGCGATACGTCGTTGCAACTCAATGTTAAATAAAGATTTATTTATAAATAATACTACCAAATAAATCTTTATTTCGGGGGCAATAGGCCCATAATCAACCTTTTTCTAAGATACATATTTTATACTTAAAACTAACACTAGACACTGCGACGCGAGGCACGATGTGTTCGGGAGTCGTAGACGACTCCAATCGGTCAGAACTCCTCCTTCTAGAAGGTCGATCTATGATGGGTTGGAACTATCATCACAAAGGAACTAAAGTTCACTCTATGTTGAGATTCCAAACGCTCGACCCACAGCGCGAAGTTGGTGCTGCTCCTGATGTAGTCCACGACCTGCTGGACCGTCGTAGACCAATGCAGCCTGGACACGTAGAGCGGTTTCGCGGGAGTCTCACACCGCAACAGCTGCTCGGGTCCTCCGGGTGCGGTGCCGCATTGCGGACGACGGGTTTCTTCTTCCTCGACTATTATGAACCCATCATCACTTTCGGTCCTTTCTAGAAAGAGGACGTTCGGCAGTAGGGGCCTCCTTCTTACCTTTATTTTTTTAACGTTATGGCCTCGCCCATACACCTAAAAGATGTCGATGTTTAATATTTTTCAAGTTCTCGAAATCCGGCCACTATTTCACCAGATTTTCAAATTAATTCGATAAATACTATTCGGGTTTTGGGAAGAAAAAATATATAATAGAAGCTAAATTTTTATCTCAAGCTAAGCCTTGTTGTAGCGAACTTTGTTTATCGAAGTCTAGAATTTTCGTGTCCACACAAACTTTAAAGTACTCGTGGTAACCTTTTTACAACCTAGATAGGTTTAATTTTTTCACCGCATTCTATTTAATGTAGGTTTTTAGATTTTCAAACTGTTTTGCCTTTATTATTATGTAGTTTATTTGTGTGCTCTTTTATGTTATAACAAATCTGAACATGAAAACGGAAAACTAGTCTCGTTTTAACTTAAGGCACATAGTAAATAATTATATGTTGAGGTCGCTAGGTAGATAATGAAGAGCTTAAGCTATAATGTTTTTTAAAATCAATCATCAAATCAATTGTCTATATAATAATAATAATACCAATTAATTTAATAATAATAATGATAAAAATAATAGTTATTTATTTCTCTCACAATCACATACATAAAAGTACAACACAAGGTAAGCTAATAAACATGTGAGAGACTGGGGTCGATACTAGGTGGGTACCTGTGTTACAGATCCCCTGTAGGCTCTCTCCCTCTCATTACAATTACAAAATACTATGTGTCTAAAGAGTTACTAATTCAATAACAAGTGTCTACGCAAAGAAATAAAATGTATTACAATAATAGCTATAGCGATATAATAAACTTATTCGTTTGTGTGTGTGTGTATGTGTGTGTGTGTGCATGGGTGTGTTATATGTGTACAAAATATTGAATCTGGTCATCATATGCCTTATATTATGTTGTATATGCATATAATAATTATGTAATTTATAAGTAGATAGATAGTTATCTAATAAATGTTATGAACTTTTCCGTGACCTCATAATCTAATTCCCTTAGCCAGTCCGCAATTATTAACTTACAACGGCAAACTATTAACTATTAATTTTATTGTACATATGCCTTTATAATAGAAGAACCTCTGAGCAAATGATGTCTTGACTTTGCTTAGTTGACATATAATATTTCGTCGTTTACTACCATCGGTCAGCGCTGGGTCACATTGTACCCGGCGGTGTATTTTTAAAGTGGAGTGCAGTATATATAATTGTCGCACAGTCAGGACGTTGCATGTTTTATAGAAGGTTACTGTGGGGTATAAGAACGGAAGTTGCCAGCCAACTTTCAGAAGCATCCTCTGCGTGCGCTCCAATTTGATCATATTGGATTTAATTGCTCCACCCCAGGTGCTTATGCAATATGATAGTAACGACTGACATAGAGCTAAGTAAACTGTTTTTATAATTTTTTTGCTGGCCGAGTTTCGTAAAGTCTTGAGCAAATTTATTCAACGAACACGCTGAAATGAAACTACATTATCAACAAAAAATTGACATTAAACATAAACAATCACGAAAAAAGAAATAGATAAAAATATATAGGAATATCAGTAATTATACATATTGTGTTGTGATATTATTTGACAAGCCCGGTTTCAGGTGCAGAGTCACAAAACACGCG
The DNA here is from genome assembly GCA_037179445.1 of Phengaris alcon alcon. Lineage (NCBI taxonomy): Eukaryota > Metazoa > Arthropoda > Insecta > Lepidoptera > Lycaenidae > Phengaris > Phengaris alcon. The sequence continues at coordinate 567,231 of JAYRCH010000342.1, forward strand.
CGATGGTGACGTCACCGCTCACAGCGGCGACCAGTTGCCGGGATGAGCAGGCAGGCGCGGGCACCGCACACCGCGCGTGGTCCCCGCGCAGAGCTGGGGGTCTAAAAAGGCCACTTTAGGTGCTTCGTATTATGTTTCATATATTCTTTTCAACTCGTATTATGTGCGCCATTTTACGCATTTCTATTGAAAACTGTTAAAATTGATGTTTTCTAATATGATGAAATCAGATGAATCATCACGCCAATTTAACATTTCATGATTTTTGTATGGAACAAAATATCGAATAATCGAAGACAGAAACAACAATAATATTAGACCCTAGATCCTGCAGGAACCGTATATTTTTTTGCAATAAAAAGTACCCTATATCTTTTCCCGTTTTATAATCTATATCTGTGCCGAATTTCATCAAAATCGGTCCAGTAATTTCAATGCAAGCATACAAACAAATCTTTCCTCTTTATAATATTAGTTTAGATAAATAAAAGGATATTTATCTAAGGCAGGTAGGTTATGTTTAATATGGCCAGCTAAAACTCAACATATTTTTTTCGTGAAATCCCAACACACAACCAGCCCCAAGGCCGCGAAAATGGGACTCGCCCCTAATGGGACATAGTGAAACTACTATGGACTGCTATTAGCCGCCTTTTAGAGGGAAATATGCCAGTTGTATATATAATATCTATACCTACATTCTAAAGGCCAATTCGCACCGTGACGTAACGTGACGCGTCGCGGGGCTGCTAAGGTTGCTATTCAAACTACACACAAAGATACTCGTCCGAAAGATACAAGAGTGGCGCATCCGACATGACCTTAAATTGACTTGACATTCCAACTCTTGCAATGAAACGTGCATTTTCTTGTGTCGTGAAGAAAGTTTAATTTTGAACAGCTATTAAAATTTAGCAAAATTAAAAATGCAACGTCGCGACGCGTTTCGTTGCGCCGTGAACTGACCCTTACAAAATCAGAGGAATGCTACTTCCACTGCACAAAGTTTCCATATTTCCTGCGTGATATTAGATAAAAATTCTGTATTTCGTCAAGTGAATTTAAACCCTTAAATGGGTAAATTATTTATAAAAACCAATGATAATTTTAAGGTGATACCTACTTAAAGAAGAGTCATATCACCAATATTTTTATATTTTAAAGATTTTTAGATTATAAAAGGAAGAAAAACCGCATTATCAACGTAGCACGGAATTGAAACAAACCATTGGCAAAGGGGCGACACTTTTTTACTACCGCGAGTACCGGCGAGTACCGGCTTACGTAGTAACTAATTCTTAATCTGTGGTACCGGCGAATGTCAGCCATGTTGACATAAGCCTAAGGTTGACACCGAAATAATTTTAAACGTTATGTCAAACAAATCTATCATAAATATTGTGAAGAGTTTTGCCGGGGAGTTCAATGGGTTATGTTGTGGAATTTGTATAACTTCATAAATTTGTGTTATTTCAGTTCTTAATGTGTAATATTGGTAGAATATTAACCATTGAATATTCGTTATCGTGCACAAGTGTGGGCAAGTGGTACAACTTCTAAAAATGTGCTATTTTGTGTTCCCGCCAAAACTCCCTAGGAACTTTCAGTAAAGCTTCTACCACTTTACTGAATCGACTGACATGACTCATGGACTGTACTGACTATATATTTGGACTTTGACTAGACTTAACGATATAGGAATACGGTGTTGAAAATTGAAACGAAAGTTCTATTTCCTGCCTTTTTAACTTGACACTGGCAAATGGTTATAAGCCGATGCCATATATAAATAAAAAAAATAAAAAAATAAAAATTATGAAATTATAATATTGACAATTATGTCAAAGCACGACCAGCTGTCAGCCCCTACCAAAGTCCTGGGGCCGTATTATGATATTTTATAAAACCAGCTTGTTTCCAGGCAATTCAATATACGGCCCTAGTTCTTTTTGGTATTACAACGACATTTCATTCTGACTCGATTCATCCTGGTTTGGTTGTCGCTGACTGGTTTAGACGAGCATGAAGGTGACGTACGGAAAAGTCAAATTCCACCTAATTACAGTAGGTTTTTTTTATGGCATGCCTTAGTAGGTACAGAGTTAATTACGAACGGAAAACTTGTACTGTAAGATTGACTTGTACTATATAAAAAATGCGATATTTGGATGATGCAATAATGCGTGGGGCGATATTTGGAACGGCATTTTAAAAGTAATATATTTTTAACTATTAATAGAATATGTACAGTTATAATAATAGTTATAAAAAGAAAATTTTAAAGGCTACCCAAAAAAGAATGGTCTATGTTAATAAAATAGCTGTCGTTTTTTCCAATTTAACTACTTTATAGCTAGATTCTGGCCAGCAAATGATGAATCTTAAAAATGGCGGCAAATTTAAAGAGTCCGGTGTTGTAACACTAATCTGACCGGACTGTAGATTATTTGAAAAGTGCAAATTCTTTTATAAATTACAGATTACTAGCTGTTGCTGGGCTCCGCCCGCGTAAATATAGTATCCCTCGGGAACACCTACTGTACTTTTTCATGATAAAAAATAGCCTATGTTTTAATCCAGAGCCTAAACTACTACCATACCAAATTTCATCGTAATTAGTTGAGTAGTTTTTGCGTGAAAGAGTAACAAAGATCCATCCATCCATACATCCATCCTCACAAACTTTAACATTTATAATATTAGTAGGATGATCTTAATAATTATTGTTGATTGAAATTATTAGGAATGGTGAATTGCTTGGTGATTTTGGTGCTTCTCGTGTGAAGCATTATTTTTAGAAATTCAAATATTTCTAATTCGTCAGTCGTCACACATGTTTATTTTCTATGAACCTATGAATAAAACCTACGTCTTAAAAATAAATCAATATTCGCAATTATTTTAGCCATATTTTACGTTACTAAAATACACATAATAATATTAAAAGGGAACGCAAAACAAGTCAATAAAAGCTAATGAATTGTGGCGTAAACTGAATGGATTAGTAAAGACAGTTTTGACGTAAAAACAAGCCAGCTAACGTCAAATGTTTTGTCATAATACGAAAATGCCACGCAAGTTTCAATGCAGAAGTATGTCAAGTGTCACATGACTGCTGACTGGCTGGCAATAAGTGATTGTAATACGAAAATGCAAGCCAGTTTTTTTCATGGCGTAAACTGACTGGAATTAAGAGCTTGTAATACGCCCCCTGGCTGGAAAAAACTAAAACCTCGCTCGCCGCGCGCGCGTAGCCGCGAGCTGTCATTCGTGTAAGTCTATTGAATGACGCGGTTCTTTACGTTAGTGATATAATATATTTTTTGCCATATTTTGTTCAACTTATCTTTATTACGTGACTTACGATCTACAAATGGTTTTAAAATGATTTAGCAAACATTGTAACAAACGTTATAGAGACTAATATTATGTAATATAACTGTCACTTTTTTGCTTGTAATATTATTTAGAAAGGTTTTGTTAAACAGTTTAGCTTCCGAAAAGTATCACACATTTTACCGCGAGTGAGCTATTTCTCGGCCTCACAGAATTCCGGTGTGAAATAACGAATACGTTGAGTTTCGCCGATATGGTAGGGACTATATTGTCCGGAATCCGGAAGGCCGGAGAAAATTCAAAGCATTGAAATAGAACTCTGGATAAATACAATAGAGTTGAAAATCGGACACATGAGTGTCGAGTTGTCAGATTTGACATTCACATTAACTTGAATTGAAAACTCGCGTGTTTAATTTTCAGCTGTATTAAATAAGCGCAAAGTTCTATTTTCAGTGCTCTGAATTTTTGATGGCCTTACGGATTCCGGACAATATAGTCCCAGCCTTAGACGAGCGTAATCAGAGGCCCAAGGATGGCAGGGGTTTAACAAAGCTTTTACCGCGCATTGCTAGTAAGCAATGCTAGTTTTTCTCAGCGGGTTAGGGTTGAACCGGTGGTAGCTTTTTCTATCGACTTCCCGAAAAAAGTTTTTTAAGTTTCATTTGTTTTTTTTTTTTATTTCATTTTCAATGTATGTTGCGGATGCTGCCAAAGGCGGCAGTAGTAATTTACTCTGCTGTCTGCTTGTTTGCCGAAATAAATCATTAAAAAATTATAGTTTAAAAAAACTAATAAAACACGCTTTTATAGAAAATGTTACTAAAAAATAAAAAATAAAATTTAATAAATTTGGATTAAGAATAGTGTAAATGAAAAATAAATGTTTATTTTTGTAAAAAAGCGACCTTCTGGACATCATCATCATCATCATCATTCCCCACCCCTCCGCACCACGCCAGCCAGCTTCAGCCTCATCGGGTACCAACCAGCACCGCGGCCTGGTCGAACCCTCATCGGCTTCAACGGGCACACTCACTACAACGACCGGTCAGCAAGCAGAGCACGCACACATCTCTCCTGGTCAGGCACGTAGCATCAGCCCGCACGGCAGCACTCCGACTCACTGGAGCCCGTGCAGTAGCAGCACAGTCCGACTCACTGGGACTCTCTGGCACTGGCGACTCAAGCAAGACGACTCAAGATTCGACCTCAGGTCTTCGGGGGGGAGTAATGTGGCGGACCAAATAGCGCCACAATCCTGAATCGCGCTATCGAAGTTTTCTATGATCGGCACTATATATACGACATCTGAAATTGATACAAGTGGGCTTCGGCCTGACCGAGCAATACCACCTCGCTCGGTCGGAGATCTCCCTTTGAGGCATCCACTCTTCCCACATAACTATTGACACTATGCACCCCACGCTTTTTTACAATAATAACATTTATTTTTCATTTACACTATTTTAATCCAAATTTATTAAATTTTATTTTTTATTTTTTAGTTACATATAAAAGCGTGTTTTTTTAGTTTTTTTAAACTATAATTTATTTTTTGCTCTTTAGTACGATTTGCCAAAGAGTAAGCCTGGAACTGCACGCATGCGTAGTTCGCGCACTAGTTCTATCTCTCTTACTCTCATGCAAAGGATGCGGAAAGAAATTGATGAATCCTGACGAATTTAATCAGGATAATCGGATTATTGCACTGTCATCGGTCTTTGACGGGTGTGCAAAGTTTAAATTAAATCTGATCGTTCAAACTAGGACAAAATCGATCCCAAAGGAGTCGGTTACAAACAAACAAGCAAGCAAGCAAGCAAACATATAGGTGAAACTAATCAAATCGTTATAAAAATATTAAATTTATATTTGTATACGTTACTGGGTACGTATATATGAATTGAACAAACACTGTGAAAACCACTTCTCCTTGTAATTAGATACGGTTCGGTTCGGCGTAATTAGTGGTAATGCTGATATTCAATTTATCGATGCCCTAAATTGTTCCCTTTATCAAAGATAAACAAGCTTCTATCAGTCGCGCCGATACAATTATAAAACCACGGACTTAACTAGCATTAGAGTCATAAAACATCGGTTGTTACACGTAAAAAGGATTTTAATCCTTACTAATATTATAAATGTGAAAGCGTTGATGTTTGTTACGCTTTCACGCAAAAACTACTGACCAAATTTCTATGAAATTTGGTATGGTAGTAGTTTAGACTCTGGATTAAAACATAGGCTACTTTTTATCCCGAAAAAGTAGTGTACCCGAGGGATACTATACTTACGCGGGCGGAGCCGCGAGCAACAGCTAGTATCTATTGATTTTGATATAATAAATATAAAAAAGGAACTTAATTATTAACATTGAATAGAAAATTGAAAATATACTTTTTAAAAAATGCTTTTACTCCTTAGAAGAATATTTTTCAAAGAATGAAAAAATAAATAAAACAGTTCATAAAATATATTATACTAAAGACAATAATTAGTGTATACGATATATATATATATATATATATATATATACAGGGTGACCTGAAATTCGATACATTCCTTTGAAAGATAGAAAGTAGACCTCATTTACAGTAATATTTTTCATGGCATCCCCTATCCGAAAGTTAATATTTACAAAGTTATTGAAATTTCAAAAAAATTTTCTTTATTTTCGACTTTTTGACTTTGACATGACGTATTTTTAAAAATGTTTGTCTTTTTAGTGATTTTTTTTATGTATTTTAACCGTCAATGAGTCAAATAATATATTTAAGTAATAAATAGGGACAAACTAAGCTAGTATTTTTCATTATGAGACATGAAACAGAATTTTCTTTTAAGAAAAATGCACATTTTTCTTAAAAATAGGTGATTTTCTTTAAAAAGTTGTATGATACAATGCGTACAAATACCTTAAATAACTTTCTTTTACTCATAAGCTTCCAAAAAAGGTAGAAATATGTACATAAAAATATGAACATGTAATAAACAAAGACAAAACAATCATCAGGTAACGTTATCTCAAGAATTACTCTACCTGAGGCGACCTTTTTTTTCAATTGTTTCCTTTGTTCAAACTTCGGGATGTTTCGGCTACTGTCGTCGCGGCCCTTTGTCAATGAGTTACCGACTGGCTTAGAGAGCAAATTTAGTAGCTAATATTAGTTTTAAGTCAACTATTGCCGTGTACGGACGTATTGTTGCTTTAAACTACACCCTTACTTCTACTTGTGATTTTTTTGTATCGCGATGGCTGCTTTTGAGTACGATGAATACGCTGACATCTTGTTTTGTTACGGACTTTGTAATGGTAATGCTGCTGCTGCACGAAGAACATACGTTGAACGTTTTCCGAATCGACGAGTGCCAAACGTTAGAGTGTTTTCAACAACATTTCGACGAATTCGGGAAAGCGGCCGTGTTGATAGAAGACGTGACGATTCAGGCAGACCTCGTTTGTATGCTCCAGAAGAAGAAGAAGAAATTTTAACACTTTTTCAAAATGATCCTTCTATTTCTACAAGAGCGGCAGCTAGAAGACTTGGATTGAGTCAATGGAAGGTGTGGTTTACAGTACACACAGCGCGTCTACATCCATTTTACTACACACCTGTCCAAGCGTTGGAAGAGGGAGACCCGGTTAGAAGAATGGAATTCTGCCGTTTTATGATAAATGCAGACATGGAGGATCGCAATTTCTTCTCAAGAATATTGTGGACGGATGAATCGAAATTTGACCGTGGCGGGATAAACAAATTCCACAACACACATTACTGGGCACCAAAAGGAGAAAACCCCAGGATGAAAAAAGAAAGGGCCCATCAAACCAGATTCAGTCTAAATGTCTGGATGGGTATAATTAATAATAAATTAGTTGGACCTCATTTTTTGCCTCAAAATTTAAATGGTGAAATGTACGAACATTTCCTAAGAGAGGAGATTACTGGTTTAATGGAAGATGTGTCAATAGCAACAGGTCGTAATATGATTTTCCAGCATTATGGTTGCCCGGCCCACTTCCGCCTCGGCGTACGCCAGTGGCTAGACCAAACTTACCCACATCGCTGGATAGGTCGAGGCGGGCCAATTCCTTGGCCAGCACGGTGTCCCGATTTGACCCCGTGTGATTTTTATCTTTGGGGTCATATGAAGGCTTTGGTGTATACTAAACCCATAACTACTGTAGAGGAGCTCAGAAGCCGCATAAGAAATGCAGCAGAAGAAATCAAAACTAGTCTTACTACCAGAATAATCAAAACAGAGGTACGGAGAAGACTATGTCAGAAACTGACACAGACTGTATCAGAAACAGAGGTTCACATTTTGAACAAGACCTAAAGTAGAATATTTATTATTAAATTTAATTAAACATTGATGTTTTTTAAACACAATAAACGTAATTAAATTCAAGTTTTTCCTTTTATTTTAACCTTATCGCAAATAAATCGATTTCATTTTACTTCTAATATGTTTACTACAACGTCATATTTTTATGTAGACATTTGCACCTTTTTGGAAAGCTAATGAGATAAGGAAGTTATTTAGAATATTTGTACACATTGTGATCATACATTTTTTTAAGAAAATCACCTGTTTTTAAGAAAAATGTGCATTTTTCTTAAAAGAAAATTCTGTTTCATGTCTCATAATGAAAAATTCTCGCTTAGTTTGTCCCTATTTATTCCTTAAAAATAATATTTGACTTATTGACGGTTAAAATACATAAAAAAAATCACTAAAAAGAAAATCATTTTTAAAAATACGTCATGTCAAAGTCAAAAAGTCGAAAATAAAGAAAAAAAATTTGAAATTTCAATAACTTTGTAAATATCAACTTTCGGATAGGGGATGCCATGAAAAATATTACTGTAAATGAGGTCTACTTTCTGTCTTTCAAAGGAATGTATCGAATTTCAGGTCACCCTGTATATTGTGTTAATTATAAAAATTGTAATTACCTGTTCAATTTTTAGCTAGCGCCTGAACAATGCTACTAAGTTTGTCCTGTCAATGTTTTTGATATTGTATCTATTTAGTTTATGCTAATAAAGTTTTTTAAGTTTCAAATAATGATAATATTTACAATAAATATATTGTTAGGCGATATAGCAAAAATGTTTATTTTATGGTGAACTAGTTAAATCTTACAATAATACAGTTTCGATACAGTCTCAAACACAGCAAAATACTATACCTACTCATAAACTTCAAGTTCAACTTTCAAAAATTGTTTATGTAGAGAATAATAAAACATATCACAAAAGTAAGTATAATTTAAGTACATTTGGTAGGTAGGTAGGCACACCCGTTTATTTTAACGAGTACTGTTCAGACTTATAAGAACATTACATTACCCAAGGCTGGTGAGTAGGGCGGATGACGGAGAGCTTCCGACCCCAGTTCTTGCAACTTGGAGACCGTCTGCTGTACAGTATGAGGTCGCGCGTTGTCGTGCAGGAGCAGCGGAGACGAGCGATTGACCAATGCTGGTTGGTCATGCATGTGCCAGCTTCTCCATCATTGTGTTCAGTTCTTCACAGTACACATCTGCAGTAAGCTCACCCCGTTTGGTAAGAAGCTGTGATGAATCACACCGACGCTAGACCACCAGTGACCATCACTTTTCTAGTTTTCGTTTAGGGCATTGTTTAGGTGCTGAACTAGGATCCAACCAACTTGCTGAGCGATTGCGGTTATCATACAGAATCCATTTTTCATCGCAGGTAACAATGCGGTTCAAAATTCCTTCATTTGTGTCTGTTGAGCAGTGCAAGGCACGTCTCGACGCGTACTTCGCGCTGGCGATCATTGAGTTCGTGGGGCGCCCATTTATCAAGCTTTTTTACCTTGCCAATTTGACGCATATGGACCAATATTGTTTTGACGCTAACGTCGAACGCTGCTGCTAATTCAGCCGTAGATTGTGTATCATCAGCTTCCACAAACGCCTTTAATTCGCCATTGTCGACCAAAGTCTTCGGACGACCGCGAGATTCATTTTTCAGGTCGAAATTTCCAGAACGGAAGCGAGCAAACCAATAACAGATGGTGCGTTGGTTTGTAGTGTTAGCTCAGTAAACGTCGTTGATGTTGCGTGCCGCTTGTGCCGCGTTGCTGCCACGACGGTACTCATATTCCATAATTACTCGAATTTTTAACGTATCCATGATGACGAAAAAGATTGAAATGCGATGAAAATGTAACACTAATCAATAAAAAAATGACTACTTTTGGAAAAAGAATTCCATGTTTTTAAAATAAAATTAATTTGAAATTAGAATTCTTAGCCAAAAAAAATTATTTTGATTTGAAATGGCCAGTACTGCAGAACGGCAATTTCATAGGTAAAGACCTATTATTAATGAGAATAGACTGTAGGTTCATTCAATATGTGACTAATGAATTTTCCATCGTGACCCGTTTTCTACTTCATCAAATATGTCAAGATCGATCGCGTATCTATTGCTGGCTTTTGTTCACTAGACTTTCGTTCGGGAACTATAAAGTGAAATATTTTTATAACATTCTGTTTTTTAACCAACTTCCGAAAAAGGAGTTGGTTATGCATTCGGCTGTATATATATTTTTTTGTATGTTCAACGATAATTCCGCAGTCTGTGGACCGATTTACAAAATTCTGTTTTTGAAGTAATAGGTATAATCCCAAGTTAGTTCCGTTTTCACCAAAGTGGTGACTTAATGATAGGATCTTAATGAGGAATCGATGGATCTCCTCGAAATTTATATGGACACATATGGTGATTTCGACTTTTTCTGAAGTAATCTAAGCATATTATGCTACCAAAAAATATTATTTTGCACCAAGGTATACCCTGTATCCAAAAGTACTGAACAGAACTCCTAGATACATGTTTGGGTATTTCAGCGTTATTTCAAGAACTGCAAGCATATGCCACTATGTCAATTACGGTAATCATCATCATGAACACCATCGTCACACCATACATCATCACATTATGATGATATAATAGGTACTTCTCATAGTATTTTACATCGACATGGATATCTTTGAACATTAGTCATTACTCTGCCATATGTGAACCTATTTACGAAATTGCTTTTGTTGTTGTAAAGGTTATAATTCGAAATTTGTCCCTTAGTCACCAAGTGGAGACCTGATGGATCCATGATAAATCGAGGGAACTCTTCAAAATTTATATGGCAACATAAATACTGATTTCGACTCTTTCTGAAGTACTACAAGCATATGCTACCAAAATGTAAGCTTTTGTACCAAGGTATACCCTGGATCCCATAGTACTGAATAGAACTCCTGAGTTCATATAAATAGGACATATTTGGGGATTCCGGCGTTGTTTAAAGAACTGCAAGCATATGCCGTCATGCCACTTACAGTAATCATCATCATCATCACATGACAGAGGTACTCACTATTCATCAGAGTTTTGTGCATCAATATCAATGTGTTCATAATAATAAAGATAATAAATTTAACTAAAATAAAAAGTTAAAAATTACTATTTTTTTAACAAAAAATTAAAACCGACTTCCAAAGTAAAAGTGCACAAATAAGTATGAAATACAACTTATTTTCTAAATAATTCCCCTTTACGGCTAAAATTTTAACTATTTCTCTACTCGATCTTTCTAATTTTGAAGTCGGTACCAGCAAATTTGAACGTGTTCTATAAAATATTTTAGGATATTGTTTGGGCTGGTACCGAATTCAAAATTAGGAAGATTGAGTAGAGAAATAGTTAAAATTTTAGCCGAATTCAAAAGGGGAATTATTTAGAAAATAAGTTTTATTTTATACGTTTTTGTGCATTTTTACTTTGGAAGTCGGTTTAAATTTTTTGTTTAAAAAGAATAATACCATAGTATGTGATGGAGATGACAAATTTAATGTGAGTGGAACCGCAGACAACCTTAAGGTCGATTTACACTGAAACGAAACTGCATTTTTGAGATACCTATTCAAAATTGAACTTTATTTATTACATAAGAAGATACACGTTACATTGTAGGAGTGCTAATCTCACATTGCACAACGCATGTGCAGTGTATGACTGATGTCATATAAAACTTGTATCTTTTTGTGTAGTGAATAAAGTTCAATTTTGCGTAGCGTCGCCTCGTTTCAGTATTAACTGACCCCTAATTGCAAATATCATAACATTTTAAGCAGTAGATTTGGTTAAGATCAAGCGACCCGAGAAAGATTCTGTACTATTAAATAAGTTACAATAAACGTGTGCTTTTAAATGTTAATACAATCAAATATCCAAATCTGTCTTATCATCGTGTATGAAGCTAAGGGCACGATTCAACTAACAATATGATATTTTATCGCCCAAGTCCAGGTATAAGAATAATCGAGCTTTTATGAAAATTTTCCTCGATACTTATATTCCTCATTTATTATTCATGCTGCGAAGTGACGCTTATGTAGCGTGTCGGGCCAAAGAATGTAAAGTGATTTATGACTTGACTAGGGACTTGCCCGGGGTCGCTTATTCTTTCACAGATATGTTTTTATTGAGCTTTGCATAAAAATTATAAAAACTATTAAGTAAACGCCCCGAGATGTTCAAATACTCTGGATCAAACGTGTTTGACGCAACTGTTTGATGCAGGTTTGAAGGTTAATAAAACGAGATTGTGTAGTTCGGTTCTGTCAAACGCACCAAACACAATAAAAATATATATTTCGTCGAACAAGGTTCAACCCTGTAACTGTTTGACAAACACAATTTAGCGTCAGTTCACACCAAGACGCGAGCCGGCGCTGCATTTTTAAGATTTCATTTCAAGAGTTCGAATTTTGTGCTGCACCGGGCTGCGCAGCGCGGCGCTGCTCTTGCAATGAAACGTGTATCTTCTTGTGTTTGAACTAGCGACTAGTGAGTAAAGTTCAATGTTGAATCGCTATCTTAGAAATGCAGCGCCACGTCCCGTCGTTTTGCGTTTTGATGTGAGCTCACCCTATGTCAATGTTTAACCGTTTCGTGAGTACTTAAAGTGGCATTCAGACTACGCTATAATATAATAGCATATATTATACAGCTCATAGTATGTAGTTAATAGCACAACAATATCGCGCACCATACATTGTTATGGATACGTTCACACTGTACTGTACTATATATTACTGGCTTACTATACTCTATAAAATAGTGCGATACGCCGAGTTCATGCTGTGTATAGCTGCATGTCAAATTAGTAGGCCTTGGAAATTGTATCAAATTAGTTTTGTGACAGCAAATAATTATAACGTCAAAAACGCCATTAACTGTACTTAAACCAACAATGTAGATGTTAATGATAAGAAAAAGAATTTGACCCGGATAACTAGGTCAGGTGTTTCGCAAATCGACGTTTTTTATACATCGTCTGTCACTTAAGAAAAAACGAATGATTCCTGAGGGCTATTATGTAACTAGTTATGCCTCTGTACGAAATTTGTAACCGTTTGAACGATAAACTGATGATAATTTTTATTTAGTGATCAAGCTACTTAATAATTTTATACTGAAAACTCAATAACAGACGTCCGTTAATAGCCCTAAGTTTATAGATATATTATCTATAAACTTAGGGCTTAATTAATTACCCGCGGCTTCGGCAGCGTGGAATTAGGTTTTAAATTTTCATCCTCTATTTTACCCCACCTAGGAGCTGAGAATTTTAGAAAATTCTGAAATACTTAACTCATTATTGTTTTCGTTCTCAATTCATACCAAATATCATGCAAATATGTCCAAGGAATAAAAAGTTTCATACAAACTTTTATCACCTATTTTACCCCCTCTGGAGGTTGAATTTTTTAAAAATACTTTCTAAGTGGATGCCTACGTCATATGAAAAATACGTGTGGAATATTTCAAATTTTCTAGCCTTAAAGCCTGTGGGCTGATACATCAGCTTTGGCCTTTTACATATATAGATAAATAGAAAGGGTTAGTAGGGGCAAAGGGGCAATGGGCATACTTACCTCTTGTTGGGTTGGGTTGCGTGGGCCTCACAACGACTCGATATCGGGCTGCTCACTTTCAATGCTCATGTCGGAATTGTGTGCAAAAAAACCATTACCAGATAAAAAACTCTTAGCCAGGACAGCCAGAGTAGAGTGGAGGCTTAACCCCCATGTAATAAAATTTATATATACAGCGGTTATAGAACCAACTATTCTGTATGCAGCAGCGGCATGGTCTCCAACACAGCGGAAAGGATGGGGTTCCAGAAAAGTCAAAAACCACCGTACAGCGTGGTTTTTGCCCAAGAAGATCTGTAGAGACTATCGAACTGTCTCTCTGAACTCTGCTCTACTATTGGCTGGGATACTCTCTCTTGATCTCAGAATACTCGAAGTAGCGAGACCTTATGAGATCAAGAATGGAGTGTCCACACCCGGTACTTAGGGACAGGGAGATAGAGCGAATGGCTCTGGCGATCGAGGCCACTAATCCGGCTTAGCAGGTAGAGCCGGGATTCGGACTGGTAGACACATATTCAGAGATGATTAATAACCACGAACATAGAATATATACGGACGCCAGCAAGATTAAAGGCCCGAGTCGGAGCCGTGCTTCCCGTCTGTGGAAGGCAAGGCCAGAGACTAAGGCTGTCAAGCTTGCATTGCCGTCGTATTTGCACGGTCTAACAGGCCAAACTCTTGGCGCTGAATAGAGCCGTAACCTAAGCTTGGAAGAGTGGAGTGACGGAGGTTTGGCATGCTCAACGACTCCAGCTCTCTTATTTCCCCTTACCCCTGGCAGTGAAAACAGGGGAGGGGGGGGGCTCCAAAAAGCTGTTTTGCTTGAGGGAGATCTTTCTGTTTTGTATTAGGGGCGCACGCATGGTTTAGGGGGAATGAACTCTTTCATTATTTAACCACTTAGCAAAGGCGGCCACTCTGAGGTTGAAGAGAAAACTTAACTACGACCGGTGTCCTGTTTTCATTCGCCAAGCATATCTAAAGGACAGGATACGATTGGTGAATGGGACAGGAGATATGTGTCGGGCGCGACGGCCGGAGTTACAAAGCTCTTCTATCCCACAGCCGCTGCTGCACACAAAATAGTGGTAAGATAGACATAACACACCACACAACACAAGTACTGACTGGACACGGCGGGTTCGCTTTCTACTTGAATGTCAGCCCGGTGTTGCGGTGACGGTTCCTCACCCTGTTACTCGAGAGCCCGATTTTTGCCAACAGGTAGATATGATACTGAGCATAAATTGGGCACCGTGACGACGGGTGAGAGTCTGCCTAGCATACTGGAGGAAAGGGGAAGGTAGGTGTTCCTGCAATATTGTGTTAAGATTGTGAAAACTGTAAATAAAAGAAATTGAAGTGGTGATATTTAAAGCTATGATATTAGTTTGTAGGGTTTTTTTTATTGTTTTGTATTTTATTGCCATTGCGCCATTTATTTTGTATTAATTGTTTGTACTGTGAATGTAACTTTATTTAATTTTCAATTTTATTGTTGTACATAAAGTAAATTTATGTAAACTACATAAGTAATTGTATGGAAAATATTATGTAAAATGTTCTTAAAACTGGCACAACTAAGACTGTACTATTATTGTAAAATGAAAAAAGACATGAAAGGATAATATATATATAGGCAAAAAACGAGCCCTGTCCATCCCATATTAAAAAAAAGGACATACCTACTTTAAGCCTTTGAACGCCGTCACTGGAGACCACAGACTAAAGCAAGACAAACCGCTAAACAGCTACATAGTTAGCTTTCGATTTGATTGCACTACTACAAGCATGCGATGTGTCCACGACTGTGAGGAAAAATTGCGAGCCGTTGAAGGGGACGTCAAAATTTTCAAATCTGATGGGATCGATTTGGATTTCAAGAAAGCTGTTTCTGTGTACGTAAGTATATATTATATTTTCTTCTCTGTGCTGGAGACAGTGCTGGCGTACAATTTTTTCAATGTGTCGTTCAAAGTGTTAATTTTTCAGGGTAAAGGGGAATATAATTTTTCTACACTGGCTATATCTATGTGTGTAATGGTGGTAAGGTCAGTGAGTGCAAAGATTGACTATCTTGCCTCGAGTGACTCTCAGTTGGGGTAAAGAATATATTATTATCTAACGTAAAGAATCTTCATTCAATATATTTACACGAATGACAGCTCGCGGCTATTTGTGCGTGGCTAGACGTGCACGGGGGCCGCGCAGCACGTGCGGGTCGTGGGTTTACATAGTCGTCGACTTAGTTTCACGGGGCTCGTCATTTCGTGCTTTGACATAATAGACCATATAATCATATTATTAAGAAGGATTTGTCTGACGCCACGTTTGAAATTATTTCGGTGTCTACCTTAGACTTACGTCAAGATTGCCGGTGATCGAGCTGTCACATGTTGAGATTGTTACCTTTGTGGTTGGGGCAATAGACAAAATAAATGACAGAAGTAATAATTTGTAGTTTGGTCACTGCAGCAATTTCACAATGCGCTTAGGTCAAGCTTCATAATACTTTAAAATTTAATAAACGCTCGAACCCCCTTGACAAAATCGATTATAATGGTTTTATGCTATTCACAACCTTTTTTACCTTGTTTCTATAAATAGACTAAGTTGATATTATGTTATTTGTTCCTTTTATTTTTAAACGACACAAATTATTACAGGTGCTTACTTTTCATTGATACTAATAATATTTATTTATTATTTGAATAATAACAAGGTGAAAATATTGTATAAGTACAATAATAATTAGTTAAGTTTCGATAAGCTTGAAGATGATTTCATTATAAAATCCAAACCTAAATCTTATTTTTATTAAGATGGTAAAAGCCAAATGAAAATAATTTCGTCAACATTAAAAATTTGTGTCAGTAGGTAAGGGAAAATATTTAAAAAGTTGAAATTAATTGCATCCGAATCGAGATTTCCTTTAACTTTTCTGAACTGAGCTGATTTGAAAAATTAATTTTGGGAATCACGTTTAGTCATTCGCCTCCGCCATAATACCTGGGCCAGATAATTAGGAAGTGTACCCATTAAAAATTATCTGAATTTCTTAGAATTATATTTCTTTGTAAGGTCAGTTGGGGCAAGAGGGCACACTTTATTTTTCTATCTGAATCAAGAGAATGAAATCTGAATCTCTCTGAAGAACAAAAATGGTACCATACAAATCTTTGTATGGTACCATTTTTGTTTGCCTTTACTCATATATCTTCGTGCCCCATCTGACCGACAATGCTCCTTATTATTGTTACGAATAGATATTATATTACTATGCCTTGCGAATTTTAACCACTTCTGATGCGTATTTGAACTTTGTTCGCAGATTCCACTTCCTGAGGATGCTCCGGGATCGAGGCGAAACACGCGTCGAGTTTTGCAACCTGCATGGTGGTGTGGGGCCTTGCACGATCTTGCTGACATCGTTGCTTGTGTGGTGGTGGTGTTTGCACGATCTTGTTTCTGAGTGTACGCATAAGTAGTGTGGGAGGAGGGAGGTGCTTTACGGATGCTTATGCGTGCACTCACACATTTGCTTGCAGGTTGTGGATATTTTTTCGTAGGATATTGGTAAGTAAATAAAATATTAAACAAATTGTATGTAATGCAAATACTTTAACATATTGTATATATTAAAGTATTTGAATTATTCTTAAAAATAGCAGGCACTAAGACTTTGTTCACTAAAATAGAGCATCTACAAAAAAATATCATTACCTGATATTACTACAAATTAGGTTTTTAAATCTCTTCTTTGGATCATTTGGTTCTGCAACGATGTTAATGTATTATGGCAACTCTATTTGTTGTTTATTCTGCTGTTTTCTTTAATGATCAAACAAAATGCTTATCACTAAGCCCAATGGAATCGCAAAGTTCACAATTGAGAATTCACATAAAATCATAAAAGTATCCAAATAAAAGTTCCACGTAATATAATTTAAAAAAAAGTGTTTTAGTCATAATAATTTAACTGGAACTTCTCTATAATTCCTAATATATCTAAATTAATATTATTACAAAATTCATCGTCATTGTTACAATTTTTTTTTTGTTGTTGATAATGTTGACTGTACTGTTTTGTTTTGTTTCTATTAGGTTAGTTGTGAAGAAGAAGAAGAACATGTGCATAGATATCGGTCAAGAAGAATATACTTATTATATGATACAGGCCATATATCATCTTGCCCCATATGACAATAATTTAATAACAAGATGCTTAAGAGGACGCACGAAAGATTTTGGTTTCGGGGGTGCCTTTTTTTGTCACCAAATACCAAAGCTAAGAAAATAAAATTTAATGATTAATGACCTCTGAGAGCTTAGACCACTGTTCATCTGCAGCATAACACAATTGAGCAACGTTTCTAACACAAAATAATGAATAAAAGAAACCATAGAGGTCTTCCCATTGGGAAAACAGAGATTTGGAATTTTCTGACATTTGGAAGCGAATACAGTTTACAAAACGTATAAATAGTGTATTTGCTAAAACAACATATATGTTTCTTTAGTATAATAAAATATGATTGTCTAGTATTTAAATAACACGGAAAAACAGTTTGGTAGCAAACCATTATTTTCCATTACCAGACCCAAACCGAACACCCGCATGACCCCATCATCAATGAGTCATCTTAATAATCTCGGATCCACCGAGCATACATTTGTTTGACAAGCGCAAACAATTAGGTACGTTATGTTATGGAGATGTATTTAGTAATTGTTATTCCCGACTGTACTGATGTCATATATGCCTCTATACGTTCGGGAATGCACTGCGTTATCTATGCACAGATGCGACGAACATGTCCCAATTAAGCCGGTACACAAAGTATCCCCGGATCAGTTAGGGTTGTAACATACAATCCAACAGATTTACTAAAAACTACAAAGTGGAAATTGAATGTATGTACGTAATAGACTATTAATAAATGTAATTAAGACCATTGTACCTATTACAAGACCATTATACCTTTTTATTAAGTTTGCGTGCTATTAAATATAACTGTGACATTAAATGTATCACCACTTTTGAAGCAATTCAATGAATGAATATGAATGTGAATACTGAATATGAAAGTCGAACATTTGCCACAAAAAGTTACTATCAAAGACTGTAGCATTTCGCGAGTGTCAGTTACCTACCTACACCATGAAACCACTTTTTTCTTCAGAATAAAGTACGCTTTATAGATTTATATCGTTGAAAATATTATGAATAAAATAAATTCACGGCGATAGAAATATAGAATGTAAAAATAAAAATAGTTTTGTTATAAAACTTATATATTATGCCCTTTCCATTTATCACTAAAAAAAAATTCAAAAACTCAATTGTGTATGAAAATCCTTAGTAAATGTCAAACAGTTTACATAATACTATCAACGTCAAAAGCTAAAGCCGACTGTGAATCGTCCCCCATCTCGTTGACTGATGGCTATAGTTATATATGGTCGTTGGGGTACCAATTATTACGTGTATGGTTGTGCGATATGTCTCGGTTCTTCGAGTCAAATTGACCCGATATAAAATTTTAATTTATCACAAGTATCATGTCTTCTTTTTACTCGACTACGGCGAAGCCAAAAGGAAGGGTAATGATTTTGGCAGTCTATATGTAATAGATGTATGTATGTTTGTTCAACCGTAATGTCTCAAATACTGATCTGTTTCAATGAATGAGGTGTGAATAGATTCGTAATAATAGCCCGGGTAACATAGGCTATAATGTAATTTGAGTAATAGGGTTATAGTTTTTTACTTTTCATAAAATAAGTATGATGTTAAAATAGTTATACAGTTGAAGTGTAAATACTTCAACAAAACCCACAGAAGACATGTTGATCTTGCCATGACATATAATATAATATTACATATTATTATGATAAACAGCTCTGTCAAAATCATTTAACGAAACTTGGATCCCTCAGGGATTTGAAAGTTGTTTCTGACCCAAGTTTCGTTTTTCGACCCAAATTTAGCGATTAAGCTATAAAATCTCTCAATAACTTTCGTCCCTAGACAATTTTGATTGCTTATTGTCATAAAAACAATATTTTCCAAAATAGAAATTTGAGAACTACTTTGATATTTTTTTACTATTTTCTTCAAAAGTTCAGTAAGTAAAAGGTAATTAACAAAAAAATCCATTTTCATTTTTGACTTTTCAATGTTTTTCTTATGTACGAAATATAGTGAAATTGGGGAGGGTTTTTTATTATTTTACGAAGGAACCTCAATAAATTACGACCCGGTTGACGATGATCAACCATCTAACATTGGTGACATGCAACATAAGTGTTTATTGTTTCTGATCCTTTTATCGATTGAAAAACCAATATTTTTTTAATTTTAAAATACCAATCTCTTTATATCTTTGGACTTTGCGTCTATATAAGTACTGATAAATTTTAAAAATAAATAATAAGTAATAAAAAAATAAGTTTAAATGTGACCGGGACTCGAATTCACCTCATTCCAAGTTTTCGAGCAAAGCACACAGTTTTATACATACACATAGCAAACTGCCAATCGGACTGACATAATTGAGTCGAAATTATTGATATTATATTGTTGCACGACAAAATAAAAAACATTTAAAGCTTAAAAATGCGCAGTTTCTAAGGGATAAGACCTAGCTATATCGATTTTTCTTCTCCAAAACTCCCTACATACTGAATTTCATGGTAATACTTGCAGCCGATGTCGAGAAACCGATTATATTATATATTATTATATACAAGGTCGTTCGTTCGTTTCGTCGTGTCGTTCGTCGGTCGATCGTTTAAAGTATAAGATAATAGCTCCCCACGCCGATTTCGGTGATGGTAGCCGGTTTCATTGAAACCAGGCCAGATACGCAGGAGTTATTTT
Organism: Phengaris alcon alcon; assembly: GCA_037179445.1. Lineage (NCBI taxonomy): Eukaryota > Metazoa > Arthropoda > Insecta > Lepidoptera > Lycaenidae > Phengaris > Phengaris alcon. The sequence goes on from JAYRCH010000342.1 coordinate 587,438, forward strand.
TATTGTGCCTAAGTGTGTGCGCAGTACACAAGAGCACTCTCTCTTCCTTTACTCTCGTAAGTAGGACGGATGACCGCGACGACTGGCGAGACATCGTGTGCAGGACTGACTTTACATGCACATGGGACGCATGGATCATCTTTCTTGTCAGACAATCAGGTGATAAGCCTGCATTGGCCCTAGCAAACTTGGAAACAAAATTTTTTGTCTTTACATCGCGGGAGTCGAACCCCGAGTCGAGAGCCAAGCTCTGAACCACTGAATCACGGAGGCTGTTATCACTAACATTGGCATCATCGTTGTAAAAAGTTTTTAGAGTTTGGCGCTAATGTCGCAAGAGTGTAAAACAGCAAAAACGGGAAATTAAATCTTAGTATCTTCTTCAGTTATATTAATAAAAATATTTTCGACTACGCGAGTAATTAGGATTTTCTGAATTAACTACTATAGTCTACTAAAGTCGTAAGAAAATTTAAATAACTACACGCAACTTCATATCACACACCCTTTCGACTCTAGTGCCATTATAGTCAGTTTTGAAACTTTTACTTTTGTCCGATATTTTTCAGCTTTTCGTCCTTAGAGAGATGTACTCCTTTACTCTATTCTTCATGCTATCTACACTTAGTGCTTTTTTCCTGTCACTGATCGCGCGTTGCCTGCGTGCCGGTTTCGTCCGCACTCGGGTGATAGGATGTTCCCGTCCATTTGCGTGCTGCCCCGCATGGTAAGAAAACATTTATTGTATATATTAATAATATGAGCGATTGGATACGGGCAGCCTGTATTCGCCCGAAATCCGTACGCGAATGGAATTAGAAAAACGGCCCATAGTCACTAAAAGTTCTATAAGAGACAGTATTATTTTAAAACCTAATCAACTTTGTGGAACTTTTAACCTAGGTCGTTTATTTTTTAACCAATATGACATAATCCTAAGTCTAGACAACCCTCGTCCGATGCGATCTAAATATACACATTACGATAACTTTATTAAGAATGTATGAGACTCGTTTGGTTATCTATTTTTACACTTATACTTTCAAACTTTTTCAACCGACTTCCAAAAAAGGAGGCGGTTAAACGTTCGGCTGTATATAAATAAGTATATATTTTTTTGTATGTTCCGCCGTTTGTGGACCGATTTTCGTAATCCTTTTTTAGATGTAAAGGGTATAATCCGTAGTTGATCCCGTTGTCCAAAGTGGTGACTTGATGATGGAATTGTGAGAACTCGAAATTTAAATTTATATGGACACGTCATTTAGTAATTTTGACATTTTCTGAAGTAGCCCAAGCATATGCTGCTAAAAAGTAAGTTTTTGCACCAAGGTATGCCCTAGATCCAAGAGTACTGAACAGAACTCATGCCTCCTTATAGATACATGTCTGGGGATTTCGGCGTTGTTTATAGAACTGCAAGCATATGTCGCTATGTCAATTACAGTAATCATCATCATCACCACCATCATCACACCATACATCATCACATTATGATGATATAATAGGTACTTCTCATAGTATTTTACACCTACACGAATATCTTTGAACATTACTCAGCCGTTTGTGGACCTATATGCAAAATTATTTTGTTTTTGTAAAGGGTATAATTCTAAATTGGTCCTTTAGACACCAAATTGGAGATCTGATGATGGCATCCATGAGGATTCGAGGGAGCTCCTCAAAATTAATAGGGACATCTATACTTTCGTGGCTTTATTTACGTATTTGACTTTCGTGAGGTAAATCAAGCAATGGTATCATATACCAAAAAGTGAAATTTTGTGCAAAGGGATACCCTGGTTCCAATAGCACTGAACAGAACTCCTCAGTCTTTACGGATACACGTTTGGATATTTCAGCATTATTTTAAGAACTGCAAGCATATGCTATTATGTAATGTGCAGTAATCATCATCATTATCTTATATGCAATACCTATTAGATGCTTGGCACGTATTCAATTATACATTCGAATACTTATTTTAAACTTTGTTAAAATGTGCTAATAATAATATTTTGTAAAATATGACAAAAAAGGGAAAAAATATTAATTTTAAACAAAAAATTAAACCGACTTCCAAAGTAAAAATGCACTAAAAATATGAAATTAATCTTATGTATTTTCTTAATTATTCCCCTTCTTAATTCGGTTAAAATTTTAACTATTTCTCTACACAATCTTCATTATTTTGAAGTCGGTACCAGCCAACTGAAACGTGAGTTCTATAAAATATTGTTCGATTACGTCATGATGAGATAGATTAGAATCGGTGCGATTCGAATTGCATTGCAAGAAACTGCGACGCAAATCCCCAAAGTCACTAAGCATTTCTTGTTAAACAACTTTTATTATTATATACATACTAATTGTTGTCTTGTCAACTCGATAATAGTTACACAGTCTATACTTCAATTATTGATAAGAATATAATATAATGATTAGAAACAAAGATTTAGCAGAAATGTGCGTTGCGATATGTCCTGACTTCTGAGGGTTTGTAGATCTTAATTACTTTAAACGAGACAATCTTGTATCAATATAATCGGTTTTTCTAAAGCGGCTGCAAGTATTAGCATGAAATTTAGTATGCAGGGAGTTTTAGAGGAGAAAAATTGATCTGGGTAGGTCTTATCCCTGAAAAACTGTGCATTTTTTTGTTTGTTCTAAAATCGGAATGTGGTTCGGATCCCGGTAAGCAAAATATTTTTGTTTTGTTCATCCGAACTCCGAGCAAAGCTTAGTTACCAAGGTATCTTTTATGATGTGACGTCGCATCGCAGTTTTGTATTTGGGCCATTTTAAACTAATGAAGCCTTCAAGATTTTTGTCTTATGCTAATTCACTTATAATCCCAAATATTTATGAATTATTTACTAATTCAAAAGTAGAATCTATATGTAAATGAAGAAAATCGATTCGTCGGCGACGGGGAACGCTCTCGTTATAGTTTAATCTGGCAACGTTTGGAACAACGAGATAAGTCCGAGTTATCTTTTCGTTATCTTTACAGCACTTTTTATGGAATAGATTTGGAACGAAGCAGACGGACCGTCTGATGGTACTAGATGATCGCTGCTCATGGACACCCGAAATACTTTGTAAAAGTTACAGCCCCACCATATTTAGGCCACCGTCATTAAATCACTCAGCGAAACACTTCGCAAGCGTTATTTGCCGTTATGTTTATCAACTTTTTTAATATAAATTTTATAAAAGAAAGTTTTGACTTTGTATATTAGCAGCGCGAACCCTCCTCCTGATTTCCATGGGTTAATTTCTAAATTTCACCCATTCTGGTCGATATTCTTAAGCTCCATATAGAATAACTGTGATTTTGATAACGATTGTCTACCAATAAAAGGATGATCTCGTGGTACATGGTTGTCTTTGGGAACCAGGTCTTGTTTAACGGTACCAATATTTAATATGTAATAGTGTTTAAGCGAAAAAATATTGGCTACAATTTTCTAAGAGAATTTTTACCACAAAAAGTGTACGATGTGCACTCGCTAACATACCTAAATTAGGGCAGGTTAAAATCTTATCAAATGTGAGTATCGCCCTGCCCTAAGCATCCATTGGGTTTTCTTAATACAAACAAAAAACGTCGAAAAAATCGCGCCTTTCATTTTTACTTAGAGTGCAGGACGTAAAAATCATGCGTTTTTAACATTACTATTTTTCCATTAAATTACCAAAAAGGTTATGATATAAAATAGGCTCAAACTATTCCTTATTATTAATTCCCACAATTCTACTTACACTTACTAGTACAGGACTACTAAAATTGGTAATTTTCAAACCCAATTGTTTGATAAAGTTAAAAGTTAATTGTAAATTATTATTTAAAAAAAAAAATTAAACCGACTTTCAAAGTAAAAATGCACAAAAAGGTATGAAGTATAACTCATTTTCTAAATAATTCCCCTTTTAAATTCGGCTAAAATTGTAACTATTTCTCTACTGAATGTTGATAATTTTGAACTCGGTACCAGCCCGAACCACATCCTGATAAAAGAATATTTTATAGAACTTACATTCAACTTTGCTGGTACCGAGCTTTCGATTTGATGGCACTAGTACAAGCATACGGTGTGTCCACGATTGTGTAGAAAAATCGTCGCATTCAAGGAATGCGACGTCATTCTGCTCTCGGACACCGTCCGATGAACAGCTCCGCTCGCTACGATCGTTGCCGTCGTCCCGCGCTCTCTATTTGCGCTCTCGCTCTATCCGTGTGTCATTGCTCACAATAGTGCACCACTGGAAGAAAGAAGACAGAAGACTCAAGAGTCAAGCTTCAAGAGGCAAGACTCAAGAGTGAAGAGACAAGGCGCCACCCAACCGCCTTTGCCGCCCGACCCGTGCCGTACCGTGTCTCGCGCCGCGCCGCGATCGCCGCCTACCGGACGATTCGTGCGACCGCTCGCATCGTCCGTCTCGCTTTTTAGTGCGAGCCTTCTGCTCGCACACCCGCCGCGAAGTTATCGCCGCGTTAGGACGAGCGTGCGACCGGTCGCATCGTCCGTCTCGTTCTTAGCGCGAGCCTTCTGCTCGCGCTCCGCCGCGTCTCGTTCGCGAACACTAGCGCCCTAGTGTTTAGCGCAACGTTAGTGTGTGAGTGAGTTCCAGCCGCCCAAGGAACAATTGTAAGTACCGTGACACGGTTAGGCACACTACACGAGGAGTTTTCCTCACTACACACCTCCCCTCCCGGTCGCCGGGAGGGGCTGTATCCCCCAATATTAATTAGAGAGCAGAATTTCTTTTCACAACCAGGATAAAACTTCCTAATTATGGCCGACGCCTTAATCAGGAAGTTCCTGACGTTCCTTCAGAACGAATTCCCTGATGCCGCTAAGAAATGGGAACGCTTCGCGAGCGCCCATGAAGCAGACTCACCGGCGTCGCCCGATTGCGACGCCCCGCTAATCCCGGCCGAAACAGAGGCCTTATCATCTCCTTCAGAGATGTCTTGCTCAGAGCAAGAAACCGACCGTAGTGAACAAGGCGAGTTCACTACCGTCAGATACAAGAAGACGAAGAAGAGGAAGCGCCCAGAAGGCACCTCCTCTCCAGTCTTATCTTCCCCGACCAAATCGGTCCGCAAAAATAGGAAAACCGTGCAGGCTCATGGCTCCGCGACCCCCGTTACCTCAACGGCCCCTCTGGCCTCCCAGGCCCCTCTGGCCACCCAGGCTCCGCTGGCCTCCCAGGCCCTTCCGGCATCTCAGGCCTCCCTGGCCCCTCAGGCCTCCCAGGCCCCTCAGGCCTCCCAGGCCCCTCAGGCCGTCCGTACGCCAAAAATGCCTCCTCCTGTAATCATACAGGAGAAGGCCAAATGGAATATAATTTCTGCGGCAATAAACTTCGATAAAGAGCAAAAGCTTCGATACTCTTCTGCGCACACGACCCCCATAGGGATCAAAGTGCAGGTTAAATCGTCGGAGGACCACCGCCTCCTCACCGCGTTCTTACGCGCAAAGAACATAGGCTACCATACGTATGCCCTTGAAGACGAGCGCCTTCTGCGCGTCGTCATTACAGGAGTCGATAAGTGCCTCTCCACAAAAGAGGTACTAATGGACATCCAGTCCCAAGGTTTTCCCGCCTTAGAGGTACATCGCATGTACCACCCTATCAAAAAACACGAGTACAATATGGTACTAGTAACCCTCCCTCTTACACCAGAGGGCAAGGATATCTTCAATATCCGAGCCGTCTGTCATATTACGGGCATCCGCGTCGAGCCCCCCCGTAAAAGGGGCATCCCTGGCCAGTGCCACCGATGCCAACTTTACGGGCACTCGGCACGGAATTGCCAAGCTAGGCCGCGTTGCGTTAAGTGCCTCGGTGACCACGGCACCTCTGACTGTCTCCGTAAGAGCCCAGCTGAGGAGTCCGAACCCCCCAGCTGTGTTCTCTGTAAGTCTAAAGGATACCCCGCCAATTATAGAGGGTGCAAAAAAGCACCCAAAGTAAAAAAGCGTAGTGCACCGCAGACTAAAAGTGCCCCCCCCAAACAGAGATTCGTCGCTGCCCCCCTACCCTCCCAATCTGCATGGTTCAAGCCCGCGCAGAAACGTAGTTCGGAGCTAGCGGTTTTCCCCGCTCTCCCCAGTAAGGCCATGCCCTCCGCGCCCGTAGCGCCTAAGGCCACGCCCCCTCCGACTCCCAGCTTCACTGCAGACCTCTCTTTCGTCCAGCAGTTTTTAAGCAACATCGGGCCTATTGACCCGATGGAGCTTTCTATTTTAGCGACAAAGCTAAAAGGTTCGGCCACAGACCGCATCCAAGCTTTGTCAGACCATCAGGTCTTGATCCGTCAGATCAAGGCCCTCTCCACAAACGGTAATTAATGGAGCCCTCGGGAAGGACAAAGCCGCACTCGTTACGCGTAGTGTCGTTCAATACGAACGGCATTAGGAATAACATTAGCGAAATTCGCGATTTTGTAAGCAGCCAAAATGTCGATATTCTTCTAGTGCAGGAGACTTTCTTAAAACCTAGCATGAGGAGCCCTAAAATAGCTAACTACAAAATAGTCAGAAACGATAGAACTCGATCCCGACTCGGAGGTACTCTTATCTACTATAAAAAATCACTACATTGTATTCCACTAGAGCCACCGTCATTGTTAACTTTAGAAACATCTGTTTGCCATATTAGTATGTCCGGTCACGGACCCATTGTTATAGTAAGCGCGTACTTAGCGTGCAACAAAGAACTCCATTCAAGCGACCTACAGGCGCTATTCAATTTAGGTAACGCTGTCATCATTGCCGGCGACTTTAATTGCAAACACACCGAGTGGGGCAATGTTCATAACAATAGAAACGGCACCATCCTTTGTAATTTAACCGACACTTTAAATTTTGCACTATTAGCCCCCACCGACCCCACTCGCTATGACACCAATGAAAACATCAACGGTGTCATACGCGATCCTAGTACGATAGACATAGCCTTAGTTAAAAATGTTTCTCTCAATATCAATATTGAGACTCTCCACGAGCTTAACTCAGACCACAGACCGGTTATGATTACACTTGGTAGTCTTAACCCCAATAATTCTAGTACTAGGAAGATAATAGATTATAAATCACTAGCGGAGAACATTAAAGTCCTTCATTCTAGCCACTTAGACAAAATCCCCGATATTATAGATAGTAAAGAGACAGCCATAGAGGCCGCCTCCCACTTGACCGATCACCTGGTAGCGACCATAGAGAACTCATCTAGGGAGGTGCCAACGACCCCCAAGGGCCGTTGGCCCCTCCCTGAGGACATAAGGGAGTCCATCAGACTCCGAAATGCGGCTAAGCGCACATATGATCGCTACCCGTCGGAAGAGTGGAGGAAAGCCCTCCGTCACTACGAGAGGGAAGTTAAGTTTAAAATCAAACAGCACAAAGCCGAGAGTTGGGATCGACTTCTCAGTGATTTAGAACCGTCTCACGTGGCGTACTGGCCACTCGCGAAGGCCCTCAAAAACAACACGGAGAGCGACATGCCTCCGTTAGATAGACCTAACCGTCCTCCTGCATTCGAAGACATTGACAAGGCCGAGTGCCTAGCTGATAATTTCGAACAACAGTGCCGGCCGAGTACTCTCCCGATTGATCCCGTGCACCTTAGCTTAGTTAATAGCGAGGTCAACAGCCGACTCTCGAGGCCACCTGACGTAGACAGGGTGAGGATGGTGGACTCGGAGGAGGTCAGTGACATTATTAAGTGTATGAATGCCAAAAAGGCCCCAGGCCTCGACGGTATTTCAAACAAAACACTTAAAATGTTACCGTCCGAGCTAATTCAACTCCTAGTGAACATCTTTAACGCCCTCTTAGTAGGATGTTCATTTCCAGACATTTGGAAAGTAGCTATTGTCATAGGTATCCACAAACCGGGGAAACCCCGGAAGGTGCCTGGTAGCTACCGTCCAATAAGTCTCATTAGCTCCCTAGGTAAAGTCTACGAAAGAGTTATTAAAAGGCGCCTTAATGACGTCATAACCGACAAAAAACTCCTTCCAGACGAGCAGTTCGCCTTCCGCGAAATGCACAGCTGTCCCGCTCAAGTACACCGCTTAACGGAGTACATATTATCTAGCAAAAACGACAGGAAGACGACATGCGCCGTATTCTTTGACATTGCAAAAGCTTTTGATAAAATTTGGCATAACGGACTGTTATACAAACTCTATCAAATGGAAATACCCGATTATCTCGTCTTACTAATTAGTAACTTTTTAAAAAATCGTAAATTTCATTTCCGCGTAGAAGGCGCACTGTCGTCGCCAAGATATATGGAGGCGGGAGTACCGCAGGGCTCGGTCCTCTCGCCCTCCCTATATAACCTGTACACTAGTGACATCCCCAAACACACGAGCCCGTACCGCGTCTAAAGTCCTCCAGGAGTCAGTTACCGCTCTCGGTAATTGGTTCTCCAAGTGGAGAATAGAAGTCAATCCCGATAAAAGTCACGCCATTCAATTCAATGGTAATAAATCAGCGGGGCGTAAGTGCCCCCGTAAAGTAATGAGCCCTATTAGCCTGCACGGCAACATTATCCCTGAGGTCTCTCAGGTCAAATATTTAGGCGTAGTACTAGGCAAGTCGATGACGTTTTCGAGTCACATCAGTAACACACTACGTAAAGCGAAATTTGTACTCTACAAATTATATCCGCTACTTAATTCGCGAAGCAAAATGTCCTTAAGACATAAGCTTACATTGTATAAGGTTTGCATCAGAACGATACTCACTTATGCGTGCGTCTCTTTCGCACAGATAAGCGAGTCTCAAATGGACCGCTTGCAAAGAGTCCAGAACCGGTTTCTACGCATGGCAACAGGCGCCCCCTGGTACATGCGTAACATCGACTTGCATAGGGACTGCGAACTAGTCACTATTAAAGCCTATATCAAGGAACTCGTAGAGAGATTCTTTTATAAAGGCAAAAACCACCCAAACCCCCTTATAAAAAAGGCACTGGACTACAACCACGACGCACTGACTTTCCGACACCCGCACAAACGGCCTAAGCATATCTTAGCCGATCCCGTTGACCCGATCACAAAATACGTAACGTACTGTGTACAGTTACGTAAACACAAATCACACGCACCCGCGACGCTAGCATCGCACCGGGGTCGACGCCGGCGCCTACCCCGAGGTCCCACATCCAACACGACAACACGTACAGACGTACTGACCGACCCTAACACGGGACCGGACCCGAACCCGAGTTCGAGTTCGCATCCCAGTAGTCTAGGTACACTCCTAAATAGTGTCCGCGACCGCGATATTGATATAGAGAGCTCTACCAATACCGCGAACCTCATCGACATTAGGACTTACGCGCGCGAGTCATCCCGACCGTACGCGGAAGGGGAGAGGGACGGCCCTCTCAGTACCGATATCGACCAAATCGAGAGCTCCTCTATCGCGATAACTCGCACGCCGCTAGTCTCTGCTACCGCGCGCGAGCAACCTCACTCATCAGCGAGTGAGGAAGGGGTCGGACCCCTCAGCAGGAGAGACCCGCGTCTCCCCTGTCAAAATAATAGCTTCTAATCCGTAGCTGTCCCCAATATCCGGTTTGAACATCACCCGGGTGATGTTAGGGAGGGTCAAACCCTCCCATCGTCTACCACCAAACAAACTAGCCACCAGGCTAGTTATAGTCCGACTTAGCTACAGCGGTCTTAACCCGACCCTTAGCATAGACCCGTTCGAAAAAAAAAAAAAAAAAAAAGGAATGCGACGTCAACATTTTCAAATTTGGATCGATTTGGACCGTTCTATGAAAGCTGCTTCTTTATTATACGTAATAATAATATACACTTTCTACTCTATGCTAGAGCGGCGTACTTTTTTTCTGAGTCAATAGACATGGAAATAAGTCCGAGTTATCTTTTCGTTATCTTAAACAACTCTTTTTGTGGAATAGACTTGGAATGGAGCAAACGGATCGTCTCATGGTAATAGATTATCACGGTTCATGGACACCCGAAATACTTTTTAAAAGTCACAACCCCACCGTATTTAAGGCCCCACTCACTCAGTGAAACACTTCGCAAGCGTTATTTCACGATAATTTGTTGTAAAGTAAGAATAATATACACTTTCTACTCTATGCTAGAGCGGCGTGCTTTTTTCCGATTCGAGAGAAAAACAAGCTTTATAGCAGGGGCCATATTTACCCGATACTCATTGACCATCCAACAATAAAAGTAAGTAAGAAATTATTATTTATTACAAAAAAAAACCCACTTTTAACCTAAAGGCCGATTCTGCTAATTAAATCCTGCAAAAATATAGTTACAATCATAAACGTCAAACGCGTTTTAATAGGTTCGAACTCCAAAAATTTGTTGATTATGTCAAGACTATTCATTTATAATTTAATAAATGTAAAATTAAAAGTGTAAGTTAATTACGACGATCAGGGTTCAGGCTATATTTTTAGTTATAGTTCCTGACAACAAGGCCTGAATATTGAGTAGACAAACTTCCACTTAATTGAGGTTTCTTACAGTTTTGGTTATATTTTACAAAACGCTTCTATCTGCAAATAACAAAGGTTCAAAAGCTGATGTCACTTTAGTATTTACCCCTGTAGCAATATTCTAAAATGAAATACAGTTTTATCTCAATTTTCAGTTTTGTGTTTATTATTTTACTGTAAACGATATTATATATCGTTATTTACTGTATGTACATTTTATTTTATAATATATTGGATTAGTAGTTAAGTAGTTTTTGTAGAAAGGTTTTAGAGAATTATATTTTTAACTAGCAGACCCGACACACGTTCTGTCTTAACTGTGAACTGGATTATATGAGTAACTACACACCTACTACCTACACTAACATATGTACACCTACATTTACAATTACACCTGCAACCAACACCAACACCAACATCTACAACTGCAACCCAAACCTAACTGTACCCTACACCTATCAATAATACTAAAGGATTGTTGATTTTTTTTATTAATCATGTTGATGAAATATTGGATATTTACAGGTATTGTATAGATCTCAGTTTTGGCGTCATTAAATAATTATAACTTTTTATTTTAGTTGTGGCTCTCCATACGTCATGTGAAGTGGAAATGAAAAATATTTTTTCATTCCACCCCCACTGTGTGTGGTATCGTTGAATAGCTCCTTTTAAATAAGGGTAAGGTTTCGTGCATGACATTTTTACAAAGGCAACCATTTTCGAGTAATCGGCCTCGAAAGTAGTTTATAAGTTAGTCCCCTTCCTTATAGAGAGACTAGCTTTTGCCCGCGGCTCCACCCGCGTAATTACAGTATCTATAATAGTAGTAAAAAGTAAGCTATGTGTTAATCCAGAGCTCAAACTACTACGGTATCAAATTTCATCAAAATCAGTTGAGTAGTTTTTGCGTGAAAGGGTAGCAAACATCCCTCCATCCTCACAAACTTTTACATTTATAATATTAGTAGGATATAAGCTTTTAAGTTTACATGCTGATAGATCACGCTAAAAACACTTTAAGAAAACTATTTTGAGCGAAATCAGACAATAATTTTCGAAGTAATTCAAATAAAACCGCTATGACAGTTACGGAACCCTCCTTATACATGCCCTGACATGCTCTTGGTTATGTTATTTTGAAAAAAACTGAACAGGTCAACAGAACGCACCTTTAAATATTTGACAGTCAATCAAGACAAATTGAAAACAGTGAACAATTAATATGGGAAAATTCAATCGTCGTATTTAATATTGTTCCCGCAATTTTCCAATATTTCTCACCGTTTAAACTTATCCTAAACTTTCACAATTATTTAATGACCACAATTAGTTCTCGAATTTTAGAGAAACATTAGAATTGCAATCCATTTTTATATTTATGAGAAGAAGAAGATGGTTAAGTGTTTATTGGGTCATTTAACCTAAAAATGTCGGTGATCCATTTATTGCAATATAATTATCATTTCATTGATATGATATCAGTCCATTAGGTATACCTTAGGTAGGTATACCTAATGGACTGATATCATCCACCATCAACATCCCATCAACTATAGAATAGAAAAAATATTATACCCAAAGATATAATGTGGTTGAACCATCATCTATTAAATGGTGAGCTGCACGAAGCCTAACCGCTTACTGCCTTAGTATCACAAATTAACGCTTATGAAACCGCCCACTAAATATGCATGAGGAAGCAAAGAGCCATTTCATAGTTTAATGAGTATCATAATTATGAAATAATGACGTAGCTTACATGTGACATCTTCCATAATTAAGATAAAGCCTTGTCCAGAAAGCAGGAATTCTCCACGTTTTAACCGCGAAACGATACGCGCTTAATAACTACGCGCGAGATACCAGACCGCCATCCATTGCGTCCAGATGACACGCGCGTATTAGTCGTGAATTTTTTTTATTGCGCTTGTAATTCGCCCTTTTTGGACTTAAAATATATCTTGAAATTAAACATTTGAATGTCAAGTTAACTGAAATATTATGCGATTAAGTTACACAACCATATTATGATATTTTAAAAAAACCAGCTTGTTTCCAGGCAATTCAATATACGACGGCCCTAAAGTGCCTAGTTTTTTTTTTTTTGGTTTTCGCTGACTGGTTTATACGAGCATGAAGGTGACGTACTGAAACGTCAAATTTGACGTAATAACAGTCCGTTTTTTATGGCATGCCCTTAGTAGGTTCAGAGTTAATGACGAACAGAAAACTTGTACTGTAAGATGGGGCTATTTGAAATAATTCGATATTTTATTTTAATAATGTTTTTTGTAACGTAAAATATCGCTAAAATAATTGCGAATATTTGTTTATTTTTGAGACATAGGTTTTATTCATAGGTTCATAGAAAATAAACATGTGTAACGACTGACGAGTTAGAAATATTTGAATTTCTAGAAATAATGATTCACTCGAAAAGCACCAAAATCACCAAGCAATTCACCATTCCTAATAATTTATACAACAATAATTATTAAAATCATCCTACTAATATTATAAATGTGAAAGTTTGTGAGGATGGACGGATGGATGGTTGTTTGTACTCTTTCACGCAAAAACTACTGAACAATTTTCAATAAAATTTGGTATGGTAGTAGTTTAGGCTCTGGATTAAAACATAGACTACTTTTTATCCTGAAAAAGTACAGTAGGTATACCCAAGGGATACTATATTTCGCGGATGGAGCCCAGCAACAGCTAGTAACTTATAAAAGAATTTGCACTTTTCTAATCATCTACAGTCCGGTCAGATCAGTGTTACCACACAAGATTCTTTAAATTTGCCGCCATTTTCAAGTTTTATCATTCGCTGGCCAGAATCTAGGTATAAAGTAGTTAAATTGGCAACACTGATTTCACCTATGACAGGACCTTTATTCCAATTATCACTCACTTAGAAACTCCGAGGGTAAATAACTGTGAATTCCTTTTTCCAAAATGTCCCATTACTATCTCTTTTTAAACTGTGATTACTGTGTAACGAAAAATGATTTGATTTTGAAGCTTTTAAACATAAAACACATTGAGCTACGATGAAATAGCAACAAGAAATATGCCTACAATTAATTAGGCGGACAAGCCAAACCTTTGTTTATAAATGCAGAACTCGGACGTGATGAAAATATTTAGTACACTACACCTATTTTTATCTACACCACGGTCTGAATAAAATTTTAAATTTCAAGCAGCATTTTGCTGCAAGATCGCCGAAGCCGATGGAAATCAGTTACTGTTGTTTTTTATTGGTTATGGAAATATCGGAGCTCGTGCAGTAAAAACTTAAACAAGACGCGCCTAGTAATTGGATTTAAAATGCAAAGATAAATTAATGGTTGTAAATGGTTGCTAGATAACGTAAATTACACATAAAACAGATGTGGCGTAGAAAAAAAATGAGCCTCACAGAAGTCGCATATTGTGTAACAATTCTGGCAGCTTTACTCCCGCTGCAATACACAATAATGCCGACTTGACGACCGCTCGTTTCAACGGAATGTTAGGTACAGATATCTGTCCCAATTTACCAGATTACCTTCAACAAAGGACAGAAAAAGAAAAGTCATTACACTTCATAAAAGGTATATTCTATTAAATGCACAGCAGTTCAATATACGAAAATGGTCAAATTTTAATGAAAATCTTTAATTTCTTGAACACTGATTAAAATTTGCCCAAGGAAAAAATATAAATATATGCAAATCCCTATTGGAATTAAAATTCTTTTAATTAAAAAAAGGTACATAAACTCAATTGTTATTAATGGTTTTTAATTTACGAAGCAAAACTAACGTGGAAGTTGCAATGAAATTAATTAAGATTTTAAAGTGCTTAGAGTAAAGTGCCGTAGACTCGTGAAAGTTTAATAGAATACTCGTTAAAAGATAATCTTGTGATCGTATCTTGTTACAAAACGATATCATAGTAATTGCTTTTCTCGATTCCACATTGGACTTAGCCAATAGTCTGCTACTGACAATTAATTGCTTAGTGCTTACATTATTGTGATAGGCTATTTTCAACGTTTATATTATTTCATGTTCGCAATAAAATCTTGAACTGTCTCCTTCACTCCTTACAGTCGATTGCGGAAGAGAGGAGAAGTGATGAACTACTACTTTTTTACTATATTTTTTTGAGTATTTTCATTTACATAATATCTTTTATTGAACATACATTTCTTTATGGATTACCGACATTATTAGTTGGTTAAAACATTAAACAGTATGGGATTGTCGTTAATCTCATATCTAATTTTTAACCGTCTTCTTAATAAAGGAGGCGGTTATACGTTCGGCTGTTATACGTTCGGCTGTATGTATTTTTTTTTGTATGTTCAACGATAACTTCGCTGTCTGTTGACTGATTTTCAAAATTATTTTTTTGATGTAATGGGTATTCTTCGAAGTTGGTCTCGTTTTCACAAAAGTGGTGACCTGATGATGGGATCCATGAGGAATCGAGAGAACTCCTCAAAATGCATATGGACACATATAGCGATTTTGACTTCTTCTAAAGTAACCCAAGCATATGCTACCAAAAAGTAAAATTCTAATCAAGGTATACCCTGGATCCAAAAGTACTAAACAGAACTCCTGACTCCTTATATCTATAACTATAAATAAAAAATAATTCCCAAACATGTATCTACATATTTGGGGATTACGGCGTTGCTTAAAGAACTGCAAGCATAAGTCACTATGTCAATTAAAGTAATCATCATCATCACCACCATAATCACACCATAAATCATGACATAATGATGATATAATAGGTACTTCTCATAATATTTTACAGGGACACGGATATCTTTGAACATTACCCTACTCTGCCGTTTATAGATCGATTTAAAAAATTCTATTTTTGATGTATTGGGTATAATCCGAAATTGGTCTCGTTGTCACCAAAGCGGTGACTTGATGATGGCATCCATGGTATTTATATGGACATATATAGTGTTTTTGACTTTTTCAGAAGTAACCCAAGCATATGCTACCAAAAAGTAAGATTCTGCACCAATGTATCCTGGATCGAAAAGCACTGAACAGAACACCTCAGTCTTTAAAGATACGCTTTGGAAATTTTTATGCTTTTTTATGCTCGAAATTGCTTAAAGAACTGCAAGCATATGCCATTATGTATCTTACAGTAATCATCATCATTATCTTACATACAATACCTATTGGACGCTTGGCGCGTATTCCATTATACATTCGAACGTTTATTATAAACGTTCTTAAAATGTGTTAATAATAATTTTACAAAAATCACTTTAAGGGAAAAATTATTATTATTTAATTATTAAGTAAAAATGCACAAAAAAGTATGAAATAAAACTTGTTTTCTAAATAATTCCCCTTTTAAATTTGGCCGAAATTTTAACTATTTCTCTACCCAATCTTCAAAATTTTGAAGTCAGTTAACTTGAACGAGTTCTATTTTAAATATTGTTTTATCAGTATGTTGATGTTGTATGTTGTAATACCAGTAGGGTAAAAGCCGGATAGTTTCCCTACTTTTATATAAACATTTTAGTAAAATTCCACCAATTGAAAATAATTTTATGTGTTCATTGTTCCTTAATTTTTGTAAGCCTAATTAATACTAGTTTTTAACTAGACCTAGACCTCTAAATAAGGGATAGTTGCCTTCTATAGCGGATAGTCGCCTAACGTTACAAGTGCATCGGCGGATAGATGCCTAGCGTAGGTCATGTATCGCTTTCGTTTCCCATTCGTTGCTTACTACCCCGTAATTAGAAGATTAGTCCCTACCCCGTAAGTAGATTCAATTGAATATTTATTTTAGTTAGAACTATATTTTTAATAATTATGATCACTGCAAAAGTTTCAAAAACAAACAATAAAATAATTTTATCCTTACTTGTTTCTGAATGTATAAGTTTGTTTAGGTACGGATAGTGCAACTATCCGTAGATCAGCTCTAGGGGCGACTATCCTCTGAAAAGGTAAGGGTTGACTATCCCTTTTGATACGGATACTTGCCTTGGATATTGTTTACAAAATAAAAAAAGCTTTTCTACAATAGAAAGTAAGAAACATAGTAACTTAACCACTAATGCATATAAAGTTACCAAAAAAATACTGGACCCCCCTACGCTAATAAAAATATGAAGTAGAATTGACTTGCCAGTATAATTGCAACGCCCGTCCAAGTGTCCCCGTGAAAGATTTTTGCTCACATAGACAAAATGGGTGCGCCTACAATAATGATTTTTAGGGAATTATTATCTTGAATTTCCATGGTCTACTGCAAAAAACATTCCTAACATAGCGAATTCAGAACCGAGGCAAGTATCTCCTACCAAGCCAACTATCCGGCTTTTACCCTAAGTCAGCCATCAAATAAAGAAACAACTAGATCAAAATCAGTTTATCCGTTTGCGAGCTCCGCCACGGACAGACACACACCCCCTCTGTTTGCGTCGGAGGTTAATAATATATTGTTATGGCCCCGCACGATATACTGATTTCTGCGCGATCGTAGTTGCAGCACAGAGTGGAAAATATATAGTACAGAGAAACAGCTTTCATAGAACGATCAAAAAAGATCCTAATTTAAAATTTTCCTCTTCAACGGCTCACAATGTTCCTTCACAATCGTAGCCACACCGTATGCTTGTAGTAGTGCAATCAAATCGATAGCTAACTATGTAGCTGTTTATCTGTTCCTCTTTGTTTAATCTGTGGTTGGAGGCAGAAGCTAGTATCTAATCATAATACAAACATGAAAACATTATATTCTTTAGATATAAATTCTACTTTGTATTTATTTATTTTCGTCCTCTGACGGGGCTAAACAAATGTTTCATAAAATATGTTAAGCAAACAGAAAAGATACGATTATTTTTCAAAATTCCGCGTTTTGTTTTCACAAATAAAACAATCATGTCATCCCTGTACTAAAATGAATATAAATATGAAAGTAATGATAAATTCAAAGAGTTTAATTATAATAATCTATCAGACTGGTGTTGCAGACATGCAAACTGGTGTTGAGGATAACTATGGGTAGTAATCACTTCCCATCAGGCGATCTGATTGCTCAAAAAAAATATATATATATTATCTTCTTTTTATATATTTCCAAGCTGGATTGCAATTCCAATGTCTCGTTGACAACGGCTGGACCGATTTGACTAATTTTATTCTTTAAAAAAATTATGGAAATAAATGTTGGCGCCAAATCAAAATTAGTTAAGTTTAAAAACTCAGTTCAATTGGTAAAATAAAAAAGGCTTGTTATTTTTTGCTTTTCAGTTTTTTCGGTGGTTTAATTTTTGTCAAAATGTATATACAATGTCATTTATACTAAGAGCATTGTAAACAATCGTGTTGTGTGACGATATTTTGAGATTTGAGTATGGTTGTAAGATATATTTTGAATATAGATAAAAAAATAATTACTGAACCGATTTTGATAAAATTTCGAAAAAGAAAAGAAATAGAGAAAGAGAAGAGAGATGGTTTTTTTGCGGCAAAAGCTACGGTGCCTACGTGATCCTTTTGCGCGCACGAAATCTTGGGCAAAATATTTTGGTTCTAACAAAAGTAAATTTAAATTTACTATAACTTTTAAAACTCACAACAGAAAAAATTATCAAAACTTATAAGTTATACATAGTATTATACACAAAAATAGAACTTTCAACAGCCTTCTTGACTCGGGATATACTGGAGCCCTCTTGATAGGCCGGCAGTTTAAACTCTTCACCCTTCGTAGAGGGCTCGACCTCTTTCCATTTAGATTAGCCATCAGATACGTTCTTGACATAACAATGAGCGCATTATGGATGAAAAACCCTAAATTTAATAAAAACATCATAGTAGGTCTGTTATTTTTATAAGTATTTTAATTAGGAACATTTTCATCGCTAGATACTATAGTAAATATAATAATACTAGCCGTTGCTCGCAGCTCCGCCCGCGTAAATATAGTATCCCTCGGGAACACTTTCCGGGATAAAAGTAGCCTATGTTTTAATTCAGAGCCTAAACTACTACAATACCAAATTTCATCGAAATCCGTTCAGTAGTTTTTACGTGAAAGAGTAACAAACATCCATACATCCTTATAAACTTTCACATTTATAGTATTAGTAGGATTACAGTGTCTACTCCCGAAATCTCCTAACTAACACTTTCATTTTACTTTTATTGAATTATAAATAAATCGTCTTGATATCTTATAGTTTGATTTTTGGAGTTTGGACCAATCAAAAGGTGTTTGTCGTTGGCTTGACGTACATGAGAATACCATTTTGCGGTTTTGACATGTCGGGACTGGGTCGTTACTGTTTTATTGCAGGATTTAATTAGCAGAATCGACCTTCTGACATCTAACTTAAGTAATAAAATACAATTAATAAAATAGTTGCCCACCTGACTTCCAGCTACATGATTCCATCGCACAATTCAGAAAATCATTCCAACAGATTCAAGAAAGCGTGAGTAAAGATTAGAACTTTAAAAATATTGTAAATGTATCTAGTAGTTTTGAAATGACATCAGATAGGCAACGTCTCCGTACGAAAGAGGTTGCCGACAGATGGTTGTACTTCGTTCCGACCTTATTACTGTTGAGAACTACGATGTCTTGGTTTTTTACAGATCCTTCTTACGCTTGAGTGGTAATAAATAATACAGCAACATGATTATATTCTCCTTTATTGGTACATATGAGAGATGGCTAACACAGATACGTCTACACTTATATAGTGCCTTATAGCACTTTTGACTAACTAAAATAAACTAACTAGATAGGCTGTGCTTGTGACATCTGTCAATATGACATTGATGGTTCTACTTTATAATATATTTAAATACTTTATTATATTATGCAAAAATTACTTAGCAATAAGGTTCAAAAGGTATTCACTTCGGACCTATCCAATCATAAAGGAAGTATCATGCAAAAACAAATAACATTCGTTGGTTTTACTTCCATAGAATTACAAATTGAGAAAATTAAGCTGACCTAAACAAATATACATACGAATGATTTTAATTACAGTACCGCTGACCTAAGTTCAAAGAACCTTTATGACGGAAATAGGCATCGATCAGTGTGATATTCCGGCTAGTTTCAGACAAAAGGCAATTTCATTTGCCAGTGCAATTAACGTGAAATGTGGAATCTATTTTATATGGTAACGTCAAAGTTATCATCGCCATCACCGAAAGCAAACGTCCCCTCCAATAGAGCTCGGATCCCTCAATGTGAAATGGTTTATGGTGTACCAAGTACCCTACTGGTTTCTGGTCTGGTCTTCAATATTGTTCATACCATTTCATTTACCAGTGCAATTGACGTGAAATGTGGGATCTATTTTATATGGTAACGTAAAAGTTATCATCACCATCACCGAAAGCAAACGTCCCCTCCAATAGAGCTCGGGTCCCTCAATGTGAAATGGTTTATGGTGTACCAAGTACCCTACTGGTTTCTGGTCTGGTCTTCAATATTGTTCATACCATTTCATTTACCAGTGCAATGGACGTGAAATGTGGGATCTATTTTATATGGTAACGTAAAAGTTATCATCACCATCACCGAAAGCAAACGTAGAGAGAAATAGAGCTAATATACAGAGAGAGAGATAGATATATATAGCTAATATAGAGCTAATATCCCCTCCAATAGAGCTCGGATCCCTCAATGTGAAATGGTTTATGGTGTACCAAGTACCCTACTGGTTTCATGGTCTTCAATGTTGTTCAGGTATTTGCAGACACGCAAGTTTCTTCGCTATTTGAGTGTCTTTACGATGTGAACTCACTTGACAAATTCGAAAAGTGTTGACAAGAAACAAAATCGAACCTGCACCATGTTCAGTGCATCCTAAACGATTTATCACTAGGCCATGGCCGCTATACTATCGTACTCATAATACGTATGTACTTTTGACCGTGTATGACCCGCTGTTTAAGAAAGAGTCGACCACAAACCAAAATACTATTACATTGTACAATTTTCATTTACAGTTCATTTTTTGTGATTATTTTAATTCAGATCCATGGAAAAATAGAGATAATCAATATATTA
Organism: Phengaris alcon alcon; assembly: GCA_037179445.1. Classification (NCBI taxonomy): domain Eukaryota; kingdom Metazoa; phylum Arthropoda; class Insecta; order Lepidoptera; family Lycaenidae; genus Phengaris; species Phengaris alcon. Next base: position 608,036 of record JAYRCH010000342.1, read on the forward strand.
TTGTTAATCATATTTTATATGAACATTCGTTGAAACCAGTAATATATGAGATTTTACCCCACCTTCCTTATTTACCAATCCATGTGTAATTACGCTTACATCTAGCCTAATTTTGTTTTCGGTCTTCGTAGCAAATTATTCCATAGAAAATTCCCAATGTTCTTTGTATTTTTTTTTTCTTTTTCTTTATAAATAAATAATATAATTGAATTACTATTACATTAATATGGTAAATGAGACGTACGCCTAATTTATTTCAATTATTAAAATACAATATAGAGTTAAATAATAAACTAAAATAAATTAAAAATTAATACTAAAAAAAACGACTTACCTACAAATATAACTATCTCTAAAAATATCTATAAATAGAAAAACTTCCCCAGGTCGTATCTATCTGGCGGTACTCTGCCAGCAAACTGATAGCATTGCCTCGTTGGATAGCAATGGTTATCCGTTGTGCTAGGTAGTTCCCAGTTCTGGGGTCTCAGGTGACTTCAGTAAGCTTTTTTGATATTTCTTTAAAAAGCTTATGTGCGCCGGGACCCCATGCGCCTAGGTTTCCACCCCAAACGGTTTAAACATGAAGTCTCCGCTAAGGTTCACATAGTTGCGCAGCTTGAGGTTCTCTGCTTGCCGCACAGTTCCAGGTGATATGGGACGAAGCAAGAGTATCGACACAAATAGTATAAAAATTAATACTAAAAAAAACGACTTACCTACAAATATCTCTAAAAATATCGATAAATAGAAAAACTTCCCCAGGTCGTATCTATCTGGCGGTACTTTGCCAGCAAACTGATAGCATTGCCTCGTTGGATAGCAATGGTTATCCGTTGTGCTAGGTAGTTCCCAGCTCTGGGGACTCAGGTGACTTGAGTAAGCTTTTTTGATATTTCTTTAAAAAGCTTATGTGCGCCCGGACCCCATACGCCTAGGTTTCCACCCCAAACGGTTTAAACATGAAGTCTCCGCTAAGGTTCACATAGTTGCGCAGCTTGAGGTTCTCTGCTTGCCGCACAGTTCCAGGTGATATGGGACGAAGCAAGAGTATCGACACAAGTAGCGTCCCATACAAGAGCCCGTCCCGCACATGGTAGCCTATGTATTACATAAATAAAATATTATTTATGTTATACATATCATCATCTAGAATAGGGTAACCTAAGAGAAGGAGTGAATGAATGAAAGTAGTAACTTTGAACCTGGTTTATTATCAGGGGCAAAAAGCTCACATTTGCCAAAGTTCAATTCTAGGTCGATGTTTTGGAACTCATGTATTATTGTATGAAGGTCAGAGAGTACAGTGGATGCATAGGTTCCAAGGGTCCCATCATCCAAATACCAAACGTTGAATTTAGAACTTAGAAGTTCGATGGCATGCAATATGGCATACACCCGGTATGGCAAGACTGAAAATTGCTGGACCGAAAGGGTCACTCTGTTGGCAGCCAATTTCTGATGAGATGAGATGATTTTTAAAAATAAGTTAAGTGGGCTCCTTATAGCATTGAAGCATAAACGGCAAAATGGCAGGCGCTTTTATTTGGGCTAACTTGGCGACCCTGTTAACTGAATTGATGCGTTTTTAACGTCCACCTTTAAACATACACTGTCATTTTGGTTTTTAATAAATGTGCGAAAAGAGTGAACAGCTGCCTCACAACCACCTTTACAAGCAAAACCAAACTGCTTCGGTTGGAAGTAAGAAGCTTGTGAATTAATGGACCTGCAGGCTATTTTGGCAGTGAGGCGTCGGTATGTCGAGCCGACAGCGATCGGTCGGATACCTCCACCTCTCTTCCTCAAGGCGCAGAAGTTTGCTCCATACAAAATGTCAACGACATCTGATGCAACCCCCCCACGAATTTTTTTCATCCGGTTTCAATTGCATCAGGTTGCAATAATTCGTGACTTCCTGCAGGAGCTTTTCTCCGGCTTCCCCACAGCAACCGCTGGTGAGATCCTTCAGATGCTGAGGGGTGAGACCGTCGAAACCGCCCGCTGAACCCGGAAAAAAAGACATGATGGCACCGCGAACACTGTCAACCGACGTTTGGAGGGCTGGTTCAGCATCATCGGTGTCTAGGAAAGGTGAGGTGATAGTTGAGGGGATAGTTGATGTTTATTCTGCAAGGCAGTAAGGGTTTCTGGAGAGTTGGGAGCGATCCTGTCGTTGGAAATAAGTAGCCGCGCGGCGCCTTCACTTATTTTATTTTCCACATTTTTAAGAATGTTATTTTTGGCCGATGAGGGTATTTTTTTTTTGTTGAAATCAAAATCGGAAACACGGTTCTTTTTTACAAGAGACGTGAGGGAGGCATTATTGTGAGGATCTCTTGTAACGTGTAGGATGCGGTAGGGAAATGTACATAGATTTTTCCAGGCCTGCCTCGAGTTTTCGCTTACGATTTGGTATACTGTCTCGGCAAGCTTCTGGGCCACGGCTACTCTTGCACCCCTGGGGATCTGAGTATAGAGATGTAATTTTTCAATTTGAAATTTCTTGCCAAAAGGGTTGGTGTTCAGTGGAGACCTTTGTAATTTAAGTAGCTTTTTATTATATCCAATAATTATACATAATTACCTACACTAAAACTACCGTAGGCATTTCATGCATGCGAGCTGTCCAAGACTGAAAATACTTTTTGCGAACAATAAAAGTTTCAAAACTTTTGATTATTCCTTCAAACATTGTAGGCGTTCTATAAAATTCGTTCCACTTTTAAAGCACTGTGTACGAAGAAATCATAAATATTTTAAGCATTACCTTATCAAAAAATAGAATACAAAAATACAGGTACCTAACTAATAAAAGGCTAGCATGTTGCAATGCACCTAGTTTTCAAATACTATTTTCATAATCGTTATATTATATTCAGGGCTAATGAACCTTTTTTAAGTAGGAAGTTCTAATAATTGATTTTAGCATACTAGCTGTTCAAAGTGTCGCTTAGTTATAACAAACTTCTAAATGGATTCGATTAGGTATCTAATATGGTCTATGATTGGATATACATTTTACGTCTTATATTTTGTAATAATATGTTACTTGTAGCTACTATTTATAACTTTGGAGGGTAGATCTGGTAGGCTCAGACCAAATTTAAAAGTGAAGACAGTTCTTTGTCAAACAAAACATGAGGCATGTTTTTTATATTGTATGTAATGTGCGTGTGAATCAGCACTAAATACATAAAAAACCATACACCGCGATAGCTCGCCTTACAAGGTAAGGCGTAGTTTTGTTCCATGGCATGCACGCACGCGGCGTATGACTGCATAATTACACGGCTTAGACCGGCCTCACTGTGTGGTTCGCATAACGTTGTCTTCACGTTTTTATGTTTATATAACAGACATTCATTAGGATCCTACCAAAAACATTTTCATGTAAAGCGATTTTAAGATGATACGATATGACTCGCACTGTCAGAAATATATCAGATCTCATGTAACTTAGCTTCCGACTCTACCAAACTTCTAACTCTATGACGATGACTGACTGACGGATGACTGACGGACTGACGACCTCTATGGCTCAGTGGTTCAGCGCGTTGGTGCTCAAGCCGGGGGTCGCGGGTTCGAATCCCGCCGAAGGAACAAAAAGTTTTTCTATGTTCCTGGGTCATGGATGTGTATTAAATATGTGTATAATATAATAAAAATCTTAAATATATGTATAGTATAAAAGTATTAAATATACTTCCCGTTTTCTGGTACCTGTAACACAAGTTCTTCGGATACTTAGCACGGGGCCAGATTGACGTGGTGTGAAGCGTCCATAGTATTATTATTATTATTATTATAACTCTACACTAACCTTAACTCTGCAAGCCTAACTTCACAAACTACTTACCAAACCTTAGTCACTTCCCATTGGCAGACTTTAACATGTCCTGTGTACATATTCTGAAAATTTCGTTTATCTGGTAGAATCCAAACCCAAGTTATGAAGGTTCAAAAAATCGACGAAACGCTTCATGAAAACGTGGTCTGGTAGTGCCCTTGCGCTTCGCTTAGCTTGTCTTGGCGGGGACACTTCCGTGCCTCTTGATGACTAATTTGTCCATTAATCATATTGTGTGAAATTATTCAAAATCATAAATAAATATTTCATAATGAACTTTTTTTTAAACTCAATAAAAAAGTTATATACACCAAAAATAATTGAATATTTTTGTATAATTATCCACTATCATAATAATTCAGGAAAACTTTTCAGACCAAAGAAAACAAACTTTGATCTGAACATAATCTTCTTTATTCGTTCATGAAACTGTAATATTGTAAAAAGGTTGAGGTTTTCTGTATTCGGCGGTTGGCCGGGTCAGGGGTGAAGGAACTGTAGCGTGATCGCGTTGTTTTAGCACCCCTCCACTGCCGCGGATGTGTGAAACTATTCCCTGTAAACTATTCACAGGTATATTTCGTTTTGATTGATATTATGGTGCTATAAAGGAAATTGACTCAGAATGATATGAAGATTAGCGCCTGTTTTCAACTTCTTAGGTAAGGCCTCAGACCAAATAAAAAAGTAATTTTCAATAAATTTTTAATGCACCAAACAAATAATGTTGAAATTGACAAACAAATCAAATTCATGTGCCTTTTTTTTGTAGTTTAAAAGACAATGCTGATAAAGATATATTTCAACGTAGAATTTACTGTTTTATCTTTCAAACAATCAGGGTCAGTTCATACAGTGATGATAAGCGAAGCGACGCGGCGCTGCATTTTAAGATAGCTATTCAAAATTGAACTCTATTCAGTACACAAAAAGATACACGTTTCATATTATGATCTTACACTGCACGTGCGCTGAGCAGCGCGGTGCAGCACGGTGCAACTTGACATTCGAGATCTTAAGGTAGCCTTCCGATATAGATCGGAAGGCTACCTTAAGAACGCCGCGACCCGCGACCACGATCAGCAAACCAGCCAATCACGTTCTGTGGCTACTCTCAACGGTCGCGCGACGTGGGTTCGGGGATTGTTTAGTGCTCCATATAAATTCATACTAAGCATAGTGGCTCCGCGACCCTAATTCAATCTCGAGTCGAGTCGAGTCGAAACAATGAAACGTGTATCTTCTTGTGTGATGCATAAGATTCAATTTTTAATAGCTATCCTAAAAATGCAGCTCGTCGTCGCGTATCGTTTCGCTGCTAATTGACTGTTATGAAGCAAGAACCATTCCTAACATTTTTTGGATTCACCAAACTGTTTGTTAAACAATTTCATTAATCGCATTAAAATTAAAAAAAAAACAGCTTCTCCTTCGAAATGTATTTCGTACATTCTAGAACACAATCTCCTGTTTAAATTTATAGATAGCGGATATCCTGTAGATTGCGGCAACCGGCCGGCCATGTGCACTGTTGTATTTTATTCATAAGATAAAACTTTGTAAGGAATTTATATCCTTAACAAGATGTTGCCTGCGACTTCGGGCGCGCAAAAGAAAATCCTGCGCGACAAAATATACGGTATATTTTGTCGCGATAAAAAGTAGTCTATGTCCTTCCCTATATGTTCAGTAGTTTCGGAGCCTATTCAATGCAAACAAACAAACAAATCTTCTCATCTTTATAATATTAATATAACTTTACACAAACCTTGTAAAAGGTTTGAAAATCGATTAGGTTTAAAAATTGAATACATTTTTTATTCTACAGCTGCGTAGTTCACAAAAAAGGTATCAATCATCAATTCTAACAAACTACTCACATATTTTATAATAGCACTAAGATTGAAACGATTTTTACGATACGAATCAAATAGAAACAAAATCTATTAAAATATGTTTCTTCTTAACTATTGAGATGTTTCAATTTTCAGAAATTGAAATTGAAAATTCAGATTTTAGTTCACTATCAAAAAATAAATCAGACTTAGAAAAAAAATGCTATTATACTTACTCAATGACATAACACTTGTTTCTCCAAATCATTTGCTAAAAGCATTTCGGTATTCCAGGTCTTGGTATATTTTGCTTAAAACCTAAGCTCTAAATCTAATTTGACACTCGTACTGCACCGCAGAGAATATATTCCATATAAAATTTAAATAACACTCCACTCTCATTTTATATTCTTTAATCCTGCAGAAATTCACCACGAAAATATACAGAAGTAGTAAGAAATAAGTAATTGTATTCGAAGAAGAAAAGTAGCCAACTTACCATTATAAGCCAGAATTGCTTTGTGGCCATAATAATGCTAATAATGATACTTTTCTAAGTTACGATACGATACGTACGATACGATGAAAAATTATACAATGAGAATTTAAAATGAAAAAAGAAACTCAAGAAACATAATATTGCACAAAATCCTTTGGGTGATATAATTATATCCAGCTTTACAGGGTCTGGTTTTATAACTAATTATACTGTTCCTTTTTAATTCTTGAAAATGAAGATCTCATGGGATCCGATTGTTCTCAATAGATTCATTTTTGCGGCTCTGATTGCGAAAAACAGCGAAATAAATTCTTCGTCGTAGCGTAAATTCAATTCACACCGAAACGAAGCGTTACGCGACACGGCGTTAATTTTTAAGATAGCTAGTCAACGTTGACCTCTATTCATTACAATGTAAAGTTACATCGCGCTACACAGCGCATGTCAAATTAATAGTTACATAGCCGGTTATTGTATATAAGATAGTGTAATTTTACATACTGTAACAAAAGATATTTTATATTCGAGAGCCTTCTTCAGAAAAGCCGACCTCACTTCAGTATTATATAAGGTTATTCCACAGATTACCACCTTTGTACTTCACTCAATCCAAGCCCTAAGGGTTATTTTAATCGACTTCTTCCTTAAAAATATATTAGATTCATAACATTCATACTAGATACCGATTCTCCTCGGTATGTTCATTTAAGCCATATGAACAACAAAAAAATATTTGCTATTAAAAAACGAATACTCTTTGTTTTTTGATCGCCTGATGGAAAAAGATTACCGTCGCCCATGAATACGCAAAATCGGAGAGGTCGAGAGCATTACCGGCCTTTCAAAAAAGAATGCGGACTGGAAGATTTGAGGATTCATTCCTGAGTTTTATTGCGCGCGGTAGGAAGCTGTTGGAAAAGCGTACAATGGAAGACTGCCACCCATCTAGATGATGAGGATGGAAATTTTGTCGCGTGGAATGGTGACAAGTGGAAGTTGCAGCATTTATATGTCCGTTCAAGTTCTACAGCCTGATGAAAATACAGAGTGAGGCTACATCTCGCGTCTCTCGAGTCGCGCCGCTTTGAAACACTTTGCCAGCCGACTTTCGCCCTACGATGGTGCGATCCAGAGGGAGAAGTTGGTACTTTGGCGTCACTGCCCAGAGATGAGAACAGTATTCCATGTGAGGCCGAACCTGCGCCCTATAGAGCTGTAAGCGCTGGACCGGAGTGAAGCTTTGACCTGAAACTCCTCCAAACACCAAGCCTCTTGGAGGTTGACAAAGCCTAACTTCGCTCGATATGTCGTATCTCGACTTCGCACGATATGTCGACACCAAGTAATTCAATATTGGCTTAGGCAGTAGTTAATTATAGCAGTGCTTTTAAAACATACGACCTAAACCCCAATTCTGGTGTTTAACTGAGACTTTCAATTTACTTTCAATTAATTATAAATGAATCGTTTGAATTAATTATAAATATCATAAACTGATTTTGGGATTTTGGACCAATCAAAACGTGTTTGACGTAGGTTTGACGTTTATGAGAATACTAGGTAGGTACTGTGCCGTTTTAACAACGTACGTACGTAAATAAAAGTTTGATACGACATCAAAATCTGTGGGCACGGGCACCTTTATGAATAGGACTGTTTTCGTTTGCATCTCTTTTGCAATGCATGCAGATCTTTTGTCCTGAAGTTTTCAAAGACAAAAGACCGCATCTTGTTGTTACTTACGTAAAAGTTAATAATTTAAGTTTATTATAAACGATAAGAACGGATGAATATACGAGTACGTAATGGTAACTGCTACACAATTTTATACACTTGAGTGGTACCGAGTACAACGTAATGTTAATATTTAAAAATACGTATTAGATGATTATTGCTATGTAAATATTTAAAAGAAGTATAATAAAAACAAGAAATTGAACCCAATTTTCTTTATATCAAGCATCGATCTTAGTAGGTATGGCTGTGTTGTTTTTAGAACCGGTCTGAGAGCTACGTTTGAGTTTTTCTTTTCGCGAAAAGAAAAACTCACACTTAGCACTCCGATCACTTAGTAAAAAAACCATAGACCTATTTATTACAGACAAGGCATGTTGGGCAAAAAGTGTACACACTTAAACTACTTTTGGGGATGTTTGGGATACTCGAGGTATGACATTTAGACATAAGTTTTTTTTTTTTATATATGGCATCGGCTTATAACCAATTGCCAGTGTAAAGACAATAAGGCGGGAAATAGAACTTTCGTTTCAATTTTCCACACCGTATTCCTAAATCTTCAAATCCAAAGTCTAGTCAAAGTCCAAATAAATAGTCAGTGCAGTCCATGAGTCATGTCAGTCGATTCAGTAAAGTGGTAGAAGCTTTACTGAAAGTTCCTAGGGAGTTTTGGAAACTCAAAATACCACGTTTTTAGAAGTAGTACCACTTGCCCACACTTGTGCACGTTAACGAATATTTAATGGTTAATATTCTACCAATATTACACATTAAGAACCGAAATAACACAAATTTATGAAAGAAATACAAAATCCACGTCGTTCATTGAATTCCCCGGCAAAATTTCAAGACATTTTCTTTCCGCCGTATATCTAATTAGTCCACATTTAATTGACAAATTCTTCTGAAATAAAGGTAGCGTATTTTTTTTATTTTTAAAGATTTTTTCTGTCAAATTTACACGGTCATAGTTTTGAAATCGTCTAAACACCGCTGTTTTATATTATTTTCTGCGAATATTTAATGTGTAACATCACAGATTAAATAGGAACAGATAAACAGGTACCTGCTACATAGTTAGCTATCGATTTGATTGCACTTCTACAAGCATACGGTGTGCCCACGATTGTGTGGAAAAATTGTGGGCCGTTGAAGGGGACGTCAAAATTTTCCAATTTGGATCGATTGAGATCTTTTTATGAAAGCTGTTTTCCTGTACGTAATTATGTATATTTTCTGCCCTGGTAATAATATGCTTTTCAATTTAAATGGGAAACTGCGATTTCAGCGTATATAAAATAAGAATTATTCCCTGTAGGGGAACAAAGTTATATGAGTGTGAAATTAAGGGACAGGATAATTATTATTATTGTTATGGCAGTTTATTAATCATTAACAAGCCTTGTCACTTCATGTGAAATCACTCCAATTTAAGTTAGAAAAAAGTTATCATAATTATTGTAGGAAGCTTTTTGTAAGGTCAAAGACCTAAGTAGTTTCTACAGGATCCAAGTTAGAGGGTATGATTATAACAATCGAAACACAAATGCATGAGTAAATTCGAATTCCTGACCAAAGAATATATATTTGAGATCGAAGTGGTCAGTACGACAAAACGCCAATTTCATATGTAAGGACCTAATAATAAAAATATTAAATACAAGTATAGTATAAAATGTATTAAATATATTTCTGTTGTCTGGTACCCGTAACACAAGTTCTTCAAGAACTTACCACGGGACCAGATTGACGTGGTGTGAAAGATATTATTATTATTAATAATAAAATATTGTAATTGCAAATATTGTAAAATAATAAGGTGGATAAAAAGGATAAGTTTTTTAAGAAACAGAAAGTATTCATATAAAAAACACACTGTGGTTAGATACCTATATTCAATTGTACAAAGCCTAAAAATTTTTAGAGCTATTGTTGCATAATCTATTATATTTAAATCAAATATAAATTTACATATTTTATTTCACAATATCTTATCGACGTCAAATGTCAAAATGTTAAAGGTTTCTCAATTCTCATATAATTTTGTAATATTGATTAAAATGAGTTGCCGAATGTAGGTGTAGGTCCCAGTGGATACAACTGTAATAATATTTTTTTATACAATTTACTAAAAGCAAATGGCAAAATGATTAATGTGCTTATGGATATATTTTTAACAGTTTGTCACTTTCATTTCTTAAAAAAAGCATAAGAATATTATGCTACAAATAAATAGCCTGAAATCCGAAAAGGGGTCAAATAACGTATGAATTATTTTTTTGATATTAGAAATGTATTTTCGTTCGCTCCGGTATAAGCGATCCGATCCGATTTCACGAAAAAGTGCGATCCCCATATCTCTCGATGAGTTTTGAATATATGATATTCAAAGAAGACTCAAAAGACGCGGATTCATGAGAGCTGTAAGGTGCAAAAAGAATAATTCGAGAAAGTCAAAAACGAAAAAGTTGTGGCTGAAATAGTGAAAAAAAAAATTCCCCTTTTTTCCTTCTTTTTTTTCCAAATTTGATTTTGGTGCTCGATATTTTGCAAACGAAGAATGATATCAAAAATTTGAGATAAGCACCTCTGAATAATCTAGTCAGCTACAATTTGAGCCTAAAACAATGACCAGTAGCCTAACCTTTTTGAAAACAAAAATGTAATATATAACATATATACTTTAAACGAGACAATCATGTATATATAATCGTAATCTCGGCAACGGCTGGAAGTATTTACAGGTTACTAGGTTTTATCCCTAGGAAACTGCGCATTTTAAGTTTTATATGTTTTTAACCGACTTCCAAAAAAGGAGGCGGTTATACGTTCGGTTGTATATATATGTGTATACTTACTCTGGCCATAAATACCGTTACAATTAAAAATAAACAAAATATTACATTTTAATTAGGAATCTGTCATTTTTATATGATTGTTCATTTATTTTCTCATTTTGGCGCCAATACAATACAATGTAAAATTGTGTACAATATTTTGCGATATTAAAATGGAGTGGGGCGATAAAGAGAAACCGAATCGCTGTGATTGCATTACACATAGTAGGTATGGAGCCAAATGCAATTTTTAAAACTCTCCACACGCTTGGTATTAGTAAAATATTTGTGTACCGGGCTAATAATAGGTACAATGAGATCTCCTCTGTTTGTGACAGAAAAAGATCTGGCCGTCCACGTACTCTTCGTACGAAAAAGGCGGTCAAAGCAGTAAGGGAAAGAATTCAAGAAGAAGAAGAAAAGATTTTTTTTACAATTGAACAACATTTTAAGAAACAAAAGGACTGTATTTATGTTCAAAGCTCTAAGGAAGCTTCCTAATAAGTCGACAGAGTGCAACGTGGGCACTATTCGACTTCAGTGATGGTTTGGTGAGGTATTAGCTATGAAGGAGTGACTGAGCCATACTTTTGTGAAGAAGGTATCAAAATATCGGCACAAGTGTATCAAGATACCATTCTTGAGAAGGTAGTGAAACCCCTTAACAACAACATGTTCAATAACCAAGAATGGTCTATCCAGCAAGACTCGGCGCCGGGTCATAAAGCTCGGTCTACGCAGTCTTGGTTGGAATCGAAAGTTTCGGACTTCATCAGAGCTGAAGACTGGCCGTCGTCTAGTCCCGATCTTAATCCGCTGGATTATGATTTATGGTCAGTTTTAGAAGTACGGCTTGCTCTTTGCGTTGACCGGAGATTCTCCCATACATAGATGATGTTTTTGCTGTGAGTATCACAATAATATTTTTTATTTTTGTCTAAACGTTTTTATAATAAGCAGTAGATCATATACCCAAAATATCCTTAATTGATTTTACCAAACCTTATATATATACAATATATATACATATTTTATAAGTACATTTTTTTTTGTATGTTCAACGATAACTCCGCCGTCTGTTGATTGATTTTTTAAATTATTTTTTAGTTGTAAAGGGGATACTCCGAAGTTGGTCCTGTTTTCACAAAATTGGTGACCTGATAATGGGACCGGATGAAGAATCGAGGGAACTCCTCAAACTGTATATGGACATATATAGTGATTTCGACTTTTTCTAAAGTAATCCAAGCATATGCTACCAAAAAATAAGATTTTGCACCAAGGTATAATCTGGATCCAAAAGTTCTGAACAGAACTCCTGACTCCTTATAGATACATGTTTGGGGATTTCGGCGTTGCATAAAGATCTGCAAGCATAAGCCACTATGTCAATTAAAGTAATTATCATCATCACCACCACCATCACACCATAAATCATGACATAATGATAATATAATAGGTACTTCTCATAGTTTTACACCGACACGGATATCTTTAAACATTACTCTACCGTTTATGGTCTAATTTTCAAAATTCTTTTTTTTATGTATTGGGTATAATCCGAAATTGGTCTCGTTGTCACCAAAGCGGTGACCTGATGATAGCATCCATGAAGAATCGAGGTCACTCCTCAAAATTTATATGAACACATATAGTGATTTTGACTTTTGCAGAAGTAACCCAAGCATATACTACCAAAAAATAAGATTCTGCACCAAGGTATGCCCTGGATCCAAAAGCACTGAACAGAACTCCTCAGTCTTTAAAGATACGCGTTTGGAAATTTCGACATTGCTTAAAGAACAGCAAGCATATGCCATTATATAACTTACAGTCATCATAATCTGATGATTATGATGACTGTAAGTTACATAATGGCATATTAGGTATTGTATATAAGATGATTCTTATATACAATACCTTTTCGAAGCTTGGCGCATATTCAAATAATTGAATAATGTATAAACATTCGATCGTTTATTTTAAACGTTCTTAAAATGTATTAATAATTATTTAACAAATATCACTAAAAAGTGAAAAATTATTATTTTTTTTAACAAAAAATTAAACCTACTTCCAATGTAAAAATGCACAAAAATGTATGAAATAAAACTTATTTTGTAAATAATTCCCCTTTTAAATTTGGCTAAAATTTTAACTATTTCTCTACTAAATCTTTAAAATTTTGAAGTCGGTACCAGCCAACATGAACGTGAATTATATTTTAAATATTGTTTTATCAGGATGTTGTTCGGGCTGGTACCGACTTATTAAAAGGAAGGAATTTAATTAGGAATTATAAAGATTGAGTGGAGAAATAGGTAAAATTTTAGCCAAATTTAAAAGGGGAATTATTTAAAAAATAAGTTTTATTTCATACTTTTTTGTGCATTTTTACTTTGGAAGTCGGTTAAATTTTTTGTTTAAAAATAATTTATTTCATCGTGCAACAATATATCAATAATTTCGAAACTATAATGTCAGTCGGATTGGCAACTTGGTTAATTTTCGCGTTGTTTGAAAATTCGGAATGTGGTGGATTCGAACCCCGGTAAGATTTTTTTGTGACTCCGAGCAAAGCTCGGTTACCTAGGTACTCTTCTATTATATGTATAAAGTAACACGATGACTGACTGATTCATCAACGCCAAGGCAAAACTACTGAAGCTAGAAACGTAAAATTTGGATCGTGGCTTCCTTGTGTGACGTATAGGTCCACTAAGAAGGTATTTTGAGAAACTCACCCCCTAACGGGGTAAAAAGGGGTATCAACGTGTGTATGCAACTTTTTTGTTTGTGATCAGATCTGTTTGAAATTTCGTGATATTGCTCTTTGACATGATCTACTAAAACTACAAGTGTTCATTTTCTAAAATTCTATCTATTAATTAGTGAAAAAGGGTTAAAACTTTGTATGGAGTAAAATATTAAATGAGCATTTCAGCCTGAAAATTTGTAAATGTAGTCTTAAATGAAAATAAGTATACACATGTTTTACGATTTTTCGACATTCAACCCCTAAAGGGGTGAACAGGGGTATGAATGTATTTTTTTTAGAGTCAGACTCATAGTTGACCATTTTACTATATTTGTTGTATAGTTTTGGAATATTCTTTTCAAGCTTTTTATTTTGATACCCGTAGTACCCAGGGGCACACGAGCGGATGAGGTAAAGTCGTGTTTAAAGTCATCATACATGTGGAGTCACATACAAAAGGGAAACGGCGATTACCCTACAACTTATAGTAAAATTACTATTCCGCTTAGCAACAGTGGTAACATCAGGTACAGAACTCACTAACACAGTTTACCCTGATGTCACCAATCGCATGACAAAGCCCATAGAAAGGTTATATTGTGAGCGTGCCATTTTGACTTCCAAAAATGAAAACACACTCATAATGATCATGAACTTTTACTCAAGCCATTTGAAACAGATGAAGTACAACATAAGTCAGTGGATTCAGTAGTAGAAAACTGATGATGCAGTAAACTATCCCGTGGAGTTCCTTAATACTCTAAGCCCTACAGGTCTTCTACCAGATAATCTCAGTTTTAATATTGGAGCACCAGCTATATTATTAAAAAATATTAAGCCTCCAAAATTGTGCAATGGCACCAGTCTCCGGATAAAAGTTCTCCATCGCAACATTGTCGAGGCTACTGTACTCACTAGATGTGCTCAAGGGGAAACTATTCATACCTAAAATACCATTGATCCCATCAGAGTATCCATTTCTATTTAAAATACTGCAGTTTCCCCTAAATGTATGCGTCACCAATAATAATAAATCTCAGGGGCAGCCATTGAATGTGGCAGGGATATGTCTATCCCAGCCACATTCAATGGCTGAGGCAAAGAGAGAACTGTTTCTCACACGGACAGTTCTATGTTGCGTGTCCCAGAGTAAGTTCCGCTAGCAGTCTGGTGATCTGTGCTCCCCACGGCAATACAGTTAATGTTGTACGAGTATATAAAGAGTTCCTTCAATAGCATAATACAGTCTAGTAATAATTTATGTTTGGCATAATTAAAGTATAAAGTAACGTTAAAGTCTTTCTAAAAATAATAGGAAATTAGTCACCTCAACATCTACGCGTACGAATTCGCGGGCAAAAGGTAATCTAAGAATAAAATAATTACACCGGCACACAACAAAAAAAATTGTCTGCACACCGGGTGCCACCTATCTACGGGCATGTTTTTCGACCCGCTGAATACGAAGAACGGAATAGTTTAAGCCGTACAGCCTTCAATTTTTGATACCATGATAATCCCAATTTGATTAGAATTCTTTTGAATTTGAACAATTGATGATTTTTTACAATTTTTTTATTTTTAAAACGGTTTATGATTAAAGTAAGATCGAAATTAGTATTTAACAGATCAAAATACATGAAAATTATGCTTGCCTTAGATCTCAAAATTTTTTTTCTTGCCAAATCGAATTTTCGCTATTATTTGGGGTTTTTTGCAATTTACTCGAAATTGAAAGCTGTACGGCCTAAACTGACTTGAAATTCGTATTCAGCGGGTCGAAAAACATGCCCGTAGATAGGTGGCGCCCGGTGTACAGACAATTTTTTTTGTGTGCCGGTGATTATCTTTCAACGTTGTAGTTTAATCTAGTAAGTAACCTTTTCCTTATCCCGACTTTCTTGTCGCTTAGCAAAAATATTTTTTTCCCAATTCCGTAGATTCATTTCCAATGTGGTCGATAGTCGTGTGAGGCACGAAAACTGTGAATTTTTTAAATATGAAGATATTATTATGTTATATGAACATTAAACATATTATCTTCCTGGATATATCTGTCAAGCCAAGTCAAGTATATTACAATATAACCGCTCTTCCCGTGAAAAAAGAAAAGACAGTAACACACGCAAGCACAGTGTATGGCCAGGCAGCTGAAATACACGAACTCGCTTCACGTTATACCTATTGTCACCTTTACATAAATGGTGTACAAATAAA
The DNA here is from genome assembly GCA_037179445.1 of Phengaris alcon alcon. Taxonomy (NCBI): domain Eukaryota; kingdom Metazoa; phylum Arthropoda; class Insecta; order Lepidoptera; family Lycaenidae; genus Phengaris; species Phengaris alcon. The sequence continues at coordinate 623,769 of JAYRCH010000342.1, forward strand.
AGAATCTCTATGAATATTTCAAAAGGGAAAAATGACTCGACGTTCATACGAGTCATACAAAAAGAATTGCACGGCTTTCAGTGTTTATTTAACTGGACATACGAATGCGATTGGAAAAAATCGTTTGAGCTTAAAAATGGGCAGGTCACTGAGTTTTTTTATTGGTGGATTGATTTAAAATATTTTTTGTTAGTAACACTTATTTTTTACCTGGCTACTCAGGATTACATTTTTAGAGCGTAACTATGTATGTTAAATCAAACTGATATAGAGAAGTCGGGTGTTTTGATAGTCTCATTAAATATTTCAGGTTTGAAATTATACCAGAAAAGTTTTTCTTCGAAATTCAGTATTCACTGTCTTTTTTACCAATCGCAAATACTTTGAACATCCTAGAGCAAATCCCACGAGATAATAAGATATAAAAATTGACAGGCAGTTAAAGGTCTTTCGTAAAATAAAATATTTTAACTTTTGCCCGCAGCTTCGCACTGCAATATACTTCTGTATACAATATTGAAAATGTTTTTTAGGGTTTCGTACCCAATGGGTATAAGCGGGTAAGCCCTATCACCTCGACGCGACCTGAGAGACCGCTTGATATATATTTTTCGCGCTTTAATATAAAGCGCTTGAGTACTTTTTCGGAATAAAACGTAGCCTATGTTTTAATCCCGAGCATACTCTACTACCATACCAAATTTCATCGAAATCCGTTCAGTAGTTTTTGCGTAAAAGAGTAACAAAAACCATCCACCCTTCCATCCTCATAAACATTTATAATAGTAGTAGGATTGTTATTTTTCTCGCTAGAGAGCTCCCATAAACGATAATAATAAATAATTAGTGCTATATGACGAAGCGCGGTCTTCGACGCAGCATCTATGAACCTGTATTTGGACGCAGACGCTATGTCCCTGTCATTTTATATCTGTAATATATTCGAATATATTCATTTAAATTACATATTTTACAGGGCCATATTGATCTATATTAAATGCACAATGTATTTAAGGTAGATATAATCGGATAAGGATTAATGCTGTATTGCTTAAAATCGCTTCGTAAATAAGCCATTATTTCTCGTAAAAAGTAAAGGTTAAAAAATTGTTATTGTGGGTTATCCTTAAGAGATAGACATGTACTATTAAGGACTTTTATGTTCACCTTTTTAAGATGTACAATACTGTAGTGCATTATTTTGATCTATCTCGCATATCTCGGTTCAACTAGCGTTTTCAATTTGCGCAAAAAATGTGCTTATTTACGACATTCCAAACCTCTAAAATTATCAGTGTTTCTCTGCTATATAAAGCATGTTATATACATATAAAATTTCCTCTTGAATCACTCTATCTATTAAAAAACCCGCATCAAAATCCGTTGTGTAGTTTTAAAGATCTAAGCATACATAGGGTCAGATGGAAAAAGCGAATTTGTTTTATACTATGCAGTGATTACAGACAACAGTAAGCCATAATATATCATATTGGCTCATATTTTATACAACTATTTAAAATGTTTAAAAGTATATTTTATAAAGAACTTAATTATATATTTTGTAACAAAAATCCAATAATTCAATATAATATGAAATATTCAAATGAAATCGCTTTTAATTTAATCTCGTAAATTCGTTCTAAACTACTCACTTCAATTAACTATTAAAGTCCTGTTATGCTCTTGACTAATTAATAATTCCATTTCCTAAGACGTTATAACGATTTAATCGTTCCAATATATTTTATGTGTAGTGGGTACTTGTACTTGAGGTTACAGGGGCATTTGTTCTTATCGGGTCAATAATACTTTTCTATTTTTCTGGACATCTTTACTGACAGACACTTACCCCACCACACAAATTATTCTCAAATTTTTTAACGTTACCTATATTTTGTAACTGCAAGCTGATAGTGGAGAATCGCATTGTAAACTATTATAATATTAAAACGTCGATAATAATCCAATAGGAGAAGAGATATTTCAGGTAGATTAACATTTAAGTACTTAGGAAACAATAGTATGACTAAATATAAATTATACATTATCTTGCAAAAATCTAAAACGAAATTAAATTGGCAGGATTACTCAGTGTAACATATTATAATATTATAATTATTATCTTCTCTGTAGCTCGGCGTGAACCCGAGTGGAAAATCACTTTAACTTTCTGGAAATGTCTGGATTTCTGAATAAAACTTTTTCATTTGATTTCATGCTAATGATGCAAAATGTTAGCCTATGTCAAATTAAATTGCTTTTAAGGGCAAGAATTTTTTTAAAGGGCCGTATAAAACTATATTATCAAAACATATTCGTGATTTAAAAGTTTTTCTGGTTGTTTTCCAAAGTGTAGATTACAGTTGAAAAAATCTAGAAAGTATTCTTTATAAAAACAGTTTCCATTTTGAATTTAAATCTTAATTTAAAGAAAACATTTACAGGTTGTTGTACCTCCACTTTAAAAGTTTTATTATTGTGTCTTGAATTCTATTATTTTTAATTTAAATTTAAGATAATATTATAGGTTTTATTGACGATCACTTTTATGTTATTAACAAAAGGAGAAAAATCGTCAAGTGTTTAATATATTATGGATACTATATTCGAGGGTCGCCAGGAAATCTATTAATAAATTAAATTAAATTAAATAACGTTTATTTCGGGCGGCATACCCATATTATAAATACGTTACATACTAACGTATATGTTATTATTATATACTTAAACTACACTTTATCACGTGTTGTCGGTGACGTGATGTGCGCTTCGGTAGACCACACCCGTCGGCCAGAACTTCTCTACCTCGAAGGTCGACAAAATATGCATCGGCACTCTCATCACAAAGGAACTGATGTTGTTATGGTGAGACTTCAGACGTTCGAACCTCAAGGCGATTGACGTCTTGCGGATGTAGTCCCCGACGTCTTCGACCTCCATGGACCAGTGCAGGCGGGATACGTACAACGGATGAACGGATGAATCGTGATGAAATTTGGCACAGATATAGAACACGGGGAAGGAACACGAGGCTACTTTTTGTTGCGGCAAAACGTACGGGTCCCGCGAGATTTCCTTTCGGGCGCACGAAATCGCGGGCAACCTCTTGTTTTATTTATTTTGCAAGGCAAATGAATAACATTTAAATTGGTGTGGCGGACCAATTAGCGCCACAATCCTGAATCGCGCTATCGAAGTTTTCTATGATCAGCACTATATATACGACATCTGAAATTCATACAAGCGGGCTTCGGCCTGACCGAGCATACCATCTCGCTCGGTCGGAGATCTCCCTTTGGGGCATCCATCTATCCCACATTGGTGACCCTCGACAGAACACGTCTCCTTCTGGACATCATCATCATCACCCCCCACCCCTCCGCACTATGCCATCGAGCTTCAGCCTCATTGGGTACCTCGACCACCAACCTTCAATGCAATTCATTTCAATTCAATGCACCGCGGCCTGGTCGAATTCTCACCGGCTTCAACGGGCACTCTCACTACAACGATCGGTCAGCAAGCAGAGCAACATCTCTCCTGGTCAGCACGTAGCATCGGCCCCGCACGGCAGTACTCCAACTCACTGGAGCCCGTGCAGCAAGCAGGACAGCTCCGACTCACTGGGACTCTCTGGCACTGGCGACTCAAGCAGAAGACTTAAGATTCGACCTCCGGTCTTCGGGGGGGAGTGATGCGGCGGACCAATTAGCGCCACAATCATCGCTTGATTATTGAGCGTGGACCAATCGAAACGGGTTCGACGTTTCTGAGAATACCATTTTGCAGTTTTGACATATCAGAACTGGAACGTAACGTTCAGCAGTAATAACGTTACATTCCAGTCCCGATATTTAATTTGCAGAATTGACCTTGTGATGTCAACATCAAATGGAACGAGCATGTAATTTACAAAATATGTACTTTTATTTGATTTAATGTTTTTCTAATATTACTAAGCCCATATAATAAATGAACTCTACGCGGAATAAAAGTAAAAAAATCTTATGAAGTTTCTACTAACCTTTGATATAATATTTATAGGATATGTTTTTCCTAACCAAAAGAACGAGCGCGAATTTTGTTAAACACACAAGGGAGGGTCTGCATCTTTCGTGTTAAACATAAAGATAAATAAACACAATTTTACTACTTTTCAACCCGCAAAAATTTATTAAACCTATTTTTGAAGATCTGTGCGTACATTATGCTAACAAGTATAGCGAAGTAATTCATCACCATCACTAACTTTCCCACCACACAGTGGGTCGAAATCGGTTTTCATAGACACAGAAATGAAATCTCGAAAGTGACTGATTTTACTATGAATGTTGCTTCAGAAAGTTGAGGAAATAGCTTAGTCTTAGCATTTTATCGTTTTTTAGCAATAGGGTGACTTTTTTTTCAAAAACTTCGACGATTTAAAATAAAAAATTGCAACTACCGTTTTATGATGTATGCCAAAAAATCATGAATAACTAGTACTCGTACTAAAACCATCCGCCAGGATATGACGGTTAAGCTTTCCGTTTTTAAGAAAATTGAATTTTCCACATTGGGTCCATACAAGTTTTTCGTAAAAAAATTATTACTCCCTTATTTTTGGGCCAAATTATCTCAAACTTCATTTTCTACATAGTGATGCCTAACTGAAGCAATATCCATAAAAAATCAGTTACTTTCGAAATTTCATTTCTATATTTTATACTTCTATTTTTGACCCACCGTGCACTAGTGGGTTGAGGGTCTCTACTTCATTATTTAAGGATTAGTTTAGGGATGTGCACAATAACGCCACAAGTCACAACGCAAGTTTCTACTGTGATTTAGTTACAATTTCAAACGTTTTAAAATAGTTCACTAATAAATAGAGACGAATATATCAATGGCTATTAACTATGAGTTTTAGTTTTAGTTTAAGTCTTCTGTGAGAGTCCTATTGTGTCTGTAAGAATAATACTCATGATAATATATCGATGATACATAGGATATCTACAGATAAGCTAGTTTGCTAAAATAAGTTGATAATTATATCCGTACTAGCTTTTTCCCGCAGCTCCGCCCGCGTAAATACAGTATTCCACGAGAACGCTGTACTTTTTCAGGATAAAAAGTACCCTATGTTTTAATCCAGAACCCAAACTACTACCATACCAAATTTTATCAAAATCTGTTTAGTAGTATTTGCGTGAAAGAGTAACAAACATCCATCCATCCATACTCACAAACTTACACATTTATAATAGTAGTAGGATGAAAATAGATAACTTTTACTAAAAACATTATTAATATGCATTGCAGTGGTTTAAGACAAACTTTTCACAAAGGTAACTGAACATTTAACGCAAAAAAAAAAATTCTCAATTTTCCTTTTCGTTCCTCGGCGCAAAGCTACTCGGTGGTCGTACCTCATTCTAATGGTTCCAAAGTGATTCCAAACTACACTTCACTGTAACACGGGTACTTTTAACTAAGTTCTATCACTTTTATAGTTATAAAAGTAAAGTCAGTAGATACTAATTTTTAAGATTTGTCTGCAACCAAAAAGCTAGAAAACAAAGCTTTGTACTGTAGACTTCCACTTGATTTGAAAGATTGGTGTCACAGATTTCCCCATTGCCCACATAGTAAGAATCGCAGGTCGGTTATTAAATTTTTGTATGTAAAGATCGTTTGTACGGAACGAAGACGGTATATGCGTTTGGGATGAGACAGTATTTGTCGTTTTAAATGTTGCCATGTATCTCCAAAACTACTAGTCTGATTTTGATGTGGTTTTCAGTGATAGGTCAGGGTTTGATTGGTGAATGTTAAATAACAGCTTGTGTAAAACTAAAAGTACTAGTCCAATTTTGATGCGGTATCACTATTATACTTATATAAACTTTGAGCTCCCGCTCAATCCTGCTGAGGGATAAAATTTTTCATGGACATTGGATGTATATTAAATATTTATGTGTTTAATTTAATAAAAATCTTAAATATTAAGTATATTATCTATGCTAATATTAAAAATAGATAAAGTTTGTTTGTTTGTACGTATGTTTGTTAGCTCTGAATAGGCTCCGAAACTACTGGAACGGTTTTAATGAAATTTGACACAGATCCTAGATTAGACTACACGTAGAAGGATAGAAGGAAGGCTATTTTTTATGCACGGGTCAAGCCGGATTTCCTATTGTGCGAACGAAGTCGCGAGCAACGTCTATGTATAGTATAAAAGTTCAAAAATATATTCCCGTTGCCTGGTACCCACCCATAACAGAAGTTCTTCGAGTTCTTCGAGAGTTTAATTCGCACGGGACCAGATTGATATGATTCCACATCATATCAATCTGGTCCCGTGCGAATTAAACTCTCGCGTCCATAGATATTAATGGGTACGGTAAAGGATTTTATTGCGTTTTTTTTCATGAATATCTCTTAAAAACTTAGTTCTTCAAATCAAAGTCTCAATTAATGGTAAAAAAACAGTAAAAAGTTGTCATAAAGACGCCATCAGCCTCAATTTCCCATGTGCAAATGTTTCCGCGTCGGTTCCAACGACCGGAACATTTGCACATGTTCCGTGATGGAACGTATTTGGGAACAATTTCGGAACTTTGCCGGAATGAAGTCTAATTTCCGTTTGATAATTCTTCGGAACTACTGTTTGTATAGTCCGTTCAGATATTTAACCCCAGAGTTTCTGTGAAAGTGATCCTTATGTCGTTTTTATAAAGGTCCTGTCAGAGGTCAAATAACTCTGAATGGACTTTTAGTAACATTTTGCATGAATTAATGAGATTAATAGATAATAATAATATGCAGTTGATGTTAATTTAAGAAGTATCCTCAAAAATTATGCAATGAATACAATTTATTTGTACTTCGGAAGCTTTGTCGCTGCTTACTTATCAAGCCACAGAGAAAAAACTTGCAAATAAGCTATCTGACACTTATCAGTCGATCAACTGTGCAGCAGGTCCTTATAGTAATTTCAAATTATAATTTTATTTTGAAGAAATCGGTTATATAATCATAGTTTTAGAAAATCAATCTCGGCTAACAAGCAACCTTGCGTGTTTTAGTTTATTTTTTAATGTTGGTAAAATTGTAGGAAAAAAGCTTTTAAATAGGTCGTTAATAACAAAAACACACCAAAAAACACCAAAAAAATTACAAGACAAGGAAGGTATTTTAACTTTTTCGATTGCTCTTAAGCGGCTTTTACAAATTGAAATTCAAAAATATTATTAGGAAAGCTTTGTACGTTTTTCCATCGATTTGAGCACATTGCAGGTAACTTTTTATCTATCTGCTTTGTGTGTTTCCATAAAACGCTTCTTTGCAACTGACTTCCAAAAAATGTTTACAATATGCTCTAAATGACAAAAAAAATGCATAAATGAATTGTACTCTTAAATATGAGTAACTTCTGAGAAGAAACAGTATATTAAAAGTCAATCTTTTCAAAGGTAAAGCGATTTGTATACAAAATTTCGCAAGTCTTATGAAAACGCTCCATACTAAAGTCGTACCTAGCTGTGACGTCATCCCTAGGTTAAAGTGTATGAAGTATACGGCCGCACGAACATATTTGTAAATATCTCTGATATGATATTTGTGCGTTTAAGTTCATACTTACCATTATGAATGTATATGATGTAAGTAAACTAATGATGTAGGTTTTGTTTACTAATTTAGCAAAAAAAAAGATAAAATTTTGTAATTTTTAGATGTATTAAGTAATTACTAAACTACACATAAAATATTACATTTTTTTACATTTACCAAGTAGTAATCCGTCAATATTTCGGAGTATATTAGTGAAACTAAATATTTTAAATGTAGTCATCCCTGTTCGACTATATTTTAAATTGGGTTTGTCTTGACCTCTTCTGGCTATATGTCCCCACCTTAATGAATATCATAATTTTGGTACTTTAACAGTTTCTTGTTCTTCAGGAATAAGACCAATTAATAGAGTCCCAAGTCAAACAAAAGAGGGAAAGAGACAAACGACATCCAAAGCTGCTATCGAAATCCACGAAACCAGTACCGAGCAAGAGTCTTTCACTATAAATCTTGATGCTGTCTTTGACTGTTTAGTGACTTTTCCAACGTATCAGACAAAGACAGCAATATTGTATAAGTTATCCGTTGCGTAAATATTTTTATTAGTAAGGAGCTCTGTGTCTTAAATGAATCAAATAACCCAATAATATAATATGTAACGGAAGTACCGTCACCCTGACCGACTTACTGTTTATTGGATCAATATTATTACTGGCCCGACGGTACCCATATAACAGACTATTAGTCTGTTAGCCCTTTTAAAGGAACATTATAATGTACCGTTAGGTAAATAGTTAATATGTACAATATTATATAAATAAGGCGTTATAGGAAAGGTACTTGACATACCTGAGATAGATTAAATCTACCTACACCTGATGATGACTAGCGGCCCGTTTCAATAACCTATCTACCAATAACTATTTGTTAAAAACGTCAAATTTGTATCGCAAAAAACTGGCAAACGATTTAAATATAAAGCCGTTTTTAACAAATAGCTATTGGTAGATAGGTTATTGAAACCGGCCGTCAGCCGAAACCAGTCGTAATAAATTAATGTAAGTGCAAGAAGTTCTGTGTATTATTATGTGTTATATGGACATCGTTGTTCATAAAATCACCGTTAGATGTCAGAAAACCATGAATTGATAGCCAGCATATTCTTAATTTTCTAGGTCAGCTGGCAGGTGGAATGTCCCACTAAAATGATCTGTCTTTTTTACAATATTATTTTTTTATGATAAGTAATACCCTATTAAAATTGTAAATTGCCACAAAAAATTTTTACTTTTTAAATATAATTTTGCAAAGAATTGCAAGGTTAAGGCTCCGACAATATGGCATGGCTTTTTACCCAACTCCGTTTCTGACCAGCCAGTCCTGCAGTCTTGTGTTGGGATACAATAAGAGAAGTAAAGGACATGGCTATGGCTATGACGTTTGCTTCAAACACCTGCTCTAAATTTGCTAGTAGCTGCTTCTCTATCTAAAATGTTAGTTGTTACATAGAATATTCCTAATAAAACTTTCATTTAAAACATCTGGGCTTGACTTATAAAGCAAAAGGCTTATAAAACATAAAAGTATGAAAAATATTGTATGTGACAACTGTACGAGTCTTAAAAAAGGATCGTGTTCCGAGCATCGTTGGAAACTTTTAATTAAGACTTTAGTTATTATGTTAGCTCAGTGTAGAGAAACTTTATTTTTATGTTCATACTAATAAGCAGTGTAAATGAAGAGGCCTTGGAATGAAGCAGGTAATTTTAGTCCAATCCCGGAATGCAATATGGGCTGGGACTATACGATCCTGAATCCGTAAGGCCGTAGAAAATTCATAGCATTGAAAATAGAACTCTGTGCTAATATATACAATAGAGCTGAAAATCGAACACACAAGTGTCGAGTTAAATGTCAATGTCATATATGACAGCTCGACACTTGACACGTCGATTTTCAACTCTATTGTAATAATGAAGAGTTCTATTTTCAGTGCTCTAAATTTTCTCCGGCATTCCGGATTCCGGAGCATAGGTATAGTCCCAGCCTTAGACGGTTATTCATCATCAGTCATGATTCATGAGAGGATATGATATGAGATGATATACTTGGGACCTTGCACTTTCTTGTTGAAATTGTTGCTTGTGTGGTGGTGGTGTTTCACGATCATGTTTTTGAGTGCACGCATAAGCAGTGTGGGAGGACAGAAGTGCTTTACGCATGCTTATGCGTGTACTCACACATTTGCTAGCAGGCGTTGCAGGTTGTGGGTGTTTTTTCGCGCGATATTGCTACGAGTAGATAAAATATAATTTAAATTGTATGCTATGGGTTTCCACAAAGTAACGCCTGATTCTATTAACTATCATGAGATGATGGAAGGTGGTATCAACTAAGGGACAATTCATACTTGCGTAGCGTCGACGCGTAACGAAGAGAAATTCTACAGACGTAAATAGCAGATTCGCTCTTATGTCCACAAATGCAACAAAATTCTGAAATTTTATACAGCAAACTCACACTTATGTCCACAACGTAATACACTGTTCCTGCATATTCTTTGCATTCCTGCATGTGAGAAAAAAATAATCGCGCAAAATCGCGTGCTTGTGCATGTAGGTAAACGCTTCTTTTTAACCGACTTACAAAATAAGGAGGCGGTTATACGTTTGGCTGTAAATATATATATTTGTATGTTCAACGATTACTCCGCCGACTGTTGACCGATTTTTTAAATTTTTTATTAATGTATAGGGTATAATCCTAAATTAGTTATTTAGACATCAAAATGGTGACCTGATGATGGAATCCATGAGGAATCGAGGGAACTCCTCGAAATTTATATGGACACATACGATGAATTTGACTTTTTCTGAAGTAGTCCAAGCATGTGCTACCAAAAAGTAAGATTTTGCACCTTGATGCAAAATTATATACCTGGATCCAAAAGTACTGAACAGAACTCCTGACTCCTTATAGATACATGGTTGGGGATCTCGGCGCTGTTTAAAGAACTGCAAGCATATGCCATCATACCACTTACAGTAATCATCATCATCATCACTACCATCTTCACAAGAAACACCAACATATTATTATGATCACATAGGTACTAACTACTCATCAGAGTTTTGTGCACCGATATCAATGTCAATTGAAATTTTGCTGTTGCCAAAATTATATTCGTGATCATCATCATTACTATAGTATATTTAATGGTTACAGCTACATTTTTGCCGCCGACTATAACAATAGATAATAATAATTATTTAATAATATAATAGTAACTAATCATTATCATCACTGGTGATTGCTTTGTAGGTCCGCAGATCGGTAATGCTTATTTGGGGAAATTCCACGGCCTCTCAGAAAACTGGCATAACGCTCGAGTTTGTTTTGCCGAGAGAGTGAGAATAGCGAAGGCTTTTTTGTATTTATAACTTTCTTTAAATGTGTATTTAAATTCTTAATAATATAGATAATAAATTTAACTAAAAAGAGAACAAAAAATATTTTTAAACAATAAATTAAAACCAACTTCCAAAGTAAAAATGTTCAAAAAAGTATGAAACAAAACATATTTTCTAAATAATTGTATATTTAATAATAATATTTTAAATTTGGCAAAATTTTAACTTTTTCTCTACTCAATTTATTTAATTTTGAAATCGGTACCAGCAAGTTTAAACGCGAGTTCTATAATATATATATATATATATATATATATATATATATATATATATATATATATAAACACACCGGCATATTTAGCGGAACACAAAAAAAGGTCCATAATTAAAAAAATATGGTTTTATTTTAAAATCTACTTACTACACTTCTTTTGTCATTTAAAGTTTCATTTATTTTACTTAAAATGAGATCACATTAAGAACAGATTTTGCGAGTAAAGGCTATTTGTGAAAATGGTACATTTTTGAACTTTCATGTAACCGGGAAAAGTGAAAATTAATATTAAAATAACAATTAATTAAATTAGAAAAATGGTGATTAATATCGCGTATTTCCTCCACGTGCTCTTATTAAAGTTTCTACTCGTCTAGGCATACTGAGAATGGTGTTATCGATGGTCTCCTGGGATAGTCTCCGCCATTCCTCAACTACGGCGATTCGCAGTTCACCCACGTTGGCAGGAGCTGGAATTCTGGACTTATCTTTTCTTTTCAGCAAGTCCCAAACGTGCTCTATTGGGTTCATATCCGGTGATCTCGCCGGCCACTCCATAACAGTGATATTCATATCATTAAGATAAGCTTGAGTTAACCGAGCGGTATGCGGCCGATCATTATCCTGCATAAAAACAAAATCGTCACCGATATATGGGGCAAACGGTACGACATTTTCTTCTAAAACTTCTCTGATATAGCGGTCTGCAGTCAGACTCCCTCTGTCAATCACTACCAATTCTGTGCGAGCTCCCAAACAAATGCCCGCCCAAACCATTATTGATCCACCGCCGTATGCAACTGTAGTTTCAAAATTTGTCTGAATGTATCGTTCTCCTTTGCGTCTGTATATTCTTTGCCTGCCGTCAATTTGATTTAAGAGAATTCTGCACTCATCACTAAACAATACCTTACTCCATTGGTCCGCGTTCCAAAGTCGATGTTCCTGAGCAAAAGTTAACTTGTTTCTACGATGATTTACCTCGAGCCTTGGAGCCTTGGCGGGCACAAATGAACCCAAACCAGCTTTTTCGAACCTTCTTCGTACCGTACGCTCACTTACGGTTACACCCCGCACTGCTTCTAACTCATGTCGGGCTTGGACGGCCGTCAAACGGAGGTTCCTACGTACACGAAGCCGAATGAAACGATCATCCCTACTCGAAGTGCGTCTTATTCTGCCTTGTCCTGCTCTTCTCACATAAGTACCGGTCTCACTGAACCGTTGGATACTGCGATGGATCGTTGAAACTGGTCGACGAAGATCTCTGGATATCACTCTGTAGGTTTGACAGAGTGATATCCAGAGTGCCCTGGCAATCTCCGTTCGGGCTAAGTCAGGCATAATTCACTCCTCAACTCCATAAAGATACGCGATTAAAAAAAACTATCAAAAAACAATATCCTACATATATATATATATATATATATATATATATATATATATGTAGGATATTGTTTGAGCTATCATCAATAATGCGTTACATTGTGGACAAAAGAACCAATATACAATTTTACGTTTGCAGAATTTCGCTTCGTTGCGCTTCGAATCTGCACTAGTATGACCCTAAGACTTTTTTTTTAAAGATTAACCCGCAATTTTGTTTCTACACAAACGAAGTTATGAAAAGAAAAGCATTGTTTTTCACTCTGAATAAAAATATTTTTATTTTTATTTATTTTCTTGTTATTCTATGTTCTCTTTATTCTCTTGTGTGCTGTGTCCGTTTCTGTTTCTCTCAATGTCCAGTCGTTAGTCTGCTGGCTGAGAGATAGATACAAAACACCTATGTTCTTTAATCGCTTTTTTTGTATTGGTTAAAGTTAGTTTGATTATTATGCACATAAGGAATAAATAAATAAAAAATAAATATAAAGTTTCCTTATCGTAGACACTACGAAACCCTATACGAATATATGACAGTGCAAAACTCCTGCTGTTTCTGCAAAAATCACATGAAAAATCCTCTGAAATATCAGAAAAGCAAAATCGTATGAATTTGCAAATGGTCGTGCGTGAGTATTTGAGATAAAGTAATTTCGTGTACGAAATCTCTTCCTCCACGATTTTCACGATTCACAGGTCAAAAGACATACTAAAGTATTACGCTTACAGGATCTTTTTGTTCATAATATTATTAGAGTTAATCTATAACCCATTAAGAATCTATCCACCCAGCATATGAAAATTGACGGGGGTTAAATAAAAAAAATGTCACGGTGTGTCAATCACAGGTGAAAATAACCTAACCTAACCAAGAGCATGTCTTACGACATGTCTAAGGAGGGTTCCGTAATTATCAACACGCAATAGGTTTTCTTTGAATTACTTTAAATTGACCGATTTCACTCAAAATAATTTTCCCAAAGAATTTTTAGTATATATCAGCAGGCATTTCAAATATTTAAGAGACAGAAACATGTATTTTGTATCTCTAAAAGTTTTTAAATGCCACCAACTTACAAACCAATTTGGAGGCTGATTGATCGAAAATTTTGTGAAAAAGTTATTTAACGATAGAGTAGAATGAAAAAATATGTTTCATCCCCACTTCACATGTAAGGAGAGCCACCCCTAAAATATAAAATTATTATTATCTTATGATGCCAAAACCGAGATCTATACACAGTCTTTAATTGTAACAAATTTCATCCATTTCTATTCATAATTACAAAAGCTAGAAGCGCGGACAGACAGACAGATAGACGGACGGACAGAGCGAAACTATAAGGGTTCCTTGAGTACGACGGAACCCTATAAATGAAACCTGCCAAAAAAAAATTTAAAATGAATCTGTATGTCATAACGCAATACGGCCTGATTTTCAAACGCTGCTTAAATTTAGGGGCTCCCTAAATCACAGGCTGTGACTGTCTCTGCTTGGCGGAATTACAAGGACAGCATGTGACTCCTCTCTTTTCTTATGAGAGCCTCTTAATTTTAGGGGCGTTTGAATATTTAGCCGATAAGATGATACCTATGAAAGTCTTATTAGTCTCAACTCCCAAGACGATTAAAGTTTTGATGCCGATAATTTATATCTGTTAATTTCCTAGTTACGTCCTTAAGTTTGAAACTTATCTAGTGTTAGTCATTTGGTAGTTAGGTACAAGTACTATACTATTCAGTTATGTTAAAACAAGTTTGTATGGACAACTTCAGAGATTGCGTTCGCGTCTAGCGTGCGTCCGCTTTAAGGTCCTTGCCCACTAGGACACGAGTTATAGTTCATTTTACAGCATGTCAAATTTGATACCAAAGAGGCATCGAATCGATCCAGTATCATTCATCATCTTAAGTCCCCAGTTCCCACTCTTGAGCGAGCGAGCACCCTTATCATATTGAGCGAGTATCCAAATTCTCCTTATGCGGAGTGAACAATACAATACAAAAACATTTTATTGGACACTAAAAACATACAAAATATACAACTATATTGCTAATACAAATATATGTACAAAAAGCGGACTTATTGCTACCATGCAATCTCTACCAGTCAACCTTTATAAATGTAAAAGACTTAAAGGCAAAATGCCAAAGACAAGGACACTAATACCTAAGTAATGCACAGTACGCTTTCTCTAACTGCCAAGCTTTTTAGGTATTCATGATTCCTTAAGATTGCAGCTGCAGCGAGCATTGCCAAGAATCAGAATTATCTACTAAGTAGGATTGGGACAAATTCATTTAATTTTCGTCTCACGTCCTGAGACATTTTGCATGCTTACTGTTAGTGTATGTGCACATTGCACACTATGTGCAATTGTGCATAAATTTTTTTTATGCTCATTGATGTCTGCCCAATTACAATAAGTGAGGCATAGAGAGATAGAGAAGGCAATAAGAAAAGTCTGTTGCTTTTAAACACCACGCTGGTCGCGTGTCATGTTCTCGTAATAATTATGATCGGTTAAATCATTTGGATTTTCGGGCTGTTCCTTTATAGGCTGTTCCCGTAGTCTACATTATAGTAGACTACGGGAAAGGACATAGGCTACTTTTTATCGCGGCACAACGGGATATGCGGGATTTCCTTTCGCGCATACTAAGTTCTATACTTTGCGTCGAGTACGAGTGAGCAAAAGAACATTGACCGAACCAGTACCACATAATTGCCAAAACACATAACCATAACGTAATTTATCGCTCTCTAATTTCTATAAACACTGTGAAGGACAACAAAGAGATATATGTTTCATATTACTCTAACCAAAAAGCCACATAATATTACCTATATATGTAACTTTCTATCGCTACATTTGCAAAACTGGTACATTGGTTGAAGTAGGCCAATGAACTGCCTCATGTCTCTCGATTCAAAATATTTAACCAGAACCTCAATTCTCGTAATTAACTTACACATTCATTTTACTTCTACTGAATTAAGTATAAACTAATCGTCTTGATATCATTAATTTATTTTTGACGTTGGTTTGACGTTTATCAGAATACTATTATCCCGTTTTATTATATCAGGACTGGATTGCAACAGTATTGTTGCAGGATTTAATTATCAGAATCGACTTTCTGAATAGCATTAGATAATCCTGAACTAATTCGAACTTTTGTGTAACTTTTTGCTTCTTTATTAGGACAAAAATGAAGCCAAGAGGCTTACAAAGGGATTACCATGTGATTAGCTTCAAAGTCGTCCATATTTTCCCCAGGGTTCCGATTTAAATTCTGATAACGAGTTCTGATAAAGAATGTGACTGTAATATCTTACTCAAAATTTTCTTTACGAACGCATTTATTAATTTTCGCTAACCCAAACCTTTGTACCATACAAGAAAAACACCTCTCGAGTAAGGGTCGCCTGTTAATTAATTAAATAAAGCAAAATCTCTGGTCGAAGTTGTCCGGTCGAATAACCTAACCAAGAGCATGTCAGGACATGTCTGAGGAGGGTTCCGTAACTATAAACGCGTAATAGGTTTTTTCAAATTTCTGTAAATGTTACTGTCCGATTTCGTTCAAAATAATTTTCCTAAAGAGTATTTAGCATGATCTATCAGCATAGAAAATCGCAAATTTCTAAGTCTCATAGTTTAGAAATGCCAGGGGGAGAGTAACTTACAAACCACTTAGGCCGATTACTCGAAAATGGTTGACTAAATAAAAAAGTCATGTATGAAACCTTGCCTTGAATTTATAAGACCAAAGATATCCCACATGATAGGGTAGAATAAAAAAACATTTTTCATCCTTCACAGGTATGGAGAGCCACCCCTAAAATGTAAAATTATTATTCTTTTATGATGTCAAACCCGAGATCTATACATTCTTTAACTATACCGAATTTCAACCATTTATATTCATAATTACATAAGATAGAAGCGCGGACAGACAGACATACAGATAGACAGACACACGGACAGAGCGAAACTATAAGGGTTCCTTAAGTATTACAGAACCCTAAAACTTCCTTAATAATAAACTTCCTTAATTTAGATCTTTCTAAGGGTTTTTTTTATACATTGTAAAAAAATGTAAACGTGACAGATTGAAAAACGTCAAAGTCAACAAAATTGTATGTATTAAACGCACAGTAGTGTGAATTAATAATCAGACGTAGGTAACTAGGTAGTGTGTATGTTGTTATTATTATTATTTGTATGTATTTCTAAGCATGGTTTTAATAAATATATACTTTCTGCACACCTTCCTATACATAAACTTTAATTTACAGGTCAAATTTCATACTCCTCCGGTTGCATATTTCTCGTAAAACTGTACTAAAAGTTGCTTTAATTATGTATTAAAGGAAGCAAATTGTTTCTAAATTATTCTACTAATGACATCTCTGATTTATGTAAAATAACTAAAAGTTGGTGGATGTATTTTGTTTGCGACATCTAGGGGATATTTATAATACAACTTACTACTTCATTTAGCTAATATCTTATCTAAATACCTTTCATTTCGATAGATGGCTCTCAATCCATTTTATGAACAAATAATTAATTTTACTCAATATAAATAAATAATGTAAATGCTATATATGAGTACAAGATTTATTATGATTTGAAACTCTGTTTAATTAATTTTTGAACATTTTAAATTAAATTAACAAACTGTGGTCGTTTACTACCGCCATCTGTTAGAAATAATCGCAATCTAATAATCGTGATTTTATTTTCATTTTAAGGTTATCGTACTTCAAAAGTAACCCTCATAAAAACACATTGTTGTCGGCCCATTCGTCTGTCCGCCCGTCTGTCTCTCCGTCAAGACCCTTTATTTCGGGAACGCGTGGAGGTATCCACTTGTAATTTAAACCATACTCAGGTCTATGGTACCTTGAACCTACGAAAAATGAGACTTCTAAGCGTAAAAAAGATAAATAGATACGTCTGGTTTTGTCAATTTTTTTAGTAAAGGGGTAAGAGGGGGTCGACATTTCAAGTTGAAGGTACTAGTTCAAATATGAACAGGCTTGATGTGAATATACCTAAAATTATTGTATTTATTTTTTACGACGCATATTATTTTATATTCAATACGGAAAATGCCAAAACTAACCAAAATGCTTTCTTGTCAAATTTGATTAGTTCTTTTACTGTCAGATGGCGTGTTCTACGTGTCGTAATAGTGATAGTGGTTGTTAGTCTATTAACTATAATTTAAAACACATACTGTGGGAATAGTGGTGGTAGCCCCAAAGGGAGATCTCCCACCGAGCGGGTGGTATGCTCGGTCAGGTCGAAGCCCACTTAGACTTTTTTCAGGTGTTGTTTATATAGCTCAAAACTATAGAAACATCGATAGCGCGATTCAGGATTGTAGCGCTAATTGGTCTGCCACCATACTATTATTAGGTACTCTATTTAATTAAGAATATTAACTATGCTTACTCGTTATTAATATATAGCGATAGCATTTTGCTTAATATTCATGGGTCAATTTAGTAACCAAACGTTCCGCTAGGAGCGCTGCTTAAAAGCCATACAAATTAAACCAGTAATTCCCAAAGTGGTCCAGGTGGACCCCCAGGGGTCCACGGAGACTCGACAGGAGGTCTACGTTGGACGTGACAAAAAATGGGGGTCTACAATCGTAAGCAGGGGTGCATGAAAATTAATTTGGTTTCGATAGTGAATAACTAAAATGTTGGCTTGTTATTTTAAATAATATGATACCTAAATTAAACCTTCTCATTAAGACAATTTATAAATAAATTGAGAAAAAAATGGATAGTCCCGAACTGGGAGTCGAACCCAGACCATGTCGGTATCGCGCCGAGTGCTCTACCAGTTGAGCTATCCTGATTTCATTTATAACTTATTGAGCCACACCGTCCATCATACGGTAATACAACAATACAAACAATATGGCACCTAAATTAAACCTTCTCAATAAGCCAATTATCTCCTATCAATATAGGCAGATAATATTTTAAGAATCTCAGCGACTGTAACTTGTAAAAACTTGCATTTTCCATATTCAGTACAACGCGTCGAGACTTGTTGCCGCGCCGGCCGCCGCCGTCCCGTCCGCAATGCGTGTTCAAACGTGCAAATTAATACGACTTGTGGTGTATGTACTTGCAATCTTGTATGAACGTGTTGATTCTTCACCAATATAAATACGAACGTCAAGGATAAACGTTTCTCATTTGTTGCCGAAATTTCATAAAGAAAAATGAATCGATAACTAATATCGATTCATTTTTCTTTATGAAATTACCAGTGTCGGAAAAGTAAGTACCTACCTGCCTATTTGTATACCTACCTACCTGCCTATATAATATTATATCGCGTGCCTAATGCTAAAAGGGCGCATTTTTCAACATTTTGTATTAAAAGTTGATTTTTTTAATTTATTATTTACAGGTAGGTAATTGATACGAAACATGATCGAATCTAAGAAGAAGTGTCGTTAGTACAGTGTTGTTAAAATTTTTATGTTCGCTTCAACGTTTGAAAGCAACGATGATGGCTTGCAATATATATATAATATCTATCAATATCTATATCAATACAATATCTCATTACTTATAGCAAAATCTGGAAAACCGCACACCATTGGAGAACAGTTAATTTTACCTGCTGTTGAAGAGGTTTTAAAAACTGTTCTGCACAAATTTTCATTTGACTTACTCAAAAGAATTCTTATGAGTAACAACACTGTACAAAGACGTATTGATGAAATGAGCTCTGATGTTGAAAATTTCTTGTGTGATTATCTGCAAACAACTCATTTTTCTATTCAACTGGACAAGTCAACTTTACCTGGCAATGAAGCATTATTATTGGCATATGTTTGATTTGTTATGGGCGAAGAAATTCATGAAGAGCTACTATTCGCGAAAACTTTGAAACCGGACACTAAAGGTGAATCAATATTTAATGTCCGTAGTGATTTTTTTAAAGATAAATCGATTCCATTTACAAACGTTAATTCGGTGGCAACAGATGGAGCTCCTGCTATGGTCGGGATATATCGTGGGTTTATAGGCCATCTTAAAAGAATTATACCAGAGGTAACTACAATTCACTGTGTTATCCACCGACAACATCTAGTAGCGAAAAATTTAAATGATAGATTGCACCAATCGCTTCAATTTGTGATTTATGCAGTTAGCAAAATTAGAAGTAATGCATTTGTAGGAAGAGTGGATGCCCAAAGGGAGATCTCCGACCGAGCGAGGTGCTATGCTCGGTCAGGCCGAAGCCCACTTGTATGAATTTCAGATGTTGTATATATACCGCCGATCTTAGAAAACTTCGATAGCGCGATTCAGGATTGTGGCGCTAATTGGTCCGCCACATTACTCCCTCCCGAAGACCTGAGGTCGAATCTTGAGTCGCCAGTGCCAGTGAGTCCCACTGAGTCGGAACTGTGCTGCTTGCTGCACGGGCTCCAGTGAGTCAGAGTGCTGCCGTGCGGGGCCGATGCTACGTGCTGACCAGGAGAGATGTGATCTGCTTACTGACCGGTCGTTGTAGTGAGAGTGCCCGTTGAAGCCGATGAGGGTTCGACCAGGCCGCGGTGCGTTGAGGCTGGTGGTCGAGGTACCCGATGAGGCTGAAGCTGGCTAGCGTGGTGCGGAGGGGTGGGGGTGATGATGATGATGTCCAAAAGGAGGCGTGTTCTATCGAGGGTCACCAATGTGGGAATATGGTGGCAAGCCCCAAAGGGAGATCTCCGACCGAGCGAGGTGGTATGCTCGATCAGGCCGAAGCCAACTTGTATGAATTTCAGATGATGTATATATACCGCCGATCTTAGAAAACTTCGATAGCGCGATTCAGGATTGTGGCGTTAATTGGTCCGCCACACATTGAATATGCGCTTATTTGCACAATTGTGTGAAGAAAATGATGAAAACTTCCAACGATTGCTGTTACATACCGAAGTATGCTGGTTGACAAAAGGTGCATGTTTATCAAGATTTTATTCACTTTTTGACTCAGTTTTAGAATTTTTGGGAAGTAAAGACCCTGATTTAAAAAAACCTGATCAATTTTAAAGCATCATCGCGTATTTGACAGATTTGTTTAAAAAATTTAATGACCTCAACTTACAATTACAAGGGGACAGTCTTAATTTAATAAAAACAAAGAGTGTAATTTCAGCTTTTATTGGTAAATTGAAATGATATTGGTTGGCGCGAATTTTCAAAGTTTTCAAACTTATCGCAGGTAGAATGCCTTGATGAAGATAATAACATACGTTCAACATTAGATTGCCCTGCATGATGATTTTAAAATCAGATTTGAAGACATTCTGTCGATGGATATACGAGTGGAGAATGTAATATTACAAGAGGAGCTACTCGAGCTTAGCACTAATGAGGAGCTGAAAGTGACATTTAAAAGAGGGTATCAAAAATTTTGGCTGCAGGCAGAAATACCTGAAAAATACTCTGGACTGTGGGGAATCGCGCAAAAGCTTCTGATAGCGTTTCCCTCGTCATATGTCGTCGAAAAAAGTTTTAGTGTCATTACAAACTTATTTTAAAAAAAGGAACAGATTGAATATCACAGGACGGGGAGATTTGCGGTTATTCCTTACAAAACTCAAGCCAAATATTGATAATTTGCTGTCAATCTATCAAGCACATCCATCTCATTAAAATTATATATTTTTTTTGTAATTGCCATTGTAGAAGTTACATTACGTTATATATGTTTAATTTTGATTATATTACGACTGTTAAAACAATAATAATTATAAGTGTAATAATTTATATATTTGAATATATAATATATATACCTACAACACAAGGAAATATACTATATTTCTTTTTACCACTCCGAATGAGACGTTTTCTAAATAAAATTTTTGAGAATTGATTGGTCCCTGTGCTGAGTCAGTGTAGATTTCAAAAAAGTAAAGTTGGATGGGGTCACTTTTTCGATTGGCCAACTTTGCTTTTTTGACATCCACTTACAACACAATGAATTAAAAATTTAATTGAAAATTTGTTTAGTTTACCTACTTTATGATCAAATAATTAACCCTATTAAGCAATCAATTCTAACCTTTTTTTTCGAAATCTGTTAATTCGTCGTTGAAACTCAGCCACAACGCAAGTTTCCATAGATAGATAGATCTAATTTTCACTTTTTTTTCGTGATTTAGAAATTGGTAGTAATGTAGAATGTAGATGCAGGGGGTCCACCGGATCCGGCAAAATTTTGAAAGTGGTCTATGAAACAAAAGAGTCTGGGAACCACTGAATTAAAGAAAACGCAAAGAGCCTGTCATGACATCTAAGTAGCCGTAAGTTTTCTTTAAATTACTGTGAAAGCTATTGTCTGATTTCGTTTAAAATATTTTTATTTTACTTGTTTTTTAAATTATATAGGTAATGACCTATCAGCATGCAAACATACAAGATTCTGCCTCTCATAGTTCAGAAATGGCAGTCCAAGTTATGGACCACTTTTCGACGATACCCCACACGATGGGGTAAAATGTAAAAATATTTTGAAAAATCCCCACTTCACATGTATGGAGAGCCACCAAAATATAAATTATTATGATTTTATAATCTCAAAACCGAGATATATTACACATTACATTTTATGTAACTATACCAAAATTCATCCATTAGTATTCATAATTACAGAAGTTAATGGGCAGACAGACGCACGAACAGAGCGAAACTATAAAGGTTCCTTATACTAGGTACTACAGAACCCTAAAAACTGGCACTTGAGGTACATCAGCTAGTGATCACAAGTTCTGTCATAAATTTTTATTAATACTTGAGAATCCCGTGACCCTTTAAGGAAGCCTCCATTCATCGATTATTAAAAATCAACATCCTGATGACCAATCGACTTGGCATTTTCCATAAAAAATATTTCTGTCGGGTTCTACATTACATGATAAAAAATAAAACATAATGAATTTTAATAATTTTTATTATCATTCGTTTTCAAACTACACCTTCAAATTGATTATAACTAGGGTAAGCTATAACTACCTAACATACGACCACGCTACGTCGTTTAATGCAAAAATTTTGACACTTCAAAATGTTCAACAAAAAATTATACATACACTAACCTACAATCCTTTATAGAACTACGTTACTTATGCAGTATTTAAGCGAATGAGCATAGTAGGCCGCGGTAGTGCATAGCCAATTTCGTTAAATTGTTCATTTTTGCTCACACACAATATACTAATAAAATATATAAATAATTATTATTGTTATTACAATTAGTTGCACACTTGCGGAGCTGCGTCGCGGTGGTTTAGTATCCTTAATAAGAAACTCACATCAAAATTCGTTAGGGTACATCCACATCCACTGTGTAACTACAAGTCAATCCACTCAACAAAACATCTAAACATAATTTTAAGTCTCCAATAACATTACGTTAGTTACAAAATCAGGTACAAATTAATATAAATTAAGTCTAAGGTAACTGAATCGTTCAGGAAGATATTTGAGATCACGTTTTTCAACATATATCAATCCGGACATTTATTCACAAATAAAGCATAACGCTCCATAGACACTAATTTTTTTGGCTTTTCTTTTATCAAACTAAATCACAGAAAAAAACTATAATGATATATCGCTACTCCACTCCCAGTGTAAAAATGGAGTATCGATACCTATCTAATCTATATTAAATACGAGGGGCCCATAAAAATCGTAATCCTACATAACTCTAATGTAACAAAAAATATAAATAAGTCAATGTGAATATTACATAACATGTGCAATCTTTCTATGATCTTAATAATACGCGAATGTGCCATAAATATGGGTTATTTACTATATAGAAACGATTGCTGCATCATGTAAGCCTGACGCAATCTGCTTTGCTCGTATTGCCCATTTACCGAGTGTCATTAAACACTTCTCAACTTATTCTACTCAATTGTAAGAAACTGTCCAATTGCGGTGCAAAAGTTGCTAACTCTTAATACTATTGCTACTTATGAAATCGAAAAGATTGCACGGCCATAACTCGTGTGTGAAATACGTCTAATGATAAAGTATTGTGAAAAAATAAATAAATACACAATATCAAAACCGAGCTTATCACTATGGAGTAAAATATATTATCGTTCTGCATTACACTGTCACTCGCGAACGGCGCTTTTCCATTGCAAATTCGATAGATGGCGTTACATTGGCTAAAAGTATTTAAATCTCGCGTATATTAAATGGAAATAATTCTAAGTTCTATAAATATTTTAATAAATAAGTTACATCATAGAAGAATAAATATTCTACTTAATGCTGGAAAAGCGCCTCGGCCAAAAAATAATCGGCTAATATTAGGCCACGGCCAGTTTAACCTATGTGAATTGGTCCAATAATGTCTACGGCAATTTTATCACGAAATGTAAATAAAATAGCGAACAAAGCATATCGTACTCGTAACACTAATTCGTTAATATTAGGTGATATAGAAAAAGCATACTTCACGGTATCAAAATCGGGTGAGCATATTTGCTGCATGGGACTAGCGAGGTTTAAAACCTCGTAGGTTAAGCCTTTATAGCGCTTATACTATTTCTTTGGTATCATTCACCGATCTAAGCTACAACACATAACTTACGTTACGAATAAATATCAAAACGCCCCTCAATTAACACTCGTTCGAAACTTCTCGTGAGTTCCTGATTGTTCTCGAATATTTCGGAGCAGGATTACCTGAAGAGGCGTGGATAGTGCTATGGACCTCGCGCCTCAAACTACTTCGAAACTCCTCCAATCGCTCGCGAGTTCCCGATATTTCTCGAATTTTTCAGAGCAGGACGAGGAGAGATCGAAGCTTCTCGAATCGGAGAGCGAATTTGTTCCGGATTGTTCGAGAACAAATTTTCGATCCGCCAAGTTTTCAGAGCAGGACTGCCTGGAGAGGTGTGGAAAGTGCCATATGTTCCGCGCCTCGAACCGGCAGCCGCTGGGCGGTGACGTAGTGCCGCATGAGGGCCGGAACTGTCGGGAACGCGGTCGCCGCGCCGCCCAGAGTGTAGCCCTCGCCGCCGCGGCAGATGCGCATGTGCATGAAGCCACGAGTCGATCTGGAAATAGTACAATTCTTATTAATAATAATTATCATATTATTAACAAAAACTGAAGACAAAAGGCAATGTAATCGAAAGTAACAATGAGAATTTCATCCATTAGCAGGTAGAGAATTCTCACAATTTCCTCGTAATATAATGACAACATACAGTCACAATGCAATTATTTCAATTAGACTCTGATGCTGATAATACTAAAAATCAAGAACCTCCTGAAGATATCAAATTCTCTGTCAGTACATTATATATAGGAATGATCATTGATCATAATGTAAATTTATTCGTTTTTTGGACTAAATATTTCCAATTGAGGGAATTAACGATGAAGAAATCTATAACTACAAAAACTTAGCAATTATATGATATTAATTATATGCTCGTATTAACGAGCAAATAGGTAATAAACAATATTTAAATGAACTCACTTCAAACTGAGCGAGTAGTCGTGTTTAGTGGATTCACTGTTCCTCACGAGGAAGGCTCCTTCGTTTGCGTCCCTCAACAGACCCTCAGCCTCCAAACGTGATAGAGTCCCATGGTACCACCTGAAATAAGTTCAGTAATACCTGTAAAACACTGTTTATCTCCAAAGTATTTTAATAGAACTCGGCTATTGAGCGGTTCAAAATCCGTATAAATAATCACAATTATTATGAGAGATGTTTAAGTAAAAATTCAATTTCCAGACAAGTCGTAGAATCATTAATATTTTTAATGTATACTCGCTATAAATAGAAGTTTAAATAATATCAAAGACATTTACGATAAGAAGGTACATACCCTTGTCGGTCAAGTGGCAAAGAAGAGTCAATCAAATCCCGAGGTGGGGCGATAGGGCCCAAATTCAAATGTAGGCCCTTGGAACCGCCACCACCGCTGCCACAGTCGAAGTTCAACGTGAGTTTGTCTCTGTGCTTCTTTTCTGGTAACAAATAAAAACAAAACATGAACAAAGAAGAAAAATTAACCGTGAAGGTAATAAAAAATAAATTAGTCTTAAAAGCAAAAAGAAACGAAGCGTGCTTCATCTCATTACGTCAATCCACGAACAATCAAAAACTCCTAATACAACAATACGTTTACAAATTGCTCAGAACATACAGGAAAAACTTGAGCAAGAAGCACTCAAGTAAATTATATCGGGATCGAGAAATCTGGAGTCATACATCTTAATCGGCATAATACGGTAGCGGTCACATCGAGTTACGTGTTGTAAAAATTGAACTTGACGGACCCTCTGATTTTAGTGATTGGCGTGTGGTACAATCGCCAATTTAAGTGAAAATGCAATATGGCAGGCTAAAAATGAGGCTTTATTTTGTGTATAATAATGTGTAAAATCTTACCTTGATTCAAGTCTTGAACGCTTTGACTGGACGACGCGTTAGAGATAGCTTCACCAAAGTCGCTGTTGAGTTGTAGTGATTGTCCACGTAGTTTGCGGCGTAATTTTGGCATATCAAATGGCAAGGATCTCAAATCGACTTCGGCTTCAGCTCGACGCCTTCTCAGTTTAGGCATATCGAATGGGAGATCTGAAAGGTCTCCTCCATCGTCTTTCCGCTCTACCTCTGTGTTGCTATTTTTAAAGTTGATGAACGCATTTCGTGAATCGACACCTTCTCGCGAGTGAATGGATATACCACTGTCCGATCCTTGTATTTCAGTGTCACCTGGTGTTGAATGTCGAAAAGCGAGATTGAGTAAGTTTCTATTTTGCAATGCACGTCTTTTCGGTTTGGGTAATATTTCAACGGTCGTCTGAATAGTAGTGTTTCCAGTTTCTGCGTCTTCTGGCGACACCTTCTGTGAGTTGTTATTTTTGTTGTTATCTGACGTCTCTGACGCTGGTTCCTGTGAGGACTTGTCAGATATAGGGCTCAAAATATGTAACTTAGTTGGATGGTGACCGAACCCGGACAATTGCATGTGATGTGATTTCATAAACGAGACGTTGCCCGAATCTGAACTATGAGAACTTAGAGAAGAAGAATGCCTACTTTCTGAACTACTACTACTCCTATCACCCTCGCTATTACTACTCCGTAATGATTCCATACTTCCACCGCTACTGCTTGTAGCCATACTCTCGGTGCTGGAGTACTTTCTTCTAGGACGTGCAATGCCAGGCCTGCCTTTAAACTCCATTATAGGGCCGACCCCCTTGGGCCCCGGGTACCGATTCATTTCAGGTGTGTCAGAATCGGAGGTGGGTCGACCCTTAATCTCTAAAAAAATACCGTCTTTACATTGTCCCCTCTCATCATCACCGTCGCGAGATTCCCGACTCGAATCCCTTAATCGTTGTCCTACATCGAGTTCTGTCGAAACGGACGCTTTGACATCTGTCATGCTAGCATCACTACTGGTCGGTGTATCCCTTGCACGTAACGATTTTACGGGCAATCTAAGGTCCTTCAGACGGGGATGCGCCGGTTGCGTTTGGGGCAAGTTTGGGGCACTCTTTATACTATTCATAGCATATCCATCTTTTTGCTGAAATTTTGTCGGGAGAGGTGCCGTCGATGGTGGTGAGGGAGTATACCCACGCAGAGGCAACTGCTGTGATGACGTCGAGCGTTCATCCTCTTCGATATGCACTTTCTCAAGTTCCTCCGATAAAGCACACGCATTATTCTCATTTTCTCGCTTTTGACGGATAGTAGGTATTTTAGAGCGACGTACACTATCCGTTTTCATAGTCACTTTACGGCGACCCTTGTAATCCGGTTCACTGCGCTCGACCGCCTCGAAGGCGGACGAGACGGAGGAAATAACTTTACGCTCCTCGGCCTGCAGTAGAGCCGGGTGGTTGCTGACCCGATCGAAGTCGTCCAAGTCATCGTCTGATCGTGCTATTTTGCAATCAAATGCGGTCTCGTAGATCTGTCGCGTGGTCATCTCTTGGGGCCAGCGCGGCAGGGGCGCCGGCACATAAAACACGCTACGGGACGGCCGATGCTCCTCTACATCTTCGGGCGCGGCGCACACGCAGCCGGCCGCGTCGCGCCCGCGGCGCCTCGGCGGCATCCACGCGCTCTCGCCGGACGAGGAGGACGACCTCTCTAGCTCACGGAAGCCATCCTCTGCCACCGAGAATCGTTTGGGCAGATTCGGTCTTTGGGCGACGTGAGGGGCGTCTAGGCTGGCAGACTTTCTGTAGCGGGGGCCACGTGATGAGGAGGTGGAGGACACAGTGGGTGCGGAAGGCGCGGGCGGCGGGGGGGCTGTCTTAAACAGGTCGCCGTAGTAGTACGGGCTGGGGTTCCTGCGCGGGGCGTTGGCGTATCGCGGGTCGGAGCGACCGCTGTCGGGCGAATGCAAGGA
This sequence comes from Phengaris alcon alcon, assembly GCA_037179445.1. Lineage (NCBI taxonomy): Eukaryota > Metazoa > Arthropoda > Insecta > Lepidoptera > Lycaenidae > Phengaris > Phengaris alcon. Next base: position 651,843 of record JAYRCH010000342.1, read on the forward strand.
CGGCGCAGTTGCGAATGGATCAAACTCTCCAAATTCGTCCTCTTCGCCCTCAGATGAGGACGATCTGTCCTCTGATGATGATTCTGTAACAAGGATAATATTGTCAATGTACGTAACGTACATAAATTAAGTCATGATTCACATTACGTAATTCTCAGTCACGTACTAATACTTATTACATAACGAGTAATTATTTACATTAATTAAGCAATATGATTCCACAACAATTCGAAATAAGTGCATATTCGCGGTATTTTGTGCAGATCATTTCCGTAAGTGCTCGAAAGTAAAATGGAAACGGTTTCCGTACCGGGCCCTACGTCTCGTAGTTTGTCTCAAGAAGCCGTGTTAAATGAGCATTGTACTCATATTTTTACCTGAAAAAGCATAATTTTTCCTTCCCGTTTTACAAAGGATACGAAAATATTAAAATTCTGTTCGTTTTCGTAGCAGCCATTTTTCATGTATATTTGAATATAATATTAAATACATTTTATTTAATAAAAAAGATTTAATTTCATAATAGAAAGAAATCATTTTATTTTAAAATAATTGTTTAACTTTTTTAGTATAAACATAGTGCATATAAAAGTCATATAAGGTAGAACATCACCGTGGTTTTTCTCAACACACATTAACCTATACCTAAATCAGATTTTTTGCTCAGCTCGAGTGCCCTTACCTCGCCATAGTTAATGAACGCAATAATTCCCTTTTAACCAGCACACTGCTAATGTTATTTCAAAGCACCCTAATGAGAATTCCTCGCTTCGTACAACAAAGGCATCTGCACGCATGCTCGACACAAAAAGTCTGGATTTAAAGCCTCAAGCTGCGACAAATACATAAATAGCTGTTTATGCTCATGGAATATTCGTAGCCGTGCGGATTTTTGCCTTTAGCTCTGTATGGGCATCAGTGTAATTAAACCGGTACAAAGCAAGTGTGGACAAATGAATCGTCAGTGAGCACTATGCAATGAAGATGTACTGATAATGTGTGTAATTTATATAAATTATATTTAATAATCCTAAAATGTTATTTAATAAATATTTAATAAAAAAGTAGCCTATGTCTTCCGCTATGTCTGTGCCAAATTTCATCAAATGTCCAGTAGTTTCGGAGTCTACTCAATGCCTTTCCTCTTTATAATATTACTGTAGATATTATACCTTTGCCAAAATAATAAAATACCGACTTTAAAAACAAAATCATCCTTATCCCAGTAGCGGTTTTATAATATTATCCATCATAAAATTTAAATTGAACTTATATCGATATGAAGTCGATTACGGCAGATGGAACAATATGTAAAAGGTGAAACTCGATTTATTCTCGGGGTGGGTAAGTGACGTCATTAGGTGACGTAATTACTTTTCCACATGGACGGCCATGGACCCCATCGCTGTGGGTGACGAAATGTGTTCAATGTTGAATTGCGACTATTAAAGTGTTAAATCGCTTCAAAAACGTAGCAGCTGTGTATTTATTTTAAGTAGTGGAATTTACCTAATATAGCTATCTTCTTATACTTTAAACGAGACAATCTTGTATATATATAATCGGTGTCTCGAAAACGGCTGCAAGTATTACCATGAAATTTAGTTTGCAGGGAGTTTTGGGGGGAAAAATCGATCTAGATCTTTTCCCTGGGAAACTGCGCATTTTTAAGCTGTATATGTTTTTTCTTTCGACGTACATATATAAATAATTTCGACTCTATAATGTCAGTCCCATTAGCAATTTGGTGTGCATATTATGTACAATTTTTGCTTTGTTCGAAAAATCGGAATGTGGTAGGTTCGAATCCCGGTCAGATAAATATTTTTGTGATTATTTTTTTTGTTTATCAGAACTCAGAGCAAAGCTCGGTTATCCAGGTACTTTATTTTTAATCTAGATCTACAATCATTAAAGGTAATCACTACAGAAATTCTCAATTCCATTCCGAATATTTTTCCATGCATCTTTATGCAGAGATTTCTGCTCTTTAGCAGAGAGAATTCAAGAATACTCTATTTTGGAGATAAATTTTTGAGATATTAAACGATGTCATATAAAATGAATACGCTGACTCCCATTTTGGGATACTTACGTCAAATGAAAGAGACGTGTTTATTATCAAGTAACGAGTTCTATAAAATACTGTCAGCAAAAATATATTGCACTTTTACTGCTAGGCAAATGCAGCTAATGCATATTAATCAACATAAAATGAAAAATCCCACGTCGCGTCGCATTCAAAAGACTTCAGGACATTTTTTCAAGTCTGGACGAACAATGCATAGCTGATTAAATTTTTTTGTTGTTGCCAAGCCTGGTGCGCGATTCACTTTAGATAATCAAATAGTTTGAATATTATTACTTTACACACTTAAGATTTTTAACATTGATTGAGAAATGAATGAGAATCTATTAGTAACATTGTTAAAAGCTTTTATATAAAATTCATCCTTCTACCAATAAAAAACATGCTGTATAAGAAAACTGATATTTTTGTAACTATTTAATACTTGATAGATTACATTAACGACTTGATCTGACCTCATAAGTACTGAAATATAGTAAAGCTCATAAAATAGTGAGATCCCTATGACTTGTATTAAAAAAAATTATTACACTGTACTCTATAGGTGCCCAAGATGTGTTTCTCTTCATTATAAAGGGTGTAACAACAACAATAGGCAACCTAACGAGTACCATTGTGGCTTTGTATTGTTATGAAGCCAGTCTTAAGACATATGAGCTCAGTTTCAAGGTTGTTGCGGCATGTATTTTTACCCGACTACGGCGAAGGCAAAAGGAAGGGTCTTGGCAGAAACGAATGATTTTGGCAGTCAATGTATGTATGTTTGTTCCCTCGCAGCGTCTAAACTACTGGTCCTATTTTAATAAACGAGGTGTCAATAGATTCGTAATGATGCCGCGTAACATAGAAAATCAAATTTTTTGACTTCAAAAATTGAACCTCAGATTCTAACATCAAAAAATTAAACCGATTAATAATCACCACGTGTTTGGTATCAAAAGAAAGGTCTTAGTAATCACACCACAAATATGTATATATATATTACAAATATATCGTTTGTTTGCACAAATATGTCAAAAACACGATTAAAATGCGGTCATACAATTCGTACTAACCCAGTTTTCCAATTTTCGATCTAAGACTATAAATATATATTTATATATATTATTTTATCTTCGCAAAATATAATAATATTTCGCTCATAATATATTATGATAATAGTTCTTAAAATCTAGAAAAAAATTGGCTCGCTCTGCGCTCTTGAAGAAGAAATTTTTGATTTCAAGTATTTTGATTAGATACTTATTAAAATTATTCCAAAAATATGTGTAAAAATACAAAAATATGTGTATAACTATAACCCGAATACTTAAAGAAGGGGTCTGGAAATACCGAAACAAGAAAATAATTCAGGTAGAAATCCAGAAATGCAAAGGTAAAGAAATTGGTCAAGGTAGAGCCGTGGTTGCACCTACTATTTATGGTTCGGAACAGTCGATGTCAAATCGCAACCGTCTGTATTGATCTTGGGGTATAATTCTAGTAACTTCTCTAGGCCTTAGCTCATACCTAGACGCGACGCATCTCGGTGTGATTAGTGGGTGTGACCACGGCTCTAGCTTGACCATTTTTTACCTATGAACTTCTGGATATTTATCTGAATTATTTTCTTATTTCGGCCTTTTTAGACCCCTTTTTACGTAGTCGGTTTTGTAAGAAAATGCAGAGCTGAATGTATTTTCAATTTTGTACAAAATACAAAACTGTGCTAGTAGGTAAATGTGTATTCCCGAATAGACTCATTAGAAAAATTAATATACTTACTGCTGTTGCTATTCAAGATATTATATTGACAATGAAATATTATGTTTAGGATTCAATACATCATGTGCGAAGATAGCCTATAATGTCAATATTTGGCGTTCAATATATTTTTCCTCAAAATTATTCTTAGCGTCTTATCTTCTGGATGTGTGAGGATGGATGCATGCATGTTTGTTACTCTTTCACGCAAAAACTACTGAAAGGATTTCGATGAAATTTGGTATGGTAGTAGTTTGACATCGGGCTTAGCACATCGGTTACTTTTTATTCCAAAAAAGCGTCCCCGTAGGATACTGCAAGTAAATAAGTCCGTAGGAAAAGCTAGTATTTACATATATTTGTTTCCTTCAGTGCGGTAGAGTCGCCGTAGAGTAATAATATTACATTATTGTTATATTATTACTTACATCATGACATTTCATTTCACTATTTCAACAAGCGAATGCCGTATAGTATATTTAAATATTTTCAAAAACAAGTATGAAAAACTCAAATACGATGATAATTAAGATGAGTAAAACTAGGTGGTACTTTATCTGAATAAATTGCCGTGAAAATGACTTTTACGATATTATTAATATACTACTTATGATGACTGTCGTAATAATGTAATAAATTAATTTATTCATTACAAATGAATGAATGCCTACGCGTTTTGTTTTAGCGCTTGAGGGCAAGTTATTGAATAAATTTGAGCAAACCGGTAATATTACGAAACACACAAGAATTTATTTATGTGGTAACACGATCAGTGTTTATATTATAACGTAAATGCTATTTCATATGATATTGTAACCGCATACGAACCACAAATTTGCATACAATATGCATAAATGTAGAGCAATGTAAATGTAGTGACTACTTAAATTATACAAATGAAAGAGCGGACCCAATTCACCCACTAATAGTTTGTTTTCATTTAGGATCTCTGACCACATTAATATAATCTACACATATCTATACACATATATAAATAAAATTGATGTGATTTTATTTGTTATTTTCAAATTAACAGCATTTCACTGAATGCATATGAAAGTATATTACGATAAAAAATAACAATAAATTTTTTAAATTATTGTCTGGGCGTCTGTCTGTCTGTTTTTTTTTCACAGGACTTCCACTAACAGATAGCTAATGTTATAAGGGGTTACTTATAGGTTACGCTAATCTTAGGGTTGCGTTTAAAGAAATAGGGTTCCGTTCCCGTTACTTCTACGCAAACGAAGTTGCGGGCACCGGCAAGTTTAATCTAAAATGGAAACCAATCTCTTGCTATCGATTAACCCCCATAAGTAATGAATAATTAAGAATTAAAACTTAATCTCAATTACTATCTATCTACTGATAGTTTCTCTATTATGAAAAAGTCTATGGTACTATAAGCTCTGAAGAACCAAATTGACAAATTGTAGATAAAAATATTATTGTCACAATGATTACACTAGTAAGTTGTAACCACTAAAGTACCCACTTACAATATATTTGCATGTAACGTCAATAGGAAAGTTTATTTACCTGATTCGTAGTATGGCTGAGATCTGTGTCTGGCTTGAGTCTCCTGCCGTGAGGGCGCCGATGGTGCCGGCTCGGGCGGCGACTCGGCAGACCCTTCTGGCGCACTCTCGGGGCTTCGTCTTACTTCTGGAGCAGATAAATCGAAGTCTGTTCTTCTGGCCGACTCGTAATCTGCCCTTCGTCTCGCTGATTCAGCATCAAACGCGGGTCTTCGACCGGATTCGTCGTACTCCCTCCCGAAGTAACGTCGCGACTCGTACTCGTATGGACGTCTGGTGTCGAAGTCGAAGTTACGGCGAGAGTCCGACCGCCATTTGGTGGAGTCTGGCGATCGTCTGGGTTCCCTGGAGCGGCGGCTCCGCTGTGGCGATTTGCGGGCTGTGTCTCGAGGTGTGCAGTATGCTTCTATGAATTCAACCTGAAACAATAGATGATGAAGTTATTCATCAACATTCGATTAATAATTAGCAACTACCGTCACAAAGCAACACGATCCCGTGTTGCATAAGAATTGGGAAATAATTCAACACCTAAGCCACATGCATGTTTGCCAAATTATATTTTAATTAAATTCAGGTTAGCTCAGCTCTACCTAGAAAATATAATACTTACATTTTTTAAAAGGCAAGAGTAAAGTTTGGTAATTCTAGAGGCATTATAATCTTGGATGTAAAAAATTAAATTAAATCCTTTATCGTGATTTCATGTCATTATTACTACAGGCAGCTTAACCACAATGAAACAGGATGAAATGTAAGTCAATCGTCTCAATTATGTATATGAATCGCATTTCTGTCGTGAAATGTGACTTATAGTTTGTAATATTTTTATTGGTTATTGAAATCTTCTTCATTTATTTTTATCGACAATATAATCTCTTATGTCTAGAAAACGTATTCGATCAGTATCTTCTTAGGGTCAATTCACACTGCATTCACATTTCTTAACTGCATTTTTAAGATAGCTATTCAAAATTAAACTTTATTCATGACACAAGAAGATACACGTTTCATTGTAAGCGTTCGAATGTCAGGTTGCACCGCGCTGCGCAGCGTATGTGCAGTGAATGACTGATGTCATATGAAACGTACATCTTGCATTTCTAACCCATCATCATTTGTACTTTCTGAACTATCTTCTCTCACTGACTATCCTATATCATTAAATACAACGCCGTACAAATTACTATCATGTAAAGGTACCATCTAAAGTGACTATAACTTTAGACGTCCTTCATCACCAAGGTCGATTATGTGGCGGGATAAAGTGGTCATAAAATGCAGCAGTCACATGCCCCAAGACCCTAACGGCCGGTTCCTCCTCAGTGGGGTGTCATTATTAGGGACCGTTTCTGTTTATGGGGGAACAAATAAAGAATATTATGAGATATGGTGCTTGCATTGACAATGCCATAACGTGATAACATGTAGGGACCGCGAATTTCGCCTTTTTATATGTCTCCTTTATTATACTTTGTGCTTTCTTCAAATGTGTTTTGTATTACTTTTTATGTAATACTATTGTGTTTACTAATGGAAGTTTATGGAAATCATTATCTTCAATTTTATTGCTTCCAAAAGTAAAAACTAAACTTGTAAAAACTAGATTTGTCGCTGCGACTTTGTATGCCCTTAGTTTAACAATAGAAGTAGCGCATATAAGCCCTTGAAATGCATCTACTAAGTTTCTAAATAACCACAAGTACAAAACAAGGGTTATGGGTGAACAAAAACCGGTTCTTCCCCGAGGCTTCTTTATTCAAACTTTTACCATTAAGTCCAGAGCATTGTTCCTCTGCTTAGTTGGTACGCATGAAAATATATTTACATAATTAAAGACCGGGACCCTACGTTTTGATTTGCGATTTCGTTCGTTATTTGCATATTTTGCTTAATTATACAACCTCTTGAGCAACAAATTATGGGAGCTCATTAGGTATTTTAACTTGGAGAATCCTTGAAAGTATTTTTTGTTCGCCGTAGGACAGTAGCTAAATATTTAACTTTGCGAAATGAATTTGTTTACATTAATTAATTAAATTTTACTATGTCCCTACCCTCATATTTTATATTGTTTTATTTTAATGTGTAGTGAAAAATTAAAATTAAACAAAACATAACGTTATGTAACAAAACGTAACGTTAGAATCTAAATGTGTTCATTTAGATTCTAACGCATTCTATCTATATACCAAAAACTACCTCGCTTTTTACACAGCCATTTTAAACATTATACAAACAAAGACCGGTATTGAATTTAACGATTCAATTTCACATAGACACCGGATGAAATATTTATTTACCAATTCAAATCAATGTAGTCGATGAGTCGGAAGGGTTGGAAGGGATTGAATCTGTTGAAGCACACATGTTCATTTTTGCCCATTCATCAATCGTGAGGGGAGAAACTATTCAGTTAACTTCCTCCATCAGTACACCTCCAAGTAATTACGCATTTCCTGTGGACGAGCGTCATAATTTTTACACCCCTCTTGGACTCGGGGAATGCATCCGTATCCGTTTCAGGGAATATAACCGTCATAAATTCTAATGTTGTATTTACTTGCCCTATTTTAGTTAAAAAACTTTGGTCTATTAAAATAATTCGTGATAAAAACGCGGGAAGCTTGATGTAGATTATGGTTCTGTCTTTTTAATTTGAGTCTTATAAAAGCCACAGGAAAAAACTATTACAGGTGAACAGTTAAATTTTAATTTTAACGTTTTCTTAATGAACTTATCAAATTACTGTATCGTTACCAACGTACGCAGTATGTGACTCATGATAAGTATTATCAAATGTCCTTGATCTACCACGAACAATTTAATAACAAGACGTCAGTGTTGGCAATTCTCTAATACCTAAAGATAATTCAACGAATTTCCTAGAGATCTATAAAAAAAGTTGAGATTTAAATCTTTAACAAGTTAGATCTTTTTATGTTTGTTTTAAAACGATTAAATGTTTCTAAGACGACATTGTTTAAAGATTGACAACGGTTATAAAATGCTTAAGAAATCTAAATACTTCTTGACCATATTATTACGAATAATGTAAAACATTGACCGAATACTGAAACGATAGTTATATTAAGTCAGCCTGTGAATAGAAGGGCTCTTAATTTTGATTAGCGTTTCAGTATTCGGTATATAAATAGTGTAGAAAGTTAAATTGCATGTATATTTGATACATTTTTAATAATCTTTGTAATATTTATGTTTCAAATTTCGTAACACTTTATAGCATAAGTTTCTCGATGTTGTTAAGCTACTGAGAGAAATGAGCAAGATAGCCGCAACACAAGCAATCTCTTACGTAATGGGGATGCCTCACGATTATGATGTGATTTATTTGAGAAATAATGATATTGATTTTATTTACAAATAACGTAAAATATTAACTCGAACACCTAGAGCTAAAAATAAAGCACTAAAAAATAGTATATGATTAAAGCAACGGAGAAAGTATCCGGGTTCACTAGCTATGAGTAATACCGTGAAGGATGTGGGACAAGCTTTCAGACGGCCATATGAGTCAGAGCAATTTATAAATACCGGAGACACGCCTTCTGGCTCCCGCACCGAAATAGTACGTAGTGTCGTGTAACATAAACAAGGAATACTTCTTTGATCACGCACCGCACTTGCAGACAGAATATAATGGCAGTCTAACGTCCTTGTATTTTTTTACACTTCGCGAATTCACCACCAGTCTTATTAGAATAATACCTATAATTTTTCTTGTGGTAACTGTTTATGATATGTTGGTTGGTATACGAAATAATAAATAACATGAATTACTTTTAAGTTTTTTTTTGTATAAGTCAACGTACCTAAAGCTTTTGTAATAAAATACCTCCAACTTTGTAATGATGAATCATATACTTATCTACCTATAGTTCATATGCACTATGAGTTTACCTTTTATCCGATTTCTTATCTGACAAGTGGTTTCAGTTATCATAACATTTAAAATATTTTGTTTTATTTTGGCATAATTCAGCTCCATTAAACTCAATTCCTAAACAAACAAATTGTAAGTTGAATCAATTTGCGCAGTAAACAACTAATATATAATAATATTGTTAATTATTTGTTAGGAGTTGTTATGTGATGTATCACACGTAATACTGTTAAACGATTAGTCAATTAAAATATCCCGCTAACATCTCGCTATTCATAATTTATCTTCGCAGAATTGAACAAAATTATATCCTATTGCATTTATATGCACGGTCATTCCAATAACTACAATCATCGTCTGGTCACGTTCCGCAAATCATAGATCGCAAACAGACCGTACCAACAGACCTTTTTCTTTTTTCTTTCACGGTATCTAGACAGAGACATGCTTTTCAATTACGTAGGGATTTGACGGACTCTGTCCCTCTTTAACTTGATTGCATTTCCTATTCCTAGTTTGCATTCAAAATTCACAATAAATTATTATGTGTGACGTGTTTATTTTATATCCTGACCCTCAGTAGTCTTAATCATTAGTAGCGTCTAAGAGACCGTCTGAGCCGGTAAACTAACGTGACTAAATTAGACACACAATTGTTGCAAATGACAAAACAAGCGACGAAGGGAAATGAGCTTAATTACGAAGTTGCCAGTCCGAATCGCCCGAGGGGCAGAGGGTCTTGAGACCCTCAAATGTTTCAATGAAGGAAGTAATTATGAAAGAAATTTTCAACACCTTTGAAGAGTACTTCACATTTGAAATAATGTAATCATCGCGTTCAAATTTATTCTATGTAAGAAGCGACGACATTTATGTTGTATATGAGAAACGAAAAAAAATAATGTTCTATCCACAAACATTTAGAAGATCAAAGGTGAAAAACATGAATGCTCATGACAGACTCTCAGTTACCGGATGAAGATAAACCTTTGTGACAACTGACAAGAACATTAATTGTAAGTGACAGATACTTTTTTTACAAAAATAGGTACCCTGGCTTTCTTGTAGATAATTTTATGATAATTATATTTCAAAGAAATTATTTATATTTTTTTTAACGTAGACAGCACTAGAATAATTTAAGTGACGCAGGCTACAATGGAATAATTACAATAAGAGATTTTCCTACCAAACAATTCTATAATTTCAAGAAACAAACTAAACAGATACAAATTATGGACAATTCAAATCAAATTTTAGTACACATTTAAATTTTTCCGACTTTTACATCGATGTTTTAGAATAAAGATTGCTTTTTCTATTTCAGAGTAAACTTTGCTCTTCCAACTCGTAACTGAGTTAAGTCAATCCCGGGATCGCCGGAAGTATCTAATCAATATCTCCTACTGGTTCTACTTCTGTTCGTATGTCACAAATATTTAAAGTATTTAACCTTACTGACATAATCATATGATGAAGAGCCTTTAAATAAAGAATAAAAAAATAAAAATAAAAACCTATTCTATTCTAAAAGTCTATTTATAGTTGTGATTGAAGGAAATTGAATTATATCGTTCCCCAACTTACTGTTATAGCAATAGTGGTCAGTTCAAACCGCGACGTGTATATTCTTGTGTAATGAATAAAGATAAATTTTGAAAAATAATAATTCTGCGCCGCATCACGTCCTTTCGTTTCGGTGTGAATTGACCATTTGAACGCAGATCTGGCCGCTCTGCACGCGTCGCAGTCGCCTCAGTCATATTTTTGACGTGATAACGTCTTATAAATCGATGGAGCCGGCTGCACGCACGAAAAAACATGACTCATGCATTACCCGTTACCCGTTATCGTTACCAAGTACCCAAGTACCAGAATTACCTCGCATTGCCTTTACCTCATTATTATTATTATTATTATTGTTCTTGTTGTTGTTGTTGTTGACGTTGTCACGTTCAACTATCGTCAGTAAACTGACTTTACAGACAACCGGTATTTTTTTTACTTACTTTCGACTGCGGCGCGGGTAGGTGTACGGGATGCGTGGAACCTTAAAAAAATGGAATATAAAAAAATTCGAATGCGGCGTCCGGCGACTAGGGCGCGGATAATGCGGCCAGATCTGCGTTCACCTTTAGGTTACAATGTACTAAATAATATGATTATTATCCTATAAACGTATGGATAGTCTTCACTTGTACATTCATACATGTTTTTTCTGATATTAATAAAATATTATTATAATATGGCATTAAATAAAGTATTAGACACTTTTAGAAGAACATAGTAAGACTAATAATAAATGTTTAAATGTTTAAATCTATCCAGTCTATCCTACTAATATTATAAAGGTGAAAGTTTGTGAGGATGGATGGATGTTATTTGAATAAATATTTTGTTACTCTCTATTTCGATGAAATTTAGTATGGTAGTAGCTCAAGCTCTGAATGCCGAAAAAGTACAGTGTTCCCGTGGGATACTGTATTTATACGGGCGGAGTCTCAGGCAACAGCTAGTATTCTATATTTGTTGTGCCAGATCTAAGAATTCTTGTTATTGTATGTTTTAAAATGAAGTGTGAAGTTGTGATAAGTTACTTATTTGTTCCAATTGTCCCCAAGGATTTGAAGACTGAAGCGTGAAGTAATAGACAAGTGTATTGCAAATACATTTACAATACAATACAATAATATAATTTAGTAATTCTATGAAATGTTTATTGCAAGTAAGGCGACAATGCTCATTCAGCCATTTAGTAGCAGTAATCCTTATTTGAAGAATCTAATTTTATTACATCATTTGTAAATTTACAAATATAATTTTAACAATCTCCTTTCGACTTTAGAGTATATTTTATAGGAAAATAAAAAAGGTAATAATGTAAACTTTAAAAAACTTTAAATTGTTCTTTGAACTACATGCTTAAATGAATAGTATACATTCTGGTATTAAAATTAGATTGTTGAAGATTGTAACGAGTAAAGGCCGTTTAAATTGTTCGGCCTTTGCGTTTTATTTCATTTTAATCATAACCAACTATTCCATTATCTGTATTATCAGCAGTTTCATTAATATTTACATTAAAACCATCATCATCAGCGCGGTATCACAAAATGTTAGTTGTTTAAGCCTACTATTAGAGAATCTTCTCTCGTAACCCTGTTATATACATTGATACGATTAATTGCATTCATTTCCCTTTGATCGTCACTTACACCTAATAAAAGATGTTAATTAATAAGTATTCTTATTAGTATTAGTATCAAACAGCCAACTTACCACTTGAACCATTAACATACATTGCACTATCTGTTTCATCTTCACCAATAGTTTTTTATTAGACGGCATTGTTGAATCACTTGTCCAAACGCAAAGGAATTCAGGAATAGCACAACTATATTCAACTTTATCGACCGTTTCACTGTGTCACGCACACAAATATATAAACTAGAAATAACTACACTTTCACAACTCGTTCTTGTAACACACTATGTTTTTGTTCCTCTTTATCTCGTCAATACGTGTTAAAGTCTAGGCGTGTGGCAGTAAACCTGCAATATGAACGCCTAAAATGGTCCGGCTTATTTCTTGTCGAGTCCAACTGTAGACTGACAAACACGACTCAAACACTACGCGAATGTGTAAAACGGTGACTCATCGCCCCGCATACTGTTTACCGAGGCTTGAGTCATCGCGTGCGGTAACTACAGCGCTGCCAGCGCTTCACACAGCGGTAAAAACAGCTAATCAATAATAGCGCTTATTCCTCGAGCACTACAGTGCTTTATTATGTATTACCCAGTCCATTAATACCCCCGATACCGCACGTGTCGAAAGAAAACTGAAGTCAATTTGAACTTTACCCCGTTGATATAGAGCTGCAAATTAGATGTTTGGATTCTAGCTGGGTAATGCAAACTTTCGCGTTTGAGTTTCCAGTTCCACGTTATGTTAGATTACGATGGTCGACTAGGTTGAATGCCGTTTTGAGGTCGTTTACGTTGTAGGGACACTGGTGTCGCTGTGCGAGACCGGTTCCCTGTGTGCGTAATCTTCGAGTATCATACATTTCAAATGTAGGTATAATTAAATTATTTAACATGTTTTACAATGGATTTCGAAATGAGTTCTTACTGCTTTGGTTGGTAGAAAATCGTGACTAGAGGTGAAATACGATTTAGGCATTTTACTAAATGTCAACGTTATTTACGATTGGAATTCAATATGTAATCAACAAACTGATCGACACAAGCGTAGGAGTGGCTATTAATTTCATTCAACGCAAATATCAAAACTTTTTGGGGCAACATCCCACGGTCTCGCGAATGTCTAAACCGAAGTGCCAAAAAAGAAAACGTCTGTTATTCTAAGCAAAAATAGAAAACATTGCGGCCTACACGTGCTAAATAGATATTTATAAAAATCATAATATTATGTATTATCATCTCAAGAGCTTCTATAATGTACGTACTATCAGGAAATCTAATTCATGAGCAGGTTGATCGGAGTCATAATTTGTTCGTATTATAATAATATACATGCTTTTACATGCATATAGGTTCCCTGATAATACTAAATGTGCTCTGTTAGAGCGAGCGCTCACTTGGGACACGACAGTCTTAAGACAGTTTCGTCTTACATAGACAAACTTGTCTTACGAGTTACGACTGTCTTACGACTAAATCAACACTACCTACAGTTTTAAGACAGTTGTGTCACTCCTAGACAGTTTCGTCCATGAGACGTTTTGTTTCATGTTTACATACATCTTCTTGTATTTGTAATGCAATAGTGAACAGACTGTCTTAAACTGTCGTGTTTCAAGTAAGCGCTCGCTCTTATTACCACGGCTTGTTGTAATAATATTATGTGATTCTTTTCTCGAAACAGCTCTAAAAATTCCAGCACTTAATATAAACAAAAGACGTAGATATTCATCATCTAGATATGGCAAACATCACACCGTCCATATAAGTAGCGTTGTTTACAGCATTCTAAGTGATGATCTAAGTTGGCGGGTGAATGCACTGCGCTTGTTGCTAATGACGTCACTTTTGGACAATGTATGTCCAAAATAAAACGTAATCTGCCATTCGACTTAGAGACTATTTTTGAGGAACCCGTTAAGAGAACCAGGGCATTACTAACTCGAAGATTTAGTAAAATATATCTTCGAAAACTCTTTAAAATCATCAAAAATCTCTTAAGTACATTACATGGTACGGGCGGTTATGTGCTAGAAACCATATTACCATTTTTAATTTTTAAGCAACCAGTAGTCCAGATGGGCCAGGTGCATGCTACAAAAAATCCTGCCGCATCTTACGAAAACGGTCAGACTGGTAATTTATTCCAACCTCGAAAATATTACTTTAGTATAGTTAGTTTCTTTGGTATCTAGGAATTTTCATGTTTCATTACCATGGGATTGAGAAGTAAACTGAAACGGAAAAAAATGATTAACATGTCATTATATTTTCGTATATAATTTACTTAACTTAACTTTAAAACTTAATCCTTTATCTGGATTTTATATCTATAAAAAATATACTAAATACTAGTATATATAGAAAAAGCTGCTTCATATGAGTCACTTAAAATATATATTGTAAAAGATAAATTGTAAACGATATATCAATATAAACCTTTTTATCTGCGATGATAACTGGAATGATTACCGTTGCAAATAGTTAAAATGATACTTAAGATTGAAATGTAAATACTTCAAGAAATCATTGTTTTTAGGTTACATAACTCTTCATTTATTACTAGTTTAAATGCTTTGCTTTAAACATTGGCTGCATATTGCTGATATATATAAATAGTGCCAAATTGCCCATTTTGACTGTGCCTTAATTGTAAGGGAATCAAGCTGTTCAATTCTTGTCAAGTGTTCACAGTTTTGTCATAATTAATTAAAATGTCAGTAAAGCTGAAAGCAATCTCTAGCTGTCAAGCAATAGCAACAAAACGGCCATCAAGTGCATTAAAAGTTGTGCGCAAAAAAGCACGAGTGGGCCAGAAACCATGCCATGTTTTTTTTTGTTTAAAAACCTTCATCAAACCGACACGGCATTCATGCAACGTAATCACAACTGGAGCTGTATTATCTATTGTTATCGATACAACATTATCATCCCCCCGAAATGACTGACGAACACCTGTGCCAGTGACTCACCACCACATGACCTGGCTGACTCATTTCGATAATTTTGGCCGCTTAATGACCTGTGTAAGTTTCGTGACTATATAAATACGTCTTATAAAGTGATTCCCCGTGCTATGACGCATAGACTTTCATTAGACTCGCGATAGGGTTTCTACTTCCGGTTCAAGGACTTTTGAGATTATTTTTGCCTGACCTAAAAAGTTATTTGATTAACCTGCCGTTATTATTGTTCATGTAGAAAAAAAAACTCAATTTACTTGCTAGTAGATTTTTTAAAAGATAATCGGTAACCTGCATATATTAAATACATAAATATAATATGATATTAAACATCGTCAAAGACAAAAATATAATAGGGGGATAAATTATACTGAGTCGCAGGAAGTAAACAGCCGAACTTATACCAAAATATAACATTGGGAGTTCTCGTCTTCTTTACTTAGAATTTAGGTCAATCTCAACTGCCTTTCATATACAATTTCGAATGTTACCTTAATCAGAACGTGTAAACTTGCAGAGAGAGAAATGTTGATTGCATTTTCAGTCAAGTACATATACATAACTTGGTTAAACGTTAAATTCAGGTCCCTGCTACATCCTGCATTGATGCAGAGATCTACATATAATAATTATTTAGCTGTCTATCTTAACTATGAACTGGAGTAAGTAATAACCATACCTACACCTACAACCTACACCACCATCTACTCCAACAACCTACATCTACCAACATACCACCAACCTACGAATACCGGCCGTTTTTATAAATATAAACTAAACAGTTAAACTGATCGCACCTTCTAATATTTGACCTTCAAATGGCACATTTGTGTGACACATAAGTGACAAAAGTTAGTATGCGAAAATTCAATCGTCGTTTTTAGTATTTTCCTCGCATTTTTTTCAAACATTCCCTGAGCTTCCACAACTATTTCAAGATCAAAAAAAGGCGAATTGGTCAATCCCTTATCGAGTTTTAGCGAGATCGTACCCAATCTGTAAAAAACTGGGTTTTACAAACTGTAAAAAAATTATGTCTCTGGACTTCACTGTCCGAGTCTCCGTCTGTCCATCTGTCTGTCACCAGGCTGTATCTACCGAACCATCGCGATTCAGTAGATACAGCTATCGAGATAGATACTTGAAATATTCACAGATTGTGTTCATTTATATTTCATTCATATTTCTGTTGCCGCTATAACAACAAATACTAAAGACAGAATAAAATTAAATTTAAATGGGGCTCCCATACATTAAACGTGTTTTTTGCCGTTTTGTACGGAACCCTTCGTGCGCGAGTCCAGCTGTTACTTGGCTGGTTTTTTTTTCATAAAACATTTAAAGACGTTGCTGACCAAAAATTCAGCCTACCTTCATACCCTCTGCAATGTTCATAATAGTAAATGCCAACAAAATGTTAAAACTTAATGTAATAAACTGTTAATAATAACATTAATGAAAGTATAATAACATTTTTTTTCCTTTTTTATATAGGTTTAGATCTTTAGATACATTCGTATACTTTAATCCATTTCTATTTATTCTCTACGAATTAAATGGCTCTTTAACTTAAAATATTTATTTTCTACTTTTTTTTACAGTTATCACAGTCGGTAAGCTTGTTAGGATAAACATTTCATAGCTAGTGCCACAGCAACTGAATCCCGAATTATGAAAAATGTGCTATGATTCATAATTCCAGATATTATAAATCTGAATAATTTTTAATGGCTTCCTTTTTCTTTGATAATAATGATGACGCTCGTCATAATTTACATGTAGATGTATACAGGCTAATCTATGCTGGTGAATAAAAAGATATAATGATAATAATAATGAATGGCCATAGATCGTAACAAACGGTAGTTTGCAGTTACATACTACATAGGTAGATTTGTTTTAGTTAATATTAAAACAAACGATAGCGCTTTTATATCTCACACAAAAATAGATTTATATAAAACATAATAATATCCGAAATATAACATTTAAGAATCTTCGATTTGACTCTACCGATGATTCTAGAAAAGTCTGAACGAGAAGTACTGAATGATTCGGAGCCTTAACAACACGATGGCGTCACCAGATGCTGGTTGTATGGACTGAATTGGTGGTGACACCAATCGACTCCTGGCGAGCGACCATCCTAAAAGCTGGTGGCTCTACAAGAGAAGACAAAACTGATGTCCTAGTGGGCAAAAATCTTTAATAGTGCTAACAGACACTGGAACGCGGACCATATCCGTGTACCGAATCTAGTGTCTACTATCCGGCAGACCGAATTGAAACTCGACACTCGTGTGTTGGATTTTCAGCTCTATTGTATTAGCGCAGAGTTCTATTTACAGTGCTGTTTTTCGACAACGACGATGATTCCAGCAATCAATTCAAATCATGTAGTGATACCAACTCTTCAAAATATTTCTCCCCAAACTTAACCCTTAATTCGACCCTGAGTTATACTATTTACAAGATATACGCTGATTTTATTGGAATATAATTGGATTATCCCAATTATAATTTTAATGGGGTTAAGCCAATTATATTATAATGAATAATAATATAATTAAAAGAAATAAGAGATAATAAGCTAGAAACTCTAAAAGCTTACGCGTAAATAACATAAAACTAACGTGTCACTTAATCTGATTTCACTAGGGGTAACTTTATAGGGATACATTTTCATACCCCGGGCTATATATACATATAAAAATTACCCCCTTGTAAACCCCCGTAGATTTTTTTTTCCCTAATTTTGGAGGGAAAATACCTAAGTTGGCAACACTGAGATCGTTGTCCGGCCCAAACGCCCGACTGTTCTACACACGTACGGATTCGGTACGAAGCGAACCAAATCCGATGCGGACAGCGGCGGACTCAATTAATAATAATTATGTTCGCCGGACTACTCTACACACGGTCGGATTTTAATCGTGTGCTTTGCTTGGTGGTACTGAATCCGTACGTGTGTTAGCACTTTAAACAAAAATAGTTTCTTTCGCATGTAAAAATAAATAAATCTATAGACATTATTTTCTGCCACTTCTGCCTGTTTTTACAATCTTTATACTCGTATATGACACATTGTTCTGGCAGATAGTTGTAGAATACAATGACACAAGGTACAAGGGGTTTCCTTTAGTATTATTCATACTTAACACATTCATAGTATAAATTGGGCTAGGTACGTGAGAACGAAACCTGATGAATAATTATATAATAAACCTTGTGAATTTGTTCGTAAAGTCATCTTAATTGTGCGACTTAACTCAGATTGTGCGCAATTAAATAAATTTTTTGCATAAGATTAATTATTATTTTCTAAATTTATTCTTAAATTAACATGGACTGAGAAAATCAAACGTAAGCATTATATTTGTAAAAAAAACCTAAATGTAAATCATTAGATAGAAGTTTGTTAAATGCATAAAGATGAAGAATAAAAATTTTAAAATGTACTTTATTCTTTTAATAATTAATAATTTATTTCTTTTAGTGACGTAACTAAAATTCTGAAAAATAATAGAAAAAAATAATAAATAAGTTACTAAGACAAATTCCCAGGATTATATCATAATTGTTTTCTTTGAAGTTATCACAAAGACACACTTAAGTTAATTGACATACTTAAAAACGTTGATTAAAAAATCGTAAGTAAACTCTTAAGTACGAGGAAAACATTCAAAGTACTTATGTGTGATACTGAACAAACAAATTATGATATGATCAGGACTCATAAGATGCAAACAAACAAAGGAGCTCCTCTTATGTACTGGACAGATAATATGAAGTGGACTTTACACATACCACAAATATTATAATTATGAAAACATGTTTACGCATTAGATTATCCTGTTTATAAAGAAGGAGAAAGCATATTTCTAAACTTGTATCAAGAATAAAGGCTCAATGAGTATAGTAAAAAGATTTAGATGGTTGGATTTTGAAAATTACAAAACTAAAAAGCTTAAACGTTATGAGAGATAATGTAGAGGAAATCAATTTAATTAAAAAAGAACGTTTAAATAATGTACAATGTACAAAGTAAAAGGTGCTTTAGGGATATTTGAGTCAGATCCTGAGTCATGCAATCGAACCCCTATTGTCAATCTTATGCAATTATCGGTGATTAATATATGACTTAGTTTATGGTCAGTGTAGTGACTAGTGACTATTACTAATGAGTTATGAGGCTCTTTAAAACCTATGACACTTGTACTTAGTACTTATAACTCAGTGAATAGGAATCATGGCGTAGGAAATTTAAGTACTCATTATTCAGTAGGTTACTGTTTAAGTCTTTCTGCGCTGCACTTAAACTAGGGTTGGTGATAATCAATCCTGCAGACTACTCATAAAATAGGTTCAGGCACGTAATTTCGCAATATAATGGAAATAATTAATTGAAATTAATGGAAATAATTTGTCACATAGACTATCTATTTTTTTATAGCTCTAATAATAATGGGCAAAAATTGGTGAAACTTCAACTATATCGAAAAACAAAAGAGAAATAGCACTGTCTATTGTTATAAATAATTCCAAAACCGCAAAAACAAAACAAGTAGCGCCTAACGAAATCTATTGTACTATTGTTAAGAAAATTCGAAAAATCTGTGAAGACGTTACTTTCAATGACAAAGTAGCTGTTGAAAATGACAATGACAAAACAGTAGCAGTGGAATCGATTGAAAACCACAAAAACGTAATGCAGGTAGCGCACGCGCGTTGTCCAAAAGTACAAGATTCTCATACAAATGAGTATATTGCGTCATGGCATTCCTGTGTCAAGTAGACGTGACTCAGAGAGCTTAAATAGGATATGCTTAAGCTCATCGGACGAGTGACCGAGAAACATGATTAAAGGAAATGTTATTTTACGAGATATAAGGGTTCCGTTGTCCGCATAGGAGGGGATTAGTCATGTGTTAGAACAAAGACATCTTTGAGGATTGGTTGTGCAAATTGTGTCAATAGGTGTTAGGAATATTTAAATCCGATAAAGGATATAAGACGTAAGTTATTTATGAGTGAGACATTATTACAATTTCAATAGCTGAAGATCATTCTTCATATTATGAAAGTAAAGAAATACTCGATAAATATTTGTTTCTTATTTTCTTAAAAAGTAACAGTTATTAAAAGAAGGACTCTTGGAGCAAGATAAGAGATACACAACCTCATATATGGCTTCCTGATCCGAATAAGCAATATGCTGCATTTGGAATAGTCAAAACGATACGCTAAAGGCCACAATATTGACTTATGCAGACCACATCGGATGGCTTGAACAGGTTTTATAAGGAAGACTTCTAAAGTGCTATTATAAATTCTGCCCGCGTCTTTGATACAGTCAACAGTTTAACCCTTAAGGCTTAAGTATGGGTCTTATAAATCTAATCTTTATATTGTAATATCTGCTGCTCTAAATTTTACTAGCATAAAAAAATTAAAATCTAGGGGCTTAGCAGGAATAATTGACATCAACATGTTCGTAACGTTATCGAATGAAATTTGTATAGGCGCTGTCATGATTTTCATTCGATAAGCGAAGAAGATTGTTACGAATACGTTGCTATCAATTGTTCCTGCTAACCTGATATGATTTTAAGGGATCTACAAATTGACTTATGCATTTGATCTAAAAATTAAAAGTATTGCTTTCTTACACTTACACTTTGTGTCAAAATTTTATTTATTGATTTTTTGAAATTAACGTAAACACTTTTTACCAAAAAAAAGTGTTTACGTAAATTTTTTATTAAACCAGGACGAAGTTTTAATTCAAGTTTCCCGCTTGTTGTCGATCTGTTGCCAAAGTAAAATCAAGTTGAATGACTCGGTGAGTCACTCTTTAGCAACAATCTTGAGTTCCCCAAAAGGTCATCAGTCGTTTTCAATGGGCACAATCAGTAGAACTAACCATTAATTATGTTTTAAGCACTACTCTTAATCATTGCGACAAAAAAGAGGATATTTGTTTTGTTAATTCAGTTTACGTTAAAAGATATGATTGGGTACTAATCATTAATTAAAACTTATTATCCATGATATTAATATCATGATCTTCAGTGTAGGTACTGATAGGTTTCTATATATATATTACGAAAACAATAGTTGATCGTTTTTTAATC
Source organism: Phengaris alcon alcon (assembly GCA_037179445.1). Classification (NCBI taxonomy): domain Eukaryota; kingdom Metazoa; phylum Arthropoda; class Insecta; order Lepidoptera; family Lycaenidae; genus Phengaris; species Phengaris alcon. Next base: position 673,420 of record JAYRCH010000342.1, read on the forward strand.
CTAGTAATTTAAACTCCTACAAATTCATAAGTTTTTCTATACAAAAAAATATATGCGAGAACCTCCTCCGGAGTTTTACTCGGTTAATAAATAAAAAGTATGCAGTGTCAGTTTGTAATTTTAAATTAACAGCTTTTCACTTATTGCATATGTAATATTGCATATATAATGAAAGTATATACGGAAATTACAATGAATAATATCTGCCAGACAGACGTCAGTCTGTTTGTTCTTGCTAATCTCTGAAACGGCTGGACCGATTTCCATTCCGGGATTTTCACTGGCAGATAGCTGATGTTATTAGGTGTAAGGCTACTTTATCTTAGGGTTCCGTTTATAAATAGGGTTCCGTTTCCGTTAGTTCAACGCAAACGAAGTTGCGGGCACCAGCTAGTTAGCAAATAGGTCCCTTGTTGATAAACAAATTAAATAACTGATACAGTCAAATAGCCATATCAATTCAATTAACAACTATAATTACTATAATATACTTAAAACATGAGCCAGTGGCACAATTAACTTAACTGGAAGTCTCTGAGGATTACAAAATTATATAGATAACACTAATAACAGTAGCAAATAATTACTTTTATACCTTGCGCGTTATTCTTGGGGAACGTAGATATTATATAAAGGTTGTGCTTAATTTAAAATTGCTGTTTATATTCACAGAATAAAACATTTTTTTTTCCAAATTATCCCCTTGTGGGGTTGAAACAATCCCTTTCAGCTTTCCCTTTATTATATTAGTGTTGACTGTTGGTAATGTAAAACAAAATGGTACCTGATCTGATCGTCTACACGATAAAGCATTTGAATGAATGAGTTATCTATTGTAAGCAACAATAATAAATAAAATGACTAATGAACGATTAATCTGTGTTGTTAACATATGTAACAATAAAATAACGGTAACAAAATATAAAAAAAGAGATATATAAATTTGGAGATCCACAAAAACGTCATTGAAAGGAAATCTTATAAAATGACAATATTATAGAACTACCTGGTGTTTGTGAAAGTTTTATTAGATTCAATATTGTAGTCTCTGCAATAAAAAAAATATGAGGATTGAAGTAATCAATGATAGGTCAACTCAGAATGTAAATAATAATAATAATTTATTCACCCAAAAAGTTTAAATCTAGGTAACAATTTCTCAGTTAAAGAAACAATGTAGCAGATAAATGTAAAAGAGGTACATAAATGTATAAGGTAGGTGTAAATATATGTATATATGTATGATAATGATTATATATCATTATTTTACATCAGAAGGGTTGATTTCAGAACCTTTCTATTAAAAAAGTTTTTTAGCTTTTGTAATTGTTGAACTTTATAAGTCACTAACTTATTAAAACATTTATTGTAAGACTATGTTTTTCCCGAAAGCTCTTGGATTACATCATATTGTATCATTCTGAATTAATTATAGTTATGTTTTGGTATGGTATACCATACCATAAAAAACCTACACAAAATCCCTTTTTCATAGCTACTGATAGACATTGTAACATTTTCCTTTTTTAAACCCTTACGATTCTTGACCCAGGCTAGGACGCGAAAATCCAAAAATCTTAGCAGTTCACAAAATAAAAGCAAGAAGCATTAAATGCTAAAAGTATTCGCTTCTTATATTTAAATATAAGACGCGACGCTGGCTTAGAATGCTTACTGACAAACATTTTGCGAATATAAATTTTATAACCCAAATGTGTCAACACAACTTTTTTTCTGTGCTGAAACATTTCACATCCGTCCCAAGCTGTCTGAGTTATTTTAAACGAGAACTTAAAACGAAACACGGGTGCGGCTGACGCATGGTATGTCCCGTTTTTGCTATTTTTAGGTTATTACCAAATTGGACAAATGTAACTGTATCGATGTTTTTTTTTAACAACGTGGGCAGCGGATGACTATTCCTGTCAATTTCTTAAACTTTTACAGATATTAGTTAAGAATTATGGCTTCTCTAATTTGGAACAACTTTTTTCACCCAATGGACGCGGGAGATAATTTTATTCGACGACATAATCTGCTCAACCCTTACATGTTTTAAAAACATAACAAATGTACAGTGAAATTAAACATTAGCAAACACTGGACCTACGAAAAATGATATTCAAGGTAACGTATAATAATAACAACGTAATGGACATATAGCAATAGCAGCGGCTATTGCTATAGGTACGAATGATTCAGTCAAGAGTTATCATCTACATTTGACTTTATAATCAGTGTCGTAAATCGGTCAAGAAAACAAGTTTAAATTACATTATAATATTATTATCTTATCATTGCCAAGTAATTGCTACTGCGGTAGGCGTCAAGTTACAACAGAACAATACTGAAGCTTGTTACTATTAAGTAGAACAAAATGATGTGTAACTTTATGAGGGTTCATTTAGATTATCACTTTTGTTCAGCAGTTTTGCTCTCGTAAACAATTCATAGAAACCAGAACAAATGAGTGAGATATTATGACGGGACGGCGGATATATTTTCAGCTTGTTACCGTGTATGAGTTATTGGATATGGACGGGCAACTTTATCATTAATTTCATCACAACATTGTTTGTAGTTCTCATAATGTTTGTAACGTGGCTACCTACATATTTAATAAACAAACATAGGTATTTTTGTAACGTAACGGAGTTCAATTTCATTATACACATACTTTTCTCACGCTAATGTGTAAAGTTTCTTGGTGACTGTAATGACATAAGTTATAATCTTTTTGACCAGTTAGTTAGGGATAACCTTTCTAAGCCTCTAAGTTAACTCATAAGTAACAAAGGAAAAAACCATAGACTCATATTCTCAAGTTCATAAGTTATCAAACATAGAACAGATCGTACCTTAGGAGCAGAGATTTCGTGGAAGGAGCTGGGTCGTGGGGCCGGGCCGGCGGACACACAGTCGACGGGAACACTGTAGTCTGCGCACAGTGCCGCCTGCAAAAAAAATACAACAGTTAGTAATATATTATATTTATACTTAACGAGAGTAAAGGAAGAGAGAGCGCTCTTGTGTACTGCGCACACACTTGGGCATAAATATCTATAAAAATCTATAAAAATAAGAAAGAATCTCATTTTAGTACCACTAACCCACACGAAAAAAACCACATTTGCCCTCTTTGCATTGAAAATATGAACAAATATTTCAAGAATTATTCCTAAACTAAAACTAATTTTATTAAAAAGAAATAGAATTTAATAAACTTTCCTCATAAAAAAGCTTATGCTGAATGTCGTATTTGCGATAGTTATTAGAGTCCTAAATCCATATCCAAATCCATAGCATACAAATATAATTAATATTTTATCTAGCAATATCCCACAACCTGCAAGCAAATTTGTGAGTGGACGCATAAGCATGCGTAAAGCACCTCCTTTCTCCCACATTGCTTATGCGTACACTCAAAAACAAGATCGTGCAAACACCACCACCTCACAAGCAACAATGCCAGCAGATCATGCAAGGTCCCACACTCTTGCACTTTGTTTGCAGAGTTCTGCCTGAACTTCCTGAGGATCGATGCTCCAGTGTCGGAGCGAAACACGCGTCGAGTTTTGAAACCTGCATGGTGGGATGGGATCTTGCACGAACTTGCTGACATTTTTGCTTGTGTGGTGGTGGTGTTGGAAATCTTGTTTTTGAGTGTACGCATATATGCATTGTGGGAGGAGAGAGGCGCTTTATGCATGCTTATGAGTGTACTCACATAATATTTGCTTTGCAGGTTGAGGGTATGTTTTCGCATAATATTTCTGGATGTACGCAAAGTTCTTTTTATTATATTAACTATTGAAAATCAGTGAGCATTACCGTACAGGCAAGACTATATTGAACTAACAGAAGTGTAAACATCTAAATATTGTTCCTAATTATATTAGTTAATGTAATAACTAACATGCACAGTCGAGTTCACTTTCGCGTCAAAAACTTAAACAAAGTCCAATTTTCCAAGGATAACATGACACTTTTGGAAAAGGGTTTAAAATGTAATATTATTCCTAATATTAATCAGAATGTTTTGAAAATGCTTGCGGTTGATACAGAAAAAGCAACTGTAGTTAATAAAAAGAATAACATGAATAATAGTTTACAACCGAATGAAATCAAAGATACTCCTTCCTATTTTTCATATAACCCTGAAAGAGTAAGCTTTGAGGCCTTAAAAACAAATGAACAATAGATAATAACGGCTTGGTTATATCATCTAAAGCGGATACGGACGATATACGAAGCGGACTATTATCCGGTATGGCGGGTACAAGGGTATGAAGCTTGACGATTACTTGGAGAAAGTAAATAACGTGACTTGGTGTGATCAATTTATAAGGGTTCCTTTTGACCCAACAAACAAGTTTATGGCTTAGTTTGAATTAAGATAAGCAAAAACCCATAAACAATAATAAATATTTATTTGGTACCGAATCAGCAAAGACAATACCTACTTATTCCAATGAGTCCTCTCTCACCATCACTGTACGGTTTGCCAAAGGCTCACGAACCCGATATTCTCATGCGTCCAGTTGTCTCGTATATAGGTGCACCAACATACAAGTACACACATTAAAAGTAGCTTGTAATAAGTAAACCAAACGAAAACGTTGAGTATTTTGGGGAATGCATTGGAAAAACGCTTGCCTCCTGGTGAAGGCCTTGAATTGCTTGCTCTTACTAAAATCTGCATGGAACAAAACAACTTCAGATATAACAATCAATTATGCACATTGCATGTGCAGTATATCTTTATTTTGTATAGTGAATAAAGCTAAATTTTAAATATGCATATATCCTAAAAATGTAGTCCCGCGTCGGGTATTGGCTCCTTTCGGTGTGAACTGAACTTTCGGTTTATTTAGACAAACGATTAACACTAATTACAGGCATAAGTGAGATTGGGACTAACTGTATTTTGGTATGTGACACATTTGTGTTACAATTATTATGATCATGTTTACTTGATATTATTGGAATGCAAAACGGACTTTTTTTCAAATATGGCAAAAAGTAACATTTCAGAGCAAAACGGACGTATTTTAAAATATGGCACTTTTATTTTACAATTATTATCAAATTTACTTGATATTGGAATGCAAAACGGACGTATTTTTAAAAATGGCATTTTTGTAGTAAACATTGTAAAAATACGTGTATTTGGATTTCAATTGATTCAATTCATTGCATAGCAAAACAGTCACTTTCCAAAATATGGCTCTTTTGTACAGAACAATTATCTCAATATACTTAAGTTTTAGGAATTGTGGCCGTTTTCCACAAAACTAACGTGCGTTAAGTCCGATTTCTGGGGCGCAACTGACAATATGGTAGTTTTTCAAAAAGGGCGGTTGTCTAATTCAGTCAGAAATTACACGAAAATTACTGGTGTCTTCAGCGTAGCTTAAAGTAATTAGCGATTAAATCAGTATTTTGGAAAAAACTATTTTTTTAAATTTTTGACTTGTGGCCCTTTTGTATTCAATAAGCGCGATGTTGCCTGCGACTTCGTGCGCACAAAAGGAAATCCCGTGGAACCATGCATTTTACCGCGATAAATAGTAGCCTATGCCCCCATGGTGTACTCTATATGTGTGTCAAATTTTATCAAAGTCTCTCCAGTAGTTTCGGAGCCCTTTCAATGCAAATAAACAATGAAAGAAACAAATCTTTCCTGTTTATAATATTAGTATACATTAGTTTAGAAGTAATAAGAGAATAACACAATACTCTTATCTATATCAGAAGATAATAAGACAAAAGGTGACAAGGACTGAGTGTTTAAAGATAGTAAACAAAGTAAATAAACCGACAAATAAGGCAGATACAAAGAAAAATATTGATGAGTACTAACTAATTACTGAACATAATATGCTCCCATCCTCATAGACCCGTGATACAACAGGGAGGACATTAAGTTAAAGGTATAGGTAGTTACAATTACATTGTCTTTACTGTTTTGCTTTTAGACCTAAGCGTAACTAGAATTTAAAAAAGGATAGAACTTCTATTGTTTTCCTTTATTTCTATTCAAATATCTGTACATAATACAAATACATAATACAAATTGAATTCAGATCGATGCATCTAATTTAAATCGCTCGTAAATCGTACCGAAACATCAATAACATCCAATAAACCAATGAATCCGATAGACGCACACAGGGGCCCTGGCCCTTCACAAGAAGTCAAAATTAATTGTTCGCAATTATCTTTTTGTTTCCCACCTAAATGGGATCATTTGAACCATTAATTACAAATTCAATGTTCTACATAAGTTTGCTCTTAACATCGATGTTTACACGATTTAATTAATTGATCGGTCTTGCTTAGGTAAGATACAGTCTAGTAATATAATATTATATGCTTTTTAATTTTATTCTTTACACCTACTTGTTTAATTTACATTTCATCATTAAACTTGATAATATGGTCCCATAATACGGACTACTTATATTCAGAATTTACAAATTTTTTGGCCCATTTAAATTTACACTTCTCAAGATCTCCTTAAAAATGGCAAACATAGCTTTGTGTAGCCTTACAGAAATTGAGAGATTAACTTAAATTATCATCTTATATAATAGCGTCATCTTGTATTTGCATCAGCGAAACTGCGAAAAAACTGTAAGTAGTATGGCAGAGTTTTGCATATTATTATGCTATATATCTCTCTAGAATTAAGCTAGATTGAATGGTGGCGTCCTTGTTACTATAGTTTCACAAGGAACTGCGAAATGGCCGTTACATAGACGCAGACGTTTCGCAATTGGTGTTCCGCATCGCAAGGCGTCCGCACACGATCTGTCGGTGAGGACAGATTTTCGCACCGTGGAAACCGAAATTATTGTATTCGGTTTAAAATTATCCCGTATTATATGCAGTTGGACACGCAGATTATAAAAATGCGTACGAAAAAGAGGTGGCATGGAGGAATGTTCAAGAAAAAAGGAAATTACAATGTTTTTTGCGAAAAAACTAAGGATTCGCAGATGTTTCGCTACTGCAGTATTTTCGCAGCGACTCGATGCCGCATGCGAACGCGTTGATGTACTAAGGGCGTAAAAGAAAATAACATTTTAGGAAAATAAACAATCCCTGTGCGACTTTGTTGTCAGTTCGTGTGTTTACTGTTTTATTTTCGGGGAAGGGTAGACATGGATAAAGTAATTAAGTGCGATACATTTTACTTCTTTTACCTCGTACGTTAAACATTTTAAATAATTCTGTCTCGTTATCCGCTTTTAAACTTTGTTAGCATTTATTTAAAGTTATGTTTTATTTACCTTTAAATCCCGATATCATCTTGAAACTACCAGTAAGTAGGTAGTATTATTATGAGTAATATAACATATCATTTATATTATCAGCAACAGTCGTTATGTTATTTATGTCGTCATTATTTTTGTTGGCTTTTGTAATCTCGCTCTAAGATATTTTTGTTTCAAATTCAAACACACACTTTGTAAATTATATATAAAATAATATAAGGTGACAATCGCCACAATTAGATTGTATATTCATCAATATCTTGATAGTTTGTGATATTTTTATATAAAGTCCATAGCCTTAGCTAATACTCTTTTAGATAAACTTAGGCCTTTTCATCCGTTATTGGATGATTTATACAGTATTCTCCGAGCGAAATAACCACTCTTAAAATACTGTAGGGCCTGGGACAATTGGTTTTTTTAAATGTCGTATGGTTGCCCAAGCATATACGGCATTCTCACAACATAGTCAGCCTAGTCCAGGGGAATGACTAGTCAATACGTCTGGGGCCAACCGTGTGCAGATTTCCTCACGATGTTTTCCTTCACCGTTAGAGCGTCCGTATAATGTACTTGAGATCTGAAAAAGTCTCATTGGTACACGCCACAACCTGGGAATCGAACCTGCACTCTCTGGAGTGCGAATCAAACGGTCTACCCACTACTCTTTTAGATAACCTCAATTATAACAGAGCCTAATCCTACTCTAAATTCCAGACATAACATCATTTCTATTTCATTTTTATATGAATCTGGAATATCTGTTCGTGTCGATAGCCTCGTAATGGCTGCCGAATGCGTCGGAATAAATATTTATTCCGCAACTATTCCTATTCAAATGTAGGAATATTATAAGTAGGTATAACATTATCTAAAAATATATGAGTTATACTTAATAATATTTATATCACACTAATATCTAGTGAACTGATAATTTCTACATAACAATTTTGGCAAGAATTCAATTTTCTCCGCTACATAATTTTTAAAATATTAAATCGTGACTAGATAAAATAGACTGAAGGGAAATATTGTAGATACGCAACGAAATGATGGATTGTAGCTTAAGTCGGGAACCGTATAACAATTTAAAATCTTGGCTAAGTTTCATCATCTGAAATACTTATCTGGATGAGTTATTTTAAGTTTTACAATTTACAGCGTCCAAAGTATGTTATTAAAATTTCCGTGCCTATATCTATAAAGAAAACTTTTCCCCTTTGCCCTGCGGAGTGCGTCAAGATAAAACAATTATGAGACGATTGTGATTTCTTATTTCTTCTTATGATATAAAGATACAATACTGTGGGAGAGCTACGCTTCGGCACGAATAGGCTGGCTTGACCGCATAAATACTATGACTACCATGAGTGAGGTTGCCGGGGGCCCAAGGGGGGATTGGGGATTTTAAGGACCAAGAACACAAACAAGTGTAACTCCTCTGGTGTTGCGAGTGTCCATGGAAGGCGGTAATCGCTACCATCAGGCGATCCGTCTGCTTGTTTCCTGGTTCATTTCATAAAAATAAAAATATCGCCTTAATGAAAAAACATTTGCATGGTCATTTTAAATTTCAAGAGAGAGCTTTGAGAGCTTGAGATTTTTTTTGCTTTGTATGCTTATTTTTGCGTTGCCACATTACTACAGTACCTACAGCTGCTATAGTAGCATGTATATTTTTAATCACTAGAAGTCAAAATGTTATGCTACTAAGAATTTAGATCATAAAAATGTCTTCGACAAAGTCGATATTCCATAAATTCTGATGGGACAGGCACTGAAGAACAGACGATCGATAGGTAATCTGTCGTCTGCATAACTCAATATCAAAACTATGCGGCGTTCATATCGGCTAAGGCTTTGTACATCACTATGCCAAAACATATGGATCAGGTTAAACATTAAAAAAATAACTAAAGATTTTTGGTTTCAAAAATTTCAAAGATTAAAGGCCTATTATGCAATCTTCTAATATGTGTCGGATAATTAATTCGGAAGTTTTGTTTCTGTTTATGTCGAGTGACAGATACAAATATGCAATTAAGCTATCTAACACTTATCAGCAGATTGTGAAAGAAGCCTTTGTAGAATTACATTAAAAAATATATCAAATAACTTCATCTTATACTTTATACGAGACAATCTTGTATATATATATATATATATATATATATATATATATATATATATATATATATATATATATATATATATATATATATATAAAAATGTAATCACGAAAGCGGCTGAAAGTATTACCATGAAATTTATTATGCAGGGAGTTTTGGGGGAGAAAAATTGATCTAGCTAGGTCTTATCCCTGGGACACTACGCATTTTTAAGCTATATATGTTTTTTATTTCGTCGTGCAACAATATATCAATAATTTCGACTCTATTATGTCAGTCTGATTGGCAGATTGGTAAGCGTAAGTATAATTTTTGCCTTGTTCGGAAATTCGGAATGTGGTGGGTTCGAAGTTCGAACCCCGGTAAAATATGTTTGTGATTCTTTTATTTTTATCTACTAGAAATTAGTTACCCAGGTACTTTTGTTAGAAATTTTGAATTCTCTACTTTGTTACAAATTCTTTTTCTTCCATAAAAAGATGACGTAACTCTAAAATTAAAAATTATCAAAAAGAAAACTTTAAAATGTCGCGACTGATGTTGCATATAATAAATGTTTAACATCAGTCGCGACAATTTTTAAGTTTTCATTTTTGTACTGATAGCAGACGTATAGCTTATGTGTATGATTATGTGTAGATGAAAAAAATTAAAAATATTTATTAATATAACATTTTTTTTTTAAATTATTATTACAATATTATAATTACAAATAATTATTCGTTAAGTGTCTCTTATGTGCTCTTAACCCTACGCCGTGCACGGTTCATTGTTTAACTCAAAGCTATCGTTGAGCGATTGATAATAAAGGCTTTTAGTCGACTGCCGGGTCAACCCCTTGATTTACTACCGTTAAATGGAGCGTGGCGAACGATAACAGTCGCGAATTGCCACCGAACAACATTGTAACCAACTTTTGTCTAGTAAAACTATTTTTCTTGACAAAAGCTTCGCTGAAATGCTAACATTAGAGCAGTACTAATGGTTTTATATGCTTGATTTGCTCTTAATTTTAAAACGTGTATTTTTATACCTACTTGAAGTTTTTATTCAACTTTTTCTATATTATGATTGGTTTATTTTATTACGTATTTGTGAATTCGGCTATCAACAAACGGCCACCGCCAAATAGTTTTTTATCATTTCACGACCAAAACAAGCGTATTTCACCTTAAGTGGACGTAAGCAAATAGACACGCTGTGATATATAGCGGGTGTAAGTCAAGTTGCACCTGCCTCACTGGGCGGGTCTGTCCACATAACTACCCCTGCAGTTTAGGGTTACAATTTATGACGTCACAACTGCCTATTCTGTTTTTGAGATTTTCTACATATATTTCATTACTAGCTTTTGCCCGCGGCTCCGCCCGCGAAAATGCATTATCCCACGGAAACACCGTAGTTTTTCGAGGTTAAAGTAATCCAGAGCTAAAACTACTACTATACCAAATTTCATCAAAATCCGCTTAGTGGTTTTCGCGTGAAGGAGTAACAAACATATATCCATCCATCCATCCTCACAAACTTTTACATTTACATTAATAGTAGGATGTTGTAAAAGCCCTGGCCTGTGTATCGAAATTAGGATTTTAATTAAGTATTTCTTTTTAATACGTCTATAACTTTCTTACCTTTCTTAATTAAATACAGATTTAATGGGTCAATTAATACTGGCTTAGAGAAAAACTGATCATCCTTCACACCGCATGAATGTGGAATTCTGAAATTCGAATTCTAATCTCGAACTCTAACATTAAGAATAACGTAGAAAGCTTATGTATGATGTACTCGATTGAATTCAGCGGCAGATTACACATCACTAAACACGTTTACACATAATCCATAACCCCAGGCATTCCACACTTGCCAATACCTAGATAGCTGAAATACTAGACAGACTGAAATTTAATTAACTACCGACTAAGCCCTACGTTCAGGTTAAACAATTGCCTTAACTGTATTAATATCCACTTACAGTTTCCGCTATATCAGTTTCGATCTTAATTGACTTCTGGCTTGATGGTTGAAGTTCCTATTTACTGCAGTGAGTTGTGGGTTGGAATCCCGTCAAGCGACATTTATTTAATATTAAATTCTTTACATGCACCCAACTATGTAAAGAATTACACGTATCATCTTTAAATAGAAGATCGATTCTGCTATTTCAATCTTAACTTATCTTGATTAATACAGTTTCGATACAGTCACGATCTCATTTAACAGCAAAACGGTATTCTCATAAACGTCAAACGCTGAACTTTCAAACGTGTAGTACCTAGATTATCGACTTTAGGTCAGATTTTTATAACAATACGGTACATTTATAACTCATTGAAAATGTAAGTTATGTGCGAGAATTGGGCTTCTAAGGAATGTGAAAATTATACTCAAGCTGCGAATTTCTAGCCGAAAAAATGTTACAATGAAGCCTGTTTGTCTAAATGCTTTGTTAAAGTTGTTTTTTTCTATAAGCAGACATCCTTACCCATCTGCTAATAAAAATATTCACACAACTGATTAGAAATTCTATGTTGCTGTCTTTGTCTATTACGTTGGAAAACTTGACAGACAAAGACAGCGATATTGAACGTTAAAATGACCTCCTTAGTCTATAAAGATTAAACACAAAATATTTAATACTTTTAATCCAATTAATATGATATTTCTTATCGTAAGATTGAAATGTTATCAAATTATCTGTTACATACGACTTCAATCGTGTGTAATGAACTGAGGTCCCAGCCCCGCCAAACTCCTCTTATATTGTTACTGAAAAAATGTGTGTAGTATTATTTGTGTACGACGAACGTTTGCATACCCGCCAGATTGTGCGGAGGGCCAATTCTCGGCTACAGGGCGCCAAAGCTACAAAAAAATTGTACTCACCTGCCATGTTTTTTTTTATTATGAATTACTCTGTAAACAATTTCAACGTAAATTTCATTGCGTTTATTATTTCAACAATGATAATTCGATTGTGGTCGCCATTTTGACAAGATAAAAACATTCTGAAACCAACCGGTAAATAATCAGTCCTTAGCTAAGATAAAGGTGATGGTCAAAAATTTACCTAGATTCGACAGCAATGAATTGGTTGATAATGTGTTCACTTTAAATCATATTTGATGACATAAAAAGGGCAATCCCGAAATACGCCGGTTATAGAAGTTATCAGCAAGATTAAAATCCAAAATCAATAAGCTTTTCTAGAGAAATTACTGACGTGAGTATGTATGAAATGACAGACAGATGTATGCAAAAACACGATTCCCAAAAGAAATTAAGATAGTGATTGTAATGTTGTATTTATTACAGTTAAATATGTTTGGCGGTGTACGTTCCTAATAGATGTTGGTGTAGTTTTTGGTGTTGAAATAGTAGGCGTATATAGTGTATACTCGTACTTACGCCTATAATTTCAATGTACGAAGCTACGATTTCTCGCGGAAGTGCGGAGGCGAAAACGAAACTCCGTAACAACTCTTGTCCATATTCCATACCTACACCTACCTCCCTACAACAGCAACCTAACTACATACTCCTACAGTACCCACACCGACAAATACATCTACACCTACATCTCTAGTAGTTCTATGATATTGGATTTTATTCTTGATCATCTTCAATACTTCTTCGTCTTCTGGTGTACTTCGGGGCTGTCCATTTGGTGACATCGAATATGATTTAAAAAAAATCCATATTATTAGATATTGGCAAACATTTCATTGATGAGGAGTCTGGGTCTTTTTGTATGGATTTTTGACTATGTCCATTAATTTAATAATTTTATCGGCCACATGTAAAATTATTCAAATGTTTATTAATTTTTATTATTCATCGTATGTCCTTAGAGATAGATATTTTTGCTTTCGAAGTAGCAACAAACAACGACGTTATCATCAATGTAGGACAAGGCTCAATATATCTTGATTAAAACTTAACACTTACACCTTACAAATTAATTTTTTGAAGTGAAACTTAGATGAAATATAGACGGGGGGATATAAAGCCTAAAATGGCTTTATATCCCCCCCTTCTTTTGTCGAGTAATAAAAATAAGATATGAGTAATTTCGAATACTGATATCAGATAGGCGTAACGTAGTTACGTAGTCGCTTGGATTTTGCTTTGTTGACCAATTTGTCTCGGGTAATATTTTATCTTTTGTAATTTTTAAAGTGAAAAGAATATTTTTTATTTTTAGAAATTATTCATGTACATTACGTATTATTCATTTAGGCACGATGAGAGTATTTTTGAATTTTAAATAATGAATGATGTTTCACTTCTGCCACGTGTACTCTCTGTACATGTCATTACTTTTTTATTACTTAGATATGTTTAGTCTTTATTTATTTTAATATTTCACAACTGTGTATAGGATTTTGGGCCATTATCTACATTTTATTTACTCGAAAATCCTTCTACGTGCCTCTGAACCGCAGAGTAATTGTGACAAATACGTGCAAAAAGTACGTGGAATTAAAACCACTGTCGGATTCGGATCTGAAGACCCGTCTGAGGTTAGGGTTCCGTACGATTGAATGTGGTCTGCGGTCGAGGGCAGAGTTGAGAATTAAGTAAGGTCTAGGAAGAACTTGATAATGAGTTGGAAATGCGTGTTTTTCTATAAATATATTCTGCTTGTAAAGACCTCTTTAGATAATATGATTTGGAGGATTTTACAAATAATTGTAAAAGCAATTTGTAGATTTTACAGTATATATGAGTATATGGCATAAAAGAGAAATTGAAGTCAACTTTTTTGGCGAATAAAAAGTAAGATTCAAGAATTTTTCTTGAGTTCCTAGAAAGTATGTGAGAAATCTTTATCCTAATGAACTTTAAGTTATGTCTCATATTCAATACTTTATTATTTTTCTCTCAGTAATGAAAATAGTTTATGCAAAGGGTCAGCTCACACTGAAACGAGACGATACCCGTATCGTCAATAAAATTGAACTTAAATCTCTTTAGCCCATAATCAAATAATTGCTAATTCGCAGTAGGTTTAAATGGTGATGCCCTAACCCTCCTAACATTGAGACTCATAAATCTTCATCATCAGATGATGATGATAGTTTAATGATTTTCAACAAAATCGGTAATGCTACCAGGGAGTCCAGGGACCCATGAAGACAAAGAGCGGGAGTGAGTCAAAATGTTAATTCAACGGAAATTAAAGTCGCGGGACACTCGTTACCCTTTGAGTTCTGATTCATAGGAACCTGCTTTACATTTTAAACATTTCCTACAAACGGTTTTTTTAGATATTGAAGAGTATTTAAATGAAATTGAACTTTCAGTTTAATAAAGATGATGAAACTAATAAAGGTAAAAATTAATAAGCTAAGTAAGTGATAAACAATTTACTAGATTTTGTTTTTTGTTTTGTGTAACTAGATTCTAGGTACGTCGAAATACGTTACGATACCCTACAATTAGGTGGTAATTTAGAATACTATGTACTACATCTTACCTCAGATTATATAACTATAGCATAGATACTCGGCTATTAGTAAGAGAAGAAACATAATAATATATCGTTCCCTATCCCACATGCATGTTCCTTATAACTCTTAATATGAGTGCCAGAAAGTTGTAATTCCAACGTCGTAAAATAAGTACACCAAATGATCACCAAATGCGTGACAACCTTAGAAAAAAACGAGAAGATATGGATTTGCTTTCTCTTTCACTCTCATGGGTTTTTGCACATCAATATTTTGTGAGACACATAGCTGCTTGGTGTTAACGGCTTCGATTTTAGTACTCTTTCCAAACACATTAATTATTCTTGGTCCAAGCATATTAATTATAACCAATGTTTAAATGCAATCTATGAATTTCCAGTTATCTCTTCCTTACTAATGTATTAATCAAGTGTTTAATCATTTATACTTATGAATAACTCCTCTGTCCCTCTCCCTCTTATGTGCCTTGTACAGGGTATGAACGAGATACTTGTATAGCCCGGCTAGACCGCAGGACGCGAATGCATTAGTAACGCACCCACTATTGTGATCCGTTTATAGCATTATTAAATCATGATTCCACGGACCGGATAGTTGGAAGATATATGTAATGACTATATTGCCTTTTATACATCTGCGCGAAACTAAAAGGTTAAATAATCATAGAATTACTTTTACTAGAGGCCGGCCTGTGATCGAAATTCACCCGTAATTTTTATGCCTACTTTTTAAGTTATAGTTTTTTTAAAGATAGAGTATAATTTTTATGTATCTCTAAGAATTATTTTAAAAAATATCACCTTTCTGAAAATATGGACACCATCCTCCATATAAACTTAATTTACCGGCCAAATTTCATACTCTTCTGGTTGCACAAATCTCGTACAACTGAACTGAAAGCTTTTGCTTCACGTATTAACATAATAATAATGATTGATTTATCTACCTACTCTACTAAGACCTCTAGTAATAATAAAATTGTGTGTAAAATTCACAACAAAACCAATGTCAGAAATAAAATAATATTTCTTCAACCGCAAACTTTCAGATACGTGTTTTGATATATTGGCTGTTATCTTTCACTTCAACGATGAAGACCCCTTCACATTAACGCACCGAAAAATCGTAGACTATGAAAGAGAAGTAAACTATGAAAAATTATCCGTACACGACTTAAAAGTGGCTTTATATTACCAGCCTCCGGTCCTGTAGGGCTCGTGCTCCCGCATTTATCACCTTGATGGGCCAGTCGATATCTCGTATACTAGTGTAAAAACTATAATAAAATTCACTACAGATCGCCCTGTTGTCGAAATTCGCCCATAATAAATAATATAATCTTAAAATTTGAACTTTATAAGAGTTCTTTTGCCTCTTAGACAGAAAAAAAAGGTGAAAATGTTGTGGCAGATCAACAAACGTCAACGTGTAACAAAATTGTGTTCCACGCATCAAACTCACGGTAGTGTGTGTGAATAATCTGAGATTGTGTGTGTTGTTGTTATTTTAATTAACTCTATGTATTTGTAAGCACTATTAAAAAAATATTAGCTTTCATTTTGAGTAGTCCATATTGAAATGAATTGTCAAAATTCATTATGTTCAAAGCTGGCTTTTGTAGCTAGCACCAACGATAGTATATTGTCTAAACTTAGCCGCACCACGATACTAGCCATATGCAAAGCAAATCTCAGAACTAATTTTCGTTCCTGTACTTTATGAAACTTGTGAGCATTTCGATGTTTTGTTTCATCGGAAACCTTTGAGCATTGTTGTGCATACTTCAATAGATTTTGTATCACAAACACGGAAAAGGTACAATTCGCGTCAAATTCACTCGGTTTGCCCCTTTCTGTTTTATTTTGCCTCGTTTTTGTTGCTTTTCATTTTGTTCCGTTTTTGTAGCGTTCCATTTTGCTCCATGTAGGGTTTTTGTAGCACCCTCCGTTACGCAACAGACTGTTAACTGTTAGACGTGTGTGTAATGTGTTTTAGAACCGTTTATTTTATATATCACGCCTTGCATATGCATATTATGGTAATATTTCATTTTCCCTCACCAAAAAATATCTAATAGGCCAATTATTTAGCTAACTAATGTTCCTGACGAGTGACGTTTATATTTTTTAAACTTCACTTGACAAGAAGCTGACGAGGCACTTCTGACCTGCAGGTCTAAAATGGCCACATTAAGTGAATCGTACTATGAAACACTAACTTTAATAAATATGGACCGGAAAATGCAAAAGTACAGTAATCAGTTGCTAAATTGAAAAGTTACAGGAATAAAAAGGACTGAAAAAAAAACAACGATTTTTTTGCTATGATTCCTTATGTTATTTGTGACATTTTTTATTTAAACAATGTTTCACATAAACGCGGTATTTAAATTAATAAAATAAATTTTGTATTAACTATCTTTATACATTTTCAACTGCTGTTACGTCACTCGTGCATCATTTTTTGTTTAGAGCGTTTTTAATGCTCTCCAACGATCTAACTTAATTGGTATGATGGCTGTATTTCGTCAACGGTTAATGGTAGATCTGCCAATACAAAGACAATATTTCCCAGCTTATTATGTACTTTTCGAAAAACATATAAAAACTATGCAAATTCCCCATTTACTTAAGTATAATATAATTGTAATAATCACATAACCAAAGTAGATGACCAATTATTATGAGAACTTAACGGATTACATACTTCCTCCTAGTTACATTAAATGATGTCATGAAGTTCTGGACGGGAAATTGTACTATAAATATTGATTATGTCATTTATTACCTCGTAATAATAGCTATTGTGCAATAATAGGTATTAATATTAACAAGCTTTTGCTGCGGCTCCGCCTTCGTAAATATAGTATCCCACGTGTGTGTGAACTTACATGTTAATCCAGAGCCTAAAATAGTACCATACAGCATCTCATCGAAATCCGCCCAGTATTTTTTGCGTGAAAGAGAAACAAACATCCATCCATCCTCAAAAACTTTCATATTTATAAAAGTAGTAGGATTGATGATTAAATAAATTTCCACACCTTCCGTACACTGATGTATGTATGTACCCACTGAGGTTCATTTAATATCCATAACGTTCAGATATATTACATTTACACCAGTGTAATAATAATTACATTGTCCTACTACTATTATAAATGTGAAACTTTGTGAGGATGGATGGACGGATGTTTGTTACTCTTTCACGCGAACACTACTGAGCGGATTTTGATGAAATTCGGTATGGTAGTAGTGTAGGCTCTGGATTAAGACAGGCTATATTTTATCCCCAAAAAGTGCATTTTTCCGTGGGATACTGTATTTACGCGGGCGGAGCCGCGGGCAAAAGCTAGTTAGTAATATGCGCGTAATAATTCTTAGGTTAATTAAAGGAAGTGAACACGTAGTCTGTTTCCTGAGGACTTTCGAAGCACATACAAAAGGAATCTCAATGAAATTCCTTAAGGCAATCGAGTTTTTTTTATATCGATCCATTACATGCGGAAATAATATATTAGGTATGTATGACGAATAGTACAGATATATAGAAAATAATGTAATACATTTCATTCAACACAGTATGTTACTTATAATAATTGTTAAGTAAAATTAAGCTAAGTTTCGACATTCTAAGAATTTAATTAACTGAACGCAGACATAAATAAAATAACTGTACTTGTTACTTGCAAAAGCCGTGTTATTTATCATTTATATGGATTGCAATATTTACAAGAATAATAAGCATCTGCAAATTAATTCTAAAATCTATTGTAGTCATTACAAGAACCATCTTTTGTAAGCCCAAACAGTTGACTCGACAACACTTAACATCAAAGAATTTCAAGTGCTTCCAAACGTCATGTTCCATTTGGCGAAAATTTTTAAGAGTTTCTTATGGAGCCACTTAAGCAAATTACGCCAAATTCGTCAAACTCGAAACATGAAGGTGACGCGACGTCATATTCAAGCACTCGCGCTAAGAGCTCCGAAAACAATAGACAACTCGTCTATAACGTTTTTAGCTACACTCTAAACGTATTTTACTGTAGTGACATAACCGTTTTTAAGAAGTTATTATTATTTTTAAGGTGAGTCGTAATGTAAGTGCTATGACATCCAATCTTAGTATTTACACTCAACTTGGTAGACAGTAGTTAAATACATTGCAGTATTTAACTACTGTCTACTGTTTTCCCCTGTTTTGCTTCCTTTTGAAAAACGAAAACTATTTTTTCTTACAGACATTAAACACTTATTTGATCATGGTGGTTCTAAATGAAACGAGATACTTACGTGAAAATATAATTTTGTAAAAGACTAACGTTTTCTTAAAATATGCTAAGTGCAAGAAACAGTTATGAAATAGCTTTAAAATCAATCTAAAGTGAAAATTAATTTATTCAAATGTATTTTCACTTGAGAAACTTGTTATTGTTCACAATTAAATTAATTACGTGTAACTCGGAGCATTGTTTGTAAATCTAGAGAGATTTACCAACATCAGAAGCTGTTTTGATTATTGTTTGTATATTTTTGCGCTAACTGCTTATATATAGTAAATTATATAATAGATAACAAATTAGTTTATAGTTTTGGTTTATATATATTTTGTAATAATTGACATTACATTTCAACTTAACAAATACGGTTATGTAATATTTTATGTCTTATTTCTTTTCACCCGACTACGGTGAAGCTAAAAGGAAGGGTAATGATTTTGGCATTCAATGTATGTATGTATGTTCCACCTTAGAGCCTAAACTACTGATCCGATTTTAATAAATTAGGTATCAATAGATTTGTAATAATAGCCCAATAAACATAGGCTATACATAGGCTATAGGTCGGGTTATAGTTTTTTTTAGTTAAGGGGTGGCTCTCCATACATGTGAAGTGGGGATGAAAATTTTTTTTTTTATTTTACCCCATCGTGTGGGGTATCGTTGAATAGGTATTTTTAACAGCAAAGTTTAATACATAACTTTTTTACACAGTCAACTATTTTCGTGTATTTGGCCTCCAAAATGGTTTATAAGGGGGCTCCCTGGCATTTCTAAACCATGAGAACTTGCAGTTTTTCATGATCTAGCATGATATATTCTTTAGGAAATTTTTAAGGAAATCGAACAGTAACTTTTGAAGTAATTTGAAAAAACCTATTACTCGTTTATAGTTACGGAACCCTCCTTAGACTTAGGACATGTCCTGACATGCTTATTATATATATTTTTTTAATTCTATATATTATTCTATATATTTTTTTAATTATGCCGGTATAGCCATTATAATATATAAAGCATTGCTAGTGTCAAGAAAAAAGGCGGGAAATAAAATTTTCGTAGTTATATAGTATAGTAAAGTATAGTATAATAAAGTATCACACTATATTCGGTAACCTGTGAATCAACTTTTCATAAACGCGTTTTTAAGACCTAAAATAAGACAACTATCAGAAAGAAACAACAAAAACGTCACAGTTACACATCTCCACCAAAAATCTTCTATATATTACGGCAACAGAGATACAAGAATATATAAAAATTAATTGCAGTTACTATCTCGCGCTCAAGAACAGCTGGAACGATTTGGCTATTTTTGATCTTAAAATAATTGTGAATGCCAGGGAAGGCTCAAAGGGTGAAACATATCGCCAAATTTTTTATGAAAGAATAAAAACGACAATTAAATTTAATGTAGAGTAAAGGTAGATAGGTGTAGATGTAGGTGGTGTTTGTAGGTATTTATTTATTTATTCCAGTTCGTAGTTATGACAGAACAACGTGTGTCGGAAAATCTAGCCACTCATGATTAGGTATATACTTCCAAAGTTTTGTATTTCCATTCTCAAAATTCTAAGCTCTAACAAAAGCCAGACTACAGACGAAATATATCTTATTATTGTCTGGGACTAGGTGACAAACACCGATTTCAATTAGCGCCGTGTTTCGCTACGCGGTGAAATGGCGACATGGTGGCTAAATTGCTTGAAACCGTCGAAAATAGTATATTTTTGCCCCGTAATCCAGACGATGTTAAGCGCCTGGCCCGAGCTTGGCCACGAAAACTGGCGTCGGCAGTCGCGACTAGAGCGAGCGTTCATGTTGTTGCAGAAATCTAATAAACAATTTAACAAACTTTAAACCGCAAATACAATTCGATCGAGCTTGATGGTCGGTAATACTATGAGAATTATGAGCGTATTATAGAAACGAACAATTCATACATGTTACCCGCTCATCGCTATCGCGAAACTGCATGGCACCACCTTAGCTGACGACGCAGCGTTTAACAACGCACGGAAATTGAACTCTTAATTACGGAATTGTCTTTTTTGCAATCGTTCGTACCTACATGGCAACAATCAATCGAACAGATGAATCGTGTGCGAATAAGAGGCGAGGCGAAAAGTATTATTAATTCCATACAAATATATTATGCGCGTTAGGCGTTATATTCTCTTTTTGACGTGATAACGTCTTATAATTCGATGGAGCCGGCTGCACGCACGAAAAAACATGACTCATGCGGCGTTACCTCGCTCTGAGGCGTTCCATTTTAGGCTTGAAGTGCAAGCGAGAGCGCGTAATCTGTCTCTCTCCTACTTGAGTGAGCGATCCATCAGTATTTTCTTATGTTGTCTAGTTTTAGTATGAACGTTGTCACTTTCAACTATCGTCAGTAAACCGACTTTACAGACAACCGATTTTTTTTTACTTCTACCACTACTGGATATGGTTATATGATACTTTTAAATGTTTATTGTTGTGGAAATTGTTTTGTGTTCTTCCTGTAACACCTATTAGTTAAGTTTGAGTTAACTACCTTTTTCAACATTGTATATACTGATATGTAATATTATTGTAACATATTGTTTTTCTGCATTTATTTCTTATCTGAATTATTTTTATAGCTGCAATTTATTTTGGCTATGTTATAAGAACTAATGTAACCTAATAAAACATAATATATATCACATAACTTTTACTAGATACTAGAAGATACAACAAAAAAGCATTATCTTCATCCGAGAGAAAAGCAAAAACCTGGGAAAACAGACATGTGTGCGATTGTCTCTTAAGTAATTCCCCACTTTGCCATAATCGTTTTCCCTTTCCCTTTTTTAAAGCATTTAATGTTAAGCAATTTTACACTACTTACTTTTATTATTATAATAATAAGTTGCTTATAAGCAATAACTGGTTATTTTGTGTTATCTTAATGCTTTTGTGTAGCTAAAAAGATGTTTTACAGTTTTATGCATATAAGTTATGTCTAAATTATTTTGTTTAAGAAACAATTTTCTCATGGTTATTTAGTCTGTAATAAATCTTGTATCTCATGTTTTTCTTAACATCTAATGAGTTAAAATTGTATCTCATTGATAAGTACCAATCCAATGTTGTAGCACTCTCGCGACACACCAACACCCGTGTTTACTGTACCAACTGCTTTGAGGATGCCATTGCCAAGATCACCAGGCGAATGATGGAAGCGTCAGTCAAAGAAGTAATTGACCATAACGTTAGAATGGCCATACTAGATGGGCAAAAAACAATAATAAATAACATCATTAAAATGGCGACGAAAGGGACGAAGGTGACCACTCTGAGGTTTAAAAAACAATATAAACAATTATATATTACTAGCTGTTGCCCGCGGCTCTGCCCGTGTAAATACAGTATCCCTCGGGAACACTGTACTTTTTCGGGATAACAAGTAGCATATCAAAATCCGTTTAATAGTTTTTGCGTGAAAGAATAACAAACAGCCATCCATTCTCACATTGTAAGTGCATACATGTCCTGAGCATGATATTTGTAATGTGTGGGTAAGAAAGGTACGGGCATTAAGCCTGTAGTTTGTTTTTATTGAATAAAAAAAAAGAAAAAAAACCTAATGATATCTACATAATTTGTGATCTAGTAGAGGAAAAATATCATCATTTGGTTTTGGATGTTGGAATCCTGTAACACACATGCACTGAAGAGATAGTTATGTTATTTACCATTTTAAGTGTGCATCTGGTAGGGTCTACCAACCCGAAGGCTTTACATATATCAAAAACATTTCTACGTTATTTTCCACGGAAAGCCTCGAAACCTGATTCGGGGTTTAATAAAATCATCAGCGATAATGCTTCTTACGTATATGAAATTTCCCAATATCGCTAAAAAGGACTTAATCCACGATTGTGATCGAACCTTCTGGAGCAGATTCGTGCAAAAATGGGTAAAAAATCTAGAGCTATCGTCATCATCATTCGCCCCACTACCGTCCGTACTATCGGGTCAGGACTCACAGGTATCTGTTGTATCTACTCAATGCGTGAAGGATCTGGCTATAGTCTACCACTACCACTTAAGTTTGCTGCTCTATTTGTGATATTGTTTGTGGTTTGATCACCTTAATCTATGATAAACCCCAAAATGCGTTGTGACTATATTATTTGAGAAAAACATCGGCTTTGGCTTATACATCATAATATTTTTTATGTGCATCGAATAAGATGCCGCTCGATCAAGCATAAGATGAAAATCGCTTAACAGCGCCGTTGAATCGTGCGCACGCGCACATACTAACATGTAAATATGGAGATGAACCACGTCTGCAGTAGTTGCGGTCACTTCCTTTCTGTTTCTATATTTTGAGAAATAAGTAAAAAATAAGTAAAATACTTTAAAAAAAACTTAAAAAAAAGTGCTATATGAAATTCAGCTGCCGATCAAAAACTATGAAAAAATAAAAAAATAAACGTCACGTTTACTTTATATTAAAAAAAAATAAGTTTTATTTACCTACTATGCAGCTATGGAGCAAAAGATTATACCCAACCTATGGGCAACACCTCGCGATGCTTTATTACCTAAACACACGTTACGCCTCCAACATCAAATTCGAAGTAAAATCAACTTTATCCTTTTGGCATACGATACGATTTCGTTTAACTCATATTTCGCCGTGATCAAGCCATTACTCATACACTATCTGAAGTGTTTCCTAGCGGCTAGCGGAAAAAATCGTAATAAGTGAGTAATAAGGAATGTTTACTAAGATTCGATCAAGTGTAAATTTGATCAGATTCTATTGAAATATTATTATTTGTGATGGTAATATTTTAGTCAAGACTTTGCATAGATAGGGTTCGCTTCATAGAATATTATTCACAGTCGTTCCATAGAAGGATCTATTCCTTGGGGATTATTTTACCATTTACCAGTGGCGAAGGCTGGTTCTCCTTCATATGGAAGATCTAGCCTGTATAAAAGGTAAGGTTTAGAAGAGGGTCTTCAAAACGTAAGTGGTAAATGAAGCCGATAGGAATGGAGTTATAGGAACCCCACGCCACTGATCGTTACCAAAAGCTCTGACTTAATTTTGTAACGTAATATTAAAAGCTTAAATTTGTACTTGATCTATATAATATTGAAGACTTTAAGCGTCAGTTCACACCTAGACGCAGCGCGCACTTGTTACCTAACTAAGGCGAAGCCAAGAAGAATGGTAATGATTTTGGCTGTCTATGTATGTATGTTTGTTTCATCGTAGCGCCTTAACTACTGATCAGATTTGAATGAATGAGATGTTAATAGATTCATACGGGCAACATAGGCTATATTATTTTCGTACTCGTAGTTTTTAACTTGTGATTATTAAGGTTGCGACTAAATTGAACTTTATTTGCTACACAAAAAGATACACGATTCATTGCAGACGTTCGAATTGCGAGCTGCACCGCTGATCATGCAATAAAACGTGTATACTTTTGTGTAGTGAATAAAGTTCAATTTAGAATCGCTACATTAAAAAGTGCGTGCCGCGTCGAGACTCGGTATGTGCTGACTCTGATATTACAGTTGTCAGGAAAACTGTTGATTACTAAGGTGGTGTGATGTTCTCCTCCCATACGCGAGTCTCGCCAATAAGAAAATTACGGTTCAGTGATGAAAAAATATGTAACACGTAATAGGTAGAAAAAACTTACAGCCATAAATTAAAGCAAGTGTTCTCACGCACGAATGAAAATCGATAAAGTAAATTTAAACAGAGCATAAAAATTAGGACTTTCATGGAAACTCGTGTCTGAAATGGATTTATTTGTCTAAAAGACGTCTTTATACGAAAAGGAAAAAGTCTCACGTACATTTAAGTGTTTTCTGCGATCCAGACGCACTCAGTAGAAAATTGATATAAACCTGTTGTGGGGCTGGATGGTTTGTCGTACAAGAAAATACTTTATTTCCATGTTATAGAGTTGGAATTCACTTGTATGGCGGCAAGCCAGAAAAATGCACCTTGCAAGACCTGTACGAGTAGGAAACAAGAAGTGCGAAATAACCCGTTCTCCAGGGAAGTAGCCGTTTACGCCTTAAATATGTAAACAACTAAACACACAATTTCGTCTTGGGTTACGGTTTCGTAAATTTGACAGGTTATTTTTTTCTTTTCTGCGCCTGCTTGGAATTTATTTTTTCGTAATTGCTACGGTGTTTGAGCCACTGTAATTTTATGGTACTATAAATACCTACCACAATATACTTTTTACTACCATTATCCGCACTAAGTAGCTTTTGCACGCGGCTCCGCCCGCGTAATACTACTGTATTTACGCGGGCAGAAAAAATAGGCTATATGTATGAATATACATATAGGCTACTATTGGTATGGTAGTAGTTTGAGCTCTGAATCAGAGCTCAAACTACTACCATACCGAATTTCATCAAAATCCGTTCAGTCGTTTTTGCGTGAACGTGTAACAAACATCCATTCATCTATCCATCCTCAAAAACTTTTATATTATTTATAGTATTAGTAGGATATGATTCTTGAATTTTAGCATTTCCATTTTACAGTTATATTAGTGTAATCTTTGAATGCGTATCACTTTAAAAAAACTCTTGCAGCTATCTAAAACCCAATGTCACGTGAAATAAAACAATAAATACACATCACTCAAGTGTCCACCGGGGGGCCCTAATTGAATATGGAATCCAGGGTCCACCAGAAGTAACGAAGACAAATCAAAGGTGACCCACCGGTCTCCCCAGACAGAAAGCCATTATCTCAAGATGGCGGTATTTGTCTTACCATGACTTTGTGGTAAATATCGTGATTGAGATTATAATTTTTCGTATACCACCGTTTATATAGTCCTTCGTGAAAAAGAACTTGATTTTTAAGGCGCAAAGACTACTTCGTAAATCAACTGTTACTCTTTAAAAAACAGACTAAAATACTGTGCTAAAGCTTTGGGAGCTAAAAGTTAATATTATGTCGTTACGTAGGTTCCTTGCGTGCAAATTGACCTTACATTTGAAAGGAGAGGGTAAAAATATTGTAAAAAGAAGAATGTGTTTAACACAAACGGAGCAGCAAACTTAAGCTAGTGTAACGTAAATCTGTTGGATTTGTACATTCAATTTTTGAAATAGGGTGACCCACCACGGATGGTCACCCAGACAGAAAGCCATTAACTTAAGATGGCGTCATTTGTCTCACCGTGACTTGATGTTTACGGGATGGCGGCTTGTAAATAATGTACTTGAGTTTATTATTTGGCTGTTACATCGCTATTTATATAAAAAAACCACGTCCTTGACTTGTGGTTAATACTTTCTATAAAAGAAAGGCTCATTCAGACAATACCCAGCTTCAATTTACAAGTGTATTGGAAAAAAATGTAAATTGGTACCAGTTTAATGTATCTCGACATTATTAATTGTTTACATCATAGTTTACATAATATACATTATAGGTGCTTATATCATTAGGTACAATCCATTAAAATAATGCTGTACTGACTCATTATTTTTTTTGTAATGACAGATCATCACTAAGCCATTTACACTCATCGAAAATTCAAAATATTCAAATGACTCCCTTGTCAAACGTTACACTTCAAACGGTATGTGTAATAGTATAGCTTGGTAGAGCCATACCTCGGCACTACTATAGCCGCACAGAAAACCGGCGTGAAATAATGATTGTGTTGTGTTTCGCCAAGTGAGTGAGGTTACCGAAGGCCGAAAGGTTTGGGATTTAAGGACCAGGAACGCAAGTGCGCAACACCAAAACAAGTATAACTCCTCCGGTGTTGCGACTGTCCATGGACGGCGGTAATCGCTTACTATCAGACGATCCTTCTGCTCGTTTCTTGATTTATTCCGTTAAAAAAAATATAGGGAAATACATAACTCGAAATTACTAAAAAGAACTGGCAATCCCCATTTCTAAAATAATACCCAAATGATTCATACTCCACATTCAAACTTTACTATTAATAGACGATATCGTGCCGAAACCCATTATATGGCAACCACGTCAGAAAGTTAAGGGTTGCTAATTTAAACTGTCGATGACGCTCGTGTTAGTCATACTAAGGTAAACTTCGAAGGTTGTAGCGACTAAGCTCTATGTATGGAACTTATAATTAAAATATCCTACTACTATTACACATGTGAAAGTTTGTGAGAATGGATGTATGGATGGATGGATGTTTGTTACTCTTTCATGCAAAAACTATTGAACGGATTTTGATAAAATTTAGTATTGTAGTAATTTTAGCTCTGGATTAACACATATGAGGCTACTCTTTATCCCGAAAAGGTACAGTGTTCCCGTGGGACACTGTATTAACGGCGGGACCGCGGGCAAAAGCTAGTACCTACACAATAGCCCCATGTAATTTT
Organism: Phengaris alcon alcon; assembly: GCA_037179445.1. NCBI lineage: Eukaryota > Metazoa > Arthropoda > Insecta > Lepidoptera > Lycaenidae > Phengaris > Phengaris alcon. The sequence continues at coordinate 700,991 of JAYRCH010000342.1, forward strand.
TTGAAAGTTGAAACCAGGAAATCGAGTTACCTATAAAGTTGAAATTTATTTTGTAAAATCTTTCTTAAAGTGGTTGCCTGTGACATAATACTCGTATAAACCTTGTCTGTAAGCGTTTATACTAAATAAAAAATAAAAACATTTTATACGTTTTAAAATAAGGTTTACGGTATAAAATAATCGAGACAGAGAAATGCTCTCAAACACAGAACGACTTAAAAATGCAAGGTCGAATATTATTCTGTACATTTTAAAAAAGGTTAGGTACCTGTGTTCAACACATTAGAATGAAAATTTAAACGCAAACGCAAGAGGAAAAGGTTCAGCATTCATCACACAAAGTTATGAAATAAATTGTAGGCGTATTTTGTACAGTGTTATGATTATAATAAACATGATAAATAAAAATCAACTTATGTACTAATGTAGAGTTGATCTACATTTTATGCGCGCTGCGCTATGTTCGCGTGCACTATTATTTTCTATTTATCTAGCTTTTATTGTCGCTTAGCTGTTACTAACGCATAGCTTTTATATAATATAGTTATGTAGCTTTTTATCTGTGTGGCAGTGACGGCGCACTGCCCGTACGTCAAACACGTTACCCACACATACCTGAATTGTTGAAGTAAAAGGATTAAGTCCTTTACAGCCGCAGGATAATGTACAAATAAAACCGGCCATGTGCGAGTTGGACTCGCGCACATAGGGTTCCGTACCACTTTACCAATATTCACATGTTTACTTATTATTTTTGTACGGGTTTCTCCATGTAAGCGCATTTTACAAGTTAAGTATTTATAACTCCTGAACTAACAAAGTTACATAAGCCGCTACAGTTTTCCATCACAGTTCATCACATGGACTACCATCATGGATTTTTTCAGATCTTTCGTGCCAGCCATTAGAGCCTTTAAGCTTTTAGAGGGAGGAGACTGTCACCAATAAGCGATCTAGGTTCTGTGCGCCGATTGGCCCCTCACAGATTTTTTTAAAATTACCGCAAAAGCCTGGACGTTCATGTAACTCTCTTGCAGCGAGAGCCCGAACGTCCGTATAGAAGCTTCGCTTCGCTTCAATAACTTGATCTATTTCCCACGAATGAGTCACGCGGCCTTCTGAGGTTATAATGATACCTACCTTTGAATATTATCGATCGCCGCGTACGTATAAATAACGAACAGAGAGACGACTTCATACAAAGACAAGTCTCTGTGTGCAGTTCACATGCGAGTTACGACAGAAGATAAGTCCTTTATTATGCATGACTAAAACATAACGTTGAGTTTTTTATAACATCGTAAAGTATTTTAATATAAATTGAGAGGTAAAAAGACTTTATATCAAGAGTAAAGTTGCAAATATAACGTTTACCACGTCATAAAGATAACGTCATAAAATATATAAAAACAGAGGTGACTTTGCATTTTAGCTTGGCTGTACCTGAATTATTATTATGGCGCCCAAATCGAATGAAAATCTGCGGAGAAACTTTACAATATCTATAAACTGTCCGTTTAGAACTGTCGGGAACTGCATGTTCGTTGTTCAATCTGCCTCTACTATTCGAATCCATAATCTTTGTGGTACCATGAGTGTACTACCGCCGGGTTTGTATAAAATTGAGGAAATAGGTTATTTAAGGCCGACTTATAATTAGTTCTAATAAATGAGTAATTTGAGAAAAAATGTTCCTCGGAAAACTCGTTGAAAGGCGTGTTTATTACTTCGTGATAAATTACTTATCAGAATTATGGATTGAACTATTTTTAACCTTGTTTAGTTTCAAATGTAATAATTAAACTTTAGAATTATCTTTTAAGGGTTCTCTAGTAACTCGTACTACAAGAAACGCTTAGCGAAATTAGCTCTGTCCGTCCGTCTGTCTGTCTACCCTTCAACCTTCTGTCATTTTTACATAGTATAAAATTAAGTCGCTTCCATTCCTGTTCGCTTAGATATTTAAAACTACTTATCGGATTTTAATGCAGTTCAGCAATAGATAGAGTGAATCAATAGAATTGTTTATGTATATAATACATTACCCGTGCGAAACTGGGGCGGGTGAAAGTATAGTTAAAGATTATCTAAAGATTTCGTTTTTGTTTTTTTTTTAAATAATAATTATTATATATTTTAGGGGTGGTTCTCCATATATCACACCCCATCGAATTGGGTATCGTTGAATAGGTCTTCTTAAATAAAGGAAAGACTTCATACACGACACTTTTACAAAGTCAACCATTTTCTAGTAATCGGCCTCTGAAGTTGTTTTAGATAAGTGTAAGATAGCTTATTTATATGATTTGCATCTGTAATTTGACATAGAGTAATAAAGTGACCAAACATGCGAAAGAACAATCCATCACATAACTGAAGATTGTAAAATCGGCCCTAATGCTAGCCATTCACGTAATGGTATACCTGACAGTTTTGCCTGTACAATTATACCTGTCAGGTAAGCTAGCTTTAATGACCATTACGATAGGTAGGCGATAGTAGGTAGTAAGATTACGCTAGGCAATTTTGCCGACAAAAATAACAAGGCGACTTTTGAAACATCTCGCCGCAAGGCAAAAAACGGCCTATGTAAATTCCATATTAGTAAAATAACATGAGGTATGTAAAAGGGAAATTCTTATCTTATTCCCGGATTCCATAACAAGTATTTATCTCTTCAATCAGTTCAGAATTATAATTTAAATTGCTAATGATCAGTAAGGTCAATATCGCGCGATAAAACTACCAAGTCACATTAAAATGGCAAAAGATATCTTTTACAGGTTCCGTGTTAGAATTAGATACTAATTACACCCATTGTGGTGCGCAATCGGAAAGTTGTCGGTTTTTTGGGCACACTGCAAAGGATTCGTAGCGTAGCGTGGCCTGTGGTATTCGCACACTCGCCCATAGTTTAGTTCATCACCGACCGCTGACTGGGATAGTCTTTTGATCGCTCAAAATATCTGCAACGAAACGATTTTTAAGTTTAGTGTTTTATTATAAGCGGAGATATTTTTTGAAAAACATATTGTTCTGCATCAAGGTCGTATAGCAGATTGTTCATGGTTTCCCTGAAAACGATAAAAAAATACTCCATCTATCCATCGTGAATGTTTCGCCAGACAGCAATGAGCCACGCGCCATTGTGTGAACACTGAGTGATCGTGGCCTACAGTTGTGCATTGCAAAGCATGGCCCATCATAAGCCATTGTGTACTGGGGCCATTATATATAAAACCGATACTTGAGCCATGGTCTGTCGGTCATCATTGATACGAGTAGATTTTAGAGTCATTATGAATTACCATAATAACATCCCACTACTATTATGAATGTGAAAGTTTGTGAGGATGGAAGGATGGATGTATGGATGGATGGATGTTTGTTACTCTTTCACGCAAAAACTATACTGTATTTACGCGAGTGGAGCTCCGGGCAAAGGCTAGTTAGTTATTATAATCTACCCCAACTTAACTAATGCCTTAAATCACCATGCACATGAGCGTTTTCCTTTAATCCGCCTGTGGTCGAAATACACCGATAATAATTCATACAATTTTTAAGTTTGACCTTTATAAGGATTATTTTGCTTATTAGATAGAAAAAATAAAAAATGTAAATGTTTTGACAGATTGACAAACGTAAACGTGTAACAAAATTGTATTTGTCAAACGCACGCTATGTAGTGTGCTTGGGTAGTTTGTGTTAATATTTTGAGGTAGTGTATGTTTTTGTTTTTATTTTATGTACTTCTAAGCATTATTTAAAAAAATATTAGCTTTCTGCGCACCTCCTACACATAACCTTTAATTTTACGGCCAAATATCATACTCCTTCAGTTGCACAATTCTCGTAAGCCTGTACTCCAAGTTTTTGCTTCACGAATTAATACAATAACTCCTCAAACCGATTTCGGTGACGGTGGCCGGTTTCATTGAAACCAGGCCAGTTACGCAGGAGTAATTTTATAGTGCCCAAGTGTGTGCGCAGTACACAAGAGCACTCTCTCTTCCTTTATTCTCGAAAATCAGTGGGACGGATAGCCGACACGACTGGCGAGAGATCAGGCGCAGGACCGACTTTGTACATGCCCATCCGACGCATGGATCATCTTCCTAGTCAAACAATCAGGTAATCAGCCTGTACTGGCCTAACCTAACTTGGGAACAACATTTTTTGTAGGTGCAATATTTTTTGAACCCACAACCTCCGAGTCGAGAATAAACCTCTAACCGCTAGACCACATAGACCGTTACGTATTAATATAATAATATCTTAAGGGCCTGTTTCACAATCGCCTAATAAGTGTCGGATAGCTTATCCGGAAGTCTTGTTGCTGCTTACTTTATACTAAGCGACAGAGACAAAACCGCCGAATAAGCTATTTCACTGTCACTTATTATGCGATTGTATAAGAGGACATAAGTCTAATATATTTGTACCACGAACTATATAAGTATAGCAATATAACATAATATGGTAATTACGTTGCTATGTTTTTTCTAAAAAAGATCCTAAAAACTGTAATTGATAACGCATATAGTATCAGCGTTTTCCGATATATCCAGGAAATCGCATTTTTTTTTGCGTTACTGCATTTAACACAGAACTTGTAAGCACATAAAAATACAAGATACTTTTCTTTATGTGGTAAATAAAACGTTAGAAGTATGAGCAGCTTCCGACAGATGGCGTTATACCCAAAATCGTGGCGCCTCATGTCGCATCCCTTGAAATTTTGCTCTTAACGCCGCTAAAGCAGTTTTACTTCAAAAATCCGATAACCGCAGTCATCGCAAAAAAAACTGAAAGTTTGTACGGAACCCTTGACACACATGAGTGCGACTAGCCGGTTATTTTTTAACCGACTTCCAAAAAAGGAGGCGGTTATACGTTCAGCTGTATATAAATTTTTTTTCATGTTCAACTATTACTCCGCCGTCTATGGACCGATTTTCAAAATTCTTTTTTGATGTATAGGGTATAACCCCAAAATTACTTCTTTTGATATCAAAGTGGTGACCTAATGATGGGATACATGAGGAATCGTGTAAAAAATGAAGTAGTCCAAGCATATGCTACCAAAAAGTAAGATTTCGCTCCAAGGTATCCAAAAGTATTGAACAGAACTCCTGACTCCTTATAGATACATGTTTGGGGATTTCGGCGTTGTTTAAAGAACTGCAAGCATATGCCATAATGTCAATTACAGTAATCATCATCGTCACCACCATTATCACACCATACGTCATCACATTATGATGATATAAAAGGTACTTATCATAGTATTCTACTCCGACACGGATATCTTTGAACATTACTGTTTGCTAAGTGTGAGTTTTTCTTTTCGCATTCTATCGTGAGCGCGTTTGGCGTTTACTAGGAATTTGTATGTGATTTGTACAGCGCCACCTAGTTGTAAACGCGACAACTAGGTCAAATCTGTGCCGTTTATGGACGTATTTGCAAAATTATTTTTTTTTTGTCCAGGGTATAATTAGAAAATGGTCCTTTAGTCACTAAAGTGGAAATCTGATGATGGGATCCATGAGGAATCGTGGGAACTCCTTGAAATTTATATGAACACTAGTATATTTTGACTTTTTCTGAAGTAATACAAGCATATGCTACCAAAAAATAAGATTTTGCACCAAGGTATACCCTAGATCCAAAAGCACTGAACAGAACTCCTCAGTCTTTAATGATACGCGTTTGGAAATTTCGGCATTGCTTAAAGAACTGCAAGCATATTTAATTATGTAACCTACAGTAATCATCATCGTCATCTTATATACAATACCGAATGGAAGTTTGGCGCGTGTTCAATTACACATTGGATCATTTATTTTAAACGTTCTTAAAATGTATTAATAAGAATTTTTTTTTAAATTATACCGACATCCAAAATAAATATACACAGAAAAGTGTGAAATAAATCTTATTTTCTAAATAATTCCCCTTTTAAATTCGGCAAAAATTATACTATTTCTCTACTCAATCATCTTAATTTTGAAGCAAAGTTGATCGTGAGTTCTAGGTATAAAATATTGTAGGATATTGTTCGGGCTGGTACCGAGTTCAAAATTAAGAAGATCGAGTAGAGAAATAGTTAAAAAATTAGCTGAATTTAAAAGGGGAATTATTTAGAAAATAAGATTTATTTCATACTTTTTTATCAATAAACAAATACAATCTACAACTACAGCCTACACCTACACCTACACCCACCAAAATACTGGGGCCGTTAAATTGTTTAAAAATAAACCAAACAGGTTAGTTAACCTGTTTGGTTTATTATGAACGAACATAAATATTTGACGGTCAATTAGTGGCAAATTGAAAAATTGAACATTTTATCGTATTGTTTTTTCGCAATTTTTCCAATATCTTCTTTCTTCTATTTATTTTTCTCATTTAAATGTTGTTTAAATGTTTAAGCGGCGAGAACACCTTTTAGACATTCCCTGAGCTCCGATAATTATTTCATGATCAAAATTAGCTACAAAAGAAGATTACACTCTCAGTATAAGACCGGCTAAAATAACAGCTTATTATTTATCAGATGGGGAGAGAAAGTCTATAGTTAAAGATTAAAAATTAAGTCGATATGATTCTCTTGGCGTATCTAACCTACTATCTAGTATCTCGTGACCACTAGATGGATATGCGCCAGTTGAACTTAGTTTATTAATAATAATAATATCTATGGACGCTTCACATTACGTCAATCTGGTCCCGTGGTAAGTTCTTGAAGCACTTGTGTTACGGGTAGCAGACAACGCAAACGGAACGGACGGATATTTAATACTTTTACATTAAACACATATTTAAGATTTTTATTATAATATACATATTTAATATACATCCATGACCCAGGAACACGGAAAAACATTTTGTTCCTTCGGCGGGATTCGAACTCGCGGCCCCCGCCTTGAGCCTCCAACACGCTCAACCACTGAGCCACAGAGGTCGTTACTATAAAATATTATTATTTTGTTATTCCAGTTGTGAGTATGTGACAGAAATAAACAAGGTACACCAAAATTACAGCCAATAATATGCAAAAAATTAAATAACAGTAGAACTGACCTCGAAAAAATTTTTTTTGTCAATTAAATGAACCAGGAAACGAGCAGACGAGTCGCCTGATGGTACACCAGAGGAGTTACAAGCTGGTGTAGCGACCGCGCGTTCCCAGTCCTTAAAATCCCCAACCCCCCCTGGGCCTCCGGTAACCTCACTCACTCGGCGAAACACAACGCAAACGATATTTCACACCAGCGTTTTTCTGTGAGGCCGTGGTATATTACCATAGTACTAGTAACTTGTTTTGATTTGTCACTGTCATGTCAGCGCTAAAGTAAAATTAGCAAAAGTCTTCATATAGAAACGTGAGTTCTATTCAAAGTTACGTATCTGCTTCGTATTTACCGCAAAATGATTCAAGTGTGGCCTTCGCGTTGAAATGGCAAGTTTGCGCAACACAACCCTCGAGTCATAAGGATTTTGTGAAACACAGGATATGTGAGAACGTAACATAACAACTATTTTAACAGACTTCCATATAGGGCCCTTGGATTTTATTATTGCTTATGTAATTATAAAATCCAAGGGACTTCCAAATTTATGTGTCTTTGTATTTTCTTTTTCCACGGTATAAAGACTTTAAAATTGGTATATAATGTTCTATTGTGTTTTTGTATAAAAAAATCATACCTAAATCGAATCCGAACAGAGTATAAATAATTTTTAATTTAATTACTTTGGATTTTAATCGTTAATTTTTAAAAATTTATTAGTCTTTATTTATTTAGTTTATTAGCCTCAACTTATATGACACTAACACAGCTTATTAATATTATCATAATATTTTCCTTATATCCTACTAATATTATAAATGTGAAAGTTTGTAAGGATTGATGGATGAATGGATGGATGTTTGTTACTCTTTCACGCAAAACCTACTGAACAGATTTTGATGAAATTTGGTATGGTAGTAGTTTAGGCTTTGGATTAAAACATAGATTACTTTTATCCCGGAAAAGTACAGTGTTCCCGCGGGATACTCGATAGTGTTATTACGCGGGCGGAGCCGCGGGAAACAGCTAGTCATTAATAATTATGATTGCAACCATGACGTTAGCGATAATATCTAAATTTTCTCATTAGGTATTACGTGTTTTTGTGTAGCACCTGTTAGGTAAGTAAGCGTTAGCATCAGTGCATTTTTAAGATAGCGATACAAAATTAAACTTTATTCAGTTCACAAGAAGACACAGGTTTCATTGCGAGAGTTCGAATTTGGAGCTGCACCGGACTGTGTAGCGCGGCGCCGCTCTTGCAATGAAACTTATATCTTCATAATGTAGTGTATAAAGTTCAATTTTGAATCGCTATCTTAAAAGTGCAGCGCCGCGACGCGTCGCGTTTTAGTGTGAGCTGACCCTCAGCGGTCCAAAAACCTTTTAATGTTGTTTAAGTGAAACTGCCCAAAAATGTTTTATATTGAACGAACATGTGAATGATTCTTAATTTATTTTTTTTAACTTGGCGCATTTTTAACCTGGGAACACGCGTACTTAATTTGACATCTTATAAGGATGTCAAGTTTGAATCGAAGGCCACGTTTCTATACAAAACACGCATGTCCCACACACGTGTTGACTCATTCAGATCCTGAATATATCAGATCAATCTGACGCTTTCATACAATATCGTGAACTTACACTGAATTTGACATCTTAAAGTATGTGAAATTAAGCGAGTGTGTTCCCAGGCTTAAGCGATGCTATTCCGTTTAGCTACGAGATCCGACTTGTATTAATGAATCTGTGTTTACGACTCACTACTCAATATTTAATATTTAATGCAATATTAAATGCATGACACATACTTGACGGATGATCACAGATTTTTCTAGCATGAATCTTTTTAGATGTTACTTTGAAATTTGAATCATAGTTAACACTGGGCATGATTTTTGGAACTGGTACGGTTCTAAGAATTGTTAAATGTGTACTAATTATCCATATTGAGTGCAAAGAGTTGAGGAAAATATTAATTTGTGGCGTTCAAATGACTTCATACTTTTGTCAATGTAGAAAGCAAACAAATCCTCTTGTGGTTATCTTCTTAACCAGAATTTAGTAATACAAATATTTTATCTGTTATGCCTACAAAGAATAAAAGATAAGACTCAGACCGTTTAAGATATAAATAATCGATATTTAGGACATGTTATGCGCAGCACCAAAAATATGAACTCCTTCAATTGGTGAAGGACAAATGAAGGCAAAGTGACAGGTAAACTGAACCCCGATTCTCGCAGTATTATTGCAGGATTCAATCAGCAGATTCGACCTTCTGGCCGCAGAAAAATATCATGGCTCAAGAATATTCGACAGTGGCTCGCAAAAGCACCAAATCACTTTTTAGAACAGCGGTTTCAAAAATAGGAATAGCTCTAATGATCGCCAACCTCCCGAAGGAGACGGTACAGTAAGAAGAAGAGCTGATAAGGCTTCTGAAGGCATATTGAAACCTTACAATCTTGCAACTCAATAAAAATTATGAAAACTTATGAAAAAAATTTATGAAAAAAAACTTTCAATTTGAGATATTATAAAGAGGAACGATTTGTATTTTATATTTTTGTATTTCTTTAAGTTTGTTCCCGAATCACGCCAAAACTACTGGACTGATTTCAAAAAACTTTTTCACCACTAGAATGCTAAATTACAATTATTAAACGAGACAATCTTGTATATATAATCGTAATCTCGGCAATGTGCTGCAATGTACATGACATTTAGTATGTAGGGAGTTTTTGGGGGAGAAAAATCGGTCTAGCTAGGTTTTATCCCTGGAAAACTGCGAATTTTTAAGTTACATACAGTTACATATGTTTTTTCTTTCACCGTGCAACAATACATTAATAATTTCGACTTTATAATGACAGTCCGATTGGAAGTTTGATTAATTTTTGCGTTGTTCGGAAATTCGGAATGTGGTGGGTTCGAACTCTGGTAAAATATTTTTGTGATTCTTTTTATTTATTTTTTTAATCTACGAGCTCCGAGCTAAGCTCGGTTATCCAGGTACTTATGATTAATATGAAGAGCAAACCACGGTTTTCAGAGACATGTATTAAGGATAGTATAATATTATGTATTTAACATTCTTATCAAGCATTTCTATCCCAAGAAAATTAAGTCCAATTTCCATTAAACGCGGCAATATTTTGGTCAGTCACTACAAATATTTAAGTAATTTAAAGCACTTAACATTCCTACAATATTTGGCTTATGATCAGACTTTATATAGAATACTGAGGATTCCAGACAGATTTGGCCATTGATGTAGTATGTGGCTTTGGACTCAGCGAATTTTTTTATTTTCAATTGTCAAGGAACATTCCTCGCTATCTGCTTTGAGTTTCTACTTTCCAATAATGCTTACCTTGGTTACAAGTCATCTGTGAAAAAATTGCAAATATGTAAAATAAATAATCGGATACTTTTTTATAAATATACTCGACAGTGGCAGAATAGTGCAAAACCTTCACAATCACAATTAACAAAAAGAAAAGAAGAAGAACGTAATTACACTCATACGCATGGTAGTGTGGGTTATTGATCTCAGGTAGTATGTGTATTGTGTAACGTTATTTTTATCGTATTATTAAGCAAGCAACAGTTTTCGTGCTGCTCGCTCTCCTCCATATAAAGTTTAACTGTGCCAAATTTCATCGTCCTCCGTACGCATAATTTTCGTAAAATGAATTAAAAATTTTTGCAGTTTACTTCTTAAGAAACGATTTTCATATATAAGCCCGGGGTATGAAAATCTATGGAAGTAAAATCTAATTCACGATGTCACACGGTCACACGGAACGGTGTCACACGATGTGAGCCGAAGATGCGTCTTTGATGATTTTAGAGTAAACTCCAGTCGTGCGTCGGAGCTGACACACACACTTTTTTATTTCACATATTATACTGTAATTCTAGAATTATTTAGAACAAATATGCAAATTCACCTCAATTAAACTCGAAGGCGTTGTTAAAATGCGCATATCATTACATCACGACAGGTGAGAATGTTCGACTAATAACGTAACAATATATATTATAGACGAGGCATGTCGAGGTAAAAAGTGTCCATACTTAAACTTCCCCACTTTTGGGGTTGTTTTGGGGCCATTTGTCATCATGATAATTTGCTTTCCGCAATTAAATCAGTTCGCATATACTTGACAAAATCTTCTGAAATTAAGATGTCCATGGCGTAACTTTTTCTTGTATGAAGATTTTTTCTGTAAAATGTACGTTATAGCCCATTCTAAGACCTTGTCTAGAAAGGCGAATTACGCACGTAAACCTACGCGCGTAGAGCTTCAAGACAAAATGTCTGGCGGCCTACCTATGATGGACGATACGCACGTTAGTAAAAAAATACGCATGTAGCTTCTGAACGCAGTGTATTGAGGCCTAGTATCTCGACTCGCGCGTCGGCCTTACGTGCGTATGATTTCGCGGTAAAAATCGCGCTTTCTGGACAAAGACTTAGTTTTGAAATAATTGCGTATCAAGGCCTGTTGTGTCCGTTTAAGTGAATTACTAGTAAGTAGATACTAGTAATGTACCTTCAACTTAACAAAATTCAATATATTTTCTTTGATGTCATAATCCTTACTAATATTATAAGCTCGCGAAAGTTTGCATGTATGGACGTTTGTTAGTCTTTCACGCTATAACTAGGTACTGAAAGGATTTTGAAGAAATTCGGTATGGTAGTAGTTTATACTGGTGATTAACACATAGGCTACTTCTTATCTTCTATTATTTGCGCTGGCAACATCTAGATGATAATAGCTTTATATTATTAATAGAATAACGACTTGTTAGTAGTTGTCATAAACAAAATTAACCATAGTTACAGTAACATAATATTCATTATAGTATAAGTAACTGCGAAATATAACTTACTGATAATAATAAAAGCTCCCACACCAATCTCGGTGGAGGTGGCTGGTTTCGTGGAAACCAGCCCGGCTACGCAGGAGTTATTGTTATAGTGCCAAAGTGTTGCGCAGTACACCAGAGCACTCTCTCTTGCTTTACTCTCTTATCCCAGTGGGATGGATTAAAATAAACCCGACTGGCGAGAGCGCAGGACCTTTTTTGCATGCCCGTCCGACGCATGGATTATCTTTCTTGTTAGACAATCAGGTGCTGAGCCTGAATTGTCCTATCCAAACTTGGGAACAACATTTTTGTCGTTCCAACGCGAGAATCGAACCCCATGTCGAGAGCCAAGCTCTAAACCGCTGGACCACGGAGGCTGCTAAGATAACTTACTACCTATAATTGCAGGAGCTTAGTCTTTTTGAATCAAATCAGTGAATTCTGCGTACATGTGTCAAAATTGACCACTGACGCATAAGCCGTGTTCACAATAACGAATTAAAATTAACCATTTTGACATATTATCTTCTTACCTACGTATAAAAATGGATTGCAGTTTCAATGTCTCGTTAAAACTCGAGAACGACCGATATGGTTAATTTTGGTATTTAAATAATTATGGAACTTTAGGGAAGGTTTAAACGGTGAGATATATTGAAAAATTCTAAAAACTATAATTAAATTTTCCCATAGTAAATGTTTACTGTGTTCGATTTGTCTGTTTAGTTTATTTCAGAACAATCGGCCCGGCTTCAGTAGTTTGTAGGTGTAGTTATTTATTTCTTGCAGTTCATTGTTAAGACAAAACAACGTGTGTCGGAATAGCTAGTAATAAATGTTTTTATGTGTATTAATTAAACGAATAAATAAATATTATGTCTTCGAGAAAACAATAATAATAAAAAAATCGGTTGTCTGTAAAGTCGGTTTACTGACGATAGTTGAACGTGACAACGTCATGTTTATAGTGCGCGCGGAACTAATTGGCCGCGCCTTAGGTAGGCGTGTTGACGCCGCGAAGTCCGGCGCCGAACTTAGTAATAACATCAAGCGCCCCCGCCTCTGCGTCCCACCGCTCACATACCTAAGGCGCGGTAACAAGTAACAGTACTTGGTAACGCATAAGTCATGTTTTTTCGTTCGTGCAGCCGGCTCCATCAATTTATAAGACGTTATCACGTCAAAAATAATATCAGCGTCTTCGTGGAAAACAGCACTTGTTGGTCAACTCGTATAATACGCGTAAATTGTAATATCTAAAACAACCCAAAAGAGCCATATTACACAAGTTCGGGAATTTTCAGATGTAGCCTTCGAGAGATTTATGGTCCAAGCATGTTCGCGTGTTTGATAGAGTCCTCTCTCCTGCTCTCCGAGTCCCGAGGGCGAACGTGTTCAGATTAAGACACGCAACTGTATTAAATTGCTATGGGGAAGAGATTTGACTACCGATGTTTAGTTTCACAGGGATTTTCATGGTTTAGGGAATTTCCAATGTTGATGTTGTTGTTAGAGATCTCACAACAATTTACGAAATATTTTATTTGTTTGAAAGCCATTACGACAAACTTGCTACGTGTGCAATTTATATTTTGTTTACAATATTTTAAAAGTATTTTTTTCTTATCCACCACGACTATGACCAAACATCAAAAGCCATCGAAGACTGTAAAATTTATTCACGAACAAAATTCCTGTTCATTTTTACCCGACTACGGTGAAACCAAAAGGAAGGGTAATGATTTGGGTAGTCTATGTATGTATGTACTATGTACGTATGTTTGTTCCATCGTAGCGCCTAACCTAACCTAACCTAACGTCCCGGGAAACAAAGGTTATATAATTTGCATAGTCGGGGTATAGTTTTCAACTTTTGTTCGCCTTAATAAAAATTTGGTCCATAGTCCATATACTCCCCCAGATCGAAACTGCAACATATATTGTGCAATTTATTGGACGTTTCAATAAGTAATAATTATCATGAGTCATGCAGTTCCGTGTTCTCCCAGCCGTTGCATCTTCCCAGCTGAATCACCCTTTGTTCTGGTTAAATAAGTCAACAAAAAATATTTTCATATGAAATAATAAACACTGATTCATAACTTGAATCATACGTGGTCCATACTGACTAATTATAGTAAAAGTCCTACCTACGCCCCTAAATTAGCTAGGGTCAATGGACCTTAATACATTTTTGGTTTTCGTATGTAATATAGTACCTGTCTGATAAAAAGTAGAGAAGTACCAAATTCAGAGTAAAATTAAACTGCATTTTAATGAAAACCCAATTTCTATTATAGGATTCAAATATATATTATATATATACTTATCTGCAGATTCTTTGTCTCACTTAAAACACTAGAACGGCTGGACTGCTAATTTTAATCTTAAAACAAATATGGAAGTTCAGGGTAGGTTTAAACGGTGAGAAGTATTGGACAAATTGCGAAAAAAATAAAATCGACAATTGAAATTTCCCATACTAATTGTTTCTACAAACACTAGGTGTCCGTTCCGTCGGTAGTGTCACTTGACTGGCAAATATTTACAGGTGTAGTAAAAAAATTGCTGGAATGCAATTTTTGTTTTCTTCCAAAAGTGCGTAAATAATGTTTAATCGGTCAATTTACGTACTGGTTGATTGGATTAGTTAGAGCGACCGTACATGGGCGTGGATTGACATGACGTTATACGTTTGCGGTGTATATGGTCGAACTGCAGATTAGATCTATCCTGCAGCGCCATGCCGATTGGACGATAGGCAGTGTATGGCCACTGTAACCTACAGTCGCGTGCGACGTAGGGGGTAGTTTAAAAAGTTGATTTCAGCTAATTTTCAGTCCATTACGTGATTTGGATTAGGAGTAAGGCGACGACGCGAACAATCCCCCGCGTTAATTGAAGCCGATTCCATCGGATTGAACATTAAAAAATATAAAACTAAAGGCGATACTAAACGTAAAGAGATACAGGTAGTTTTGTTTCGAAAAAGAAAATAATTATTGTCCCTTGCTGTAAATATTGTAAACAGTGCTCAAAATATGCAGTACTAATTGGTGTGGTCATTATTACTAAAATAAAAGCATCGTACACATTACACACCATCCTCAATCTGCTTAAGCACTTATTCCACTTGAATAAATTTAGACGTTCTAAATGATTTACTAACTAAATTTAGTCAAGTGAAATAGCATTTAGGAAGTTAGCACCCTAATTAGCCTTCTAAATCGGAAGAAGTGTGGCTTCTGACTGACTAAATATTTTAGCATCCTAATTAGGAATCTATTTAGGAAGGTGGGGAATAGCGTTTAGACGCTTCAGTCGCACCGCATCCGTTCACTGCGTAAGGACTGAGTAGGTACTTAGGCGCAAATGTTTAATGTCAGTTTGAATGCGCATTGTCACCGGCAGAATAAAAAGAAGTGATGAGCAATATTTATCGAATTGTATTAGATGACATTAGGATGTTAGACATAGATGTATTATATTAGGTGAATGACGCTCTTAGAATGACATCAATATTATTGTTAGGGAAATTGTCTTTTGACAAGTAAATAAAACCAGCAACAAAGTTGAAATTGTATTATTGTTTTTCATTAATAAAATTGCCTATTAGAAGAAACTGCCTACGAGAAGACCGATTTTCTGTTGCATTGACAGGACTGGGGCCCGAATACGCCGTGCGTTCGCAACTAAATCAGTAACTAAATAAGACAAGTGGAATAGCTAGCTTCTAATTAGCTTTCTTTTTAGGATACTAATTAGACGTCTAAATTTAGTGCAGTGGAATAAGTGCATTAGCGCCAAGCTGGACAGCCCCCTTCTGTGGCACTGGGTCCAACTACACGCGCATGTGCCCGGAGCCCCGCAGGGTGATAAATACTTCAATTAAATAAGTCGTTTGTATACTTACTTTAGTATGGGCCATGCCTTAAAAGAAACGTATATATTATATATTTAATTATTACATGTATGTAGCGACGACTGAGCACAAAGACTATTGTAACGATTTTGGCTGTTACTTAAGGTTCCGCGCATAGTACAAACGTGATTTTTTTTGCCGTTTTGTACGGAACCCTTCGTGCGTGAGTCCTACTCGCACTTGGCCGGTTCTTTGGGGGTATGATTTAGCAAATGTAACCACTTAATCTGGTGGACGCGACCCCCTCACGCGACCCTGGATCGCGTGAGGGATCGCCATTTCTCTGCTGGGTCATCCCCACAGGTCATCCCTGTGCAGGTTTAATCGCTGGACATTACGGTGATACGTCATTAATACGAGGGGTTTTGGTTTTAGTCACAGATCAATGGAGCTCTAAATGGCGTGACCAACAGGTATCAGGTAGTAAAAAATTAAAATACTCCAAAAAAGGAGTATTTTAATTTGAAAGGTGATGGTCCAAAATTGACCCAGAGTCGACAGCAAGGAAACGGTTGCCAATATGTTCACTTTAAATCATATTTGTGGTCACCAAAAGGGCAAAACTGTAAAACGCCGGGTATAGAAGTTATGATAAAGAATAATATCGGTTTTTCTATTGAAACACCAAACGTTAGACGATGTATGAAAAATGACGATTCCCGAAAGAAATTAAATGAGTGGTTGTAATGTATTACATAATTATGCTGGTCCGTGTAGAGGTAGAGGGTATAGGTGTATTTTGGGTGTTTAAATTGTAGTAACACTCGTATATATTACGCCTACAGTTTCAATGTACGGAGGTCCGACTTCTTGTGTCGGCGGAAACAAAGCTCCATTACAACTCTTATATGTGCCTACAACTACCCACCTACAACAGCAATATAACTACATACTCCTACAGTTCCTACACCAGCAAATACATCTACACCTACATCTCCACCTACTGTGGTTTTATTCTTGCTAATAACTTCTATACCCTGCGTATTTTAGGGTTGCCTCTTTGGTAACACTAAATATGATTTAAAGTGAACCCATTGGCAAACATTTCATTGCTCTCGACGCTGGTTTTTTTAAGTATGAATTTTGAATCATGCTCTTTATCTTATCTTTTACATTATGTATAATATCTAATATTTATTTAATTAATATTGTAATAAATATATTCATTTTTTCATTCATATTATTGGAAACAAAAGAGTAGAAAACCAAGCTCTAAGGATTATTACTAACATCTCAGAGTACCTATCTTCCATAAAGGGTCTTTTTGCACTTTGAATAAATCTATGTAATATATTAGGTCCTAACATATGAAATTGGCGTTTTGTCGTACTGACCACTTTGATCTCAAATATATCTTCTTTGGTTAAGAATTCCAATTTAAAATTTATACCGCTATTTACTCATGCATTTGTGTTTTTAAAACCGTTATTCATTTGTTTTTTTTCTTTTGGTTTTTTCTCTGCGTCACTGTATACAAAATGGAAAACTTGAAATATCGTATTATTTTCGAGTACGAGTTCCACCTTGGCACCAGAGCTGCAGACACGGCTCGAAAGATTAATGATGTGTATGTCGCAAAAGTAAACACAGTGCGTTCTTGGTTCCAACGTTTTCGTTCTGGAAATTTCGACCTGCAGAACAAGCCCCGTGGACGGCCGGAGACCAAAGTTGATAATGAAGAATTTAAGGCTATTGTGGAAGCGGATCCATCGCAAACCACGTCCCAGTTAGCTGCAGGCTGCGGTGTTAGTGATAAAACTGTTTTAATCCACTTCAAGCAAATTGGGTAGGTAAAAAAGCCTGAAAGGTGGGTACCTCATGAATTGAGTGCAGCAAACCGACAAACTCGCGTCGAATATGGATGTGGAAAAGTGGATCCCGTACGATAATCGGAAATGCTCATTGCAATGGCTGAACCCTGACAAATCAGCCAAAGCCTGCCCCAAGCGAAAATTGTCTCAAAAAACTTGTGAGCGTTTGGTGGACTAGTGCCGGTGTCGTTCACTACAGCTTTCTTAAATCTGGCCAGATGATTACTGCAGATGTCTATTGCCAGCAACTACAAATTATGATGGAAAAGCTAGCTGCTAAGCAACTGAGGTTGGTCATTCGCTCTAGGCCACTGCTGCTTCAGGACAACGCTAGACCACATACTGCACAACAGACGGCTACAAAATTAGAGGAGCTTCAAATGGAATGTCTAAGACATCCACCGTACTCCCCGGACCTTGCTCCAACACATTACCATTTTTTTCGAAATTTGAATAACTTCTTGCAAGGAAAAAATTCAACTCCGATGGGGCACTCCAAAGCGCCTTCAAATTTTATTGATTCCGAATGGTTTTTTTAGTATAGGAATCAATGAACTACCTATGAGATGGCAAAAGTGCATAGATAGCAATGGTATATACTTTGATTAAATTAATATTTTATGTTTAAAAAAATCGACTTTATGTTCCTCCTTTACAAAACGCCAATTTCATATGTAATGACCTAATACTAGGTGTCGGCTAGTGGTCGCAATTCGACCATCTTTGATATTTTAAATTTTAAGTTTCAACTTTATTAAGGTTCTTTCGTCTCTTCGATACGCAATAGAAATATTGTGTAAATGTTGTCTATGAAATGTGAAAGACATATTTTGTCCTTAAGCTAAGGAAATATTGACAATTGCGTCAATCACCTACTGTTATTATCTCCGAGGAATAACTATTTATATTATATTGATATATTGAATAACTATTTATATATTAATTGATATTGCTCTTCATTTTCTCGTATTTTAAAAATTTGTATTTTTACTGAACATCACTGATGTTCCCAAGTATATAATGGATATTATAAGTAGTAAAACTGACATCTACTGAGAGTACTTCATGTATATTGATGACAAACTACTGTTATTTGAAATATACAAATAATGTATTAGATTTAAGGACGAGAACAAAAAATTGTATGAAATGAATCAAGAAGAAACTAAAAATTGTAATTAGTAGTTATAAGTGCATTATAAAAGAAAAAGAAAAAAGATTAAAAGAGCAAAAAAACTAAAAATATAAGCAAAAAACAAGCCCTGATAAAGTTAGGGGGATGGAAAAAAAAAAGAATCGCGGTCTTTGGGGGGGGGGGGGGAGTGATGTGGCGGACCAAGACGGACCAATTAGCGCCACAATCCTGAATCGCGCTATCGAAGTTTTCTATGATCGCCACTATATATACGACATCTGAAATTCATACAAGTGGGCTTCGGCCTGACCGAGCATACCACCTCGCTCGGCCGGAGATCTCCCTGTGGGGCTTGCCACCATATTCCTACAAGTTCATTCTGCACACCTTTCGCATAAACTTTAACAGTGTCAAGTTTCATACTCCTCACTTTGAATAATTTTCGTAAAAAGGGGTTAGATGTGAAGGGGTTTTATACACGTATTTTAAACACATCCATGACACAAACTGACACAGAAAGACTATTTTGTTACTTCGGCGGGATTCGAACCCGCGACCCTCCGGCATGAGCACCAATGCGCTGAACCACTGAGCCATGAATAATTAAATTATTACAATATATTTAAACGACGCACGCACACGGCACAAACGCTGCATGCGCGTCACGTGATCGCGTAAGGGTCAGCGCAGACAGAGAGGAGCGCAACGGAGAGGATTTTAATAACGCACTCGATAATCAACTTTTAAATTATTGAAATAAAGTGCATACATGCTTGAACCTGATAAAAAATGCTCGTGCCTCCTCGCACGTCCTCGAAGATATGCCCAATATAAAATAGAAAATGCCCGAGACCGCGCGAGGATTACTTCTCTTTGTCTGCGCTGAACCTAAGTCGGCGTTTACGTCAATGCTACCGGTGTCACATCAACACGCCGAAATTAATGTGGGATGACTCATCGCGGTGCGGTACAAGGGGACAGCGACTAGCGGGAGGTCAGCTATGCCACAGAGTAGAAAATATATATCCTTACGTGCAGCGAAACAGCTTTCATTGAACGATCCAAATGGATCAAAATTTGAAAATTCTGTCGTCCCCTTCAACAGCCCACAACTTTTCCACACTATCACAGATTAATAAATAGTTACTACGTAACAAACAAATAAATAGTTACTACGTAATCGTAGACAAACCGTATGCTTGTAGTAGGGCAATCAAATCTTTCGATTTGTTGCTAACTATGTAGCTGTTTAACTGTTCATCTTTCTGTTGTGGTGGCTGTTAATAGTAGTCTGCTGCGTAGTCTATAGTAAGTATAGATTAACCATAAGCTACGTATTGAAAAAGTATACGTAACTTATAAAATATGTAGTTAAATATCTGTTTATTTACGTTTTGGATCACGTGAGATTAAACATTTACAGTACAACGCGACTTTCGCGAACTTTTTGCCATCTAAGGCCCAATTGCGTAGATCTGGGTTAAACATCATGTTATCTATCTCGTTCTCCATATTTATAAAAGGGAAGTCATGAGATTTTAACCCAGGGTTAACTTTAACCCAGATCTGCGCAAATGAGCCTAAGATTTTTAGCGAACTGAAATCGCTTCGCCTTTAGCTTGTATCTTGTAATAAAAAATACAACCTTGAAGCACAGGGAAATTTTTTATTACATCGCTCTCAATCGGTCTGTTTTGAATGTTTTACTTGGATACTTTATTTTTAGTGGAATATTTTAAATGTAATTCTTAAACGCTTTGAATAATTGAATACAATACACACACATAAAATTATTCGTCTAATTGGAACAATGAATACCTTTTTTACGTAGGTATTTGAGTACGCTAAAACGCAATTATTTCATTAGTCATGTAACTTCGTATGAGAACAGTTTTATGTATATAGGTATATACCAAAATTACTTTGTCCTTCTTTTTACAATTTCATCATTTACATAATTATTAAAATAAATTATACACATGGCTTGAAGAGTAATGGCCAAATAGAAAGTAAATTAAACTTAGAATAATTCGTACGATTAGAAATTAGACTTTTTTTATGATTATTTCCAATTATGTGATTCAAACTGATTCTTGATACTCGTAATATAAATTTAACATGAAAGACTGAGGTCCCAGGCCCGCCAGACTACCCTTATATTCTTAGTGATAAAATGTATATCATATTGTTTGTATTAGTGTGTACAATTAACGTATGCATACCCGCTAGTTTGTGAGGTGGGTCGAATTTTTAGGTACAAGAAGCCAAAGGTACCAAAAATTGCAGTAACTATTTTTACAGCCTTTGAAATTATTCAAACGTTTGTTATAGTACGTCTAAATTAAGTAACAGTTAGGGAAATTAAGCAAACACAAACAGTGCACTTGACATAACATTTTCGCAAAAAGGGATACAATTCAACTACTATATAACTAACAACCTTAGAATTTATGGAATTATGGTGTTAAAAAAAGCAATTTAGCCCAAAATGTGATACAAGGGCTCGTCCCTAAACATTTTAATCTTCACGTGAACCTCATAATGTCTCAATGTACTCAACTAAATTACTTGCATAAATCATATCCCAAAACGTGAAGACTGGCCCATCAGAAGGGTGCATATATTAAACGATAACTTATCTTAATGCCTAGGAATTAGGGTGCACTTTCCTTTAAAATAGTTCCAAGATTAATTAGATGAATTTCTATTATCTGATGTTTAAGGTTGATTTTTTTGTACAAATCTTTTTCAAATTTGATGTCATCAAATCAAATGTCGCGGAAGATAAATGGAAATAATTAGCATTCGTGCTCATTGAGATGTGACTTCTGATCTTTTTACTTTTTTTAAATAAATTGCAGACTAATGAGGGACAACACCAGTAAGAGGCCGACCATAAATTATGTGAAGCATTTAGGGGGAGGAGGCCAGCCGTTTATCACTTGGGGGAGAGGGAGGGGTCTCAAAAAATATCACGTAAGGAAAACCTCAAAAACGTCTCACACAGTTTATGGACCTACCTAAGCTGTATAAAAGGTATATATATATACAATCACAAATGTCGTTTTCCTTTGCACAAAATAGGTGACCGCAACGACTGCAAACGTGAGTATGTGTGCGTGCGCACGATTCAAAGGTGCTGTTATGCTATTTTCATCTTATGCCAGGTCAACCGGCAAATATGTAACCGATAGTACCTACTTAGAAAACGTTTCATGTAGACTTTTATCATTATAGTATACCAAAAGTTTTGTGTAGAAATTACTTTTTGTTTTTGATTATTCATATAGCGTAATTTATGAGAAATGTCCTTTAGAGTTTAGAAAGAGAGAAAAAGGCAAAAAGAAAAAGGCAACAACAATTAAAAGTTAAAAACTATTACCAGTCTACGCAAACTATATAGCCTGTGTTACCCGGACTATTATTACGATTCTATTTACACCTCATTCATTGAAATCGGATCAGTGGTTTAGGCGCTATGATGGAACCAACATCCTACTACTATCATAAATGTGAAAGTTTGTGAGGATGGATGGATGGATGTTTCTTACTCTTGCATGAAAAATCTACTGAACGGATTTCGATAAAAATTGGCATGGTAGTTGTAGTAGTAGTAAAACATAGGCTACTTTTTATCCCGAAAAAGTACAGTATTCCCGTGGGATACTGTATTTACGAGGCCGGAGCCGCGGGCAAAAGCTAGAGCATAAATACATACATAGAATGCCAAGATCATTACCCTTCCTATAGGCTTCGCCGTAGTAGGGTGAAAATATATGCGTGATGCATAATTACACATTATTTTCACATGCACTTTATTTGTTGTAACATTTTAATCACATTTGTACATATTATTATTCACCTACATCGATGTTGAAAGCATGTATGTATAGTATAATAGCAAGCATTAAAAAAAGAACATTCTTAATAGTGAGATAACCAAACTCCCTCCAAAGAATTCCCCCGCGCATTCACTTACAGTACGTGTTCCATAAAATATTCCCGTTTTATTCGGTGATTTGAAAGTTGTTCAATACGGAACAAGCTGTTCCTTCCCACAGGTTCATAAAACATTCCCGATGATTTACGCCCGCCCTCTATCTCAGGTACATTATCTTACACCTGATACTTAAAAGCTTTTACTGTGCCGTTTTGTGTCGGATCTCACATGTTTTGACATTTTGTTGAGTGGGTTAGATAGAAATGGTAATTTCATATAACCATCGTCATCTATACAAATAAATCAAATTGAAGTGTCTGTTTGTAATTTTAAGTTAACAGCTTTTCACTAAATGCATATATGAAAATATATACGGTACAAAAAAATATATTTTAAACATTTTTGTCTGTTCATCTGTCTTTTTGGTCCAGCTAATCTCTGAAACGGATGGACCGATTTTCACGGGACTTTCACTGGCAGATAGCTGATGTTATAAGGAGTAACTTAGGTTACTTTTATCCTAGGGTTCCATTTAAAAAAATAGGTTTCCGTTTCGGTTAGTTTTTGCGCAATTTGCTTTCTGCGCAATTTTCTCTACATAAACTGTATCTGTGCCAAATATCATACTCCTCCGCACAATTCTCGTAAAACTGTACTGAAAGTATTTGCTTCACGTAATGATGTAACGATTTGTTTCGTGAATAAATCAATTTCATAATAAATGAAGTTTGAAACAACTATTAATATAATTATATAATATAATTGATAGGTAAGGGCAAAAATAGTCAATTCCAGAAATATCCACTACGTTCTAGGTTTCGGTTAAAGAACTGTAAACCCATACTGGCTGAGAGTAATTAGTTCTGCAGACAGTTGAATTTACTTCCCAAATCACAGCACGTGCCTATTAGAAGCAGACGATAAGTTTCAGTTTTTTTAAGCAGTATAGATAAGGATAATGAATGAAATGTAGTCAAAATATACTCCAGTTTAAATTGGGTATGCATGAAACGTAGTTTAGAATATTAAAATTATTGTCCGTTAGTGTTTTTTACCATAAGTTACCTATTTAGTTTAGTAAGTTATTTTCAAAAGTTTATTTGGTTCAAAAGTTTCGTTATTTCCACACAGCCTGTGCTGAAACAGAATAATATGAAATTTTTTTATTGTAAATTTTCAAAATTCCATGAAATTAAAAGTATGAAATTAAAACAAAAGTTTGGACAGAGCTGAACGATACCCGCATAATAAAAAACGTCATACGTAAGTTTCTTACTGCTATTATAAATGTAAGAGTTTGTGAGGATGGATGGATAGATAGATGGATGGATGTTTGTGCAATAGCTCTTTCACGCAAAAACTAATAAACGGATTTTAATGGAATTTGGTATGGTAGTATTTTAGGCTCTGGATTAAAACATAGACTCTATTTTATCCCAAAAAAGTACAGTGTTTCCGTGGGAATTAATTCGAGCGGAGACGCAGGCAAAATCTAGTTTTAAATAAGAAAAATAGGTAAAAAAATGCATTTCGTAGACTCATTTCTTAAGCTGTGCAAAGGAACAACAGCAACACATCTTTTTAGGTCACAGTACTAGAACTTGGCCTTGTTAAGCGTGACATTTACTTCAGAAACTGACCAGTTCCCAGCAGTTACCGTCATTCTATTCTTTACTTGGCGCCACATTTTATTATTACGTAACAATTTCCATTTGTTCTGTTTCTCATCTGAAGAACTTAATTTCTGTAGAAAAGTACTTTGCGCCACTTGACCTAGTCCATATAAATAGACTTGTCATGTTTATTAAGCTGGTACTTATGGGGTCATGCTATAAACAGATTATGTGTAATACTACAGCACGCAATATTCTATAGTTATATCTATCTATAACTATAGAATATTGCGTGCTATAGTATTACACATATATACACCCTATGGTAAACTAAGACTTATTTAGAACAGCCTTCACATGTTGTGGAACACCGTAACCGGAACTGAAATTATCGGATATCCGAAATAATAGTCTATCCGTAACCGTAACCGAATCCGAAATAGAAGATTTGGATAATTTCGGATATATATATATAATACGACATGTTTTTTTTTATTTACGGGCCGTTTACGACACTAGCTTTTAGGCCAAAGGATTACCTAAAGTACAAGTATTTACATTTTACTTACATTAGTACATAAACATTATATACATACATATAATTATCCGAAAGTAACAGATAATCTGAAATAATTTAGTATCCGTAATCGATACCGATATAATTTGATTCTTTATAAGAAAAAGTAATATGTGATGTGATGTCATTAATATTTAACGATTATATGACATATGGCATACTGGAAATTAATGTTTAGATATAAAGATGAAAAGAGATAAGTTCAAGGTACGTGTGTGTAACAAAATATCTTAGGGTCAGTTTACACCTGAACGATACGCGGCGCTATTTTTTAAGATAGCTATTCCAAATTGAACTATATTCACTACACAGAAATATACACCTTTCATATGACATCAGTCATACACTGCACATGCAGCTCGTGCAGCTCGGTGCAAACTGACATTCGAATTCTTACAATGAAACGTGTTTCTTATTGTGTAATGAATAAATTTCAATTTTGAATAGCTGTCCTAATTAAAATGGTTGTCTGTTAAGTCGGCTTACGTACGATAATTTTACGTGATGACGTCATCACAAGCCGAACGCTTGGGCCGATCGTGTCACTCTATCGCTTGTTCCGCGCTCTCGCTTGCACGCTCAGCTCAGACGGAACGTGATAATCAGGCGGAACGTGACAATCAGGCGGAACGTGACAATGTTTCGTGCGTGCAGCTGGCGTTCATCGATTTATAAGACGTTATCACGTCTAAAATGCAGCATCATGTCGCGTATCGCTTTGTTTCGGTGTGAATTGACCTTAAGAGTATTCTAAATTATCTAAAAACTAGGTTTTCCCCGCGGCTTCGCCCGCGTGGGAGAGTGTTCGTGGCAAAAACTTCTTTAGCAAATATGCCTGCAATATAGTAATAGCACAGAGTAAATATACTTTATAATATACTTTCACATGTATTTTTTAAATATCTCCTAGATAAGGATAATTAAATTGTATCCGTCTAAATAGCTTCTGAAAATACCACATTATTTATGATCCTTTTTTTAAACTTAGAATGGATATAGTAACTTATCCTTAAAAGAGAGACATATCTATGCCATCGCGGACGTTTTTGTAGAGCTATAAAAGAGAAACAATCCCATCATACATTGTTTTGTTATTTATCTCCAACGGGTTAGGTTAGGCAGCGTTTTCGATAAAAGTTTCCAGACGGCTTTGTTTTTTCCGACACATTTATACATAACAATTATCGTCATAAATTTCCGAGATTATCGTCATCAATTTCCACAAAACCTTAACAAATTACTATCGACCTAAACCTTCCCAAGGAACTACACTGTCGGTAATTGTAGAGGCCATGAAAATCTTTTCAGTAGTATAAATACTTATTAGTAGTATAAATAATATTTTGAGATTATCGCGAACATACAGACAGACAGACTCGGCGGGGCACTTAAGTATCCTATGTCCGTCTCCTGGTCCTAAGCTACCTCTCCACCAGTTTTCAGCCAAATCGTTTCAGCCGTTTTTGAGTTATAAATATTAAGACTAACACACGACTTTTCAAATATATATAGATATCCAAATATTTGTATTTTGCTCGTATATTAAGTAGCTTATTTAAAGGTATTTTTAAAATAAATAATTACTTCTTATATATTTCTAACTTTTGAATATTGATTTAAAAAAGCTCACATTTCCAATTTTTCTCATTTGGATAAAAATATGTTCATTAGTAAACATTTATATTTTTATGCACATTAAATATCTACAGTACTATATACACAAAATTTTATTGCAGCGGTTGACATCCATAACTGGAAAACTATGAAATAAATTATGAAAGTTGAAACGCCTTCAATGCCCCAAACGCTCGGCTTCGCTGATTGAGACTCGAGAGTTTATTCACCTCCAATGTAAACACACGAACGTGCATCGGAATTCGTCATTTATTTTATGAAAAAGTATGGAAAAATCTGAGATATTTTTGAATTTACCAGTTGTCTTTGTGGACAAATGAAAAAAAGTTGAGCATATCAGGCAATCACCTTTTCAACACAGGTTCACAATCCCACTACTATTATGAATCTGAAAGTTTGTGGGGATGGGCGGATGGATGTTTGTTACTCTTTCACGCAAAAACTACTAAACGGATTTCGATGAAATTTGGTATGGTAGTAGTTTAGGCCCTTGATTAAAACAAAGGCTACTTTTTATTGCAGCAAAAAGTACGGTTCCCTGGTATTACCAAATTTAATTAAAATCCGTTTAGTAGTTATCGCGTGAAGGAGTAATAAACATCCACATATCGATATATCCTTACATTCTTACAAACTTTCGCGTTTATAATCCTAGAAAGTATTAAGTAAAGATTCCCCACTTTTCTCTCCTTTTATCGCGAAACGCTATGCTAATATTATGTCGTGAATGGAAAACCAATAACGCATGCCATAAACCGGTTAACGGTACAATATTGGCAACGGTACAAAAATTTCCAACGGTACATTTTCAACGGTGCAATATTTTCACCGCTGTGACGTAACGCGTAGCTCGTAGCGCGTAGCTCGTAGCGCTACGTGACTGCTACGTTCTACGCAAACATGTTGCCCGCAGAAGCGATCAACGAATTCTTTTTTTCATTTTCACCCTTTTTATTTGAAAGACGGATGGTTAATTCACATTTGAGTATTAAATAAACAAAATTTTGCGCAATACACTTTTGTTTTATAGACGTATTCTGCAAGTAGTTGTATAACTATCGAAATATTCTTTTTGCATAATATTAGGTTGGGGAAAAAGAAATCCATTATTTTTGCGTGAATTTTAAGGTGCGGCACCCAAACATCGTGCTTCTTTTTGTATCTTACTTTATGTTAATAGTTCAAAACTGATTTATGGTCGATCTACAGCTCCTGGCCGATGCTACGACTACTAACATGCCGACATTAACATCAAAAATGCCTAAACATAATCGACGAAACCAAGCTATCGCGTAATAATTAGCTGTTACAGTATCGGCACCAAAAACACTATTCAAAATTTCAGCCGGCTATAATTTTCGCCTTTATACCGAATTTTCTTTTTGTTGACTTCAATTTTTAACACCCTGTAACCCACAACTGAACGGACCAATCAAAAAATATCAACTATTTTTTTAGTGTGAAATGTCGGCTTGACAATGAGCATAAATTTGAGATACTTTACGAGGTATCACTACAGCCGTGTAGCCATTACGAAAAAATAATTGATTTCTTCTTCTCCAACCTATTATTAAATGACCGATTGTAGGAACTGTATAATTCATTATATTATATTCGATAAATAAACACCACGTGGACGCAGTCGCTATGTTTGATCACATGTGGTACAACATCATTATGGCGTTACGTGTATCGCCTGTAGATCAATACCATTAAGACATTATCGATCAAAATAGCTAGGTATAGTAAAAGAGACCAACAATATAACGGTAATACTTTTATCTTTCATTATAATCTTGGGCTACAATCGAATTTAATAATAGTATCTATGGACGCTTTCGCACGACGTCAATCTGGTTCCGTGGTAAGTTCTGGAATAATATGGTACGGGTATCATCGGGTAATAATCCTACAACTATTATAAATGTGAAAGTTTGTGAGGATGGATATATGTATGGATGGATGGATGGATGGATGTTGTTACTCATTCACGCAAAAACTACTGAATAGATTTTGATGAAATTTGGTATGGTAGTAGTTTATTCTGTGGATTAAAACATAAGCTACTTTTAAACCCGAAAAGTCCCGTGATGATACTTATTAACGCGAGCAAAGTCGCGGCCAAATCCTAGTACATAATATTAAACACTCTTTCATAACCCAGGTACACAGAAAACTTTTTTTTTCCCTGGCAGGATTCGAACCCGCGACCTCTGGCTTGAGCGCCAAGGCGCTAAGCGCTGAGCTACAGACGTCGAAATTGCCGACGACGGCAGATAACATACTATCTTCATAGAGCCTGCATTTATGTATTTTGTAATATAAAAAAAATATACTATGCAAATACAAAACATAAAAATAAACGAGAGAAATCACATAAAGTATGTTTTTTATAACCAAGAACAACGTTACCAAACCAACCAAATTTTACCACACACTGAAATAATAGAATGTGTGACTTTGTGCCAAAAGACGTCATGTCCACTACGTGACCTTACACCTCTCTCCCTCTCGCCTTATTCTCCCTTTCCCACCTCCCTCTGGTAATAAATATCTCGTTACAGGCTTTCGTGGCACAAAAAATGTTTTCAACTTATAAACTTTTGCAATACAAGACAAAACAGTGTTATATTAATACTTAACGTTTAATGTTTTGGAGATAAGCTTTATTAATAAAAAATACCGGTTGTCTGTAAAGTCGGTCTACTGACGATAGTTGAACGTGACAACGTCAACAACAACAACAGCAATAATAATAATGAGGTAAAGGCAATGCGAGGTAACGCTGGTACTTGGGTACTTGGTAACGGTACTTGGTAACGATAACGGGTAACAGGTAACGCGTGAGTCATGTTTTTTCGTGCGTGCAGCCGGCTCCATCGATTTATAAGACGTTATCACGTCAATAACGTTATTATTTTGTGACTAAGCGTCAGCTCGAAACCGAAACGTGACGTTACGTGTCGTGGCGCTGCATTATTGAAGTGATTCAATATTGAACTTTATTCAGTACACAAGAAGAATCACGTTTCATTGCAAGAGCGGTACAGTTTGACATTCGAACTCTTGCAATTAAAAGTGTATCTTCTATCTTAAAAATGCAGCGCCGCGTCGCGTATCGTCTTGTTTCGGTGTGAACTGACCTTTAGTCTCTTCAGAGCTTAGGGTCGGTCAGTGTGGTGTGGTTGTGGCACGTGTGGAAAGACCCTTAATTCACTACTAAATATTAAACTCTACACTGTCAAAATTAAAAAAAAACACAACAGACTATATATTGGTCTGTACCTACTTGTCTGTTACTCTGTTATTTCAGATTCAACCGTGTAGAAAAAAATATTTAAAACAATTTACAAAAGGGTTCAACATAAAACTATACTCTGTGCAAACATAAACATAAACGGTGACAAAATTTTCTACGAGTTATATTCCATCACTTCGCATGCATTATTCTAATGAAATCCGATTTTTGCCTTATATGAACGGTAAATAAAGAGCTAACGTGATTTAAGCCAGGGGACAGACTGTTAATCTCACGTCTGCCCTCGGCTCTACCCTGGGGAGTCATTCCCGTGGCGAACGTGATTTCTAGTTTTTTAATGCTACATAAGTTTTCAATTTAGTTTACTCGACCATAAATAAGCTCATTTAGTTTCAGACGATTGGTAATCAAAATGGACGTCAGTATTATAATATATTACTGACGGCTGAATATTCCAACGCTTCTCAACAAAAAGTTGATTTAAGGTGACTTTACAATTTGAGAGCTCCTCAAAGTCTTTTGAAAATGAGTTTACCTTCCTAAATAGTTTACCTTCCTAAAAACATACCATCTTAAATAGTTAAAAACCATTTTAATATTACGAATAATGCGGTATTTTTTGCTGTCTAAAATATTTTCCTTTAGTAAAACAGACAATATTTTCTGTTGTTTCCCATAACATTTAGTGAAACTTACTCACGAAAACAAGATTATTGATGTCACCAACCTGGAGTTCGAGTGTTTTGGAGATATGTTTTGGTAGAAAGAAATAAGTCGGTCAAGTCGATGTTACTAATGATTTGTGAGACAGATAAAAACTTGATTCGTGACATCAAAGGTGTTTTGTGCTATACCTAACTGTATATGAGTATTAGGTATTTTAGTCCCAACCTCCAAGATGCATCTGTAAATCATTGTCATTTCTATGGGCACAAAAAAGTATAGTAAGTGTCAGTTCTATATTCTATAGCTATTCAAAATTGAAATGTTTTATTCACTGGTACAAAAAGATACACGTTCCATATCACATCAGTCATACACTGCACATGCAACCTGACATTCGAACTCTTACATTTAAATGTGTATGAAAAAATTGTGTAATGAATAAAGTTCAATAATGAATAGCTATCTTAAAATTCAGAGCAATGTCGCGTATCGTTTCGTTTCAGTGTGTGTGTGTGAGTTTTGGGTCAATCAAAGCATATAAGTAATTGTAATCTATGTTACTCGCAACGACACTATTTAAAAAAATAATTAATACTCGTAAAACACTTTCTGTCACACATAACTACAAAAGTTAACATTCATATTACCAATTAAGACTATTTTGAAAAGAAGTTTTATTTTTTCTCATTAAAACGAAGTGACTTTTTACATTTGCAAAACTTTTGCTCACATAAAACAAAAGCTAAAAAGCTGAATCATATCACAATCAATAATTTCACAATCTGCCACAAACATTATTAGTGAGATACAACAAAAGCTGGTCGAGCAAATTCGCTGTTGGATAGCTACCAATTTTGTATCAGATGATTTAGTTGTGCACCTACTATTAGACTTTATCCCGGAATATACATTAATTTTGCTCAGATAAACGTAAGACAAATAATAAAATATTCCAATTGCTCATTTTAATTTTAATATACGTAGTATCTTATGTTAAATTAAATCAAGCTGTTTAGACTGCTGAGAATGCTAACAAAATCTTATATATCTAATAATAAAAAAATGTTTATTGTGAAATCATTAGATTAGTAATTAAACTTGCCAAACTGCGTGACAGTTTGTCGGCAGGTATTGTGCTCAAACTTACGTACATATGTCCGAAAAATATAGCCCTTTTTTCTTTGACAATCGGGTAAAAATCATCTTTAATACCTAAAAATATTTTTACGCATGAATTTTTACTGCTAAAATCTTAAAACATCAGAAAATCATTTCAAAACCCACTTATGTATTGGCTCCTTTATGTGTTCTCAATGACTACCCGAGATCATACGTTAACTTAATGTCCCGTATCCATCACTTTAATGAGGATGTGACGTCATATTACGTTACAAATGACCACGATTGGACAGTATGTAAGGACAGTATTACAGTATCATGTACTTGACGTAATTATGTCAAAGGTTAGCAGGGTAGAGTCGTATCATCTTTGGGACTATGGAAAACAAATGTGATACAATTAATTTTGGTCGGGTTATCAAAATTTTCAGAGAAATATACAGTTTTCAGCGCCTCCCACTCGTAGCAGGCAATAAAATATATCGATGGTGCAGTAGCGAAGAGTCTAAAGAACTCCATTCTTATTGGCTTCCCTTTCAGATTATCTCACGAAGACCTAGAGCCAAAACTAGTATATGGAAAACAATAATATCTTATACAAGTCAGGTCGGACAAGCGATAGCCGATGATAGAAGATAGATAGCAATAAACCGACTCGAGCGACTTCTATGCGCTGCATGTTGCAATGTGAATATTGCATGTGAGACTACTTGTGTTGTGTTTATTGTTGGTGATAAATCGTTTGAATAAATCTACTTTTACGGTAAGCGGAAAGTTGGATACGTACCTACTATCAATTGTAATTTGTAGATATCATAATAATAGACGATCATAATATTATATTATCTATATATTATCTTATGTTAAATTATGTCTTTACCTATGAAATTGCCGCTCTCCAGTACTGGCCATTTCAAATCAAAATAATTTTTGTTTAGCTAAGAATTCTAATTTCAAATTAATTTTATTTTAAAAACAAGGAATTCTTTTTCCAAAAGTAGTCATTTTTTTATTGATTAGTGTTACATTTTCATCGCATTTCAATCTTTTTTGTCATCATGGATACGTTAAAAATTTGAGTAATTATGGAATATGAATACCGTCGTGGCGGCAACGCGGCACAAGCGGCACGCAACATCAACGACGTTTACGGAGCTAACACTACAAACCAACGCACCACCTGTTATTGGTTTATTCGCTTCCGTTCTCGAAATTTCGACCTGAAAAATGAACCTCGCGGTCGTCCGAAGACTTTGGTCGACAATGACGAATTAAAGGCGATTGTGGAAGCTGATGATATACAATCTACGGCTGAATTAGCAGCTCCTAATTAGTGACGATGAAAACAAGGATAATGATAATAATAATAATAATAATAATAATAATAATAATAATAATAATAATAATAATAATAATAATAATAATAATAATAATAATAATAATAATAATAATAATAATAATAATAATTTGGAAAACTTAGGATATATTATATATAAAGTCAATAAAATCAAAATCACTCACCTTCTTTACATGGACGACATAAAACTCTTCGCACCTGACAGGCAACAACTGGAACAACTATTAAAATTAACGGAAAAATTTTGCGCTGATATTTACATGACATTCGGAACTGATAAATTTACATGTATTAATTGCATTCTTAAGGGCAAACATACACATACAGAACCACTCAACTTAGAACTACAAGAAGGAACAATAGACAGCATGCAAGCGAAAGACACATATAAGTACCTAGGTTATATACAAAATACAGCTATAGATCATAAAGAAATAAAAAATACATTAAAAAATAAATACAAACAGTGACTAAATAAAATTTTAAAAACGCAATTGTCAGGCCAAAACAAAATTAAAGCTTTAAATACCTATGCGATCCCTATATTAACGTATTCATTTGGAATTATCAGGTGGTCTGACACTGATTTGGAAACCCTCAACACCGCAACCCGAACCGCTTGTTACAAACACAATATTCACCCCATCCATTCAGCAGTTGAAAGATTTACAATAAAGAGGAAGCAGGGAGGGCGTGGTTTTATAGACATAAAAAAGCTACACTACACCCAAATAGATAACCTCCGAAATTATTTCAAGACAAAAGTTAACACAAGCCCACTTCATAAAGCCATTGTAAATTTACCTCATTCTGGAACACCGCTACAGTTAAATAATGACAAATTTAACCCTAAAAATAAAATAATTAATGATGAAAACAAAATAGAAAAATGTAAAAGTAAGGCTCTACATGGTAAATTTCCGTACCAGTTAAGTCAGGACCATATCGATCAAGCCGCGTCATTCAGTTGGTTAACTAAGGGCGACATTTATAGTGAAACAGAAGGGTTCTTAATAGCTATACAGGACCAAATTATCAAAACTCGCAATTACTCAAAATTTATCCTCAAAGAAGCCATAGAAACTGATAAGTGTAGATTATGCCACCAAACCACTAAGACAATAGACCATATTACCGGAGGATGCAGTGCACTAGCAAATAAAGAATATACTCACCGTCACGATAACGTAGCCAAACATATACATCAATTAATAGCAATCAAGTTTAACCTTATAGATACACATACACCGTACTACAAATACAAACCATCTAACGTTCTAGAAAATGACTCCGTAAAACTCTACTGGGATCGCGATATCGTCACAGACCGTACCATCCTAAGCAATAGACCAGACATAACCCTCACAATTAAATCTGAAAAAACCACTTACCTTATAGACATCGCCGTTCCAAACACCAACAACCTGAAACAGAAACATACAGAAAAAATCCAAAAATACATACCGCTTGCAGATGAGATCAAACAAATGTGGCATCAAAACACAGTAAAAATAATCCCGATAGTCATCTCCTCAACGGGCGTTATTCCAAAAACGCTTGCCGTTGCACTTAAATCCCTTAACCTTCACAAAAACACATATATATAGTTACAAAAGTCAATCGTTATAGATACCTGCTCTATAGTCCGCCGCTTCCTTAATTCATCTTCATCCTTCCCTACAACTCACACCAATTAAACTTCTTTCACGCTACATGAACAGGATACTTGGCAATCGCCCGTACCTGCTTCATTCTACCGGTTAAGCCGAGACAAATATATGTTAAATAATAATAATAATAATAATTATAATAATAATAATAATAATAAACGCAATTGTCAGGCCAAAACAAAATTAAAGCTGTAAATACCTATGCGATCCCTATATTAACGTATTCATTTGGAATTATCAGGTGGTCTGACACTGATTTGGAAACCCTCAACACCGCAACCCGAACCGCTTGTTACAAACACAATATTCACCACATCCATTCAGCAGTTGAAAGATTTACAATAAAGAGGAAGCAGGGAGGGCGTGGTTTTATAGACATAAAAAATCTACATTACACCCAAATAGATAACCTCCGAAATTATTTCAAGACAAAAGCTAACACAATCCCACTTCATAAAGCCATTGTAAATTCACCTCATTCTGGAACACCGCTACAGTTAAATAATGACAAATTTAACTCTAAAAATAAAATAATTAATGATGAAAACAAAATAGAAAAATGGAAAAGTAAGGCTCTACATGGTAAATTTCCGTACCAGTTAAGTCAGTACCATATTGATCAAGCCGCGTCATTCAGTTGGTTAACTAAGGGCAACATTTATAGTGAAACAGAAGGGTTCTTAATAGCTATACAGGACCAAATTATTAAAACTCGCAATTACTCAAAATTTATCCTCAAAGAAGCCATAGAAACTGATAAGTGTAGATTATGCCACCAAACCACAGAGACAATAGACCATATTACCGGAGGATGCAGTGCACTAGCAAATAAAGAATATACTCACCGTCACGATAACGTATCCAAACATATACATCAATTAATAGCAATCAAGTTTAACCTTATAGATACACATACACCGTACTACAAATACAAACCATCTAACGTTCTAGAAAATGACTATGTAAAACTCTACTGGGATCGCGATATCGTCACAGACCGTACCATCCTAAGCAATAGACCAGACATAACCCTCACAATTAAATCTGAAAAAACCACTTACCTTATAGACATCGCCGTTCCAAACACCAACAACCTGAAACAGAAACACACAGAAAAAATCCAAAAATACATACCGCTTGCAGATGAGATCAAACAAATGTGGCATCAAAACACAGTAAAAATAATCCCGATTGTCATCTCCTCAACGGGCGTTATTCCAAAAACGCTTGCCGTTGCACTTAAATCCCTTAACCTTCACAAAAACACATATATACAGTTACAAAAGTCAATCGTTATAGATACCTGCTCTATAGTCCGCCGCTTCCTTAATTCATCTTCATCCTTCCCTACAACTCACACCAATTAAACTTCTTTCACGCTACATGAACAGGATACTTGGCAATCGCCCGTACCTGCTTCATTCTACCGGTTAAGCCGAGACAAATATATGTATAATAATAATAATAATAATAATAATAATAATAATTTAATTATTACCGTACCAGTAATAATAATAATAATAATAATAATAATAATAATCAAGCCGCGTCATTCAGTTGGTTAACTAAGGGCAACATTTATAGTGAAACAGAAGGGTTCTTAATAGCTATACAGGACCAAATTATTAAAACTCGCAATTACTCAAAATTTATCCTCAAAGAAGCCATAGAAACTGATAAGTGTAGATTATGCCACCAAACCACAGAGACAATAGACCATATTACAGGAGGATGCAGTGCACTAGCAAATAAAGAATATACTCACCGTCACGATAACGTATCCAAACATATACATCAATTAATAGCAATCAAGTTTAACCTTATAGATACACATACACCGTACTACAAATACAAACCATCTAACGTTCTAGAAAATGACTCCGTAAAACTCTACTGGGATCGCGATATCGTCACAGACCGTACCATCCTAAGCAATAGACCAGACATAACCCTCACAATTAAATCTGAAAAAACCACTTACCTTATAGACATCGCCGTTCCAAACACCAACAACCTGAAACAGAAACACACAGAAAAAATCCAAAAATACATACCGCTTGCAGATGAGATCAAACAAATGTGGCATCAAAACACAGTAAAAATAATCCCGATTGTCATCTCCTCAACGGGCGTTATTCCAAAAACGCTTGCCGTTGCACTTAAATCCCTTAACCTTCACAAAAACACATATATACAGTTACAAAAGTCAATCGTTATAGATACCTGCTCTATAGTCCGTCGCTTCCTTAATTCATCTTCATCCTTCCCTACAACTCACACCAATTAAACTTCTTTCACGCTACATGAACAGAATACTTGGCAATCGCCCGTACCTGCTTCATTCTACCGGTTAAGCCGAGACAAATATATGTATAATAATAATAATAATAATAATAATAATAATAATAATAATAATAATAATAATAATAATAATAATAATAATAATAATAATAATAATAATAATAATAATAATAATAATAATAATAATAATAATAATAATAATATAATAACATAATGACGTTAGCGTCAACAGTATTGGTCCATTTGCGTCAAATTGGCAAGGTAAAAAAGCTTGACAAATGGGTGCCCCACGAACTTAATGATCGCCAGCGCGAAGCACGCGTTGAGACGTGCCTTGCACTGCTCAACAGACACACAAATGAAGGAATTTGAACCGCATTGTTACCTGCGATGAAAAATGGATTCTGTTTGATAACCGCAAGCACTCAGCAAGTTGGTTGGATCCTGGTTCAGCACCTAAACAATGCCCTAAACGAAAACTTACCCCTAGAAAAATGATGGTCAATGTTTAGTGGTCTAGCGCCGGTGTGATTCATCACAGCTTCTTACCAAACGGAGTGAGCATTACTGCAGATGTGAACTGTGAAAAACTGAACACAATGATGGAGAAGCTGGCACATCTCCAACCAGCATTGGTCAATCGCTCGTCTCCGCTGCTCCTGCACGACAACGCGCGACCTCATACTGCACAGCAGACGGTCTCCAAGTTGCAAGAACTGGGGTTGGAAGCTCTCCGTCAGCCGCCCTACTCACCAGACCTTGTGCCTACAGACTACTACTTTTTCCAGAATTTGGATAACTTCTTGGCGGGAAAAAAATTTAATACCCGAGAGGCAGTACAAAATGCCTTTGAAGAATTTGTTGCCTACTGTCCAGCTGATTTCTTTAAGAAGGGCATCAATAAACTGCCACTGAGTTGGCAGAGATGCATTGATTGTATGGGTGATTACTTCAATCAATAAAAATAAAAAATACATGAAAAAAATTCGTTTAAATTTTTTCATACAAAATGGCAATTTCATAGGTAAAGACCTAATATAATTATTTAATAGGCGGTAGTATCGTGGAAGTATTTTAAAATAATGATTATCTTACAATAGTTAAAGAATACACAGAAAAACGTTTTATTATTAAGTACATACCTTTTTTGTATTTTGAAAATTACCTAAATGTAGGTATAAGAATACCGTACTTATATTTAACTATAGGAATAGGAACCGTAGGTATAACTATAAGAATAGTTACCTAAGTATTTACAATTTCTTCACTTGACCATCATACCTAATATGGTGCTAAATTTCCTTTCAAAAAACTTGCACAACTCACGTCTAGCGACTAGGGCTTCCCTCTAAAGTAAAACCACCCTTCGCCACTGCTATGGTGCCCTTAACGTAGTTGGTGGCAGGTTATTAATTGAGAAGCAAGGACGCAATGAGTACCTACTCATAATTATTAACCTATTTTCTTTGCCTATGGTAACAATAATTCGCATAAAATAAAAGTAGATACCTACATGTATTCAATGTACAGCCGAACTGAAATTTATACAAAATGAAAACTTCCTGAATAGCTTTCAATTAATAGTTCCGCTGAATTAGACTCTCCTTACCTATTTGATTCTGCAACTCATTTGTATGTAAGAAACGGGAAAAGTTTTACCACAAAGCGCCGGTACTTTTACCTGTAAAAAAAAACAAATCTTCATGAATATTCACGACCGAAAAACCTCAGCTTTTAGTGAAAGTTTATTGAAAAGAAATGGCAGGAGACATTAAGCTATGGACTTATTCAATTTATTTAAAATTCATTGTCTTTCCACCAATCGTCTGGTGACAAGAAGGTAAACTTTATAGATTGAAACTTCAAAATACTCGATTGAAAATCTCGCATACGTATAAAAATTTAGTTTATTTCAGATTTGTACCTACAGTATAATCAATCTTTTTTTTTTATGAAATAAACCAGGAAACGAGCAGACGGATCGCCTGATGGTAAGCGATTACCGCCGCCCATGGACACTCGCAACACCAGAGGAGTTACATGTGTAACTCACTCACTCGGCGAAACACAACGCAAGTTTTCTACCGAAACGTGGCTCTCCCACAATTAAAAGCAGTCAAATTAGCGTATGTTGAATAGTTACTCAAGCGAATAGTTACGCATTGGGAACTTAAAAATAAAATATGTCTATAGGCTCTAAAAAAGATTTTAT
Source organism: Phengaris alcon alcon (assembly GCA_037179445.1). Taxonomy (NCBI): domain Eukaryota; kingdom Metazoa; phylum Arthropoda; class Insecta; order Lepidoptera; family Lycaenidae; genus Phengaris; species Phengaris alcon. The sequence goes on from JAYRCH010000342.1 coordinate 740,177, forward strand.
GATACTGGAGATTATGTGATACTAAAGATTTTGTTATACTTTTGCCCGCAGCTTCGTCCGCGTGGGAGTGTTCGTGGCAAAAAACTTCTTTAGAAAATATATAATACCTGCAATATAGTAATAAAACTTATGCCTTTTCATCCGTTATTGGATGATTTATACAGTATTCTTCGAGCGAAGTAACCACTCTTCAAATACAGTGCCTGGGGCAGTTTGTTTTTAAATGTCGTATGGTTGCCCAAGCACATACGGCATTCTCACAACACAGTCAGCCTAGTCCAGAGGAATGACTAGTCAATACGTCTGGGGCCAACCATGTGCGGGTTTCCTCACGATGTATTCCTTCACCGTTAGAGCGTCCGTATAATGTACTTGAGATCTGAAAAAGTCTCATTGGTACACGCAACAACCTGGGAATCGAACCTGCATAATATAGTAATAGCACAGAGTAAAAATATATACTTTATAATACATTTTCACATGTACTTTTTAGTTTAAAGATATCTCCTAAATATAATCTCCTAGTTAAGGATAATTAAATTGTATCTGTCTAAATAACTTCTGAAAATACTACATTATTTGTGATCTTTTTTTTATAAACTAAGAATAAGTATAGTAACCTATCCTTAAAAGAACTAGAAGTATATCTATAACATCGCGGACTTTTTTGTAGACCTATAAAAGTGAAACAATCCCACATTTTTCACATCACACATTTGATATATACAATTTTGTTACACGTTGACGTTTGTCAATCTGTCATCATTAACATTAGCATTACCGGCGAATTTCGACCACAGGGCGACTCTACACTGTCTTTATTAAGTCGTCATATTGACTACTAGTTGCTTGATCGAAAGTAATGTATGATTTAAAGTTTACTAAAGTTGGCTTAAAATAACGAATAATGCCGATTGTATTGGAGTTTACTCCTTCAGAAATGATTTCATATTTATGTATAAGCCCCCGAATGGAAATATATGGAAGTAAAGTCGAATTCACGATGTCACACGGTTACACGGTACGGTGTCACACGATGTTAGCCGAAGATGCGTCGGTCGCTTTGCATTGCAGACTAAATTTTACTTTTTAGAGTAAACTCCAGTCGTGACTCGGAGCTGACATACACACACTTTTATCTTTTTAAGACATTTACAGTAACAACTACAACATCTTAACACAATCTTAGGGTAGCAAAATGCAAATAAGAGATCGATATTTTGATGAGTTAGGGGAGACGAGACCGGCTTGAAACACGAAACCAGCACTGTTGAAGTTTGTTTGATGGAGAATCCTAATAGATATTGATTTTAATTAATACCCAATTAATTTATTTATACATTGTTATTTCAAAGTTTGTATTTTCTTAGAATTTAACGATTCGATCGTTTAAAATATGCATGTTAAATTTTAATAGAAAACGAAGCCAAGAAATACGCTACTCTCTGAGCAAAAATATTTAAATCATATTTAATATAAGTGTACCTAATTTTAAAGAGTATGGAAAGGGCATAGCCATAAAGGCTAGGAGTATCTCTACCTGATAGAATCAGAAATGAGGAAATCCGTAGCAGAACTAAGGATACCACATAGCCCAGCGCATTAGCACGTTAAAGTGGCAGTGGACTGGACAATGGACATATAGCCCGTAAAACCGATGGCCACTGGGGCCGAAAGGTTCTCGAGTGGTGACCACGATCTGGACGTCGAAGCGGAGGACGGCATCTCACCAGGTGGACAGACGACATGAGAAAAGTCGCAGGGACTCGGTGGATACAGGCCGCGAGCGATCGATCGCACTGGACATCTATGGAGGAGGCCTATGTCCTGCCGTGGACATCATCAAGCTATAACGACGTCGACGTACTTAATTTTATTTTATGGTTCACATTTAAATAAAGTTCTTCTTTTAATGTAATTCGATGTCAAAAAAGGCATTTTTTTGATAAATTTGACTCGAAAAAGCTAATACTTGTGGAGAGTTTATAACCAAGTGACGAATAGGCAGGATCGCTGTCTGTTAATACTGACAATCAAAAATAATTGATACATTAATATGCTAACAATTGTCCCCGCGCTAACGACGCCCATCATCCTCTGCCGTAATTATACAAAAAACCATTTAATTCCATTTTTGTATCTCTCTCACGAACGAGGGGAGTGACACCTTTTAAATGATTCAGGTACTTTCTTAATATTGATGTTGTATTTTGAAAATATTTTAGGCGAGGGTGGATTAAAAAAGTACTGAAAATTCTCTATAATAGGTATTAGTAATAATCCTAATATATGTGAAAGTTTGTGAGGAGGGATGGATGTTTGTTACTCTTTCACGCAAAAACTACTGAACAGGTTTTGATGAAATTTTGTATGGTCTAAGCTCTGGATTAACACATAGGCTACTTTTGATCCCGAAAAGTACAGTGCTCCTGTGGGATACTGTATTGACACAGGCGGAGCCTCGGGCAAAAGCTAGTTTAATACTAGCTAGCGCGTAAACGCGTAGCATAGGCTGTTAATCCAGAGCTTAAACTACTCCCATACCAAACTTCTATACTTTTCGCTTGAAAGAGTAACAAACATCCATCCATCCATCCATTCATTCATCCATCCCAACAAACACTCACATTTATAATAGTAGTAGGATATAGCAAACACAATATCGTTACAGACAAAGCTTATAAAAATGCGTATATAATGTGGACCGAAAGGACACAGTTATGGTAAATCCTGCTCTTCATTGTACCTTTTATGGCTGGATGATAAAGAAATCATTGCGTACATCCCACGTTGCTAGCAACAGTATTGTGTTTAGAGAAAATTGCGATTCTCATTGTTTTCATTACTTGCTCTTTGTTATTCGTTAAGCGATTAAATTACATTGTCTATATCAATCTGTCTTTTACATCTGTGTATTGTAATGGATACCGTAGCTGTTATGAACACAAGTACCTGGGTAACCGAGCTTTGCTCGGAGATCTGATAAATTAAAAAAAATGATCTAATATTCTGTAGAATGCTGGATCTGAAATTAATGAAATATGAATAACTAGCTCTTTCCCGCGGCTCAGCCCCCGTAAATATCCCACGGGAATACTGTACTTTTTTGGGATAAAAACTAGCCTATGTTTTAATCAGAGCCCAAACTACTACCATACCAAATACATCGAAATCCGTTCAATACTTTTTGCGTGATAGAGCAACAAACATCCATCCATCCATCCTCACAAACTTTCACATTTATAAAAGTAGTAGGATGTGAACACGGCAGAAGCATAATTAGGTACAAGTTTTTAATAGTGTCATACTCAAAATAGATTAAGAGGTAAGTGTTTGTATTTTAATTTTACTATAATGCAATTTATTTATTTTTTACTAGAAAATAATACCTAGCATAGACCTATGTATAAAAAATCCCGTTCAAGTAACCATAAAAGTATTAACACAGATTTTAATTTGACATCAATAAGTGTATCGATATCGCAAAATACGTCCTAAATCCAGATTATATTCCGTATGAAAAGTATTTCATATTTATCGCCGCTGACCAGACATTTTCCAACAAAGGCCTTTGGGGAGGCAAAGGATTTGTGTAATGAATTCAGGTGTATGAGTCTCATATTTCATGTTGAGTCATTTTATGGCTGACTTTGAACCACATGTGCATGGTGTGCATTTAGGTATAATAGAGACTAGCTTTTTCCCACGGTTCCGCCCGCGTAAACATAGTATCGGGTATGCCACGGGAATGCTGTCCTCTTCCGGGATAAAAAGTAGCCTATGTTTTAATCCAGAGCCTAAACTACTGCCGTATCAATTTTCATCAAAATCCATTCAGCAGTTTTTGCGTGAAAGAGTAACAAACATCCATCCATCCATACATACATACATACATCCATCCATCCATACTCCCAAACTTTCACATCCGTAATAGTAGTAGGATCATTATTGCCGTATCGTAGTTCGATCCTTTGAAATATATAAGCTTTTATTTACTTAGTGATAGCCTGCGAATAACAATACTAATCGTAGATACTATCTATAGTTAGACAGGCATAGTTACCTAATTTATCATTAAAATATGCTGTGTGAACTTAAATTTTAATTAGAATTTACAGTAGGTAGGTAGTGAAGGTAGGTAATGAACGTGAAACTATCAACTTATTATATTATATAGTGAAAGACATTATTTAATTGAAAACATTTCATCTTAGGCTCATAAGGTATCAACAACGCTACCGAAAACAATCTAGTAAAACTCCGGGGCGCGTAATAAATAAAAAATAATGAGAAAACTTCGCCCATATACGCATGTCGCCTATGTGGTTATGGAAATTTCTCGATTTTTCATAAAACTACCGTGAAAGTGCAACCGAAAATCGGCCTTAATGTAATGCATTAAAATTTATTTTTATTTATGCATTATTCATGGGTAGATCGCCAAGTTTGGTAATAGCAATCACTCAGGTCGTAATCTCTCAGGATTTACTCTGGAGTAAGCTGTACCCCTGTGCCCTCTGTTTTTAAAAGAGTGAAAATCTCCGATAAGGTGTAACGCAAGTCTATGGGGCGATTTAAATATTATCCGACAGCATATTAACGTAATGTTATTTTTACTGAATGTTGATATTTAAAATATAAATTTTGGTACTATAGGTCTAATTATATGTAGTTTAAAATGTTTTGCAAATGACTGTTTTTCACCTAAACATAATAAAAATAAAAAATAATTCTTTTTCAAAATGAGCCCCAATTTAAGAAGATCTTTAGGGATGTAGCAACGATGAAAATGTTTAGTTGTAGTTCAAAAGTTCATAATTTGTGAAATGAATGTTTGTTACCTAAACAAATAAAAAAATTGTTTAAAAAGTGTGCTGTAATTTTAAAAGACCTTAATGAGATCTTATGGAAAAAAGTGTTTCCTAAAAGGCTAATATTTGCATAGATAAATATATAGTTTTTATGTTAGAACCTACTCAAAATTTGGTTTCAAATAATAATTATTGTACAAAAACGATAGGCGACATTATTAATATAAAAACTCAAGGTACTTTATACATGTAAGAAAATGTATGTTTATATATTTTTCAATGAGATAACATGAAAACGTTTTCAACGTAAAAGCTAAAAAGCTCGGCATTACATAATTTAATATTTTGAATTGCGAAATGGTAGTCGCTTTAAAATAAACTAAATAAAAAGTTCATGTAATTTTGACAGATGTTTCAAGTCCACTTGCCGTATATGAAGGGGTTTCGAGAGTACGGTAAAAGATAAAAAGAAACAAAGAAAATTATAATCTCAACGCAACTATCAGCAACAGTCAAAGCCACAATATGAAGTGTGGCGAACGCTGTCACCCCTGCTGGTATTTTGTTTTGACACTTCACTTTAATCTCTGTGTGAAAACATAAACATTTCTCATTTCGAAAAGAGCACTGTTGCCCGCCAAAGATGCAAAGGTGCAAATATAGGTATTCCTTTGTGAGCACGGGATCGTTTTCTCTCTCGCGACACCTTCAATCTTCCGAGACCTGTTTCGCACTCAAAAGTTTTGGAACTCTAATACCTTTTCGAATAAATAACAGAAAGTGACACGGAAACAATGCGTTATCTTTTTAATTTGCACGGCCATTATTCACAACTCCAAACTAGATATTTATGGTTCATTTTCCGTTGCGAAATTAAAACAGTAGCATTCGATTATTAAATTGAATCGGTAATCGGCTTGTTCGATGATTAAATCGTCTACCTGTTTAAATTACGCCTTTTGTTGCACGCCCTGATTTACGCTATTGGATAGATAAAAATATAAAAGTGTAACTAATAACTAGCAGTATAGTTACATTATATGAATAAATTATATGAATACATTTTTATCACATCAGTCTGGTCGCGTTGTAAATTCTATAAGAACTTGTGTTATATGACCAGACACGGAAATATATTTAATATATTTTATACTCTACTTATGGTTAAGTTTGTTAATATATAATACACATATTTAATACACATCCATGATCCAGGAACACAAAAAACTTTTTTGTAACCTGGCGGGATTTGTAACCCGCAAACTACGGCTCGAGAACCAAGGCGCTAACTAAGCCTCTAATTTTTTTTTTTTTAAATGAATTTATATTCTAGCGTACTATTATTCAGATCCTATGAATGTTTTGATTGTGTTTCAATGTAACAATGCAATACGTTTCAGTAACCAATATAATTTTCCAAATCCAAAAGTCCCAAGGTTTTTTTTTACTTTGCCGGAAAACAAAACTATTTATTAGCCCTTCAGTTAATCGGTGCGATTAGTAATGTTAAAACTGATCGTCTGTCGCAAAAGTCGATACTGTCGACGCTAAGCTTCCCTTATTAATAATAGCATAAAGTCACATCCTTACAAGATAAACAGCCATTAGTTAATCCGAAGGGCCGCAATTCAGCCGAGCAATATTGCTTATAGTCCGACCGCCTTAATGAAATAAAATTTGCATATCGAAGATTTATGCTCGCCGAACCTGCGAGCATTGAGAAACAATGATTTTACATCTAGGGCTGACACTTAAACTTATTGGTAAACAAAGATAATTTAGGGTAACCTAAACTAACATAATTTACATTACCTGTATGTACAGGACTGTATAAATTCACAGGGGTTCAACCGCCGGCTCAGATTAGACTCGAAGATAGCAAGGTTACACCGATTTGGGCAGAGCCGGGGCGATAATAAAACACTTATTTGAGGAGAACCTTTTTTCACTTTTTCGATTTGCTTACCTGGCTCATGGCAATGCCGTATAGAGAGCCCCGCCCGTACGCCTCTTTCGGGCCGATCTTCCATTTCATTTTTACCTCTCTATACGGCTATTTTCCATAATTTTCCCCATTTTCCATGAGCCAGGTGAAGCAAAACGCGTTGTGTGAAATACTTTATTATCATAACCAGACATATAAACCCTTATATACTAAACATCTTATTCTATAGAAAAGTTATTTACATTTTAAGGTTCAACTTATATGAAATGTTGTACATTTTTACCACTGTTTTCGTAATAATTTCTTAACCATTTATTATATAACCTTAAGCGCTATACTACACGTTATGTACTACGTTTATTTATATAAATCAAAAGAAGCTACGTTAAAATTAGCTTTAGTTAAAAATATATAATCAAAATAACCCGCACTTGATAAAACACCATTTTAACACTATTTTTCCACACTGATGCCATATAAATCTATACATGTAGTCACTGAGTGTTCACTATTCTAGTTTTACGTACCGTTTTAATTACACGTTTATTGTTCACATTAAAATTCACTCATGTTTTTCGTTACGAGGCCGCTGTCCTTAACATCCTCCCCCCGGCGCAGTAGCCAGGGTCTACGCAGCCTCCTCAGGTGACTGCGGGCTCGCCGATCCCGCCGTGGACTGCTCCGGTGAATGCGAGCTGTGTGAACTCGCTGCGGGCCGCTCCGGCGACTGCGAGCTGTCCGTGCTCGCTGTAGGCTGCTCCGACGCTCGTTCCGCGCCCGGCGCCGTTCCCGGCGTCGTCCGCTCCGCTCCCGGCTCCGTCTGCTCCGCCAGCGGTCGCAACTGCGACTGCGGCGCCTCCTCCAGCACCGCCAGCTTCGACGTCGGCCTCCGGAACACGCCACTGCGCGTGCGAACGTCCGCACAGCGCACTTGTCCGTCCTGGCCGGGGTAGACTCGGTGCACGACCCCCCGCGGCCACGTATTACGCGGCAGCGTCGGGTCGACCACGACAACCAGGTCCCCTGGTACAAGGACTCGGTCGCTCAGCGGGGCCCCGTAGCGTGGTGTGAGCGTGGGAAGGTATTCCTTCACCCAGCGCCTCCAGAACTCGTCGGCAAGGGCTTGCGCGACCCTCCATGTTTTTTTGTCCGCCGGCACACACGGTCCGACGTACGGCAGTCCGGTGGACGACCCGAGGAGGAAATGATTCGGTGTAATCGCCTCCGGGTCGTTGGGATCCACCGATACGTGCACAAGCGGTCGAGCGTTCACTGAGTACTCCGCCTCGGCCATCAGTGTCTGGAGTACCTCTTCCCTGGGCGACTTCTCGTTCAGCGTGGCTAGCAGGGCGGTTTTCACCGACCTCACCATTCTTTCCCAGGCACCTCCTTGACTCGGCGCCCCGGGCGGTGTAAACTTCCACTGCATCCGATGAGTGAGGCCCAGCTGAGCCATAGCCGGCGCCCACTCGGCGTACGCCTGCCGCAGCTCGACGTCCGCGCCTCTAAAATTCGTTCCATTTTCGCTGTACATGACTGCCGGCCATCCTCGCCGCGCAGCCATTCTTCTCATTGCCATCAGTGCAGAGTCCGTCGACAGCGAAGCCACCAGCTCCAGGTGGACCGCCCGCGTCGTCAGACATGTGAAGAGAGCTCCCCACCTCTTCTCGTGACGTCGGCCGATGGTGACCGTCATCGGGCCGAAACAGTCGAGACCACAGTACGAAAATGGTCTCTGGAACGCCCCCAGGCGCTCGGCTGGCAGGTCTCCAGTTGGCGGGGTCCTCGGGTGTGCCCGTCGTAGCCGACAGAACGCACATCGGCTCATGATAGTACGCACCGTCGGCCGCAGCTTCAATATCCAGAATTTCTGCCTGAGGTCGTTCACGACTCTCTCGCGGCTCCCGTGTCCCGCTCTGGCGTGCTCCCTTGCCACCAGTAACCTTGTGAAGCGATGTCTTCCATCCAGGATGATAGGGTTTTTCATTTCGGCCGGCACCTGCGCCGCTTTGATCCTTCCGTCTAGTACGAGCAGCCCGTCCTTGTACACCGGGTTGAGCCGGTACAAGGAGCTCCATCTAGGCACCGTCTTGCCACTTGCCATCTTCTCGATTTCTTGTGCGAAGCTGTCTCGTTGTGATTTTTGATACCACAACCTCTCGGCCCTCTCCAGGTGTCGTACGTCGAGGTGGGCCCGACGATCTCGGCACTTCTCGACGAACAGCAAGACCATCGCCGTGCATCTTACGAGGCGCTCGTAGTTTGAAAAGCGCGTCACATCTGGTAGACAGCTCAGCTCGCTCGCCTCCGTGGTGTGGAAGGCGACGTATTCTTCTTGATTTTCGATTCTAGCGGGACTCTCCGCGGGTCACTCGTTCATTGGCCTGCGCAGGAAGACCGGCCCCCGGAACCAAGGGTCCTCGTCGCTCTTCGGAACGTAGCCCGTTCTGGTGGCTAAGTCGGCGACGTTGCTCTTCGTGCTCAGCCATCTCCACTGGTGAACGGACGTCAGCTCGGCAATCTCCCCTAGCCGATGCGCGACGTACGGTGTGTATTTGCGGCTGCCGTTCTGTATCCAACACAGAACCACTTGTGCGTCGATCCAGTAGAAAACCGTGTCCGTTTTCCATCTGTGTTCTGCTGCGACTGCGTTTCCCAGCCTCGCTCCGACCAGGGCAGCCTGTAGCTCCATCCTTGGTATTGTCTGTGCCTTCAGCGGCGCCCCCTTGGCCTTGGCGGCGGCCAACACGACTCGTACTTCCCCATTTCCTTGCAATCTGCAGTCCGCACGACTCCCCCCGCCGTTCTCTGGGGTTGTGACACCTCCCGCGTGCCACTGGAATCCCGGTCCCGCCCTGCAGATTGTCCGGCTCCCCCCGTTGTAACCCCGGGGTAATGTGACGCCCTCTTTGCGCCACTGGAGCCCCACTTCGAATCGACCTTCTTCCATCCGTTTGGCCGTTCTGCCAAAGAGGTCGATGACTCGCTGCTCTTCTGGTCAGCTTTGCCTTGGACGCTATTCCCCGTGCGTCTGTTTCGAAGTGTTTCTTCACCATTTCCTCCCGTCGTTCGCCTCGGGTCTCGATCGTAGACACGTGCAGGATTTTCTCGTGTTTTTCCTGCTTTGCGAGGCGTCTGGGAATGTTTCCATGGATTACCCAGCCGAGCTTCGTCTTCGAGGCTGCAGGCTGGTTTCTCTTGCCGATCCTCAGCTCCCTAGATACAATGAGCTGCCAGTTGTCCGTGCCGATGAGAAGTTGGGGTTTCTTGTCTTCATAGCATATCTCTTCGTTCTTGAGATCGTGCAGGTGAGCAAGTCGAAACAGTGATTCCGGGACGGACTGAGTAAGTAGGTTCAATCCGGCCACGGTTCTCGCAGTGACGTCATATCTGGTACCGTCGTGACCTCGTACGCCAAGTTGTACGAGTCGGCTTTTTTCTTCCCTTCTCTCGGCATTGATCCCATGCATTCTCAGCACCTTCGGTGGGCCGTCTGCGCCGATAGCCTTCGCGACGCGTTCATCCAGTAGTGTCACTGTCGAGCCCTCGTCGAACAGCGCGAAGATATCCGCTTCGCCCCGTGGACCGACAACTTGAATTCTTCTCATCTTAAGTTTCACCGCACGGTCGGAGGTGACCGATGCGGTAATCACGGCGTCCTCTGTCTGTGGGGTGCCGCTGGACCTGTCTTCGTGCAGCAGCGCATGATGAGGCAAGTTGCAGCCCTTGACGCCGCACGGCTTCGCCCTGCAGTTGTATCTTCTGTGCCTGCTTCGTATGCACCGGAAACACAGCCCTTCCTTTTTGACCGTGTCCCATCTCTTTTGCATGCTCAGTTTCTTGAAAGCAGCGCAGCGAAATAGAGCGTGATCTTCGGCACATATCGGGCACTTCGTTGACTCTTCGCGTGTTTTCTTTGGCTGGCTGCGACTCGGCGAATCCCTGCCCTCGTCTGCTATCGCGAAGACTGGCCTTCTCGTTCGGGCTTCGTTCTTGTTAAGAGGTGGACGCGGTGTTTCCTTCTTCGGTGCCGTGCTGAACCCGTAGCGCAGCGCCCTGTCCGCTTCTCTCATTAAGAATTCAGAGAGAAGGACGACATCGGGCTCGTTCCTGAAGCGCGACGTCTCTTCTGCGTAGTCGTACCACTTGCTCTTCCTTCTCAAGAATCTTCGGGAGGTTTTTCCGATGAAAAATCTGCGAATCCTTGCTTCCGTTCGCAGCGGTGTATCCTTGTATCCTCGAGTCCGATCTTCTGAGTCCAATCTAATCCCTGGCGTTGATTCCCGTTGATAAATCTTGATAAAGTTTCCAATGTTCTGACTTGCTAGAATTCTTCTATCTTGAATCTTCAAAAAATTTCTATGTTCAGAACAGCTGACGAAAATTTTCAAGTCCAGTCTTCAGTAAAAATTTCTATCTTGATTCTTCGGAAATTTTTCTATGTTCAGAACAGCTGACGAAAATTTTCTAAGTCCAGTCTTCAGTAAAAATTTCTATCTTGATTCTTCGGAAATTTTTCTATGTTCAGAACAGCTGTTCAAATTTTTCTAAGTGCCGTCTTCGTTATTTTCAACTTGATATGGACTTCGAATTTTTTCTTCGATCTTGAAATTCGGCTCGCCAAAGGACCACGCACTACTGTACAGGACTGTATAAATTCACAGGGGTTCAACCGCCGGCTCAGATTAGACTCGAAGATAGCAAGGTTACACCGATTTGGGCAGAGCCGGGGCGATAATAAAACACTTATTTGAGGAGAACCTTTTTTCACTTTTTCGATTTGCTTACCTGGCTCATGGCAATGCCGTATAGAGAGCCCCGCCCGTACGCCTCTTTCGGGCCGATCTTCCTTTTACGGCTATTTTCCATAATTTTCCCCATTTTCCATGAGCCAGGTGAAGCAAAACGCGTTGTGTGAAATACTTTATTATCATAACCAGACATATAAACCCTTATATACTAAACATCTTATTCTATAGAAAAGTTATTTACATTTTAAGGTTCAACTTATATGAAATGTTGTACATTTTTACCACTGTTTTCGTAATAATTTCTTAACCATTTATTATATAACCTTAAGCGCTATACTACACGTTATGTACTACGTTTATTTATATAAATCAAAAGAAGCTACGTTAAAATTAGCTTTAGTTAAAAATATATAATCAAAATAACCCGCACTTGATAAAACACCATTTTAACACTATTTTTCCACACTGATGCCATATAAATCTATACATATAGTCACTGAGTGTTCACTATTCTAGTTTTACGTACCGTTTTAATTACACGTTTATTGTTCACATTAAAATTCACTCATGTTTTTCGTTACGAGGCCGCTGTCCTTAACATGTATATAGTGAAATGTCGCAAAAGAAAAATAATGGAGACGACTGTTTATTTTTGCCCAATACTTTCTCCCAAGAAGTAAAATACCGGGTCTATATAGATTCGCTCTTTATTGCAAACTTGTAAATCGCTCTATAATAAGTAATACAACTAATAATATATAAAACAACAAATAATATATAAGTAATACAACTAGCATGTCACCTTCCTGGACATTCAATATTATCGTCTAAAATACCTATCTAAACTCCTTCGGTCATTACCGAACATACCACCCACCAAGGACATCGTGATGTTCAATAAGTTTCTGTATATTGACGTGAAAACCTAAATCTAATTAATTACTAAATTCTTGAACTGAGTTTTCCAAAGTGATGGTATGTCGTGTCTACTATGTTGCCTCTATCCATTTCTGTCTATGACATTTTTGACTTTAAACGTATCAAGAAACTTCAATTGACTTTGACTGTATATAAGTTTCCCTTTATCTAGCCTGATATACCCAAAGGAAAAATTTATTTTACATGAACTTGCGTTTGTTTACAAAACACTTAATCAGGTATATCTTATTATATTTTCAAGGCTTTAAAAGTTAGTATAGTTACTAAAGGGTATCTAGAAATTCCTATGAGAATTTGCACATAGTCTACTAATAAAATTGAATTTTAATTGCATCACAAAACTTGCGACAGCTCTAGAGTATTGGGGTGAAAAATTGACAATTATCCACCTGTTGTTTTTAAACTACAGTTTGGTACTTCTTTATTACTTTTTTAAGCTCAAAACGCACTTTCCTCTTGTTTATGTTGTCCATTAAATTTTTTAAACGTTATTGTTTGACAAGACTTTAAAATAGACATTACTCCTGCAGAAATTCAGAAAAATTTAAAACCTATACCTATTAATATTCATAAAAAACTAATTGTTATGTATTTTGATGTAAACCAGTAACGAACTCTTTACTTCCATTACCACTATTTTCAATAAGACGAATATTAGTAGTAGTATAGCAATTGGTTTGACGATAAGTCCTGATAATGATTAATTAATGCTTAAGTATTGGCAGCAAAAGCACCGCATTGCGGTAAAGACGGAGATGTCAACACTCTTATGGTCACTTAATTGCTTTAGTTATTTTCATAGACTCTCAGCCACAGATGTTTAAATAAACTTAACAATAAGAAAACAAAGAACATTGAAATGATCGGAAAAAGGAAATGTGTGTATTTCACACGCAATAGAAACTTCGATCGATTCGATTGATACAGATAGAAGTGAAACTTTAAAAATATACAATGGCAGCTTTGCACATGAATATCAGAATATTCATGTGCAAAATACGCACTTAACTGTGGTCGTTGTCATCATATCTGTATAGTCTATACTATGACCACACGTATGTACGTACGGTTCTGGTCTGTATAGTTTATGCTGTAAATAATCAATTTGAGGCGTAAAAGCTCCGTTTATTGGCCTAATACATAGATTTATTTTTAATTCGAGTATAAAGTTATTTTCTTTTCCTTTAGTTCAGCAGTTTTGTACTAGTTTTATGAAAAAAAAATGTTACTTGTGATGTGAAATAGATCTATCTATACTATTAATACTAAGAAATATAATTATTATGTTCTTGGTTTTCGTAACGTGACGAAGCGACATCTATCATTTATCCGTTTCACATATTGCGTTTCCAAACAAACTAGTAACTAATTTCATTACGTAATTAGCATCACAGCTAATAGATGTCGCTTTTCCGTAAACCGCCACTAGGGCAGTTTATTGAACAATAATATTATTACCTTTCTTTACGGGAATAATAAAAAAAAATTATCCCTACTTCACATGTATCGATGAAATGTCCTGTGTCCTAAAATATCAAATTATTATTATTTTATGATGCCAAAAATAGAATTCATAACTTTGCCAAATATATAATTAATTACAGAAGTTAGAAGGGCGGATAAACAGACAGACGGACGGACAGAGTGAAACTATAAGGGTTCCTTGTACGTACTCCTACGAAACCTTGAAAAAAGAAACAAATAACACGATAATAAAGAAAACCATAAGACTACCCTCAAATACTTAAGAAGGCAAAAGAAAATGAAATAAAGTAGATACACGAGGACATAAAGCTTATATTAGTTGTTATCCGATTTGAGTTCGGCGTTTCCATGAGAAAATAAATTTTGATTGAGCCTAATCTTGTTGAAGAGTTCGCTATAAATTATATATTAAAATACTAGCTGTTTCCCGCGGCTCCGCCCGCATAAATATACGATCGGGTGTCATGCGGGAATACTGTACTTTTCCGGGATAAAAAGTAGCCTATGTTTTAATCAACTACCAAATATACCAAACATAACATACGAAATTTCGTCAATATCCGTTCTGTAGTTTTTGCATGAAAGAGTAACAAACATCCATACATCCTTACAAACTTTCACATTGACGTTGAAGAGTTACGAAGTCATAAACATGTAGGTATTGTTAGATGGCTGCATAATTTAAATACAACATTATTTAAATACAAATATGTTTTGGTTGCATTCAATTCATTTTAGTTTCGGTGGTTATCCTACTACTATTAAAAATGTGAATGTTTGTAAGGATCGATGGATGGATGGATGGATGTACGAATGGATGTTTGTTACTCTTACACGCAAAATCTACTAAACTGATTAAGATGAAATTTGGTATTGTTGAGATAGCAACACAAATATTTCTTTATAATCTGTAGGATAGACGATAGTGATAGTGATGTTAGAAATAAGTAAAAGTAATAAAAGTGAGTTGTTTCAAGTTAATGCAATTTAATTACAAGAACATTCTTCTAAAACACAGATATTCCAATAGGTATTGTAGTAGTTTAGGCTCTGGATTAAAACATAGGCTATTTTCTATCCCGACAAAGTACGGTATTCCCGTGGGAATATATTTACGCAGACGTAGCCGCGGAAAAAAGGTAGTGCCTAATAAAACTTAGTTAATTCGAAGCTCTTGTTTCTAATATTGCTTTGTAAATAAATTTGCTGTATCAAATAATATATTTTTAAAGTATATTTAAAACTTTCCACTGTAAACATACAAAGTAGTTCTATAGCTCTGGAACTTGGCACTGAGGTCTTTCCATCGCTGTCAAAGCTGCCAATACAATTTTCATTATTTTGCCTCCAATATATGAAACCTAACTCCACGTACCTAAGTATATCATTAATCTATCATCAGACAGGATTGCAAAAGCACTTGAAAATATTCACCGGAAATTAAATACAGGTTCATCTCCATATTAACTCCGCTGGGGGTTTCCACATCTCGTTAACCTAAGTGGTCCAAGGGAACAAAACCTAATCACGTTAATATGGACGTGCTTAGCATAATTCGATACTTGAGCTTGCGTTTTTTTATTAACTTAATATATTATATTGTAAACCCAATTTGTGTGTCTGGGATAAAATCAGATCGTGCATTAAAACACACAGTAACCGAGCTTTGCTCGGTGTCCTGATAAATTTGGAAAAATAAAAGAATCACAAAAATATTTATCTGACCGGGATTCGAACCCACAATATTCTGAATTTTCGAACAAAGCAAAAATTATACATACGCATACCAAACTGCCAATCGGACTGACAGATAGAGTCGAAATTATTGATATATTGTTGCACGACGAAAGAAAAAACGTAAATAAAAGTATAGCTTATAAATTTGCAGTTTCTGAGGGATAAGGCTTAGCTAGATCGATTTTTCTCCGCCAAAACTCCCTGCATAATAAATCTCATGGTAATACTTGCAGCCGTTTACGAGAAACCGATTATATATTAAATACATTATATATATATAATATTATAAAGATCAAAGATTTGTTTGAATGAATGTTTCTTATACTCCGAATAGACTCCGAAACTACTGGACCGATTTTGATGAAATAAGACACAGATATATGAGTGGACCACGGGAAAATGTACGGTTACGGGATTTCATTTTGACGCATGCGTCGCAGACAAAATCTAGGTATGAAAAATATAAATAAATAAATTTTACTTTGTGCCTCTTTCACAATCGCCTAATAAGTGACGAATAGCTTATCCGGAAGAGCGACAGAGACAAAACTCCCGGATAAGCTTTTTGTCACTTATTAGTCAATTGTGAAACAAAGCAAAATAAGCAACATACTACAATTTTATTAATTTTATTAAGGGTCATAATATGTAGTATGCTTTGCTTTTGTAACAACATACATTTTCTTAATGATTTCTTTACTTTTTAAGACAAAATCTACGAAAACATTTCTAATAAAAAGAGCTAATAACGTTAAAAGCCGATATAGCGTTGGTTGGTTGTAGAGCTGGTTCAATTGTTCGTGAAATCGGGAATTATGACCGATTCACACCGACCCATCCAAAACACTCACCAAAATTTACGATTTCACCGCGCCATAAAATATATGAATATGAATTTATCTGGATTATATAGCTTCGACTAGAGTCTAGACTATTCGCTGTAATTATTATCATTTTAATTTTTTTTTTATTTAAAATTTCAGACCATTCTCCTTAGATAGATAGTACACAATCAAAATTATAAGGTTACGTTAGGTTCAGGCTTTATTCGTCTTTCTGGGTTAAGGAAATTATTACAAAGGTTGTTTAATCAACTATTGATATTTTAGGCATATGACCTACTGCCTATGGAAAGACGTTAGACGAGGTAAAGAAAAATTAAAATTTCGAAAAGAAAGAAATACTGAATAAAATAACAGTAAGCAGTAAGTAGTCTTTACGGCGCTGTTAAGGTCATTGACCTCGCACATCTGACAAAGTCTTTGCTTCCCCTTTAAGTCATCTGTTTATGTAAGGTTAATTACCTCAGCGCCTTAGATAACGCTATGTAATTTTATTAAGTACTAGCTGTCCCGACACACGTTGTTCTGTCTTAAATATGAACTGAAATAAATAAATAACTACACCTACAATGCAACCTACGTCCTAGTCCTACACTTATACCTACTCCTACAACCTACAGTTTTTCGCTTTTAAATTAGCGTAATCGGTCCAGCCGTTCTCGAGTTTTAGCGAGACATTGGAATTGCAATCCATTTTTACGTCCCTCGGGAACGGGATAAAAAGTATCCTATGTCCGTCTCCTAGTTCTAAGCTACATCTCCACAAATTTTTTGCCAAATCGGTTCAGCCATTCTTGAGTTATGAATAGTGTAAATAACACGACTTTATTTTATATATATAGATAATCCTCTTTGTAATTTAATACATATATGAGTATAATATATATATATATATATATATATATATATGATATAGATATATAGATTATATGCCCAAAATATCCTTAACTGATTTGGAACAATCATAATATATTGCACTAGCCATCTTTAGAGTCAATTCACACCGAAACGAAACAAACGAAACACCGACATGGCGCTGCGTTTTTAACATACCTATTCAAAATTGAACTTTATTCATTACCATGAAGATACACGTTTCATTGC
The DNA here is from genome assembly GCA_037179445.1 of Phengaris alcon alcon. Lineage (NCBI taxonomy): Eukaryota > Metazoa > Arthropoda > Insecta > Lepidoptera > Lycaenidae > Phengaris > Phengaris alcon. The sequence goes on from JAYRCH010000342.1 coordinate 757,791, forward strand.
AAGAGTTCCAATGTAAAGTGGCAGCTCGCTGCACAGCGCATGTGCATTGTATGACTGATGTCATATATGAAACGGGTATCTTATTGTGTAGTGAATAAAGTTCAATTTTAAATAGCTATCTACAGCTAAATCAGTATAAACGCTAAAACTAACAGTAAAACTATAAAAGCTATATCAGTTTGTTTTGCTGATAGTCCAGATCAGTTATGCTGATAGTACGAAAAAATTTCACGAGAGCTAGTCGTAAATTGACTTATGGATAAAAATATTCTTAATTTAAAGCTTATTTAATCCTTCACCAATCCTAATCAGATTTATGATTATCCTTTATTATGATAAGGTACTTAAAATATCGTGTAATTTGAAAAAAAATCGTTTGAATAAATTACATTAACGTGCTGTATAAGCTAAGTGTTGCATGTTAATATTCTGTAAATAACGCCACTTTAAATTTAAAAAAGCTAAGATTTTATAATTTAGCACTATTCATAAAAATATTTTTTACGTGCAAGTTTTTTTTTTTTTTGTAAGATATGAATACAGTTAAAATTGGTTTATCGTTTACTTAAAAACAGCTACGAGGACGATACGATAGTATATGGAATCTCAACATGCGGTCGTCATATGCTTCCGTCCTTGTCTTTACTTAAACGAGAATATATCTTAAGGTATTTCAATGAAACATAATATTTTAATGCTTTAAAACAAGCATGTGATATATAACTTTTCAGGGCCTATTCACAACCGTGCAAGACATTCCGTATAAACGCCAAGCAAGTTTCTAAACAGAAATTCTCACAAACGCTTAATTGGCCGATTACACTATTGTTCTGTAGGGACCCCTTCGTGGGGATATAACTCATAGGAGCCCCTTTAAACGGAATCCTCCTTTCATTGAGAATTTAATTTCATTTTCACCCCCTCTACGGGTCTTTAAGAAAAGAATGACTGAATGACTTTGGGAGACTTAAGGGATATCTGAACAAAAAAACCTTTTGACGTCGAGTGGGAAATACGTGATGGAGTCTTTTGATTTACAAATTTTATTATCTCTTTATTATTGGCCATATTATAAGATTTCCAGATGCATTGGTCAGTCATTCCTCTGGACTAGGCTAGGGCAACATAGTCATGTTGTGAAAATGCCGTATATGCTGGGCAAGGTATTTAATTTATGTATAATATTGATAACATTTAATAGTTTTTTCAACGATATATTTTAACATATTGTGATATTTTAATTCAATGTGTAATCAACACTTAAAACCACCTGACGTCCCAGGTACTACAGTATTTAATTGAGTAGTTACTTAGCTCGAAGAATAATGTATAAATCGTCCAATGACGAAAAGGTCTAAGATAAACCAATATTTAACTTATTGTAGAAACTTATGAGATTTTAAAATAAATAGATCAAATTTGTATATTAACTAAATAGCAAGAAGCATGTCTGGATAGAAACTGTATTAATTACCTACCTTCGTTTAGTTATTACATATACTCACTTAAAAACTTAAATTATATTGTGAAAATTTATTTAAAGAATAGTTTTAACGATCGATTAAAAGGAATGCGGTATATGGTATCACACTGTCCAGCCGCACCCACCAAAACCACCGTGGATAAATAAATCTCAATTAAATAGAAGGGACGTCGTTATTATTATGAGACTTCGTTCCGGACACATTCCATGCAATAAATTCGCATTTCTTTTGCAAAAAACTACTTCACCAAACTGTGAAACTTGCAACATTGCTGAAGATATACCATATATTGATGGAATGTGTTCGGAACAGGTCTATTAGGGATAAAATGATTAAACATTTGAACCAAGTAGGTGGTTGTGGTGGTCTTCTAGCTTACCCACTGTCTGAGGGAATTAGAATGCTACTACAACCTATCGATAATAATCGACTATTGTTGCAAACTGTACCATAGTGGTTAGTTACCAGGGCGACTTATTCGCAAAGCGACAAAGCCTTTAATATAAGAATTAAAAAAAAAAGTAAGCTGGGATATCTAAAGGGAGATAACTTTTCCGCAAACAAAATTTGTACTGAAAGTAATTATATAACTATATACAATCTACATAACTACAGAAGCTTGATCTACTAATAAACTATATATTTTATAAAGTATTTTATCTATAGAAATACTTAATTCTCTTACATTTTTACAGATGAAAGCCCAGTATCGACTGAGCAACATTTGTTTAAATGTTGAGCGCGATATGTGGCCCAACATGTCGAAAGATAGCGCGGATTATAATAACAGCGCGGCGTTGTCTGTACCTATATGCGTCTGCTAGGTACTAATCATGTTGCGTACCAGCAGGTAACGTAGCGTTGTTTTGCAACGTTGTAAAACATTTTGAGCGTCACGTGTTGTGCGTCAATTGATGCCTAGCGGATACGCAGCTGTAACATTTACTTTGAATAAAAATGTCGATAGGCTGTGATTGTAAATTCCACGTCATAAAACTCACCGAGGCTCTCATTCTTTATGTATGAAACTTTCGAAATGAAATATTTCTCACTACTCTACATTCATGACCTGTTAATAATTCAGAATGTAAAATATGAACTCTCATTTAGAAGGGAATTTTAGCGAGCTTTATACATTAATTCAATTTGGATATATTATACTTTAAATGAGTCAATATTGTGTATATATATAATCCGTTTCTCGAAAACGGCTGTAAGGATTAACCATGAAATTTAGTATGCCCCTAGTTTTGGGGGAGCAAAATCGACCTAGCTAAGTCTTATCCCTGGTAAACTGCGTATTTTAAGCTATGTATGTTTTATATTTCGTCATGCAACAATATATCAATAATTTCGACCCTATTATGTCAGTCCGATTGGCAGTTTGGTGTACGTAAGTATAATTTATGCATTGTTGAAAAATTCAGAATGTGGTGGGTTCGAATCCCGGTCAGATAAATATTTTAGTGATTCATTTTATTTTTTTTAATTTATCTGTACCTCAATTCTCGTATTTAACGTATACTTTGATTGTATTATAAGTGAAGCGACTTGTCACCATAAACTGATTTTGTGAAGTTTGGACCAATCAAAACGCGTTTGACGCTGGTTTAACGTTTACGAGAATACCGGTTTGGCAGTTTTAGCGTATTGGGAGTCGATTCTAATTGTATTATTGCATGTTTTATTTAACAGAATTGACCCTCAGAATTACGAGCAAAGCTCGGTTACCCAGGTAAGTAGTTTTTTACACGTCAATAAGTATTCAGTATGTTTAAACAAGTTTGTATCTTCTTTCTCTCAGCCTTTTCAAGAAACAAAAATTAATTCAATTTTGACAGGGATGATCAAAGATTCTCTCATCAGATCACTAACTAGAAGTGATGAAGCTCTATAACTCTAGTAGAATTTTAATATAGCACTAGGATGATGATGATGATGATGAATTAAATCATTTTCCAACATCTAGATTGAAGCTGGGAACATAGTCTTCTCGTTGAAGAAGAATCTACAGACGGAATAGTTCAACAGGTGGACAGAAGAAACCGTAGCAATCTCGGTCCAACCCGGATAAGATCGTATTGCTCAATAACGCGTTATTGCCACTAAATCTTTCAGGAGGATCCCGCTCCGGGCTACTTCGTATTACTTTTAGCAATCAATGCCTCAAACGACGTGTTTACTTTCCTTTCTGTTTGCTTTTTACAGCGCCCTCTTTTTGGAAATTAACAAAACTATACGCATAAGTATACTTAGGCCTTTTTCATCCGTTATTGGATTATTTATACAGTATTCTTCGAGCAAAGTAACCACTCTTGAAAAACTGTAGTACCTGGGACAGTCAGTTTTAAATGTCGTATGGTTGCCCAAGCATATACGGCACTCTCATAACACATTCAGCCTAGTCCAAAACAATGACTGGTCAATCGGTCTGGAGCCAATCCTGGGGTGTCCTCACGATGTTTTCGTTCACCATTAGAAGCGTCCGTTTTATGTACTTGAGATCTGAAAAAGTCTCATTGGTACACGCCACAACCTGGGAATCGAACCTGCACCCTCTCTAGTGCCAATCAGACAGTGTACCCACTATGCCACGGAGCTCTTGACAGGTATACAGAACGCACTAAAACACAATTAATTTCAAGACAAGTCATCCCCTACAGCCATGAAATGTTATTTTTCCTTTATCGTGAATAAATCTAGACTCTAGACTTTGAGCCATATTCTTATCACATACCTTGACCGAAATTTTTCGGAGTACCTACTTTGGCAGAAACATTTTAAAATGAAAAACATTATCATTAAATAGACCCAAACATTCAACAGTGCTGTTCAAACAAAACTTTGCTGAATCGGCAAGTTTACACCAGATTTCAGCAAAACCTTCAATTTTAAGATCATAAATACGAAATTCGGAGTCACAGCTGTTTTCCAATCGCGATATTCAAATCGGGAATCCACAAAAATCAATCTAAGCAAACTCAGGTGTCGTCTGATATTCACATCTTCCATTCGTACCACGTACAGAATTTGTCATATTGGATTTGAGGTTATGCGTCCCCTTGTCATGACGGGAGAATGAGAACGTAAATCCTCATTGGGATTTAAACTCTATTATCATGGTCGTAGAGTGTACAAGTGAGGTTTAATTAAATTTTTTAGATTCCCAAAAAACGAGCGAACGTCAAATCCCCTGATGAAATGTTTCTAACTTGTTAAAGTTTCGAAATTATTCCAATTGTTCGGCTTTTCTTTTTCGAATTAAAGATTAGAGATAACGTTGCTTGTTTACATATACTTTTGTTTCGAACTAATTTCCTCGTTTATATTGATTTGCTTTTCGCAATTTATAACATAGCATTGTACAAAGTGTCAGGTATATCTTTACATTGATCTGACTACAGTCTGTATAATGTTTACATAGCATAAGCAAAGAATAATAATATAAAAGACGTGGTTAGGTTAGTTTTAAAGCATGAAGCATAATTATACGTTAAGATTGCTCGAATTCTCTTGTCGAAACGATCGCAAAATGTATACATTATTATCTCATTATTATATTAAATTACGTGAAGCAAAAACTCTCAGTATAGTTTTACGAGAATTGTCCAACCGGAGGAGTAATTTGGCCAGTAAATTAGAGTTTATATGGATAAACTGTGCATTATGCAGTAAGCTTATTGTTTTTTTTGACGTGATAACGTCTTATAAATTGATGGAGCCGGCTGCACGCACGAAAAAACATGACTCATGCGTTACCTCGCTAAATATGACGCATTGCCGTTACCTCAGCTGTTGAGCGGTAGGACGGAGAGGCGGTGGCGCTTGATGTTATTACTCAGTTCGGCGCCGGACTTCGCGGCAGCAACACGCCTACCTAAGGCGCGGCCAATTAGTTCCGCGCGCACTATAAACATGACGTTGTCACGTTCAACTATCGTCAGTAAACCGACTTTACAGACAACCGATTTTTTTAATAATGAAATTAACAACAACACACACTAACTACCTCAGATTATTATCACACATTACCGTGCGTTTGATATTTACAATTTTGTTACACGTTTGTCAATCTCGAAAGCGAAAAAGTTATAATATTATTAATTATCATGGGCGAATTTCAACTACAGTTCGTTATACCTTAGAGTTTCTAAATTCTACTAAAATTAATCTTTAATTATTTTTTTTTATCAATAAATATAGCGTGGGATATGCTAATATTTGCGGTATGAAATATTAAAATATCATTAACGGCTATATCAAAATGCCGCAAATGGACAAGGGATGGACAGGGATGGAAGGGTCACTCCAGAGCCCTCAAGGGTGACAAGGACCTTTAAGTCTGCATGTAAATTATGTTTACATAGTGGTCTCACTTTAGCATAATAGCTTATAGTATACTTCAGATTAATGATCATTTTCATCACATCCTAATCATACAAATCCTATTAGATACATATCCTACTACTTACTACTATATATGTGCAAGTTTGTGAGAATGGATGAATGGACGTTTGTTATCCGGAAAAAGTGCAGTGTACCCAAGGGATACTGTATTTACACGAATGTTATAATTTACGGGCAAAAGCTTGTTTATTAATATGTGAAGCAAAAATTTTAAGCACAGTTTAACGAAAATTGTGCATACGGATGAGTGTGAAATTTGGCACAGTTAAAGTTCATGTGGGGGTAATAGTTTTTACTTTATTTTAATCTCCTGTTATCTTTTGGCCTCAATAATCATTGTTCAGGCGTGGCAAAAGCTAACATATTTTAAAATAATGCTTAGAAAACATTTTTTTTATAATAATAAGAACAACACACACTACCACGCGTAATTTGTATAATAACCGCAGGTGTTGGTTTGACACAATTTCAATCTTTCTTTTTACATTCCATAGACAACATTTATAAAATTTTATTGCGTATCTTATAGGCAAAAGAACCGTTAAAAAATTAAAACTTGAAAATTTTAATATTATGAATTTTGGTCGAATTTCAACCACCGGGCGACCTTCAGTAATGTTTAAAATGTTAGTCGTTAATATGTATCAATATTAAAAATACTTTTTCCTGCATTCATTTTTTATCAAAAAGATCTTAGAACCCATTCAGTAGGTAAATGATATAAAATAGGGGAGATGTAGGACCCATACAATTTTCAAATTTATTGTGACCCATAACTATTGTAAACTATAACCACGATAGTGCCTTAATAGTTTTGCGATAGAAATTACGGGGCCATTTTATAAACGTTCACAAATTCCTCATAAAGCCAACATATTGGGCAATATTACTCTTTAGTTTCCCATTCCGCCATTATTAGGGTAGGATCACCCTGCGATATTTCTTTCGGCATCTTTATTGAAATTCTGCAAGCGACAAAGTTTCCGATCGCTCGGAAGGAATGCGTAAATAAATGAAACCGTAGTATAAATTGTTCCTTGATTATGATCAAGTCTCTTTTTTTTATTAGATGTTATTAACATTTGTATGAAATAAATAAAGATATGCTTAGATAAAGATATATTTGATTGTATTATAAATTTTTTATGATTGAGGGCAAAAGATAACAGGAGATTAAAATAAAAACTTTTACCCTCACTTGGCACCGAAGCTCTTTGCCTTTGTACCTATGTGACCAGAGGCATAATAGGGGAAAAGGAGCATACGAATCTCTCGATGATAAGCTTATATAAAGAGATCTTCTTTACTAAAGAGTTTTAAAACATTAACATGTTTTCAGATATAGTACGTCAGAGATTGAAAAGTTATATAAATAAGTATTTATGTAGCTTAACTAGAGGAAACCTTGTAAAAGACATGTAGAAAATAGAAATAGACTTAATACCACTTAGCGCACATGCGTTATATAAGTTGCGTGGGTGAAAATATATACTTTATATCCCATATATAAACTACAGTGCCCCCGCCAAGATGAGCCAAGCGGAGAGGAAGAGCACTTTTCGGTAAGTCGGGGTGTGTAGCTAGGTTAGCTAGGGTGTGTCAGAAGCTTGGCTCTAGATAATCTGATTACCTTTCGAAAATCATTTGGACGTGTCTTGGCATCATTTAACATGATTTTTTTTTCATGGGTTTAGCTTTTCATATAGAAAAGTAAAGAGATCGATCGATACACAGACTTCTGTGACTAGAGAGAGGCTTTACAATTGTTCAATTTCAGATTCAGTTCAAACAGAGACAGATTTATGTCCAGGAAGTTCAATGCTTAGGATGTTTTAATAACATAATTATATGTCACTTTCCTCGATATCGACTAATGAGTGACGACACGACATTTTGAAAGGACGCTAAAACTACTCAACTTTATTTTCCCTAACTGTACTATCTCGAGGTGCAATGTTACTAGCGATATTCGTTTGTATAGATACTTGGCAGTTCAATAATGTGCTTATTATCTTAATCTCCCCTATACTCGAATGTATCTAGGGAGACCACGCGGAAAAATATCCTAATAATGTTTGGGGAGAACTGTGAACTGACTTAGGACAAGCTGGTTTTTTTACAGCGTTTATTCAGTACAAAGTGTTACATCTCAGTCAGCTGGCTTTATTTAATACATGTTACTTTTACTTATAAATACTATCTAGGTTTTTAATATGCCCCGCACATATAAAAGTTTTGTTCTGTTCACCGAAATGCCAAATTTATAACAGCTTCGTACCACAATTTCCGTACATAGACGTTTCTTATCTGTTGAAGCCTAGGTGGTTCATTCGAGCAGTTTTTTTATCAATTCAATTTGAATCATCCATTTTATCACATTATTTAAAAAAAAGAGTTATATTTTACATTCATAGTAAGCGTCTCTAGCTATTTTAAAATTTCACCGGACGGTATGTGTGGCTTTATTTTAAAAACATGTTTAATTTAAGTTCCCTTTTATGCATTTAATCACCAGTTTATTATTGGTCTACGGACTGTCAATCAACTAGTAATGCAACTAGTCGGTCGACCAGTTGTCAAACCGCGGATGTCTTTGTAAACTATTTTGTTTACAATAGCTCTGTTCCGCTGCCCACTATGCACAAAGAAGAAAAATAGGTCAACATATTTCATATCCACAGAAATGTTATTAAAATACCGTGAAAAAATGTATCACTAGCTGACCCAGATGTAGTCAAACCAACATCAATGAATTCCAAGTAAAAATCACAGACATTGATTACTACATTTCGACATACAAAAGTTTTAAAAACAATTTATTACTTTAACTAGTATACTAAAGAGGAAAGATTTCTTTGTTTGTTTGCATTGCTCCGAAACTATTAGACCAATTTTGATGAAATTTGGCACAGATATAGAGAAAACTACGAGACAGGACTTAGGCTACTTATCAACGCTACAAAATGTACTGTTTCTGCGAGATTCCCTTTTGCGCGCCGCATCTACTACCTAATAATAACACAATCGAAATCAATTATTTTATTATGTAAATACTAGATTTAGTACAAAAACGTACTTATCATTTGAAGTTAGATCTACCAACATGCAGACTTACTGAGACAAGCAAAATAACTGTATTTGATCCGACAGAGCTCTTATAACGTATCTTTCGTATACTCTGGCCCTAATAACCTCTAACATCTAATAACCTAAACCTTTTGACAAAAAATAAACCAGCATTTCACAAGACCGATACGAGAGTTAATACGATTTGATTCGTACATGACATATTTGATTCAATGGAGCGGACAAATTTCGTATATCGGTTAAGGAGCGTCAGCAGAAGTCATAAACGAATCGATAACCAGTAACCCTCGCTGCCGACCCTCCTTTCCGCTCTGATTTTACATTGATTGAGTTTATAGTATTTCATTTATTTAAATATGAGGATAAAATATCGAGAAGACGATGTTGTGGTTTGATTTTCAAGATATTGCGAGGGTAAAAAACTGTATATTCGTCATTATAGTATCGAAATTTATATCAAACAAACTTCCTATTCTACACAAATTACTTCAACTCGATTAAATTAAGAAAGTACCTAGGAAAAATGTAGTTTACATTTTTGAGCCAAAAGGAAGGGTAAAGATTTTGGCTATGTATGAATATATGTATGCTCCATCGTAGCAACTAAACTACTGGTCCGATTTTAAGAAATGAGGTGTCAATAGATGCGTAATGATAGCCCGGGTAACAAAGGCTTTTTACGTAGTCAGGTTTATAGTTTTTTTGGAAAAATTTTAGTTATTGGTCAGTTGACTTGTCATATATCTTCATTCGTCTGAGAAAAATACATATCGAATTTTGATTTCCCTAGTAAAAAATATAAGTTCTTTGCAACCCACTGACACATATTGCAAAATAAAGCCGCGGTCATCGGTCTGTGACGTAAGAACTTGACCGTTCATCTCGTCAGATTGCTGGTTTAATTGGAAAAGAGATTGTGTTTTGCCTAGGAAAACCGCAAGCTATTTCGTTTTGAAATAAATATTCGCTCTCCCGTCAGTAATAGAAATTATTTTTTCATTTTGTGGAACTTTAATATTTATGCAAAAAGTTGTTTGAGGCCTTGTGCAGTAGTCCATGTAATATCTATGTTTCCTGAAAGAGGCAAAAAATCAATCAAAAATCAAAGCCATAAAATTTAATACAGTACAGCTTATCTCTTAATCTTAGTTATAGGTTACCTTATCCTGCAACGGTGTTATATTATCCAAATTTTTCATGATTTATGTTAACGTTAAAATTTCGTAAATAATTATAATCTTTTCCAAACTTGTTAAACAAGTAGCAAATTAACCTACGACGAAAACTGAGAAGAGTTATAAGTTTGCCGAGTCTGACTGTGTGTCATCGTGGCTTCCAAACGGTTGAACCGATTTTGATTGTTATTATCTCAATTCTTTCTCAGCTTTAGAAAAAAAAAATCAAACAGTGAGCGAGCTGACGTTATTATCTCAATTCTTTCAGCTTTAGAAAAAAAAAGTCAGCTCGCTCACTGTTTGATAATTCGGGGGCTACTTAAATTTTTGATGTGTAACATCTTTCCTCTCGATTTCTTGTAATATGTGGGGGTGATTTTGTGAAATGGGACGGAAGTGTGTAATAGGAACGCGCGAATATTTGATTTGACGAATGAGCGCGCGGTGGTACAGTTCAGATTCGAATAAAATATTTCAGTGTTTAGCTTTTTTTAAATTTTGACGTTGCTTTATGTCACTGCTTAGTGGAAAAGTTTCCCTATTTTTTTTATATATTAGAAAATCGTACTAAGCATTGTGTTTCTTTTTGAATATTTTCATAAAATGTTACACATCATATGAGACTACTGGAAGGCTCGCTCGTTTTTTTTTTATTTCATTTATTGTTATTCTTGAAAAGGTCGCGATTTTGCATTTTGGCTGCGATGTCATAGCCTTTATCATCACTTTTTTAACTGAGATTTTAATCTCCGTAACGTTTAATAAACACCCCGTCTTTCACCATTGTCGGACATGACACTGGACAGGGGCGGATGAAAAAATTTACATGCGAAGGGGTGTATCGTTGTGTATACAAAATAGGTATGTAAAGCACGTTACACGACTACTATAATGTGTACGAGTAACATGTATATCTGACTAGTAAAGTGCGGTCGCGAAGCACGTAGAATTTCGTACATTGACTAATCGTTACTTGTCTCTTTCAATGAGTCAATGTACGAAATCCTACGTGCTCCGCAACCTCACTTTAGTACGTCAGTAACATATACATATAATGTAAATTGTATATTCTTTCCTAGTAGGCTCAATTCACAGCGAAACGAAACGACACGAGTCGCGTGTATCTTTTTTGTGTAGTGCATAAAGTTTAACTTTGAATTGCTATCTAAAAAAAAATGGCGCCGAGTCGCGTATCGTCTCGTTTTAGTGTGAACAGTCCATAAGAGTTTGAGAAAGTGTCGAATTTTTAAATTATAAGATAAAATATTGTAAGATTTGTTAAAAACTTCTAATTAGTTTTTGATGAATGATTAAATAATAATATGTTTATAATATAATAAAAAAACCTTAATTTTATGTGTAGTATAAAAAATATTAAATATACTTCCCGTTGTCTGGTCCCCGTAACACAAGTTCTTAGGATACTTAGCACGGGACCAGATGTCGTGGGGTGTACCGTCCATAGATAAATAATATTATTATTTCCTTTTGCTAAGAATTGTGTTTAGCCCTATCTAAAAAGGAAGAGAATAAACGATAACAAGACGCAGGAACATTACAAGTAAGTATATACTAGAATATTAAATTTCATTTTCTGAAATATTCCAATAATCTTGGAAGTTTGCGGAAAATTTTAAGCATCGTCTGGATGGGAACTCGCATTGAAGTATTTCACTTCTTTCAAAAACTGCCGAAGCTAGACTGTTCCGATATATTCCAACGAAGGTTTGATTCTGAGGAGTTCAGGTGCTACCGTTTAAGGAGTCTTTATTTTAAAGGTGAAAACTTGTCACTACGTTAGGAATATATATTTTTTAAATTTCTTGAAGGAAGGAGAGAATAAATCGCTATTAATTGTTCAAGAACCAAACTTTATTCGCTGTTCTCGAGAATTTGACAAAATATTATTTATTATAACGACCCGCCCCGGCTACGCACGATTGCAAATACACTTACATGTAAACCTTCCTCTTGAATCACTCTATATATTGCTGAAAACTGTAATAAAACCCGTTGAGTAGTTTGAAAGATAAGCGAACAGGAGTGCGACTTCTTTTTATACTATGTAAAGATGCTCCAGCACCACGCTGCATCTCCTTAACGAATCCGACGAGTGTTACGAACAGGCTGTATATAACGTCTCCGAAAATCATTTACGGATACTCCGGGCACATGATTCACTGCTTGTGTAAAGACGTTTAGGCAAAAAAATATTTGTCAAACTCATCTCATGTACGAGGGCTGCACTAAAAGTATCGGGAATGGAATATTTCCACTGTTCCTGTCATATTAAAATCTTTTTAATTTAAAACTCCTTGGTTTTAAAAATCGAATACCGTTTATTTATTTAAAAAAAGATTCTCGGTCTTGTCACAAGGTCTTGTCAAACTTGTTTAGTCGTTGAGAAAATTGAATTGACTCGAGAAAATTCTAGAGCGATGATTTATTATGACTTTCGAAGTGTAAACCACTTAACCGGATGATTTCTGCATTTGGTGATGAAGCCCCATCCAAAACCACAATTTATCGCTGGTTTGCTGAATTTCAACGTGGACGTGTCAAGCTCAGTGATGATCCCCGTCAAGGTCGTCCAAAAACTGCAGTCACCCAAGAAAACGTTGATGCTGTGCGTAAGCTGATTGAGGAAGATCGACATGTGACATACCGCGAAATTCAGGCAACTTTCTAAAGTTGCCTACAATGTCATCATTGCTCATGCCAATGTCTACATTGGCATGAGTCAAATACAAATAATCTTGCATGAACAATTAGGTGTAAAAAATTTGTTTTCCCGATGGATACCGCATTTGCTCTGTGAAGAGCAAAAAGCGGCTCGCGTTACTTGGTGCGTCAGAACTCTCGAAAGATTCCACGCAGGATCCTCAAATGCTGTATACAACGTCGTATCAGGTGACGAATCCTGGATATACGCGTACGAACCCGAAACAAAAAACCAGTCACGAGTTTGGGTGTTCGAAAATGAGTTAAAGCCAACAAAAATTGTTCGTTCACGGAGTGTTGCAAAAAAATGGTGGCCCCGTTTGTCTCCAAAACCGGCCATGTTGCGACTATTCCTCTTGAGGGACTAAGAACGGTTAATGCAGAATGGTATGCTAACATTTGTTTGCCACAGGTCGTTTCTTAACTCCGTAAAGAGAACTGCAACCGCCGCATCATCCTCCATCACGACAATGCGAGTTCTCACACCGCGAAAGAAATGATAGAATTATTAGACCATCCGCCGTACAGCCCCGACCTAAGAATAAATTGCGTGGTCAGTAATTTTCATCACCTGAAGAAGCTGTGGACGCCTACAAAACGGCCATTTTGGAGACCCCAACTTCCGAATGGAATGGTTGCTTCTATGATTGGTTCCATCGTATGGAAAAATGTGTCAAATTTCGCGGAGAATACTTCGAAAAGCAATAAATACATTTTTAAATAGTAATGTTGTGTCACTTCCTTGATTCCCGAAATTTTCAGTGCCGCCCTCGTATACTCTCCGCTAAACGCAAACGCCTAAGCGTCTTCACATAAGCAGTAAATCATATGCCCGTAACATCCGACATAGATTTTTCTAGACCTTATATAAAACAATCTAGATTTCATGTACTAAGAGCCAGTTCACACCGAGACACGATGCGGCGCCACTGCTGAGTGGAATGACTTCGAATTTCGAGCTGCATGAAAAAACTAATATTCATCAATTCCATGAAGACTGTACAAAGTTTGATTCCTACTAACAACATTGTAAAAAGTTCTTAATTCTGTCAAATGACCTTTTCCTTTTGCAAACTTTTGAAATGATTATTAAAAATCTACAAACAAAACTTCCGGGACTGAAGATTTGCCACTTGACGAAAGTGCCGATTGTCCCCAAGTAATTAAAAAGTTATCGAGTAATGTTTTTCCCTCTCGAGTACTAATCGTTAAATTCGAGTTAAATTTAATGACGAAAGGATGATATTAACAGTTTTATGTCGAGACGGGTCAGTGAGTTTCGCGGCTCAGTGAGTTAGATCTGGTGTCTCCTAAACATAGGTGACTGTTTTAGTCTAGAAATAACTAGGCTGTCACTTTGTTTTGCTACTAGGCAACTTCATTCTAGATAGTGAAGCAGTATGGTCTAAGTAAGTGCCTATATCTTATACTTTAAACGAGCTAATCTTGCATATACATAATCGGTGTCTCGAAAAGGGCTGCAAGTACTTTATTTTATTTGGAAAACTTACAGCTAACAAATATTACCTTGAAAATTAGTCTGCAGGTAGTTTTGGGGGAGAAAAAACCAACTAGCCTAGATCTTTTACCTAGAAAACTGCGCATTTTTAAGCTTTAAATGTTTTTCTTACGCCGTGCGACAACATATCATCAATAATTTCGACTCTATTATGTCAGTCCTATCGGCAGTTTGGTATGTGTAATTTTTGCTTTATTCGAAATTTGGAATGTGGTGCGTTTGGGTCCTGGTCAGATAAATATTTTTGTGATTATTTTTATTTTTTTGAATTCATGAGAACCCCGAGCTAAGCTCGGTTACCCAGGTACTATAATTTAAATGAATTTATAGGAAGAGAAGAACTTAAATTTGTTCCGACTCTTCCAACCACAACGTTCGTTCATTCATTCAAGATTCATAGTTTGAATTATTGAAACGGCATTATTTTTTTCAGTTGGTTCTTAAAATATACCAATTTAAGAAATGCAATTTCACGGGCTTCAGCTGATGTTATAAAGAGTAACTAGCCGAATCTTTTTTCTTAGCGTTACGTTAAAAATAGAATTCCGTTTCCGTTGTTTCTACGCAAACAAAGTTGGGGGACACCAGCTAGTTTTAAAATAAAATATGACAACTCAGGATTTTACTTTTCCGCATCATCTAATGCCGAGGGAAGAAATCTGCAAGCGGTTCAATTATGCAAAAACTACAGTAGGTATAGAGGCGAATGGGGCACATAGCTACATAGTTAACAAGTTGTTCGGAACGTTTGCGAGTTTCGGCACTTGTCCGTCGAGTAACGAACCGTCCTTGTCAAAGTTTGCCCAAACGATGTTATTTCTACCCATGTATAGGCGAAATTAATTTATATTTCTTCTATAGTCCCCTTGGGGCCTAACGACAATACTGAAGATAGTTTTCACATAGTTTAGGATAATAAGTAGGTTGGCCAATTTATATAACTTTTCGATCATCATTTGACAGGCCAAAGATATCCTGCAACGATACGCAACGGCCTCATAAATTTTGAGTAGCTTCCAGCGGCGTGGAGTTCCTTTTACTCCATTCCTATTGACTTCACGTACCTAAGCCTTCAAAAAAAACATACCGGTTGTCTGTAAAGTCGGTTTACTGACGATAGTTGAACGTGACAACGTCAACAACAACAACAACAACAACAATAATAATAATAATAATAATAATAATGAGGTAAAGGCAATGCGAGGTAACGCTGGTACTTGGTAACGGGTAACAGGTAGGTAACGCATGAGTCATGTTTTTTCGTGCGTGCAGCCGGCTCCATCGATTTATAAGACGTTATCACGTCAAAAACATGTACAAACCTTATTACGTTAATACCTTACTGTAGGTACGTCACTCGCCAACTAAATATGTTCATGAAATCACTACCCGTTCTATTTAACGTCACTTGTTAATTCAATATTTAATTTTAGTTTTAATGATAGTGTATCTCGTTATAATAATTTTATTTTTATACTCTGTCTATATTAAGTTTGTAACATTGAACTTACGGACGAACTGAAGAACAGTTTTGTAATCATTATTTTATATATTGTATTAATTGATATGAAATAATAAATAAATAATAATTATTATTATACAGGCTAGGGCTTCCCTACGAAGAAAAACCAGCCTTCGCCACTGGTAGCATCTAAAAACAAAATGTATTATTATAGCTAGTCAAACGATAAAGATAAATTTCAGCCTGTATAAGGCAATTTGTTTGCTATTAGATATTACAATAAATTTACATTATAAACTTAAGGGAAATTGAAATTTTACCAAAATAAAAGTTAATACAAATCAGATTACCCTCTCGTTGTATTTGCACTAGGTATACCACCTGTCTAGAAAGTTTACAGATTGTAAATAATGTTGTTTACCTTGGTCCAAACGTAATACTTAGGTGGGTACATACTTAGATAGTTTACACAAACTAGAGTTTGTTTGCAGCTTACCGGTGTAAGGCAAAGATCGGGGTATTTACCTGCAATAGAAAGAAAATGCATTTATTTTACATATATATATTATATTTATCTAATAAATTTAAAAATACTTAGCATTCTTATTGATTTCCTAGCAAAACTACACAAAAATCATGAAATACAAAAATTTATAGACTGTCGACTCCATAGCTTTTTTATTCCATATAAAAAAAAAACCAATTGTCTTTAAGGAAATCAAGTGTAACACATTGTCCCAAATATCTGTGTGAAAGTGCATTCTGTGGTAACAGACATTTTGGTTAGAAGCCAAGCGCTGAAGAATATTAGGATATCCCACTAACATATTTTCGTGACGGTGAAACAATCTTAAAATTAGAACACTTAAAAATTATTTGTAACATTAAAATGTTGTGTCAGTCCTTTTAGCTTGAAGACAAAAATGTAAGGGAAGAGAAATGGAATTCAAACGGAAAAGCTTCTTCTGTGATCGGCAATCGGCATGCCGAATCCCGAAAATCCCGAATATGGAATGCACTTTAATTCTTATCTACCCTAATTCATAATGCTGTATTGGTCGCAAAACGAAGAAAATTACTGCAAAAACCCTCAAATGCAATTCCCAATTGTTCCCCCGGGAAATTATGGACTTAACACCTGACGAGCCTCACATTTTAATGGTCACGACGCCCCCCCGTTTGGATTAGAATAAATTAACAAACTCTCTTCATGCGTACCCCATTCTGTTTGACATAGCGTGAAAATCTTTAAGCCATGTTAAGGTGCCATAATATGAACTTAATAATTTAAAAGTTTTTACCGATACATTGTCTCTTGAATTATACCTACATAATTTTTTAAGACAGAAATTAATATTTGAAGTAGATACAGTTTAGGAAGGCAAATTGATTGAAAACGCATTTTCCTACAGCATGACTTACTTCAGAAGGTGAATTCTGCTAATTAAATCCTGCAATAATATAATAACGATCCAGACCCGGTATGTTAAAACGTCAAACCCGTTCTTATTTGTTCAAACTCCAAACAGCAGTTTATAATACCAAGACGATTCATTTATAATTCAATAAAAGTAAAATGAAAGTGTGAGTTAATTACGGGAATTGGGGTTCAGAAGACAGATTTGATGCAGCAAAAATATGATCTTATGCTATTTCATTAAACCATGCTATTTCATACACCTCTTAATTTATCAAGACCGTTTCAGAAATTAATTCCCATACTCTGTTCAAAACCAATTCAATAATTTTGTAAAAATTATTGAATTGGTTACAGAGTAAGCAAACAAAGTTTTGAAATTAATTATTAATTCGCACCAACTGCAGTGCATAAGTGGTCGCGGTTGGCCGTAAATTCTTACCGAACTACCCTCCACTGTGAATATGAAGTTTACACCGAGTGTCTCCTATCGTCTTACAGATTACGTGAGAAGGTGCCAGAAATACCCCAGACACCAGATATTGTCAGAATATTCTGGAATTACTGACAAAATAGTGGGATGCAAAAGTTTTTTATATAAAATATAATTAATTATGATGAATAATTGAACATATGATATTGTGAACTAGATGTTGTCCGTGTTTTCGTACGCGCAAAAAGAAATGTTGTAGGAACTGTACATTTTGCTGCGATAAAAAATATTATACCAAAGGAGATCGGCAAGTCGCCATACTTTTACTGCCTAGTAATCAGAATACGTGGCCACAAAACGTATTTATTGTAAGTTGTACTTTATGATTTTATAGGAACAAAAAAAATTAATAATATTATACATCCATCTCGGGGGTTATAATTGATTAAATATAACCTAACCTACTGTTCAATATATTGCTCTAGTGGCGGTTTGTGGAACTACTAATTAACAAATACTGTAATAAAAATTCTCTACGTAAGTTAAATACGTATCCAGCGGGCTTTATACTTTTATTGTGAAACTCTTTATAAGGTGATACTCGCTGGGAGTACTTATCAATATGTAAGGTATCTTCTCTTTTATTAATCTGATGCGCTCGAGCATATCCCGAACATCCTTCTTCGGCTCCCTATTTAGTTAGTTTCAGTATAATAATTATGCCTAAGATAGGCCATCTTACATAAGACTTCTGTCTGGTGGCCGGTGGCTGTTCCCTACTAAAAAAACTACTAAGAACTAAATGCCTACTAAAGAGTGTATAAAATTGTAAAAACTAATTAATCTATTTGTAAAACTACTAATTTGGCAACAATGACAATTTACAGCATGAAAACCACAGACTATACAGATATGGTGACAACAGGAACCACAGATAAGTACGTATTTTGCACATGAATTCTCTGGTATTCGGAGATTCATAACTTTTGATTCCCAAGTATAATATAATATATTTTTTTATATAATAACTTTTTAAGTACAATAAAAACACGTGTTTTAAACTTGGCCGCTCTTGTTTGAAAATCAGGTAGGATTTGCCAGTGTCCTTTCATTACAATCCTTGGAGCAGTAATTGCGTGAGAAAACGTAATATCCATTAATTCACACATTCCTACATACATACATTTTTACAAACTTTCGCGTTTATGATATTACTAGCTGTTGCCCGCGGCTCCGCCCGCGTAATCCCACGGGAATGCTGTACTTTTTCGGGATAAATAAGCCTATGTTTTAATCCAGAGCCTAAACTACTACCATACCAAATTTCATAGAAATCCGTTCAGAAGTGTTTGCGTGAAAGAGTAACAAACATCCACCCATACATCCATCCTCACAAAATTTCACATTTTGTGTTCGTGTTTTTGTGCCAAAGGATCTACCTTATTTCTAAGCGTTTATGAATGAGTAGCTCTTTCCCGCAGCTCCGCCCGCGTGAATATAGTATTGGGTATCCCACAGAAACACTGTACTTTTTGGGTATAAAAAGTAGCCTATGTTTTAATCCAGAGCCTAAACTACTACCACACCAAATTTCTTAGAAATATGTTCAGTAGTTTTT
Organism: Phengaris alcon alcon; assembly: GCA_037179445.1. Classification (NCBI taxonomy): domain Eukaryota; kingdom Metazoa; phylum Arthropoda; class Insecta; order Lepidoptera; family Lycaenidae; genus Phengaris; species Phengaris alcon. The sequence goes on from JAYRCH010000342.1 coordinate 777,114, forward strand.
GCGTGAAGGAGTAACAAACATCCATCCATCCATCCATTCTCACAAACTTTCACATTTATAATAGTAGTAGGACGGTGAGTTAACAACAACAGTGTTTCATAAAATTTGGATAGCAAAAACTGGAAGTGTATAAAAATATAACAAACACTGCTAGCTCTTAGCAGTACAAATCCGATTAAGCCAATCTGAATAAATGAAAACAAATTGGAAAATGGATTTGTTTGTTGAACGAATTAAACCGTAACATAATAACAGGCTTAGGATTCATCAGCAACACCACCCTAGGCTAGGTTAGTCTTAATTTAGTTATAGTTTCTAATCTTAGGTAAACATGCATTGTCTTATATGCCCCTAAGACCTACAGCCTATCGCGTTGGGCCGAGGTATTTCGCGCCGGTTTTCTGTGAGGCGTAGCATCTTTCCGGTGAAACCAGCCTAAGGGTCAGTCCACACCGAAACGAGACAATAATCGACGCGGCGCTGCATTTTAAAGATAGCGATTCAAAAATTAACTTTATTCACTACACAAGAAGTAACACGTTTAATTGCAAGGGTTCGATTAACTAACTGCACTGCTCTGCATAGCGTCCACCACTCTTGCAATGAAATGTTTCGGTGTGAGGTGACCCATACTAATTACTAGATGTCGCCCGCGACTACGTGCCCGCTAGCTAATCTCGCGGGAACCGTACATTTTTCCGCAATAAAAAGTAGCCTATGGTCCTTCCCCTTAGTCTAATCTATATCTGGGCCATTTTTTTCCAAATTCGGTCTAACGGTTTCGGAGCCTATTCAATGCGAACAAACAAACAAATATTTTCTCTGTAAAATACACAATACCTGTAGATTATTATCTAATGCGAACTGTAGTATCTTTTATTACAATATTCTTTTGCACAAAACGTTTCGGTACAGGATTTCATGACAGGAAAGTATTAACGAATCCCTACACTCTACTTAGACCCTGTTAAATCTAGTTAGACCCTGACCTACAAAGGTCTGTAAATTAATTTACATCCAGTAAAGCGCATAGGTCGGGTTATGTAATATTTTTCACACATACATGAACTAATCTGCGCCTCGTTTAGACCTTTTCAAGTATATTTCACTAAATTGAAGAGCTCATATGAATAGCGGCTAACGAATAAAATATTACGATGGGGATAAAAAAAAAACATTTGTTCACATTAAGGGTTCATTCACACCGAAACGAAACGATCCGTACCATGGTGCTGCATTTTAAGTGAGGTATTCAAAATTGAACTTTACACAGCACAAGAAGGTACATGTTTCATTGTAAAAGTTCGAATGTCAGGTAGCACCGCGCTGCACAGCCGCACTGTACATACATATTATGTGCAATGTGTGACTGATTTCATACAAAACGTGTACATGTTTGTGTAGTGAACAAAGTCAAATTTTGAATAGCTATCTACAGCGCCGCGTATCGTTGCGATGTGAACTGACCCTAAGACTAAACAATACTAATATTGAATCAATAAAATTTGATGGAACTCGTTCACCACGAATAAAACCTATGTTGCTCGTAACCACTGCATCGCTCGTGAACTAAAGATACCATATTCTGTAAAGCTTCGTATTACTACACAGGTAGGTTCTCTTTTAACGTGACACTAGGTAAAAGCAGCAAATAAATAAAACATCTCGAGGAAGCACTCCTAGACACGCGCCAAATTTTTTGTAAGCCTCTGCAAAGGAAGGCTGTATTCTAAGGCATTGTGCTAGTACTTAGTCTGTATTCGACATTTCGTAAGCGAATGTGTCCCCGTTTCGTGTTTACTTCTGCTTTGCATTTTGATATTGGTGCCAACCCGTAGAATCGTGGCATATTTCAGACGCAGGGCTGTCACTTCAGATATTATAATTTTGGGAATCCTCTTATATTTAGAAGTAATATAAGAACAAAATATTTTGACGTGACAACGTCTTATAATTCGATGGAGCCGGCTGCACGCACGAAAAAACATGCTCATGCCGTTACCGGCGTTACCGGCGTTACCTCGCTAAACATGACATTGTCACGTTCAACTATCGGCAGTAAACCGACCTTACAGACAACTGATTCTTTTGATTATTGGGTATGATGAAAAATATTTCGTTCTTTCATATATAAGTATATGTTTTGTAAAACAGCAACTAAACAGGCGTTCTTATTTCACTAAAATAAATTAAATAATTTGCAAAGAATCAAATGTGATATTGCTATTATTTAAACACAAGAATTGTAAAATAAAATCAAACAAATATCATACCGTTACCAATTTTCAGTATTAAACAACTAAGCGATATCATATTATATAATATATACGTGAAGCGAAAACTTGTTACTCCTTTTTACAACAAATATGCAAATGGAGGAGTACAAAAATTTGGCACGGTTAACCGTAGAAGCCGTAACGCTATAATATCATTCTAATGCACGATCGGATCGCCGGGAGATTCTAGGCCAACTCTGCTGCCACCATGATCTTTTAGAAGGTATCTACATCGCTTTAATAATATGTACCCTAATTTTGTCATAACAGCAATGGTGGTCGACGTATGATTGGACTTTATGTAACTTTTACTACCTCAGAATAATAACTCATATTACCATTCGTTTGTAATAATAACAGTAGGTGTTGGTTTGACACAATAATTGTTTATATTTCTTTAACATTCCATGTACATAATTTACATATTTTTATTGCGTATCTCTGAGGCAAAAGAACCCTAACAAAGTTTAAACTATTTAATAGAAATACATTATACATGGATACAAATTAACTTACATTTAAATGTATTCACAAAAATACCAAGCCACAGCTGGATCGATGGTAGACGCAAAGATTTTCCGCACTGCGCATAAATATTAATTTAGCCTTTAGAAAAAATATAGCAATTACGCTCGGATATCGCTTGCTAAAAATTTTAACAGGCGGCGCGTCATTAAAATATGTTTGCCCTCACATGGGCCCGGAATTCAAAATGGGCAGCGTAATGAAACCTACACGTTTCAATGACAGATTTGCGTAATTAATTTTACGGATATGGTAAAGAAAATTGAATAATTTGTCGTATTTTGAAATGGAAATTAGTTCTATTTCTACGAACATTTCTACGTATCACAACGGCAGTCGTGCTTCTTAGTATGTTTTAAACTTTCTAATTAATCGATCAATTTAATAATAAGATAAGATTTCTTAAAAGGTCTTTTTAAGAAATCTTATCTTATTTTATCTCATTTGGTACGGTGACACATTTTCATTTTTAAAATGCATATTTTTTTTACACATTTTGTATCATTTGTGTCTACATCCTACATTTATCAAACCCTAAATGAAAACCACTCCAAAATACTTATTACATTAGGATGGAAACAGATGAACCCGTCACGTTTACAAATTACTTGCCCTCGGGCGCCCACGTCTCTCATGCAACTATCTGAATATTTAGCAGATAGCTTCACTATTTGCCAGTACTTGCCCGCTAGCATGTACACTCTCACGTGTACAGTCGCCTATAATACGCCGCAGTCCAACTTTATCACTATAGCAATAAGGTTCAAAAGTGGTCCGCAATCTAAAGAGAAACTCGTCCATCTGTTTGTTTCTGTTTTGGCTGAAAAGTTTCTAACCTAATTTCAATAAGTTTTGCATGTCTCCAACGGAACATTGATTTCGTTGGTGAGACTGAAAACTCAGAGCAACAGCAGGTAGGTACTAAAACTGAGCCCTAAGTCGGTATTATCAGTCATAGTAACATTAAAGAGAAATTCCGAATAAACATGTGTTTATACGATGTATTGTTACATAATATAAGCTTACTAATTCATCTTAAAACTAAAGACTAAAATTGAAAAATAGAGCAAGTATATGTTACTTACTAGCTTTTGCCCGCGGCTCCGCCCGCGTAAGTACAGTATCCCACGGGAACACTGTGCTATATCGGGACAAAAAGTAGCATCTGTGTTAATCCAGAGCTTAAACAACTACCGTACCAAATTTCATATAAATCCGTACTGTAGTTTTTGCGTGAAACAGTAACATACATCCATCCACCCATCCTCACAAACTTTCCCATTTATAATAGTAGTACGACTTTACAATTAAAAGTTCTAAGTAACTATTTAAATTCCATAAAATTTATTGTTGTCAACGGAAAGAACGTAGTAAAGAAGTTATTGAATATTCATGAGCTCTTGTTTTAGGGGACAAGGAGAGTGTTTAAATAACTACCTAAGGTTTTATATTTCAATTTTATGGAAAAACACTTAACGGTTAAACCTGTTTTTCTTAAATAAAAAGGTAGGCGTTTACAATATTATTTATAAAAATGTACGTAGGCAAATGTAGGCTTATGTAGGCGTCAGAAGCTTTATTTTATTTAGGCATCAATAACTCGAAAACTAAGAGATCGATTACTCCTTGATAGCAACGATTTTTAACGTGACAAAAATCCTACTACTATTATAAATATGTAAAAGTTAGTGTGGATGTATGGATGGATGGATGGATAGAAGTTTGTCAGTAATACGCAAAACAACTGAACTCATTTTATTACTTTTATTACTTTACTCATTTTATTACTTACAATTTAGTAAGGTAATAGTTTAAAGGCTCTGAATTACTACCTATATGTGCTACTTTTATCCCAAAGAAGTGCAGTGTTCCCGTGGGATATGTATTTACGGGGGCGGAGCCTTATTATAAGACGAAGTTATAATAGTAATTTTAAGAAGATTTATATTATGTGATTTTCTACAATTGCACTAGCAATAGACATTTATTAGGTCTTTTAATAAAACATGCTGTTAATATCGCAATTGATTTCATTTTTTGTACTATTAGTTTTAAAATTGAAATTTAAGGTTATTTTTAAATTTTTATTATTATGTAAATTGTACTCATTATTTTTCAGTTTGTTTATCGGTGCTCACTGAAAATCAGCGTTGCGATCTATGTCAGCAACATATTATTATGCTAAATGGTAAAAAATTTGGTAAAATTTCTTGTGTTTTTCTTTTTAATATATATAATATTATAAAGAGGTAAAGTTTATTGATTTCTTAGGTTTACGCGAATATTGTTCATTATTTAAACACTTACGGATTGTGTCGCGGTGCACTTTTCTTTTTCCCGACGTTTCGGCTACGCTACGGCGGAACACAAAGAATAATCGAAGAATCTTCGGGTAGTTTGAACAACTTCAACAAATAGGACAATTGACACCTCAGTCCTCCCGTGACCACGGCTGCTGGAAAGTAGCCGAAACGTCGGGAAATATAAAAGTGCACCGCGACACAATCCGTAAGTGTTTAAAACAATGAGGTAAAATTTGTGAGTTTGTGAGGTTGTATTTATTGTATTTAAAAAATTTACATACTACCGATTTTGAAAATTCTTTTACCAATAGAAGGATACGTTATTTATGCGTAACATAGGCTATATATTAACACGAAAAAATGAAAAGACTTTTTCGTTGTAGACGGATTTGCAAAGTAAGTCGGAAAAAAAACGGTAGAACGATAACGTTTCTTACGAACGCTGCCTTAACGATGGGAGATATATGATTAAGTCCTAGATAAAAATTGTAGAGCTTGATAATGCCTATAAAAAAATTCAGCGACAGCATATGTCTAACTTTAATATATACTTATAGTCTAAAAAGTAGTTTTTTATATGAAAAAAATTATTTAAATCGTTTGGTCATACTTAATAAAAACGTCTGTATTAAGGTTAATTTTTAAACCGCACTTATAGCAAGTACATTAGGTCAGATAATATTAGATTAAAACCATAATTTATCAATTATATTTCGGTATTCGATCATGGATGTAAACCGTAAAGATTTCGTGTTCGTACACGGAGTTTAAACAACAGCGGCGACAACAATAAAATATTAAAAGGAATGTGCCGCCTCCCCCGCGTAGTAAGTGCTTAGTTGTGGGGCTTCCCGTTGGGGTACATGATGTGATTCCATTGTAGATGACTGATTTTGCCAACCCTACTGTACTATTTGTAGATTTTTTGCCAACCTTGGGTTGTAGTAGCTTAACGTCGCGTTGTATCAAAGAATATAAGCAAAGAATATATTATATATTCAATGATTTCAAAATAAGTATGGACTATGACGTACATTTGATAGAACATATCTTCATAGAAGAAAAAGTTACGCCATCTTGATTTCACCATACGTCAAATGTGAAAATTGGAGGACCACCAGGAGGATAAATTTCGGCATTGCTTAAATAAACTGCTAGCATATGCCACTTTGTAACTTACAGTAATCATCATCATCATCTTATTTACAATACCTATTGGAAGCTTGGCGCGTATTCAATTATACATTCGATCGTTTATTTTAAACGTTCTTAAAATGTATTAATATAATAATTTATCAAATATCACTAATTATTATTTACAAAATAGATTTGTTTCATACTTTTTTGTGTATTGTTACTTTGGAAGTCGGTTTAATTTTTTGTTAAAAATAACAATTATAATTTAACTTTTTTCACATAGCCATTGAGAAGTACATAATATTATGTATTAGGCATATGGGTAGTAGGTAGACGTTATTACATTTTCATTTTTCATTAAACAACGGAAGAAAAATCATCATTTCTCCATATATATATAAATACTTGTAAAATACGTATATAATATGACTAGCTTTTTCCCGCGCCCGTGTAATTATAGAATGTGGTATCCCACGGGAATACTGTAGCTTTTCGAGACAAAAAGTAGCCTATGTTTTAATCCAGAGCCTAAACTACTACCATACCAAATTTCCTCGCAATCCGTCCAGTAGTTTTTGAGTGAAAAAGTAACAAACATCCATCCATCCATCCTCACAAACTTTCACATTTATAATAGTAGTAGGATACAAGCTAGTACCTAGCCAGTAAACTACAAATCATTTCTAAGTTACTACATGCATTTTCCAATTCATTACACTATCTGGAGTTAGATCTAAAGATAAATTAATAGGATTTCCAGTGCATTATAAGTATTTCCCAGTCATGGTTCATTATTATTCCAGTTCGCTTGTGGCCGGGAGTCAGGACTATACTCTTGAGTCTGAGTGCATAGCACAGGTATAATAAAAGGACAGACACGCCACATCCGATCTATAGAAAATTAAATATATCCGTCTTAGCATAGTGATGGCGCAAAACACAAAAAGTCTGTTGATGATATACGAATGTCTTAAGTTAATCCAATTTTTATTTATTATTGCCCAAAGCTTTTCCGAGAAGAAAGAAAATCAGTAAATCCCACAAGATCCGTATATTTTGCTATGATAAAACACTACTGCACTTAGGGTCAATTCACACCGAAACGACACGATACGTGACATGGCACTGCATTTTTAAGGTAGCTATTTAAAATTGAACTTTATTCGTTACACAAGAAGATACACGTTTCGTTGTAAGAGTTCGAATGTTAGGTTGCACCGCGCTGCACAGCGCATGCGCAGTGTATGACTGATGTCATATTAAACGTCTATCTTTTTGTGTAGTGAATAAAGTTCAATTTTAAATAGCTATCTTAAAAATGCAGCTCCATGTCACGTATCGTGTTGTTTCGGTGTGAATTGACCCTAAGTGTAGGCTATTTTTAAAATGCAGCGCCGTGTATCATTGCGGTGATATCTGACCCTTAAGTAAGCATATATCTATATGGTCTCAAATCCTATAATGCATGCCATCTGAATGCAAGACGTCGGATCATCTGACCGGGTCTGGTGCACCGCTACCTCGCACTACCCCGACATATTTTATTCATAAACTGTGAATAAGCAGACTCGGTTGAGGGAGAAGTGGTACGTGTCTCCGAAATGCCGAATTGAAATCGTTTGTGACAAGTTTTCAATAAATACAAGTTCTTAAAGACAAGTAGAAAACCTTAGGCTTGTCATATTTTAAGTTATATACTTAGTCTGGCTATAAATACTGTTACAATTAAAAACACACAAAATATTACATTTAAATTTGGAATCTGTAATTTTTATATGAAGCTTCATTGTGTTTTCTCATTTTGGCGCCAATATATTGTACAATATTTTGCGATATTAAAATGGAGTGGGGTGATAAAGAGAACCGAATCGCTGTGATTGCATTACACAAAGTAGGTATGGAGCCAAATGTAATTTTTAAAACTCTCCATACGCTTGGTATTAGTAAAATGTTTCTGTACCGGGCTATTAATAGGTACAATGAGACTCTGTTTGTGACAGAAAAAGATCTGGCCGTCCACGTAGTGTTCGTACGAAAAAGGTGGTCAAAGCAGTAAGGGAAAGAATTAGAAGAATTCCTGTCCAAAAGCAAAAGATTTTATATCGGGAGATGAAGATAGCACCTAGAACCATGTCGCGTATTTTAAAGATGACTTAGGACTTGCAGCCTATAAGAGACGTACTGGACATTTCTTAACTGATAATTTAAAAAAAAATAGGGTGGTAAAATCGAAACAACTACTGAAGCGGTACGCAATGGGAGGTCACGGAAAAATTTTGTGTACGGATGAGAATTTTTTTACAATTGAGCAACATTTTAACAAACAAAATGACCGTATTTATGCTCAAAGCTCTAAGGAAGCTTCCCAATTAGTCGACAGATTGCAACGTGGGCACTATCCGACTTCAGTGATGGTTTGGTGGGGTATTAGCTATGAAGGAGTGACTGGGCCATATTTTTGTGAAAAAGGTATCAAAACATCGGCACAAGTGTATCAAGATACCATTCTTGAGAAGGTAGTGAAGCAATGGGCTTCACTACCAATACCTTCTACGTACAACAACAACATGTTCGATAACTAAGTATGGTCCTTCCAGCAAGACTCGGCGCCGGGTCATAAAGCTCGGTCTACGTAGTCTTGAAAACGAACGTTTGGAAACTTCATCAGAACTGAAGACTGGCCGTCGTCTAGTCCCGATCTCAATCCGCTGGATTATGATTTATGGACAGCTTTAGACAGTGCGGCTTGCTCTAAACGCCATGATAATTTGGAGTCCCTAAAACAATCCGTACGATTGGCAGTGAAGAATTTTCCCATGGAAAGAGTGCGTGCTTCTATTGATAACTGGCCTCAACGTTTAAAGGACTGTATTGCAGCCAATGGAGACCACTTCGAATAAGCTTTTTATATTTTAAATTGTTTTATATTCATGTATTAAACTAACACACTGTAAAAGTAATAAATGTTATTTGCAATAGAAATTTTTTTTTTGTCTTTGTTTCAGTATTTATGGCAAGACTAGGTATATATTTTTTAAAGCCTTTAACAATTTTTAAACTGAAGAAATTCAGTAGTATGTAAACACGTCTTTACTATGTTATAACTAAAAACAGCTTTTTGCAACTAAATACCACATCATTAAGCTCAAATTCCTCCAACGTATTGAAACGGCGTTTAACGCTGAGCTTTGGTTGAAGATCTGTCTGTCCCGCTCTAACATTGAATGAGAGAGAGAGAGAGATCAAATCAGAGTTTAACGAAGAAATTTGATGAAATTGGGGCTAAATAATCAAGATTGTTGTTAAGGAAACAAAAATTCCTATTTACAATATACTTAATATTAAGTTGAGTTACAAAATGTATTGAATAAAAAACATACTACACCCGCTTTCAATATTTTCCTACGCATAGTTAAAAAACAATATTTGCACACATTTCCCGACGTTTCGCCCCACAGAGCAGTGATAAGATTCCAACCCTCCACCACCCGCGGCGTATTAGGCCCGGGCTACAATTTTTCAATCGCGCGCCGCCCGAGGCCAAACGCGCTAAAACGTTCGCTCACTACGTGATAAATCGCTTAGCGGATTAAGCGTAATTTATATATATTTTATCACAGCTTTTGCGACGTAATTTAGGGTTATAAATTAGAATGATGATTACTTCAATGTCAAAAGGGACAATATCAGATAAATAATTAGTACCTGGGAGACCGAGCTTCGCTCGAGGTTTTAGTAGAACGATAAAATAATTTAAAAAATATATAAAAAATATAAAAGAAAAAAAATAAGAATCACAAGTATATTTATTTATCTGACCGGGATTTGAACCCACCACGTTCCAAATTTCCAAACAACGCAAAAATATACATAGGTACCCATACCGAGCTGCTAATCAGACTGACGTAAGAGAGTCGAAATTATTGATATATTGTTGAACGACGAAATAAAAAACATATATTGCTTAAATTTGCGCAGTTTCTAAGGGATAAGACCTAGCTAGATCGATTTTTCTCCCCCAAAACTCACTGCATACTAAATTTCATTGTAATACTTGCAGCCGTTGTCGAGATTCCGATTATATACATACAAGATTGTCTCGTTTAAAGTATATGATAAGTATCTGATTCCTGAAGGTCGATTCTGATAATTAAATCCTGCAATAAAACAGTTACGATCCAGTCCCGATATGTTAAAATTGCTATACGGTACTCTCATAAACGTCAAACCGTTTTGATTGGTACAAACTCCAAAAATCAGTTTATGATATGAAGACGATCCATTTATATATCAATAAAAGTGTAAGTTCATTACGAGAATCGTGATTTTGGAGGAGGATTATATTATTACAGGAGGAGAAGACATAATATATCGTTTCTTGTTCTATACGACGTCCGTCCTTACGATGTCTAATAGTTATAGTCACATGACTAATTTTTATTTTCCGTACACAATTTATATCACTATAAATTTAAGATGTCACTTATTTACATTGAAATAAAGTCGTATTTCGTCGTATAAAGAAACGACCAAAGTTCAAAAATCAAGTGACAACAGGGAAAAGACAAACAGGGAAACAGGGATTTGCTTTCTCTTTCACTCTTCGCATTAGATGTTTTGTGAGACCTGTTTTCGTTGATTTTAGTGATCCTGCCGTGTATATTCTTCTTCCGAAATATGAAGGTATCTCGTAAACAGAATGATCAGCAAAATAGATTTCGGTAGCTTCTTATTGGCAGGTATATAAACTGTTTTTCCTTTATTCGAAAAAAATCAAGATTTATGTAAATCGATTCGTATGCATGCGCGTGTGTAGTGCAAGAACTATAGATTTAACTTTCGCTGTTGTTTAATCGATTTGATTATGTTCTTATGACGTCACTTACAAGAAAAATTATTCTTATGATAAAAACTATTTAAATAACAAAATATGTATATCATTTAAATTTGACAGACGAAACTAGTCTATGCGTTTACTTTTAAGGTTTCAACTTTATTACGGTTCTTTTGCCTCTAACAAACGAAAGAAAGAAAGTGGAAGACAGATTGACAAACGCATGGTAGTGTAAGTAAATAATTTGAGTAGTGTGTGTAACGTTATTTTTATAAATTTAGTGTAGTTTTATGAATAAAATTTAAAAATCTTAATGCAGCTCGCTCCTCCTCCATATAAACTTTAGCTGTGCCAAGTTTCATGCTGCTCCGTTCACATAATTTTCGTAAAATGGAGAACAAGGTTTTTGTAATATTTCACAATTTCGCATTTATAATATTATAAAATGGGACGTGTTTAATGTGACGTGACGTGACGTGTTTGAAGTGTTATATGAAATTAACTATTTCAGTATTTTGGCCTTTGTCACTTGTTTGTTAAGATACTATATTGACTCCCAACGAAATCAGAGGGGTGTTATAAATTTGACGTGTCTGTCTGTCTCTCTGTGTATGTCAGTCCGTGGCATAGTAGCTCCCAAATGGATGAACCGATTTGAAATCTAATTTTTTTGTTTGCTGACATGTTCAAGATTGTTCTTAGCGATAATTCATCATCATCAACTCGCTCAGTGCACTCGTTTCGGGGGTTACTTATTTTTAAATTTACTTATTATAATTAGCGGTAATAATAAGGACACCATATTTTTTTCTTTCAACGGTTCAGTGACATGATTTGTGTCGTCACTGCAGGCTCAGTAAGCTTACTTATACAATTTATGGTACTATATAAAAATAACGATTAAACTTAACTTTACGATACAGATTAGTTGAAACGCTATTAATTTGATATTGATTTATGTAAGAAGTACCTACATATCTCGAGGACTTAACAATATTTGGATCAGATAATTCAGAAAATGTGGAACATATATCAACTAGGAATTATGTATTAAAAAAATGATATAGGTATTTCGTATTATATGAAAACGGCCAAGTGCGAGTCGGACTCGCGCACGAAGGTGTCCGTACACAACGGCAAAAAAATAATTCCTTGCCTCCCCTTAATAGCAACCAACAGAAATGCATCATCTGTGACAATTTCAACTGTCTAGCTATCACGGTTGACGGTTCACGAGATACAGTCTGGTGACAGACAGCAGGACGGACAGACAGCGAGGTATCAGTAATATTTTTACCCTTTGGATACGGAACGCTAAAAACTTGAAGGTTTCTCTTCTGTTTATATTAACAGAGAAGAATATGAATAAACATAAATACCTACACAATTTAATTACTATTTTATCTGGCAACATCGCGCGAAAAAAATGGCGACAACCTGCAACTCCTACAAAGTGTGACACAAACAAATGTGTGAGTGCAAGCATAAGCATACGTAAAGCACCTCCCTCCTCTCACACTGCTTATGCGTATGTGAGCGTACGCTCAGAATCACAAGATCGTGCAAACACCACCACCACACAAGCAACAATTCCGGCAAGATCGTGCCCACACAAGGTATTTTTTCGCGGGATATTGCTAGATGTAATATGACTTAAACTATATGCTATGGATTTCAGCAAAGTAACGCCTGATTCTATTAACTGCATATATAGATATCTCTGCTTTATTTACCAAAGTATTTTACTTGATATCCTTTAACTTGGGTGTCAGAAAGTGCGACGAACTATTAGACACTAGACACTAAATACAGACAAATGAAGTAAGTGGTTTATCGTGTCCGCAGTGAAAGGGAAGCAATCTATGTTCATTTTCTTCCGTATTGACTTCTAACACTCACTGATGAAGAGATACTTAGAAGGAGGAGGGTTTATTCGGTCTAAGACGATATATAAAGTAGTAACTTTTGCGAGAAAAATTGAAGATTCATGTGTGAAATTCAATGAAATTGTCGTATATCTATGCAGGGTTTTGCACTGAGATTCGGTTAAAATGTCATTCTTCTTATCTTAAAACAGGGGTCGGATACCTTTTGGCATACATAGTGACAAAATAGATAATAGCGAGGCTGCACTTGTTAAAAATGTTTTACCTAATTGATACTATCTACCTACGGTAGGAACGCGCGCGAGCACAGCTACTTTTGCGTTCGCATAATGTAAGTTTAATATTTAGGTATATAGGTATGATTATGATGTAGATGTGTATCAATATGTGTAATTTGTGAAATATATAGGGACAATTTTTGTGGTTTTTTCATTTACAAAACTGTCGCGGGCCGCAAGGAGATACGTCGGGCCGCATGCCGCCCGCGGGGCGCGCCTTGCCGACCGCGTGTCTTAAAATGTTGTAATTATAATGTTTCTATTTAATCTTAATTATATTTACTTAAAGTTGAGTAGATAGTAAGACACCGCAACGTCTTTTTTTATGAAATGGACCAGGAAACTAGCAGACGTATTTACGTACGTACGTACGTACGTACGTAAATACGTCTGCTACATACACACACGTACAACCTGTTTAACCGATCATCATGAAATTCGGCACAAAAATAAAGTAGACCGCGGAGAAGGAGGAGAGGCTACTATATGTCGTTAAAATGTACGGTTGCTGCGAGATCTCTTTTAGCGCTCATAAAGTCGCAGGCATCATCTAGTGTTTTAATTAGGCAAAATAGTTTGTTTGAACGTACCTCTGGAACTACGGGTTTTTTTTTTAAAAGATTTTCAGTGTTGGATTTTTCACTAATTGAAGAGAGCTGCTGCCTCACTGGTGTCCGCAACTTGGTTTGCGTAGAACTAACGGAAACAGGTCCCTAATTAAACTGAATCCTACGATAAAAGTAGCCTAAGTTACTCCTTATAACATCAGCTATCAGTCAGATTAGCTAAAATAAACAGACAGACAGACACACGGACGGAGTAAAATTTTGAAAACAGATTTTTTCTTGTAAGTGTCGTATATTATTATACTTCAATAATATGCATTTATTGAAAAGCTGTTAATTTAAAATTACAAACAGACACTTGAATTTTATTTATTACCCGACTACGGTGAAGGGTAATGATTTTGGCAGTCTATATTATATGTATGTATGGATGGATGTTTGTTCCATCGTAGCGCCTAAATACTAATCCGATTTTAATAAATGAGGTGTCAATAGATTCGTAATAATAGCCCAGGTAACATAGGCTATATAATTTACGTAGTTGGGTTATGATTTTTTATAAAAATTGTAGTTATTTACGTAGTCGGGGTATGGTTTAAAACTTTTGAATAATTGTATGTATAGATAATATCATGCTGCGAAATGCTACGTAAACACTTTTCTACGCAAACGTACAACAGTATTTATAAATTACTAGGTTTTGCGCGCGATTCCGCCCATGTAAATACAGTATCCCACGGGAACACTACTTTTTCGGAATTAAAAAGTAGCCAATGTGTCAATCCAGAGCTTAAACTACTACCATAACAAATTTCATCGAAATCCGTGCGGTGGTTTTTGCGTGAAAGAGTAACAAACATCCATCAATCCATCCACAATCTCACAAACTTTCACATTTATATTAGTAAACTTTCTGCAAAAAGATCCCTTAATCCATTGCACCTTAATACCATCTGTGCCAATCAAATTAGGAGCCATTACACCCTGTCTGTCAGCTGAGCTCAGATCGATCTTATAGCCAATTGATTCAATTCGTTTCTGATTAGGAGCTCCTTAACTTCTGAGTTAAAATATATTGTGAATTATCAACAAAATATATTTGTACTTTCTGGCTTATATAATTCTGGATTTATATATAGTGTTTACCTATTAAGTGTTTTTAATATACCTAAGTTCTATCTATATATATTTCTATACTTTAATAATATACTAAAGAGGAAAAATTTGTTTGCGTTAAAGCTGCTGGTCCGATTTTGATTAAATTTGGCACAGATGTAGAGTAGAATACAGGGAAGGACATATGTTACTACTTATCGCGTTTACCGCTGGATCTCGGAAGTCAAAAAGATAAAATTAATAGGTGTAGGTAAACTGCACGTATATTGTGGTACATAACCTACCTCATTTAAATAAATCCACGTCATAATTGAATCTGAAATTATTCAGATTTTTTACTCAACTAAAAAGTTGTAGCTTCGTAGTTACGAGGTTGTGAAAGTAAGGCGACACTACGCCGTTTTTGTTACGTAAGATTTTTACTTGAAAAATTAAATCAAAACTCCAACACAACATACATAATTATAATATTAGTTTAATACTCTACCTGTCCCTTCTCTACACACATGAAACATATTAATTAACAAATAAAACAAACCACTTAACTCCTATCCTAATAAAACGTATTGCTTCCTATAAATTTGATTTGTAAAAAGCCATAAAAGAAAAACAGAGGCATAATAGAGGTTCAGTCCCTACTAGTTCATATCCCTTTAAACTCAAGGGTTATCCAAATAATCCCCTTCCCGATGGAAGAATTAGCTTCGCGTTAACGAAAAACAGCATTATATACATTGCACGTTTTGTTATTTTGAATATTCAAACGGGATCGAAAAGCTAGTAATGGTTAGTTAGGTCAGAGATGGATTCGCCGGGGTGGGAGACATTAATTTCGCCCCGGATCGCGTTACCTTGCGGAATATCAAAAACGTGATCTTAATATTGATTCAAATTGGTTGGGAATAGTGTAACCGGAGCGCTCTGTTTGTATCAATTAAGTTGTTGATGACTAAACGAGGAAATTCAGATACTTATGTGAATTGTAAAGGGAAAATTTACCATAAAATTTCACCAACAAAAGACGTTGGGCGTTTATGACCCGCTGTTTAAAAAATTGTGGACCACAAATATTAGCATTTCATTTCATATTCGCATTTCATTTCTTGTAATTATTTTAATTTAGAGATAATCAATATACTGTTAATCATAATTTATATGAGTTTTTGTAGAAATGAATTAAAATGCATGAGAATTTGCCCCACCTCCTGCAGATATGCGACCTGTGTCGTTGTAATCCAGGTGTAATTACACTCGCATCTAGACTAATTTTGTCTTTTGGTCGCCGTAGCAAATTGTTGCATAGGAAAAGCCCAGTGTTCTTTGGCTCGCTCGCTTTGCACTTTGCCGATGCAAAAAACGGTATTGAATCGTCGAAAACTATCTGTCACTAAAAGCCTCGCTAATTCTGTTGCCAGCTATGTTTGCCGCTGCCACTTTCGGGTTAAAACAAAATCTGTTTAACTAAAATACCTTTTATCCTAAAGCCTTTGAAATCCTGTTTTAAAATTGTTTTGCCTACTATTCACAGAGCACTTCCTGAGATGAAAAGCGAGCGTGGTAACGCATTTATTTATCCCGAAATTCCCGTATTTACCCCACAGAGTTCCCGTGTTAGCCCCACACGAGATCATATCAAACGTCATGAAATATTATACTCATATTGCACATCCTGCATATGCGAAATAACAATACTCTTTATCGTGTTAGGTTCGATAAGTAACAATGCTTTTATTTTACTTCGATTTCCATTACTTTGAAGAAAAATAAGTATTAGACCGTGCAGCCGTCCGTTAAATGGACGAATAAAATATATAATAATCGTCTACTAAACGGACGAATAAAATAAAATTAGTGGACCGTGCTAGTCATCCGCTAAGTGGAAAAATAAAATATTATGTGGAGGAGTAAAAAATTATTTATTCGTCCGCTTGGTGGACGACTAGACACTTCGAGAAATATTTGTGGGAGTGAGTAGGAGTTTTGAAGGCGCCTACGACCTGCGCAGTCTGGGAGTAAGTAGGAGTTTTGAAAGCACCTTAGACCTACGGGAGAGAGTAGGAGTTTTGAAGGTATCTACGACCTACGGGAGTGAGTAGGAGTTTTGAAGGCACCTACGACCTACGTAGTCTGGGAGTAAGTAGGAGTTTTGAAGGTATCTACGACCTATGGGTTTGAATAGGAGTTTTGAAGGTACCTACGACCTACGGGAGTGAGTAGGAGTTTTGAAGGTACCTACGACCTACGGTAGTGAGTAGTAGTTTTGAAGGTATCTACGACCTACGGGTGTAATTAGGAGTTTTAAAGGTACCTACGATCTACTAGAGTGAGTAGGAGTTTTTAAGGTACCTACGACCTACGGGAGTGAGTAGGAGTTTTGAAGGTACCTACGACCTACGGGAGTGAGTAGGAGTTTTGAAGGTATCTACGACCTACGGGAGTGAGTAGGAGTTTTAAAGGTACCTACGACCTACGGGAGTGAGTAGGAGTTTTGAAGGTACCTACAACCTACGGGAGTGAGTAGTAGTTTTGAAGATACCTACGACCGCGACCTACGTATTCTGTAGGTACTGCGTTGTTTTCAGGTTGAAACCTACTTGCCGACTCGTAACTTAAGATGCCTTTATTATTTCAGAAAAGAAGCCTTTACTAGTTATAAGTTACTAAAATGTTCATAGCAATTAAGTTTTTGTATTATAATATTTTGTACATTTTAAATACTGCATGGAAAACTCAATTTTTCACACTTACTCCTCAGTTTGTGCTGCCATTTAATTGTAGAGAGATTATTTTTAATCAACGTGAGCTATAAAGCGGGCCATCCAAATTTTCTTGCTGCTAGTTGTAACACTATCCATAAATCTTTATATTATATATAAATCTTCTGTACGTCTGTTTATAATTGAACTTTTCTAAGTAGCTGAACCGATTTTGATGAAATTTTTTGTGTGTTTTTAAGTGGATGCGAGAATGTTTTAGATTTACAATTTGGTCCACTGGATGATGTTTTACAGCTTATTAAAAAAAGTTGGCTGGTTTAGTATTTAAGACATACAGGACAATGTCTGTGGGTCCGCTAGTAGTTTATAAAGTCTCCAGCGATTCCATATCTATTACGAAGTCATTAGAAACACAAACGAACCGCTGAACGAGATCGTCCGTGGCGATTCAAGGATAAGATTTTATCGTGTACCCATATTAAAGAGCCTATAGACACATTATAATCAATTTCTTACACTTAACAACCCCCCTTAACTCATAAGTAGATGTCGTAAAAGGAAAACACGCGGGAAACGTACATTTTGCGGCGATAAAAAGTAGTATATTCCCATTCCGTACTCTATCTGTGCCAAATTACATAAAAATCGGTCCAGTAGTTTCGGAGCCTATTCAATGCAAACAAACACCAAATATTTCCACTTTATAATATTAGTAAGTATAGAAGATGTGGCTATAAACCCATATTAGTTAGAAATGTACACACCACGATATAATCATCATCACCCACCACGACTCCTCAATCTAAGGACGGCTTTTTTAACGCGAATGCAGGTTCACAAAGTTCGCAGGTGCAGAAATGATTGACTGCCGTCACTACGATCCAAGTGGATCTATTGTGACCGGAGACTCAAGGAGGCTGTCCACTAAGTTACCTGGGAATTAAGTTAAGTTGTAATGTAATTATGTAAATAGTTCAATACTTTTTTATGAAAACTTGATGCGTTTACTTGCCAACGATGGAAGCGAGCATAAAACGAGACGCAAAGTAAATACGTAAACGTACCCTTTTATACTAGAAGTGTGGAGAGTTCGCTTAATCTTACTTTACTTTCACGTACCAGTCGCGAGGTTGTGGTTTGTTAGGTCCTAATCGTCGCGAGTTCAAGTATCATAAAACATTTTCATAAGAAAATTCAGCAAAATGTTTAAGAAGCGTGAAAAATGTTTATCTGCGCGAGGAAAGAGCAAAACTTTCAAGTTACATTTACTAAGGAATATTGTTAATTATATTTAGTTGTTAATTTAGTATGGAAGTAATTGTAGTAAAGTAAGTAAAGTAAGTAAGTATAGAAAGTATATTGTTAATTTTCTTCCAATGTATGATGAAAAATGTAATTCCAATCTACCACCTACATGCCTAATACATAATATTGTGTACTTCTCAATGGCTACGTGAAAATTTTAAATTATATATATCATATTTTAATATTATACGGTTCAAATAAAGACTGTTGAAAGACTTGCTAACATTTTTAAACTGCTGAGTCGGGGTTTTAAAATTGCAAAGAAATTCCCGCTATAGCGTAGGCGCTACGAGATTCAGAAAGGAGTTTATAAATTCAAGACCTAACATGGTGAAGACGGTGTACAGATTGAAACAGCTAGCATATTTATAAGGCTTGCTCGATATTTGGAGCTAATAGTAGACGCAAGTTAAGCCATAGAGAACATTGATAAATGTGTAACAGAATACGAATCGTTTGACCGTAGTTATCATTACCAAATATGTGTTGTTGTTGACTTCAGACCAAAATGAATATAGTTTAGTATTTAGAGCGAGATAAAACGAAATTCAGGAAAGAATAAATGGAAAAGCCCACTGACGATTTTTAACTCGAAAATGTACTGAATATTTAAAAAAAACACATGTGTTGTCGGGTCCAGAAAAATAATAGCTAAAATATTTGTTACGTACAAAGTAAATGCGACTCTCATTTTAAATAAAACACCATGGCTTTCGATGTTATATTGAAAGTTTCATAAAAATCTCAAGTAATGCAGTAAAACCCTGAACGAAAAGCAATTACTTTCGAAGGCGACAACATTTTTACATAAACACGGTTTTAAAGCGAGAAATATTACCTTTAGATATGGATGTTCGTTATCGGGACTGCGCGTATTGACACACAAATCACTGAGTTATCACTTCTTTTGTTTACCACGTACAGTCAACAATGGTCAGTATTTGTTTTGTATGCCTCGGGGAAAGACATGCGAACCCTTCGGCAGCCGCGGGGTGACTGTTGGTACTCAAACCTTCGGGTTCACCCCGATGACGTCATCCTAGACCAATAGGGAGGATTCCCCTGCGCATGCGTGCCTCACCAGCCGCCATGACGCCTCCGACCCAAACAAACGAGAACAGACCGCGTCTGCCGTACACTGCCGCTTTACTTAGCGCGCATTCCTCGGAGATGAAAATAAAGTAGCGATGCTCCCGCATTGCTGCATTAATGTTGATCTGTGTTTACGCTCGTAGTGAAGTGTCCTTCTGGGAGTGACAGCTTTGAGAGCAACCCCAATGGACTTTTCAAAGGACCAGCGCCATTCTTTTTGCGTCTGCGGATGGCGCGCTTTTCAAATATCGAGACGCTATATGATTTAATTTGCCCTTTCGGTGGTGGCTTTTAGTGGCCTGGGGTGATGTAAAGGCAAACAAATTCACCGTGGCCGGATTAATTACGAAATTTTGACATGCGCGACCCCCGAACACTAGAAAGTCACATTAATGAATATTGTGTTGAAGTTGGTCAGGGAGCGTTTTTGTTATAGTAATATTTTAGTACCTAGGAAACCGAGCTTTGCTCGGAGTACTAGTAGATTTAAAAAAAAGGATCACATAAATATTTTACCGGGGTTGAAAACCACCACATTGCGAATTTCCGAACAACGCAAAAATTAAACAAACTGCCAATCGGACTGACATTATTAGAGTCGAAATTATTGATATATTGTTGCACGACAAAAGAAAAAACATATATAGCTTAAAATTCGCACTTTCCCAGGGATAAAACCTAGCTAGATCGATTTTTCTCCCCCAAAACTAGCTGCATACTAAATTTCACGTAAACACTTGCAGCCGTTTCCTAGATTAAGTTTATATATACACAAGATTGTCTCGTTTCAAGTATAGGATGTGATATAGGCACAACAATATGACGTACAGTACCTAACTTTTCACATAATACTAGCAAACTCGACCGACGTTGTCCTATACACACGTCTTAAATACAAGAATTTCAAACTTTTTGATTCATCAACCAGTGCACCAAATTGTAAATCTAAACCAATCTCAAATCCACTTGAACACACACAAAAATTTCATCCGAATCGGTCCAGCCGTTCAGAAGGAGTTCAATTACAAACACACGCGCAGAAGATTTATGTATATAAAGAAAAGATGAAAATCAAAAAGTTCTTAATTTTTATAATAAGTATTTAACAGCCTCCGTGGTGTAGTGGTTTAGAGCATGGCCCTCTACTCGGAGGTCGGTCGGTAAAAAGTCGGTCCAGCGCCTGATCTCTCGCCAGTCGTGTCGTTTATACGACACGTGTCGTCCTACTAAGTTTCGAGAGTAAAAGGAAGAGAGAGTGCTCTTGTGTGTACTGCGCACACACTTGGGCACTATAAAATAACTCCCGCGTAGCTGGCCTGGTTTCGATAAAACCGGCCACCGTCACCAACATCGGTGTGGGAAGCTATTATACGTATTTAATTTTAGAACAACGAAGATAAAGAACGAATAGAAAAGATACTCGTTACAAATCCTGAATACGGCGAAAAAGTAAATCAATCACATAATATAATTATTCGTCACGACAAAGTTGATAGTGTAAGACAATTTGGTTGAACCAAAACAGCTAACTCTAGTTGAGCCAGTCTTCACCTAATTATACATCGCTTCTTGAAAACCGTCGCAGGTTATTAGTTATATTAAAGTCTGTAAACAACGGAGAAAAAAATTACTTTATCGCTTTGTTTACATTGGTTTAGCGATGGCTTTTGGTTTGGAGAAAATAAATTCATTCATTGGCATGAATAATAATGTGGTCAATAAAAAGAAAGAGTTGTGTCTACTACGCAGTTATTTTTTAGAAGCTCAATTCTTACGGCGCAGCATTTTCATCATCACATTTAATGGATATGATGTTTATTTTCATCACCCGACTACGGCGAAGCCGTAAGCCCTTTTTTAAAGAACTAGCTTTTGCCCGCGGCTCTGCCCGCGTAAATACAGTGTCCCAAGAGAACACTGTACTTTTTCAGGATAAAATGCATATGTGTTAACCCAGAGCTCAGACTACTACCATACCAAATTTAATCAAAATCGGTTCAGTAGTTGTTACGCGAAAGTGTAACAAACATCCATCCATCCATACATACATATATACATACATACATACATACATACATCAATGCTCACAGACTTTCAAATTTATATCAACAGTAGGATGAGGTATCAATAAATTCGTAATAATGGTTATAGCTAAGTAAGTTTATAGTTTTAACCTTTTGATTATTCTCTTTCATGTTAGCCACACATTATGCGTGCCATTTATACAAAGACGAATTAAAGACTTTACTGACAAACTGAAGGATTTGTTGAAGTTGAAGGGAAAATACGAGCAAGCCAAATGTCATATGTGACTGCTCGACACTCGACACATAGATTTTCAACTCTATTGTATTAGCACAGAGTTCTATTTTCGTTGCTTTGAATTTTCCCGGGCCCGCCGGATTCCGGATCATATTTCACACCAAATCGAGACCAACCGCGACGCGGCGCTGCATTTTTAAAATAGTGATTCAAACTGACGCTTATTCGTATTTTCCCTTCAACTTCAACAAAACCTTCAATTACCACTGCGACTACTGTTCATTAATGAATAAACAACACAATTTCGCTTAAAAAATTTCACTGCATGTCGGTCTAATGTAATTGGGTTCTAAGTTATCTTGTGAACACCCAATAACTCCCAATACCCTTTATTTTATAGTCGTTTTCGGATTTCGATTTCGTAAAACATCTAAGGTAACATTACACGTATTGCCTTATCCAACCTTACCATATTATTTTCACCTGCTAAGTCACATATCATAATTTCTTCTGTTAAAATAAATGTCGTCTAAATAAAACCTAAAGTTATCGATTATATTATTACTAGCTTTTACCGCGTAAATACAGTGTCCCACGGGAGCACTGTACTTTTTCGGGATAAAAAGTAGCCTATGTGTTAATCCAGAGCTTGAACTACTGCCACAGATTACTAAATAGTTATTGCGTAACGACTAACATGCCAATTGCTCGTTCCCTTATTAATAAAAATATTTACACCACGGATACGCTAATTCATGCAATGCGTGTTGCTGTCTTTGTTTTTCAAGTGGCTTTTCAAACGTATCTGACAAAACTAGCATCATTGATTCGCGTATCAGTGAGTAAATTTTTTAAATTTTTATTTCTCTATACTATAGAATACTAACATAGTGATAAGTTTGTTACTAACAAATATTATGGGTTTGTGTGGTCCGAAATAAAGATTTAATTATTTATTTATTTTATTTATACTAATATTATAAAGATGTAAAGTTTCTGAGGTTGTAGGGGTAATCTCTATATCTACTGAACCAATTTTGAAAATTCCTTTACCAATAGAAGGCTACGTTATTTGTGAGTGACATCGGCTATATGGATGGATGTTTGTTACTCTTTCACGCAAGAACTACCGAACGGATTTCGATGAAATTTGGTATGGTAGTAGTTTAAGCTCTGGATTACAATATAGGATACTTTTTATCCCGGAAAAGGAACCGCGGGCAACAGCTAGTTATTAATAAAGGTTAAAGTATAAGATATTCTTAAATCCCGTAATCGATATCCATCAAAGTTGTGTAACGTTGCTGTTTCTACCCGACTACGGCGAAGCGTAATGATTTTGGCAGTGTACATAGGTACTATATAATATTACATATGTATGTATGTTTGTTCCATCGTAGCGCCTAAACTACTGATCTGATTTTAACGAATGAAGTGTCAATAAATTCGCGGCAGTGGCCCGGGTTACATAGGCTACATAATTTGCGAAGTCGGGTTTTAGTTTTTTAATGTAACGTTACATTATTATTTTCGCCTGCTAAAATTAGTTTTTAATCATACCTAAAACCGGCTATCGACTAGCGACTTGATTGTAATCTAGCGCGAGCACTCTTTCACACTCAATCACTATTGGATGGCGCTGCAAAGGTTTTAATTTGCCATCCGTCTAGCAACAATAGGCCGCCGGAGCTCCGAGACTGCAATCTCAGAAGCCTTTGTTCAGTACTAAGAAACATATGTATAGTTGTGTTGTGGTTTTCAGACTGAATAGATACAGAATTATATCAGGGACTAGAAAAGCTTTCTCTAGATCTAGTGGTAGAAGTATTCCTATTGTGCCGCTACGATATGAATACTAAGATACAAATTTCAAATTATATGGGTTTAATATAAAATATTCATATAAGTATTCACATCATTGTATTTAGAAACATTTGCAACCAAATGCTACAAAAACTAACAACCGTCATAAATTGAGTACTTCTGTTTAAAAAGTATGGAAAAGTATGATTTTTATTATAGAGAAATATATTTTCCACACCCTCTTCACCCAAAATTTCCAAAAAGAGGTGGTGTTTAGAATCATTGTGCTCCTCTTGTGTAGCTTAAATCGTTTGTTTAAAATACCTAAAGATAGTAGATATAATCACCTTAACATTTGCTTCAAAATAATACAGCAATATTTAAAACTCTTTTGGAAAAAGCATAAAGTCTCCTCAACATTTTCATGTGTTTTACTATTATGCATGAATCTTAATGCGTGGCAATAAGGCTTATTTTATTTGTTTACTTACTATTGCACAAAACATTTCTAAGGACATGTCCGTACTAGGTAGCTGTGAAACAACATAATATTTTGTAAACGCGCCCTTAAATATCTTGTAACTTTGCTTGCTCTGGCAAATTTCAGAATAAACTTTTTAAACTTGCATAGATATTTTAAGTAATGTACTGAAACTTAAAAGGTTACAAACATCGTCAAGTCTTCGCCAAATCTCATGGTCACCCACGTTCGACAAATACTGAATAATACAATAATTCAACATCTTTATATTCCAAGCACTGCCATCCACTTATTAAATTAGGAGGACTTGTGCTGCGTTAGATACTAAAGGAAGGTTAGACAGTAAAAACAGTATGTTTTTTTTTTCAATGACCAATAATACGTATGTACATTAATTGTATATATTAATGGTAGTGTAGATCTAGAAAAAAGAATAAAGGCTTATTTATAATGAATAATAATAAGTCAGTTTAATAAATATAAAGCTCGTATAGCTATCTATTACCGGTATAATTCGTCAGTAATAATTGAAGTTTATATTTGTAGCTCATTAACTTAACATAATATTTTATATAGTAGTAGAGTAGCTGTAATACTTAAACGGCCGGTTTCAATAACTTACTATCTGTTAAAATATGTTAGTAGCTATCTATGGTTAACTGTAACCTTTCTGTTATCAGTGTTTCAATATTAAAAACTATGGCTTAACTGAGTTGAAAGATAGATAGTGCTTGCATTCTCATTAAGCGCCTCTATATGGAGCGTTTCGTTGTTGTATGTTGGGAATGTTATTGTTAAAAGTTAATTTTACTATATTTTTACGGTGTTTAGATGAATTATGTTTTTTAATTTAAAATACCCTAAAAATATATTTTGTTGATGTAAACACGACAACTTCTTTCCACTTTTCAAATAATATCTAAACATAATTCTTCTTCGCCAAAAGAAGATTCCTTAACTAAGTTAGTTTATTAAAACCCAAAAAACTGCCAATGATACCAAAGGTAACGTTTTTAGCGTAATAGTTATTGGTAGATAGGTTATTAAAACTGGCCGTAAGTCCCGACGGACAAACAAGAAAGTTGTACCTATTAGTGAAACTAACATTTATAGAAGTTTTTTCCTGCGGCTCCGAAATGATTATTTTCGATTTCTCCGATAAAATAATTCTCCACGCGTGGGTAATACAATATCCCACGGGAACATTGTACTTTATTAATTTTGTTTCGGTATAAAATGTAGCCTATATTATGATAATGGAAAGCCTAAACAACTACCAAATTCAAATTTCATTAAAATCCGTTCATCAGTTTTTGTGTGAAAGAGTCACAGACATCTATCCATACTCACACACTTTCAAATGTATAATAGTAGTAGGACTACGTTGAATACAAAGTCAAAAGTTCTCTATCAATCGCGATCCCCGTTTAAAACAATACTGGACTTAACCCTCACTCTCACCCCGAGTGACACCCCCTACGCAACTGACAAGCGAGGAGCGTATCAAACTGAGCCACCAAATACTTTGATACCCCCTAATGAGACATGAGCGTTTGCCGAAAATACAATAGGCATCAGTATACAAAACAATTGCTTATTTTTTATGACAGTAAATAATAAGAACATCAAATTAGCTGACGAATCGCCCGATCGTAAGGGAATACCACCGCCCTTGGACACTTATAACGTGATTAGCTTTTGCCCGCAGCTCCGCCCGCGTAAATACAGTATCCCAAAGGAACACTGTACTTTTTCGGGACAAAAAGTAGCCTATTTATTATTCCAAAGTCTAAACTACTACCATACCAAATTTTATCAAAATCCGTTCAGTAGTTTTTGCGTGAAAGAGAAAAATACATCCAGCTATCCATCCACCCTCACAAACTTTCACATTTATAATAGTAGTAGGATTTATGCATTTCTGAAATATTAAACCCTTACCATCCTACCTATCCTATAGGCCTCCGTTACACTTACTAACTAAACACAACGCAAGCGCTATTTTTCGTCAGTTTTTGTGTAAGACGATCGAGCCGACCCGATAGCATACCCCAAAGATTGCATAACATTTGCACCCCTCACGTGTATCACACGCATATTATAGTGTATATCAAAACACATAACTCTGGGATCTCAGCGTGAAGTATCCAGAGCTCGTATTACTTAACGACCACGTCGCAGGGCATAACTCACAGGCGGCAAAACCTGCCGCTCCGATAACTGACGCATAAATTGTTTCGCCCATCATTTTTGCTTTAGCGTGTACGTGCTTTTAAAATTTGTTGAGAAAGATTGTTGAAAAAAATCCATAAACTTTTGGAAAGGTGTTAACCGACGGTTGGCGGCAAAGACGGTTTGCCTCATGGAAAGCGATTGCCCCTCATATGGATGCCCCAGAGGAGTCACTAGAACGTTGCGGACGCTGAGAGAATTTGATATTACTCCTAAAATTACTATGATTTGGTTGTAATCCTACTACTATTATAAATGTAAAAGTTTGTGAGGATGAATGGATAGATCAATGTTTGTTACTCTTTCACTCAAAACCCACTGAACGGAGTTGAATGAAATTTTGTATGATAGTAGTTTAAGCTCTGGATTAACACATAAGCTACTCTTTATCCCGAAAAATTATAGCGTTCGCTTAGGATACTGTATTTATGCGGGCGGAGCTGCGGGCAAAAGCTAGTCAATTATTTTTTTTAGGAAAACTTACAGCAACAAACACAATTATAATAAATTAACATATTAAAAAGTAAAGTGCCAATTACAAGTTTTCACAAGTAACCAAAGCTTGAAGTTAAGCCCCTGAATGTGACAAGAAAAAAAAACATCTATATAAAAACGCAGTAATAATCGTAACATTTTAGAGCATGCTTAAAACCACAAAAAAGGTAAACCGAATGAATGATAATATTCAAATTCAAAATTACACTCATACACATAATCATTTGATACTTTTATATTTGTATAGTAATAAAGATTAATATTTAAAATGGTTTATTAGTTATAATTGAAGAAGGAGTCTCCTAATTTTAGGTGGATTCAATGAAAATTCATCCTCAAGTGGATTATCATTAAAAGAAAGAGTTTCGACGATAATAGGTGTTGAATGGTGAGACAAAAAGGCATAAAACTACGAATACTTCTAGTGGGAACGTAAAGTTGTACTTGATTAATAAGTCGGGAACATATATTTAATCAATAATAATATAACAGTCTCTGATACTTTACTTTCAATTATTTTGAAATACAAACAATAATAATGTACTACTTAATATTACTCAATGTAAAGTTCCAGCATTTTCTTCACTTTATAAATTGGTGATGCCGAACACAGCGCTAGAAATATTTGAGGTTAGCTAACGACGATGTCATAACTGATAGGGGCGAGTAAAAACCTCGCGACGGTAGCTGACGAATAAATTGTTCCCGACATTTTCGCTTATGTGAACGTGGCTTAACAAATTTTTATTTTAGAAATGTTTTCACGTAAGTTTGTGATGTTTTTTGTCTGTATTTTTTTCTACCAAATTGTTTATGAGACATCTTGTTCATAAAGAAACCAAACGGAGGCAATACCTTTATAAAATACTTGATGTTGCCCGCGACTTCGTGCGCACAAAAGTTAAACTTGCGGAAACCGTACATTTTTTCGCGATAAAAGATGTCCTTCCGCGTGGTCTAGTCTATATCTCTGCCAAATTTTATCAAAATCGCCCCATTCGTTTCGGAACCTATTCAATGCACAACAAACAAACAAACTTTATTCTTTATAATTAATAGCTCCCCACACTGATTTCAGTAACGGTGGCCGGTTTAATTGAAACCAGGCCAGCTACGCAGGAGTTTTTTTATAGTGCCCAAGTGTGTGCGCAGTACACAAGAGCACTCTCTCTTCCTTTACTCTCGTAACCCAGTGGGACGAATAACCGACACGACTGGTGAGATAGGAGATATTTACATGCCCATCCGACGCATGGATCATCTTTCTTGTCAGACAATCAGGTGATCAGCCTGCATTGTCCTAACCAAACTTGGAAACAAGATTTTTTATTGTTGAAATGCGGGAATCGAACCCACGACCTCTGAGTCGAGAGCCAAGCTCTTAACCACTAGACCACGGAGACTGTTAAATTCTTTATAATTAATATTATAAAGAATAAAGTTTGTTTGTTTGTTTGTATAGATCACATTGCTTTACACTTGGTTTTAGCAATAGGTATTGTAACTACTCAGTGATACTAAATTGATAAGAGCTGAAAACTCTCCAATCTACGTTATAAAACTGAGGTCCCAAAGATGTTTCTATGGAAAATAGTAGGTATATTGGCTCAGGTAAAGGAGTCTATAACATAGCAAGCCGAGTTATTCAATATCGAAAAGACCAGACAAATCGTTTTACTGTACAGTAAAGAACGATCTATAAATTCCTCAAGTACTTCCATATAAGATAAATCTTTGGCTTTTAAACTTTATTCTTTGCCGAACTACCTTGGTTCAATACAAGTTCCCAAAAATTATGGACACCTGCCAAACTGAATTAGATAAAAAGAAATAGTGGCCACAGATCCAGACGTCGTCGTTAAAAGATAAAATTGCCAGGGCAGGTATATATAATATATACTTGGTAATATACGGTATATTCCGTATAATATTTAGATTAATACGCGACATTTCCAAACTTTAATATATTCTAAGTATAAGGTTTCATTGAAACCAGGCCAGCTAGGTACGCAGGAGTTATTTCATAGTGACCAAGTGTGAGCGCAGTACACAAGAGCACTCTCTCTTCCTTTACTCTCGAAACCCAGTGGGACGGATAAACGGACTTGCCATAGAGAGAGATCAGGCACAGATCTGACTTTTTACATGCCCAATGCCCATCCGACGCATGGATCATCGTTTTTGTCAGACAATCAGGTGATCAGCCTGCTTTGTCCTAACCTAACTTGGAAACAACATTTTTGTTGTTCCAACGCGGGAATCGAACCCACGACCCTAAACACTAGACCACGGAGGCTACAATATTGTGTAAGTAATGACAGTATTCATAACTAAATATTTTAGTAATTATTAACATTTCCTGACAACTCTCCCTAAGTATGGGCACTCTCGCACTACCGTACTCCGCGCCGGTTTTGAAGGTCACGCGCCCGCCGCGCAGTTTGAGCCACGCGGATGTGACTCGGCGTTTTTTAATTATTTTATAGGATGATCTGGTCAAAATTTAAGGTCACATGGTATATTTTTGGAACGAGTTTCAAATACACATCACGCTCCTTGAATATACTTTTTTTTTAAAACATCCTGTATATAAGGATTGGTAAAATCAATAACGGATATTTTGGGCATATGATCTACTGATTATGTAAAGACATTTAGGAAAAAAAATTATTTAAGAATTTGGAATAAAATATATTATACTAAATAAAGTTCATTGCGCTGTAAGGCGCTGAGGTCATTGGCTTCACAAAAATAGCTGATTTTGAAGCGAAAGCAGTTTTAACCTAAATTATATCAATTCAATCAGCTGTTTGAGGTCAATGACCTTCGTAGCGCCGTAAAGAACTTAATGTAATTTTAATAAGTCTTTTTTTTTTCGATTTTTTTTAAACTATTTTTCCGCCTAAGCTTCTTCACATAAGCAGTAGATCATATGCCAAAATTATACGAAATTGATTTTACCAAACCTTATATATAGGTAACACAAATTTGTAGATGATTATTTCTTTAGATATTTGTCCAACTTTATGGTATAGTTTTTGAAAAAATAGTCTTAATGTGTCTTTTGCACATTTCACCTACCTGTACGTATCGCAGAAGGTAACTCGTTAAATTATTATTAGTTTAAATATCATTAACAGCTTGTTTTGTTTCAAAATGAAAACAACAAATGCTTACAAGACAAAAAGTAAAACCTTACTATCATAATCCTCTTTAGCAATAAGCTTATATCAATTTTTACTTATATCATACCTTTTTAATTTCCAGATACAGATTAACATAAAAAGCATTTAATCACAAGTATGGTATAACTGAACCTTTAATTAGATGCTACGCGCGTTCCTTAATTACTCGCACACGGTTCTCAGAATTTGGGATATCGCCCGCCACGATTTATTTTGTATTCCCGATTTATTCTTTGCCGAAACATATTAGCACATTTACCACCTACTTTGTAAGTTGGAAAGGATTTTAGTTGCGTTGAGCTCATATTGAGTTTATTAATTAAGTACCTACACTTGAATACGTATAAACATTCGATGGACTATAGTTAAAATACAATAAGTTATATGTACAGAACGGAGATTGTAGTTAAAAATAAATGATACGATAATAGACTGAAAAATAAAAGAAATGATATGAGCGGTCAAAATTTTGAAATAAACTAGAGGTTGGTTAGTGGTTGAGATTTGACTATAATTTTTTGTTTCATAAAAATATTGTAAGAAGCCCGCTTTAACCGGCTCTTTTGGCGTTTACAAGGCGTTATTATAGGCGACTTAAATCATAGTCACCTTTGCCTTAATCCCTTAGTATTCCCTAAGTAAATCCATTCACACGTTTGAAGCTTATATCGTTTACTATGTGAGGTGTAGATACATTGTATAAATCTGTACAAAAACAAGACATTCTCTGTTGGTTGTTCACTTAGAAAGAAAAAAAAAATACTAAGTTTCCGTTCATAAGCAATATCATTTTAGGTATCCCCCGAGTTTTAAAGCGGTGAGCGAGCTTATGATGATGAATTATTATAGCTTAGTTAGAACATTCTTGATCATGCCAGCTTTCAAATAAAAAAAAACTAGGTCCAAATCGGTTCACACTTTCGGAAGCTACGACGCCACGGACAGACAGACGGTAAAAAAGATAAACGATAACACTGATGCCTATAAAAATCCTTTGTACCATTCGAACCAGTCCACAAAAAGAAACACATTTTTAATCATTTGATAAAATCATCATTATCCGTCTAAATTGATCAAGTGATCAATTTCAAACGCAAAAAGTCCACTCTTTGATCAGTAGTCTGCTGGGGACGTAATCCTAGCGACAGGTAAGGCTAATTTATCATCCCAAAACAAAGGGAGGGAGCCCTTATGTAGATCCCTAGGTGCAATACAGTACGTCGAGTAACCTGGCGTACCATCGACTTTATTTCTATTGGAATAAGGCTCAAAAGTGGTATAGGTGATTGACCGTACAGGGGAAGTCTAAATAGCGTTCGGATTACATATTCCGTGTCGATATTGGGACGTTTTTAGCTAATTGCTAAAGGGTCTCATAATTATTATCTATACCAGTATCATAAAGAGGAAAATTTTGATTGTTTGTATGTTTGTTTGTTTGTTTGCATATTTTAATAGGTTCCGAAACTACTGGGCCGATTTTGAAGAAATTCGGCACAGGTATAGAGTAGACCAAGTGGAAGAACATAGGCTACTTTTTATTAGGGCAAAATGTAGGGTTTTCGCGGAGATTCCATTTGTTCCCACGAAGTCCCGGGCAACATCTAGTTCATCATATTTCCCTTTCAAGCTTAGTACGACTGCAAAACGTAACCGTAACCGTTCTTGCAGTAAAATACTTAATAATTTTAGTCAACAATAGGTTAAATACATACATACAGCATGAAAACGATCATAAGATTTTGAGTTACAACACCACAACTCAAGGCCCGTATTAATAGTCAGTACTTAAGATGCGACCCGGTCTCTTAACGCGGTTCGGCTCTGTGATTGGTCCAAATTTTGACAGCCAACCAATCACAGAGCCAGAACCGTGTCTTGAACCGGGTCGCATCTTAAGTACTGACTATTAATACGGGCCTAAATTTAGCCAGACACGTAACAGGTTTGCCTGCATCAGGCAACCCTGTTACGTGTCTGGTAAGCTTGATCCATTTAGTATGGAAACCTGCACAGTTGTGCAACATATGGCCCGTTTCAATGACTTATCTAACAATAACTATTTAATAATAATAATATCCATGGACGCTTCACACCATGTCGATCTGGCCCCGTGCTAAGTATCCGAAGAACTTGTGTTACAGGTTACCAGAAGTATATTTAATACTTTTATACTATACATATATTTGAGATTTTTATTATATTATACACATATTTGATACACATCCATGACACAGGAACACAGAAAAACTTTTTGTTCCTTCGGCGGGATTCGAACCCGCGACCCCCGGCTTGAGAACCAACGCGCTGAATCACTGAGCCACAGAGGTCGTCATTATTTGTTAGAAACGTCAAATTTGTATTGTAAAAAACCGTCAAATGATTGAATGACGACGTTTTTAACATATAGTTACAGATAGATAGGTTATTGAAACAGGCCGATATACGATCCGGTTTATCTGCGTGGTTTATCTGTTTCCATGCAGTATCACTATCAGCCCAAGCACTGACTGAACTGGCAGGCATAACTGTGCAGGCTAACCTGTCACGTAAATCCTAACGTGTATAGCTAACTTAATACTCTCTAAGTATATAAAATATTATTAAAGATTTTGATGATTAATCAAAAGTTAAAGATTCTAACCCGACTATATGAAAACTGTAAAAAAAAAATATACTGCTAAAATCATTACCTTTCCCTTTATCTTCGCCGTGGTCGGGTAAAAGTAAAAAGGTTTTATCGATGACTGAATTATAAAAACCTAAACATTTATATCTAACATTATATAGCGCGCTGCGCACATTTGGATGACGAAAAAAAATATCAATCAAAAAGAATTTAACCCTTTGACGCTCTCGCTGATCTATCGAGTATTGATGGTCGGATAAGCCCTTAAGCTTCGTATCAGCCTTAGGGCTTTAAAGGTTTCAAAGAGACGTGTATTTTATTGTTCTAACCCGCGGCAGCTCATGTTGAAAGCCTACCGGTGTGAATTGGTACAAATTCACTTGTCATTGTCTACTCCAGCTGTTCTGTTTTCGAATTAATCAATCATGGCTTATACCACTGTTGAATTGTGTATGATATGTGTAACTTTACTAAACTAATTCCGAAACGAGGAGAGTTGTTATTCGTGTTATAAATGTACATAGAAATAGGGATGTTGGCTAGTGTCGAACATCACATTTAAACAAATAAAATTTTTAAATAGTTGAATAGATATAAATCTAAGACAAGGGTTACTTAGGTTGACGCGATTACAAATTATAAGGCTATAGTGCGCTAATACAATTGGGCTGATAATCAAACGCACGAGTGTCGAGTCAAATCTCAATATCATAGATGACAGGTTGACACTCGACACTTAGATTTTCAACTCTATTGTATTAGCGCAGAGTTCTATTTTCAGTGCTCTGAATTTCCCGAGCCCGCCAGCTTCCGGATCATACTAGTCCCAGCCTAAGCAAATAAAAATTGTTGCCCATCTCTTTCTCCCAAAACCATTTGTGACATCACAATCTGCTACCGTCATACATTGTTTAATGACAAATATATGGCGGTAGCACATCCTGACGTCACAGGCCAATATATCGCTCCCCTTTTTATTGCAAATTTAAATTGTTTATATCTTCGTTATTTATTAAGATTTATTTCATGTTGTTTTTAGTCAACAATCCTATTCGCAACTATAACCAATTATTTGATATTTTCTACTACTTTTTATTAGTAAGGGGCACAAATAAAAATGTTTACACAACGGATAACTTATACAATGTATAAGTTATCCGTCGGAAAAGTCACTTGTCAGAGAAAGACATTAGATCATTAGTAAGGGAGTTAGTGTTTTATACGGTTGCAGATTTTTTTTTATAAAATATAAAGTTTAAATTGTTTCTTTTTAAGGAAAGTTATTTTTAAGTCAGCTCAAAACTTGTTTGCATGTTTGTTTGTTATTTTAAAATAAGGAAAAAACGTTCGAAAGTATAATGAGTTGGAGTCACAAAAGTGTGAAGTGGGATGTTTCAATCGTTCGTATATTTTGCCTGACACACTTGCCTACAAGTAAACTTAACGGGCATGTTTAAAGAACTTCAGAGGTTCACGTTATATTACAATGATCCTAATAAATGTGAAAGTTTGTGAGGATGGATGAATGTTTGTTACTCTTTCACGCAAAACTACTGAACGGATTTTGATGAAATTTAGTATTCAATACAGTTAAAGAATTTTGGAACCGAAAAAATTATTCGACGCACAATTATAGACGATATCAGCCGCCAGTAATAAAAGGGTTAAGTTTTGTACTTTTTAGGAATTTCCCTGGTCACTGTGTCTACATAAATCACATAAAACAACCCGCCAAACAGCATCCGTTCCGAAGCTTATCGGATTCGAACGGATTCTGCGACTCTATCTTCCCAGTGACTCATAGCACTAGTATTTAGATCAGATAAAGGTGTGTTCGCACGTTTGCATTTGTCGCTGAAATAGTTGGGTAGTTTTCTTTTACTTTTGATTGCAAATATCTACACTAATACGTGAAGCAAAAACTTTCAGTACAGTTTTACGAGAATTTTGCGAACGGAGGATGAGGAGGATTATTTTGCATAGTTATAGTTTATGTGGGGAAGGTGTGCAGAAAGCTAATATTTTTCTATTATGCTTAGAAATACATAAATAACAACAACGCACACTACCTCAAGTTGTTAACAAACACTACAGTGCATTTGATAGATACTTTTTTGTTTCACGTTGACGTTTGTCAATCTGTCACAAAGTTTACAATATTTGTTTCTATTTTTCTATCTAAGAGGCAAAAGAACGTTTAAAATTTATACGCACATTAATAATGTTCTAACTAAAGTAAGGCCAACGAGACGAGATAAAAAACGTAAATAAACGGATCGCTACTGAGTTGCATTATGAAAGTGAGTTAATATTATATCTGTCCTTATCACTCGTATGCAATAATGACGTCAGTTGGTCGACGACAGCTGTCGTAGCGTGTTTCGTGGTACAGGAAAGCGGCCAGTGCCGCAGTTGTCAACATTTGGTCCGCCAAACAATTGTGAACAAGTTCATTCCTGTTTGGATTGCGTTCGAAGTGATACATATTTTTTCGTCTCCGTATTTACTTGGTTTTTTGTTGTTATTATTCCGTTTCGGTTAGTTTTATTTTTGATTTTTGCTGTTATTGTGAGTGCTTAGTTGTTGATTTTAATTATTTTAATAAAGGGACACGTAGCTCGCAATAATACTACATTTAAGTTTGAAGATGTGAAAAAAGCTGCTACAAGAGGGGATCCAACGTGTATCTGCTGATAAATGGCGAAATTGTGTGGATCATGTAATAAAAGTCGAGGACAATTTTTATAGCAATATTGACAACATGATTGATAATACAATAGATAGTTTTATCATAAACACAGCTGACTCGGACTCTTCCGACGAATCATCTTTGTCTAGTACAGACGACAGCGATTAAAATTCGAACTTTATAATCCTTTATTCAAATAAAAATGTTTTGTACCCCTGAAAATTTGTTTACATTCTTTATCTCGTCTGGTTGGCCTTACTTTGATTATATTACCGTCTAATCTAAAAGAGTTACTTTAGTTTGTTATAATAAAAAGTAGAATTTTGTGATACACACTGGCGGTTTTTGTGCACAACCCGCAAAACATTTTCATTCAACCGCCATCATTAAAATGGCAAAACAATATATCTGACATTTTACTATACCTTACTGTAATTAGTATTTACTATTGAGTGCGCATTCATACAATTCAAGCTGTTTTAGGTAGCACACCTTAGTACTTTTCATCAGAACGTTAATATTCAATGCTCTCTCTCTCTCCCCCAATCTCTTTTCTCTCTCTCTATCTTTCATCATCTTTTTTATTAACAATTTATCAGATAACCTTACCAAAGCTCCTTTGTAACAATAGTCAATACGCTATGCAAACAAATTAGTACCTGTAACAAAAAAGGCATTGTATTGTTTTTGCACTTCAAGTGATATTTTTTGTTATTGTTAAGGATCCGTTATATTTTGATATTTTTTTGCAGATCATACACAACACAGAGCTGAGAATTGTAAGATATGACACCAATATCTAAAAGATAAATCCCTATAAAAAATTGTCAGTTAATGCCCGGTCCTGAAGCTTTTTGTCTGTAGTTTATATACTCAATTGCGCTTTTGATTGATTGACGCAAACGCGTTAGCCAATCAAAAGCGCTATTGAATAGATCAACTACCGACAAAATCGGTACTTTCTTTATTTGTTTATAACATTATTGGTATACCTATTTAATTAAGCTTTTGTTGAAATAAAAGTTCTCTTTTAATCGTTTTCTCGCAAGCAGGGTATAAATTTTTGAGTGTCCATTTTCAAAGTCATAATAGGTAAAAGTCCTCGCACTAAAACTATCACGAAGTATCTATCATCACTATAGTCTATATTTTTACCGCTATAGTTTAAATTCCTCCCATGTTATGTTGCGTATATTTTTTCCATAGTCAGTAATAGCTTAGTCACTATTGTAAATATTTTTGCGAGACGAAGCATTTTTAGTATTTGAAGACTCTTGCTTGATCGCTTGACCTGAGCGCAAAAAGGTGTAGCTATTTGTTACTATTACATCAATGCCTACCTTTACTTAGAAGGAAAATCAAAATCATAAGATACAATAAAATTGTATGGGGAGTAATATTTCATGTCTTGTATTTATTTGTAGCTGGTAAAAATAAAAAACCTGCCAAGTGCGAGTCGGACTCGCGTACGAAGGTTTTGTTGTATTGGAGCCCTCCTTAAATATTTATTTTATTCTGTTTTTAGTATTTGTTGTTATGGGGGCAACAGATATACATCATCTGTGAAGATTTCAACTCACTAGCTATCACGATTAACGAACCTGGTGACCTTCTAGTGACAGACAGACAGCGAAGTGTAAAAATGCGGAACGGAACCCCAAAAACTACTCGTTTGTAGGTCCCGAAATATTTATTACCATGTTTCAGATTCCCGAATAAATTTATGATATTGGTAGAGATGTAGAGGTAGCTAAATTATTTTTTTTACTTGAAATTGTAAAAATATTTTTTATAAATATGTATAAGTACTTGTTTTGTTAACCACTTTGGCTAAAAAAACCCAGATTTATTGAAGCCGTCAAACGCCTTAAGGTTTATAAATCATAACTATGTATGTATCACTTTACAGGTTATTGACTCTAACCTTTACTTTTAATGGCTGTTTTTTTTTATTAAAGTTATTAACAGACACTAAATATTATTTTATAAGTCAAATATTTTAATAACTGTTATGGTGATTTATTATGCTGTCTTTGGATATTTCATTGGAGATTTCTTAGCATAATAGGTAATAATTTATTTGAAAAATAAAATAATAAGAAACAATACTATAGTTTTGTTAAAAACCAACTACCAGAGCGGTCGATGAAAATAAACAACGATTTTGAAGAGTTCTCTTTCTTTGGATTCCGACTGAGTTAAATGATGGAAGATGAAATTCCTTTAGTAAACTAACCTTTTATTTGCGATTACCTTGCATTTGCGCCATGGTACCGATAGTACAAAAGCAAACAAAATGTACACAGGAGGGTCGGCACCAAAACTATAATAAATCGTCCTTAACAATTTATTGACCGGTCTGCCAACACCACTGACTTTTATTGCGGCTACTAGGAAAAACAAAACACCGCGGGCTCCGTGCGTAAAACAATTTTTCACCAAACGTTTATACATAAGCTTTTTAAGTAGCCAACATTTTTACTTAGAGCCTGTTTCACAATCTACTGATAAGTGTCAAATAGCTTATTTGCATGTTTTGTCTCTGTCATTTAGTACATAGTAAGCAGCGACAAAACTTCCGAATTAGCTATCCGATAGCGATTGTGAAATAGGTCCTTATAGTTTCAAGGTTTTCTAACATGTGGTAAGTAAGAACATTATTCTTATTATATTAGTTACACATGAATTTTTAATTTTTAATGAACTTGATAATAAACCTTTATTATAAGCATCAAGTATTGAAGGAATTATAAAAGCAGGTCATACTAAAAGAGGCGAATAAAAAAATCCGTCAGTTATTTTGTCATATTAAGCTCTTGGGAACATACCCATATTACGTGGGGACCTATTTAGAGGGAAGATGGGTCTTCAAAATACAACACTTGGTCACCGGGTGGGGGGAGGCGGTTTAACTTTTTGTCACGTGAAGTCACAGGAGATGGGGGGTCTCTGTATATACTACGGATGGTCACCGTGGGGGGGAGGTAAAAAAAAATGGGAAAAAAGTGGTCGCGTAATTATATGGGACATGGGTACGTTCCGTTATCTGCATTATTACCTGAAAATACTTCGGTAGTAGTAAGTTTCTTTCTTTATCTTTTTCCGACCCTACCCATGCATATGCATTTGCGATATGAACGCTTTTAATCTGACAGTGCATTTGAGGTGGCGCACAATAGAGCCGATAAACCACGCGTCACGCAGAAAACGGCCTGATCACGTTACGGGTGAAAATAGTCGCTTATTTACTGCTTCTATGCAACATTTGATTTAATAAAAAGTTTAAAATGGAATTTGTATTGATTAGGAAAAAATATAAAATAAAAGTGACGGGACTTTTTGAGTTCGGAGTCTCGAATCTCTCGAGCTTGTTGCGTCGAATTGTGAAAAAAAAACACAAGTTTATAGGATTTAGAATGTGGTACAAACTACAAAGTATCACACATTAAACTGTGCAACTGTTTGCCAATTTATTTTGTAATACTACAGATTTCTAAAATCACACAATCATAAAAAAAGTACAAACGTTTAAAAACACAACATAAAAAGCTCTTTGCGTCGACTTACAAATTAAGTGAAAAATAAAACTAGCATTCTCTGACACATAAATTAAATTAGGAAAAAATATTGTGGTAAATACTAACGTTTAAACTGTAATTTATTGAGGCTATTTGCACAATGTAACCGCATTTATTATATGCGATTTTTATTGAAAAGTACGTGAGCAACCCAAGTAAAGTTTTGAAAAGTGTTATTGTAATCGTACGGTCTATATCAGATTCTAAAAAAATTATGAATAATTTCTTTTTTATTTGCTAGTTGAAATATAGGTAAAAACATAGTTTCTATTATTTAACTGCTGATCATATTTTGACAATCGATTCGTAAAATCGTTGACAAAAAAAAGAAGTAATTTTTAAATAATGACAGTCCAAACTGTAGAATCTATTGAGACAA
The DNA here is from genome assembly GCA_037179445.1 of Phengaris alcon alcon. Classification (NCBI taxonomy): domain Eukaryota; kingdom Metazoa; phylum Arthropoda; class Insecta; order Lepidoptera; family Lycaenidae; genus Phengaris; species Phengaris alcon. The sequence goes on from JAYRCH010000342.1 coordinate 816,882, forward strand.
TTTCATTTCGTTCGTAAGAAAAGATTCACAAATTCAACTTTTTCATTCACTCGTAGTGAACAAAGAAATAAATATCGTACAACTTTTATAAAATATCTGTATGTTTAAAATATTTCACAAGTAGGTAAAATATAACTGGAAAGATCTGCAAATCTTTATTTATAAACTTAGATACTGGATGAATCACAAAATGTTTACTTTGAATTTTCATTTTACTAAAGTATTTCATTATGGCTAAAAAATTAGGATCGACTTGAAATAAATTAACTGCAAAAATACTGCTAACCAAAGAGATATAATAATTTGTATGCCTAATGGCCGAACACTCAAACGCTACTTAAATTAAGAGCTTCCATAGTCACATGCCGTCCTTGTCAGTGACAGCTTATTTATCACAGTACGCAAATATTTTGTGTATTATGCCTTTTTTGGATTAGGACGATAATTATTTAAAATTTTAATTAATATGTTTTATTTGTTAAAGGTATATCTTATACTTTAAACAAGCAAATCTATACAGATAAATAAAATTTAAGTGTCTGTTTGTCATTTAAAATTAACAGCTTTTCACTCAATTCATATGAAAGTATATTCGGTAATTACAATAAAATATAAATTTTTTAAATTTTTGCCTGTCCGTCGGTCTTTCTGTCTGTCTGTTTGTTTGTTCCGGCTAATCTCTGAAACGGCCAGGCCAATTTTCACGGGACTTTCACTGGCAGATAGCTGATGTTATAAGGTGTAACATAGGCTACATTTATTTTAGGGTTCCGTTTAAAAAAATAGGATTCCGTTTCCGTTAGTTCTATGCAAACGAAGTTGCGGGCATCAGCTAATCTTGTATATAACTATAATCGGAATCTTGGAAACGGCTGCAAGTATTATATTTCCATATAATTTAGTATGCAGGGAGTTTCGGGTTAGAAAAATCGATCTAGCTAGATCTTATCTCTAGAAAACTGTGAAATTTTAAGTTATATTATGTTTTCATTTTCGTTGCGCAATTATTTTTTTCCTGAATGTCAAGTTCGGTTGGCGGCTTAGTTATCTGATGATGACTTTGTCGAAACCGGTCGTGTAATATATTAAAATTAATGTAAAATACTTATTAAAGTGGAAATAGTGCAAGAAGTCCTGTGTGTTATTACTGTGAAACATGAATTTCCACCAAGAACCTACAGTACAATCAATAACATATCTAGTCAGTTTTACTAACAGTTAGTTGACAATGAAGTTCACAAAGTTACAAGTTACAAACGACACACGGTAAACATAAAAATAAATTGCGCAATTCATATTCGTATGAATCATATGAATATATTATAATGTTTTGTTCTAACCGACACTGAGATCAGATGTCAAATCCTGCACACCAGGAATTTTTCTCTTCTATAAACCTTCATAAGGATAATATCTCGAGAGGACGTGTCTAGAAACACCAATTTTTAATGTATCCTATTTATAGAAGGTCGTTAGCATTTAACTATGTTCCTTGCGAAAAACACGTGTTTTAAGAAGACATATATTGAAGATAGAACTAGGAAAATTTAGAACCAGCTGAATATCAGATAACTGTGTTGAAAAAAAAAGTGTGCTGCTTTTGGCATCCCCTCGATTCTCTCACCCTAGCCAATTTACTCTGTTCAAATAGCGATAATATGGTCAAGATTACGAAGAAAAGAAAGAAAGACATAGCTGTTTTTATTAAAATATGTTAAATTAATTAATTTTGTTTTGGCAACCCTAGTTATTCCAAGCATTGCAACGGCGACCCCTTAAAAATATATCCGTTTTATAAATTGTTCCCACTAAACTAATATACTTAAATATAAATGGTTGTCAATTAACATATTATTTTTTAAAATATTAATGAGGGAAATAAATATACATTATCATTTATTATCAAAACTTTTAAGCTAATGTTGAAGTGTCTGAATGTTAAGTGAGTAATATTTTAATAAGAACACAAAACACACGGTACCTAATGTATATTTATTCTATTTTAACGGTACCTGATGAGCGATCGATGAATGATTTCATCATCTTAGGATTTCGGACTATTTAAAATTTGGATCATCATCGCCTTACTTATGAACGCAAACATATTACGGTATATTACGGTAACTACCGGACTCTCATGCACTACTTCGAGCTCGGGGCTGTCGGCGGGAATCAAGTGAGCGAAGACCGTAACCTAAGGAAGGCTCATCAATCCTCTCCCCCCCCCCCCCCCCCGTCTCCCCGATAATCTCATCATCAATAATAAATGGTAAATGGGACTTTTTTAACGGCTAAATGGCCCACCACAGATTGCGACTACTGCAACTCCTGTATAGCCAGGACCCACAACGGTAACCAACCACAAAAACCCTTTGATATGATCTCGGGCAGGGGTGCCCGAGAGACATGCTGAATCTGTCTTGGGACACGCTACGAAATTAATCAGAAGAAAAGTAGAAGGAGTTTCCCTCCCCGAGCCATATTGTTATGACCAAAAATGTGAGACCTATAAGGTAAATAGGACTACAAAAGGCCTGTTTTAGTTTTTTCCATAAAAAGTTCACATGGTTATGCAAGAATTTTTAAATTACTAACGATAAAAATAGCATACCTTAGTAGGTATGCTATTTTTTTCATCTGTTACTAGTGTAAGTAGATATATTTTTTCTTTGCTACGAAAACGTTTCATTTTAGCGGCGTAGACGCAGACACTAGACTTAAGGATATTCTGTCGCCCCAAATAACAGTTTTCTACTAAAATTTGCATTTTTTAGCTCTTCGATTCTTATCTTTTATAGATTTTATCGGAACTCTATATATACTGTATTAATGACGATGAAATAAATTATGCTATGTATTTATCATTATGGTGACAATTTAATGGTTTTAAAACAAAACTATAAAGGAAGTAGGTATTTTATGTCTATAATATTATATTTCATTTTTAATCTAGAATTTTCGTATTTATTGTCTGCCTTTACTAGATGCTTATTATCCACCTACTACGACAGATTACTATATAGTTCTACGTAATGCTAATACGTAAGTCTTAAGGACAACATGCTGAAACTTTTCTTTTTTTTCTTTTCTTTAATTTGCATAAACTAAAGAACTCTTTTAAAGCCGCTAAATAGTAAGTTATAAATTAAAGTCAAGTGTGAGTAATTTATTAAAGAAATTGAATTTAAAAATATGCCCTCAGGTGCCAATCGGTCCGTAATGATTTAATGGAATATTGTAAAGCTTAATGCAAGATGTGCACACGTTAAAATATACTTACTCTTAATTATTGTCAGATGGATACGCCCTAAGAAAAGTTAAAAGTTAGAATTAGATGATTATCTTCATCATTAGATCAGAACAGAGGGAGGCAATAAAAAAAAATCACTAATGGGTATTTTTTTTAAACCTTCTATTTCAATATTTAAGTTCTATTATATAGAATTGATAATGGTGCCAAATTCTTTTTGTTTAGATTAAATTGAATAATACTGAGTATTAAAACTTTACACTTTACTTCACCTTTACTTACCCTTACTACATGCCCTGTTCGGGGATGAGGGGGAGAGGGAAGGGGTGGGTCTTCAAAGTACTACGCTTGAACACCAGGTGGGGGGCGGGTGTTTAGGTATGTGTCACGTAGTCAACATCTTCTAGGACGAAAAAGTAGGGGGGGGGGGGGTGTATTTGCATATACTACAGATGGTCACCAAGGGGGTGAAAAGTGGTCATGTATCCATAGGGACGCTCCCTTATCTATATGACTGAACCTATTCAATGTTATTTACAATAAAGGTCAGTTCACACCGTGACGATACGCGCAGCGCGCCGCGTACATTTATAAGATAGCTATTCAAAATTGAACTTTATTCCCTACACAAAAAGAAACACTATTCATATGACATCATATTTTATACACTGCACAATAATCGCTGTGCAGCGCAATGCAACCTGACATTAGAACTCTAACAACTAAACATGTTTTTTTTTTTTTTAATTAATAAAGTTCGATTTTAAATAGCTATCTTAAATATGCAGCGCCATGTCGCGTATCCTTAGAGAGCAAAAGAAGCAAACTAGCAACTAATAATAAATAGGCGTTTGTTATTCATTTCGTATATTATTCAACCAAAATAAAAAATGAGTAAATAATGTAACCAATGGTCACCACTTTGTAATTCTAATCGTTTACATGACGTGCCCATTTGATATTCACGATATTATTGCCAATGACATATTGTTTATATTAATCAGACTTGGATGGTGAAATTAATGTTATGATATGTTGATTTCATTAAAATAATGAATAGTAAATACTTTCTTATTATTATATTTATTAGAATAATAAATATACCAATTTTTCCATGTCGAGGAGAATGAAGAAAATCGTTTGCCAGGCTATTGACTTTTTGTTTTGTAGCATCTGGAATGTAAGTGCCAGTTTCTTACGCATCCGGCCAAGTACGTGTATTCTCTCTCTCAAAAAAAACTCTATACTTTTTCCGGTTAAAAATAACCATTATAAAATATTGTCCAGTAGTGAGCATAGATTACTAAGCATCATTTCGCATAAATACTTAAGAAAATTCCTCAAATCGCTTGCGTATTTTTGCCTGCTTGCCTTGCCTTGCATGCAAGTAGGATTTGACATATTTCGCCAACATAATCCTCCAAAAATTAAAATAAAACCGTGTGGTGTCGTGGTACACCGGATAGGAACGAAGTTCCTTATTATAAAAATATTAATTTTAAGTTCTATTCGAGGTATGAAGAAAAAAATAAAGACTATACATAAAAATCTTACGTTACGGACGTTTTTTTCCCGGCTAGGGTACCCCTCCGCATCGCCCCATAAGGAAATTCGTTCCAAAAGTCCAGAATCATTTTATCGTAATGCACATTCCTTTTAAGTTTATCGGGTATGATTCATATGCAAAAGTAATATGAAATATTTTATCTTATTAATTGGGTAAAAAGATTTTGGGAGTTCGTTGACATCTCCGGCCTTGCATTTAATTTATATATTTATAACAGTGTCTTTCAATTTTTATCGTTGTTAAAGATTTACCACCTGTTGTCATCTACCATTATTTATTGCAGCTGTAAAGTGTGAATTAAAAATTCGATAACTCTTTAACCGCATTTTGTGTGATGGACAGTTCAAACGGGTATCGTCAATGATTTGGAAAGTAAGGATCAGCCTCTGCGAATATTTTGTTTACTGACTATACTTTAACTTGTAGTGTACCTACGCAGCGTAATCGAGTCTCGTGGACCGTAGAAGACAAGTCGTGTTGGCACCGATGGGCCACGCACGTTGGAGACACCTCAACACCTAGATAGGACCTATGTATGACCTGTCCTTACGACAGTAATATATTAAGTTAACGGATATAGTCGAAGAGCTTATTAATTTACCATGGCCACGTCAGTTTATCATAACTCAATTTACATCTTCATCGTCTGGATCTCAAAAATCTTGAACAGCTGAGTTAATTTTTGAAGAGCTAAAATGAGTTTCTGAATTAGTCCTATGTGTAGATTAAAATTAAATTAAAATTTACAATAATACAGTTTCGATGCAGTCTCGATATGTTAAAACAGCAAAATGATATTCTCACATAGACGGCCAACAACGCGATTTGATTGGTCCAAGCTCCAAAAATTGGCTTATGACACCAAGGCGATTAATTTATAATTCATTGAAAGTAAATTTAAAGTCTCGTTGCATACGAGAATTGGGATTCTGATTTTGAATTTTGAAATTTTTAGAAGGTAATGAACTGTATGACTTTACTAAGTATTAGACTAGATTATGCCCCCGACTTCGTACGCGCAAAAGGAAATGACGCAGGAGCCGTACATTTTTCCGCGATGAAAATAACTTAACCTATGTCCAGTTCCGTTGCCAACTTAAGTAACTAAATAAATGAAACCCACAAAAACTTAGTCACATTCAATTTACTACATATTTTAGCCAAAAATCTTAAAGCGATATTTGTTCAATAAAATCATTAATTTTATTATCCTTCCCAAAACCGTTTTGTTCGTTGCGAAAAGGATTTTTCGATATCTCTGCACACTTGCATTGTGCTTTTAAATAATTAGCAATTTTATGCTGCCATATAAATTTCGTCAATATCTGTCTCGTCGAATTGTCCATACGAAGTTTTCGATAAAGCAGAATCAAATTTAGTAATTTAGCATCCTGTTCGTCTACATACGAAAATTAAAGATACATTTTTTATTACCTACTCGTATTTGTTGACTAAGATTGTTTACTTTTAATAAAAAGGCGTAAGCTAGTAATATTACTGGCTTGTAAATTATCTGTTTAGAAACTTTTTTCTTTCAATCTCAGTTTGTACCCGACTGACGGTCCAAAATTTGTATAGTAATAAATAATAATAGCTCCCCACACCGATTTTGGTGACGGTGGCCGGTTTCATCGAAACCAGGCAAGCTGCGCAGGAGTTATTACATAGTGCCCAAGAGTGTGCGCAGTACACAAGAGCACTCTCTCTTCCTTTACTCTCGCAACCTAGTGGAAGAGACAGACCGACATGACTGGCGAGAGATCAGGCGCATGTCTGACTTTTTACATGCCCCTCCAACGCATGGATCATCTTTCTTGTCAGAGAATCAGGTGATTAGCCTGCATTGCCCTAACCAAACATGGAAACAACATTTTTTGCTGTTTCAAGCGGGAATCGAACCCACGACCTCTGAGTCGAGATCCAAGCTCTAAACCACTGGACCACGGTGGCTGTTAATATTTGTATAGAGAAATATCAACAGCTGATCATATTGCTTGAATTTTGGCACGCAGAAAGTTATTAACGTAGACATCTGGTATGTAAAAGGATTTTTAGAAATTTGATACACCCCATATGAAGAACCGCGCAAAAGCTAGTTTACCTTACTTGTAAGGAAATTTTATGAACCAAATCGTAAAGGTCCGCTATGTAAAAAATGGCGTGTTTTAGTACTGTTAATTGATAATTTGGAGTCGGCAGGAGGTCTTTAAGTTGTAAGTCAATCGTAGGAAATGTCGGTCGTTGGCATCAATATATACGCCAACGTTCTTACGTCGACGAATATATTGAAGCTGACAAATATATAGACAAATATATTTTGCCGGACCGCGCGACCGGCAAGTGTGAAAATTACACAAAGTAAAACGTACGTAACTACAACTTCATATTTTTCATAAACGCCATTTTTGAGTTCGCTGTTTAAAAAAAGGGGTGACCCAAATAAAATATTAGCTTGTAGATTTTTCATTGACATATCATTTCCTGTAATTGGTGAAGTGTAGATAACCAATCAATAAAACTGAACGTCAGAGCAACAACAATATGTCTCGAAATTTTTAAATTATTTCTTAATATTTATTGCGTTATACTTGTATAAAACAATACCAATTACGTTTGGAACACCTCAGAAAATTCTACGAGTAATTTTCAAGATTTGCCAACGCCTGGACCCCGACTTATTTTACCGACCGGATTACTATGGAGCAGCGAATGGCTTGGAACGGCCCAAGTTGAGTAAACGGTGTTTCCTACTTACACCCCAAATACACACTGGATGTTTTGTTGGACACCATAACATCGATGTACGCGGTTGGAGTAGTGAATGGACTAGGACGGCCCTAGCTCAGTAACAAACGGTTTCTAGTTACACCTTGTTGGACACCATAACATCGATGTACGCGGTTGGAGTAGTGAATGGACTAGGACAGCCCTAGCTCAGTAACCAACAACGGTTCCTAGTTACACCTTGTTGGACACCATAACTTGCGATCGGAGCTATCAAGGTGAATGACCAAACAAGCACCATTAGAAGGAGGATATTATATTTTAGTAATTTGCACCCCAAGAGGTTCAAGGTTTTTTTATATTAGTTAAGCAATTTTTTAATTTTTGTCTATAGTTTATTCTATTATATAAGTTATCGTTTATAGTTTATCTTTATCAACCTATGACAAGCAGCCAGAATGCAGGGACCTCTAATATTTCGACCCTGTCCTTTGGAAATCTGTTGCAATGCTCCCACTGTTCCCGATATTTTAAAAGCCAGCGGGGTTTGAACATCCACGTAGGCAAATGCCACAAACAGCTTCTAACACTCATTCCCCCAATAACCAATTCACTTCCGAACCCAATTTATCAAACAAATTTCTGGCAAGAAATATCCAAATTTAAACGTTTTATACCGGTTCTACGACGGATCGGATTCGGGACGGAAGAATAATTTTCCATCTTTTTGGTAAAAGATGGCCCCAGACGAGTTTCTTGCCGGCTCTTCTCGCTGGGTTAGTTCTCGAACCGGTGGTAGGCATCACGTAGTATCGACGTTCAAAAAGAGTATTTAAAAATACCAATTTTGAATAAAAAATTTTTGATTTTGATTTTGATTTTGATCCCTAGGGGTGCCAGAGTGACTGTAGCCCAGAATCTTGCCGAGACGATACGCCACACAGTGCTGGAGAACTCAAGGCAAGCCTGGGAAAATCTACTCACCTTTCCCTACCGTTTTCTGCATATCACTAGAGATCCCCTCAACAATGCCTCCCTCACTTCAAGAATCAAAAAGAATTGTGTTTCGGACATTAACCTCAACCCAAATTTTTCTTCACATTCCACGGTCAAACATAACATCGTGAAAACTGTGGAAAATAAAATAAGTGAGGGTGCAGCGCGGCTCCTGTTTTCCAATGACACAGTCGCCCCCGACTGCCCAGAAACCCTCATCGCCCTGCAAAACAAACATCCATCACAATCAAATCCTTTCGCAGTTTCCAATGACGCATTACCACCACTACAAACGTCGACAGACAAAGTACGCGGAGCCATCATGTCCTTTCTTCCGGGTTCAGCTGGCGGCCTCGACGGTCTCACCCCTCAGCATCTGAAGGACCTCACCAGCGGTTGCTGCGGGGAGGCCGGCGAGAAGCTCCTGCATGAACTTACGAATCTGTGCAACCTGATGCTACGTGGAGGGGTCGCATCAGATATCGTAGACATTCTGTATGGAGCTAACCTCGGCGCCTTGAGGAAGAGAGATGGTGGCATTCGTCCGATTGCTGTCGGCTCCACATACCGGCACCTTACAGCCAAACTAGCTTGCAAATCGGTAACTTCCCTTGCGTCATACTTCCAGCCAAAACAGCTCGGTTTTGCCTGCAAAGGAGGTTGTGAGGCCGCCGTTCACTCTTTCAGGACAGCTATCCACAATCAAGGCGATGATGTGTGACCTTCAAGGTCGATATCAAAAACGCTTTCAACTCAGTTGACCGAGGCGCCTTGTTGGCCCAAATTAAATCTAAAGCACCTGCCATTTTACCATTTATGCTCCAGTGTTACAACGACCCCACCAAACTCATTTACAAAGACCACCTCATCTCATCCGAAGTGGGCTGCCAACAGGGCGACCCTCTAGGTCCAGCAATCTTCAGCCTTGCTATACACCCGGTCATCGAGCTTCTAAATTCAAAATTTAATGTTTGGTATTTGGATGATGGGACCCTTGGAAGCGATGCACCCACTGTACTATCAGACTTCCGCACTCTGATCCGCGAGTTCCAAAAAATAGGTCTGCAGCTGAACCTAGGTAAGTGCGAACTTTTTGTGCCAGACAGTTGTGGGGATAGAAACGCGATTATATCCAGCTTTAAAGAAATAGCTCCACAACTGTCTGTCATTGACAAGGATTCGCTCTTCCTTTTGGGCTCACCTATTTTAGACGAATCTCTCCCGGACTTCTTAGATAACAAATTACAAAATTTTAATGAAACTTTAGACCGCCTCCTCCAAATTAACTGTCACATGGCCTTTACCCTAATCCGTTTTTGCATTTTCGTACCTAAATTGACATATGTCTTACGGTGTTGTCAACTGTGGAAGTTCCCTCAACTTCTCAAACAGTTGGATGATACCATAAGACAAACGCTCTCCACTATTTTGAATACAAATTTCGATGACCGCGCATGGACTCAGGCAACGCTTCCAGTTAGGTTCGGTGGCCTGAGTGTTCGAAAGCCCTCTGACATATCGCTTCCGGCCTTCTTGTCCTCAGTCCACGCGAACCATAGTCTTATCTCCAAAATACTACATCACCCATCCTACTCCAATACAGTTACCTTTCTGGACGAGGCCAAGGACGCCTGGAGCGTAACTAGTGCTTGTAGCGAATTGCCTGACAATACTTTTTCCCAAAGGCTCTGGGACGAGCCACTCTGCAGACTGGTACGGAATAATCTTCTTAATACGTCCTCCAGTCTTGTGGAGCAGGCTCGCCTCTTAGCTGCGGAGAAGTGGGAGTCGGGCCTTTGGCTACAAGCATTACCGTCACCCAATACGGGCACATTGCTGGATCGAACAGCTTTCCGGTTAGCCACTTCCCTGCGTCTTGGCACCCCCCACGTCGTCCCCCATCGCTGTGTTTGTGGTGCAAATGTGGACAGCCTCGGACACCACGGGCTGTCCTGTCAACGAAGCGCCGGCCGCATCTCCCGACATCACTGCCTGAACGATCTCATCCGTCGGGCTCTTGTCACCGCCGGAGTGCCAGCTGTGCTGGAACCCTCTGGTTTGGCGCGCGACGATGGCAAGAGACCAGACGGTATGACCCTGGTCCCTTGGAGAGTGGGACGGGCTCTTGTATGGGACGCTACTTGCGTCGATACACTTGCTCCGTCCCATGTCCAGGGCACCTCGAGTTCTGCAGGTGCGGCCGCCAATCAGGCGGAAAACCTCAAGCAGCGCAAATATGAGAACCTTAGTGGGGATCTCATATTTGAACCGTTTGGGGTTGAAACCTTAGGTACATGGGGTCTGGGTGCGCACAAACTTTTCGGAGAAATCTCCAAAAAACTCATTGAGGCCACCCGAGACCCCAGAGCCGGCACCTACCTGGCCAAGAGAATAAGTATCGCAATCCAGCGAGGAAACTCTTTGAGCCTTCTAGGTACTCTGCCTGGTGGGGACGACCTGGGAGATTTCTTTGTTTTGTAGCATTTTAAGTTTTGGAGTAGTTATTATTTTTTTAGTACTTACCTACTTTTATGGTACAATTGATTTTGTTATCATAACTAGTTTTTAATTCTTCTTTTTTAATATTGTAATGTGAACCTTTAGTAAATTCCATCAATCAATTAATAATTATATTATTTTATATGAATATTCGTTGAAATATCACTAACTTGTTTAGGTCGCGACTCGCGGGTTCGAATCCCGCCGTAAGTAGGAACAAAAAGTTTTTCTGTGTTTCTGGGTCATGCATGTGTATTAAATATGTGTATAATATAATAAAAATTTAAAATGTAAGTATCTAATGAAAGGAATAAATATACTTACCGTTGTCTGGTCCCCGTAACACCAGATCTTCGGATGCTAACCACGGGGCCAGACTGATGTGGTGTTGAGCCTCCATAGGAATATCACAGTATTTACCCCCACGACCTGAAGCTCTGCGAACTGTACTGTTGCCATCTTCATAGTGGACATCTAACTTAATTTATCATTGGCTGCCGTGGCTTATTGTGCCATAGTAAAATCCCAATGTCCATTATAATTTACAATTTTATTTCGTCATTATTAACAACTTATAGTTTTTTTTTAATATTTTATTTAACAGGATATTTAATTTTCACTATATTCGAACAGGCAAGAGGTCTCGCTTAATAAAGACGAATTACGCATTCCAACAACAATATTGCTCACGGAACTTGTTTCCTTTCATCATAAATAGGTCAACATATTTTCAAAGCCGATAAACAAATTGATTCGAACCTATACTCACAAGTCACATTCCATAAAAATATCAAACATGATTTTACCGTTACTAGTAAAATATTCGCGCTACAAAATGGAATGAACAACTACGCAATCTACTGGTTTTTTGCTAAGATGTAGAGCGGAATCATTCATGAAATAAAGTTTTATTCAATACTAGCTTTTGCCCGCGGCTTCGCTCGCGCGTACATATTATCAAGTAAGTATTCCAAGGGAACACTGCACTTTTGCGGGACAAAATGTAGCCTATGTTTTAATACAGAGCTTAAACGACTACTATACGAAATTTCATCAAAATCCGTTCAGTATTTTTGCGTGAAAGATTAACAAGATGAGCAAGTTTAAAAAGCTTACTTTACTGATCTTTATTTCATGTTTAGATTCAGAATTAAAACATAGACTACATTTTATTCCGAAAAAGTACAGTGTTCCCGTTTGATACTTACAACCCTTTGCAAACTGGATGTGTATACTTACTGTATGCGAAAATAGCCCCCGGTTTCTGAAAGGCTAATCAACGCCAAAATTAACTAATCAGCGGTCAATTCTCTTGTCAGGTGTAAATTGAGTTGCAAAAAGCTTGATCAGTCGTTTGATTTAATCAACGTGTTAGTTAACAAAACTAATGTCAAACCCATGGTCAAACCACATGTCAAACGCTGTTTTCGATTTCTGGAAAGCTACTTGTGGCGTAAATGTGTCATGTCAAGATGATCAATGATTAGTAAATTTCTCACTAATTAGCGTTTCAGAAACACAAATTGATTTAACAAGCCTGTTAACTCAATTTACGTGTTAGTTCATCAACTATTTGATTAGCCTTTCAGAAACCGGGTGTAAAACATTTCTGTTACTGCTAAGATTAAACGGAGTTCAAGCAGGTGTTACTGAAGTATCAAAATAACAATAAATCTTGTTTTACTGTCTGCGGTAAAATCCTCAGATTTAAATCTTTTTGAGCAATATTTCTCAGTAATGTGACGAATCTTTAATGTGCGTAATCTGAGATAACTTAAGGATATGGTGTTAAAATTTTTCAGTAAAAACAAATAAAATAGTAATAATAATATCTATGGACGCTTCACATCACGTCAATCTGGCCCCGTGCTGAGTATCCGAAGAACTTGTGTTACAGGTACCAGAAAACGCGAAGTATATTTAATACTTTACACAAATTGTTTAATACACATCCATGACCCAGGAACACAGAAAAACTTTTTTTTGTTGGAACCCTGGCTTGAGCACCAACGCGCTGAACCACTGAGCCACAGAGGTCGTCAAATCGTCGAATAAAATATCTTAGTTATGATATGAATAAGAGGAAAAGTATAGAGTCTAAGTATTCAGTGCCGTCTAAGCTACTTACAAATTCATTTAACAGATTACCACATAAGTAGTAACTTAATTTCGCCGTTCAAAAAGTTTTAGAAATATTGAAGCACAGTTCTATATTAAATTTTACATTATTACTATTCTTGTGTTTTGATTATTTTAGCTAAATGTGATAGAAGACTAATTATAAATATCTATCGAAATTGTGTTACGGGTATTGTTTTAAAAATCTCTACAAAAACGCGCTTCACTCAGACTTGAAAAAAGTACATATTCATCCTGACACACGTCTCCTCAACATAACGGTAATCCACTCACTCTGTTCATTAGTTTCGGAGCTGTCAAAATAATTCCGCCAAGACGCCTTAAATGTAACAAAATTTTTAAGATCAAATAGATATGGATAATAATAGAGTAATAAAAGTGATTTATTAATATTATTATAACTTTTCATGTTTTGCTACAAATAACTTGTAATGATAAAATCTTGGATAAATTAGCCGTAGACAAAATAAAGATTAATATTAATATTTCGATTAAAGATAAAAATCAATTTGCAAGTGTTTATAAATGACAACGGTACATTATAAAGATAATCATTTTGTTGAAAAAAATGAATGATGAAATATCATTATGAGAGTTAAAAGTTTAGTATTTATAAGCCGATAATTATCTAGAAGCTGTTTAAAAGATTTTTTTGAAAATTAATCTTTAGTATAAGAGCTGTCTATCCAATTGAAACTTTATATTTTTAAAAAGTCCGTAATAGACATCACATCTCTAATAAAAATGTTGTTAATTTAGTTAAATAAAAAACCCACAAGGGTTTTGAAATATGTCAAAACACTTAAAAAAGAGTAGTCATCAGTACCCTTGCACTATTCTTAGGGTCAATTCACACCGAGACAAAACGATGCGCGACATGGAGCTGCATTTTTAAACTAGGTATTTAAAATTGAACTATATTTATTACACAAGAAGATACACGCTTCCTTGTAAAAGTTTGAATCAGGTTGTACCGCGTTGCCCAGTGCATGTGCAGTGTATGACTGATGTCATAATATGCAACGTGTATCTTTTTGTGTAGTAAATAAAGATCAATTTTGAGTAGCTATCTTAAAAATTGCAGCGCCGCGTATCGCCGCGGTGTGAACGGACGCCGCCAAAACAACCTACGGGTTGTCTTGGCGGGGCACTCCCCCAGATAGCATTTTATAAAATGCTTTTGTAAAATTAAATTCCGTAAAATACATGAATTTGAAGTGAATATGTGGGTCAGTGACCGCAGTTACATTTGAAATTGCAATGTTAATGTATTTTACGAGACCATTAAGCCATATACGTTTATATGACCAAACTATCCCTCTGGATTATTTTAAATTATAACTTACTAGATGTCGGCCGCGACTCCGTGAGCGCAAAAGGCAATCCTTACATTTTTTCGCGGTAAAAAGTAGCCAGTAGGTCTACTCTATATCTATTATTATCTGTACCAAATTTCCTCAAAATCGGTTCAGTAGTTTCGGATTCCTATTCGATGCAAACAAACAAACCTTTCCTCTTTATTATATTAGTATAGATTTTCATGTTTCTGAAGTGATTCTTGTCGAGGAAACATTCGAACAATAGTTTATTTTAGATAACATTTATTGTAGAAGGAAGACATCTTTGGCGTAATAAACAAAACAATAAATATCATATTTCACATTTACTAACATTTCCGTGTTTGGAGGACTGTCCTTATCATTTACATTAAATCTGCGTTTATGTTAAAAAGGCAGGAAAAAGAAGTTTTCTTTTATGTTTTCAACACAATTTTTTTTAAATCGTCAAGTCAAAATCTAGTGAAAGTAAAATAAATCGTCAATGTAGTCAATGAGTCAAGTCAATCGATTCAGTTAAGTGTACTATTAAGTAGACACTTTACTAAAACTTCCTAGGGAGTTTAGGAGAGAACGCAAAGTAGCACGCTCTTTAAAGTTGTACCATTTGCCCATACTTGTGCACGTTAACGGATATTTAATGGTGAATATTCCACTAATATTAAGAACCAAACCATTAAGAACCAAAATAATTAAAAACATAGAGGAAATACAAAAACAACAACGTCACACATTCACATCCCGACAACAGTCTCTTTAGCTATATAGAGAGCAAGAGAAGACAGCAGTAGAGCTACACGCATAATATTTCAGATGGTAAGCTGACATGGGTGAGGTGTTCTATAGGCATTACTAGAGGCATCACAAGAGCGTTGTTTACTTTGCAAACCGCTTGCGTAGTATTATCATGTTTTTCACTCTAATCCTAACACTATTATAAATTGTGTTTGTACTATTATTAAACTTTGCGAGGATGGATGGATGGAATTTAGAATTTATTTATTTATTTCCATGAAATTGATGGATGTATCAAACACTTGCACGCAAAAACTACTGATTGGATTTTGTTGAAATTTGGTATGGTAGTAGTTTATGCACTGGATTAACACATAGGCTTTTCATCCCGAAAAAGTGTAGTATTCCGTTGTACTGTATTTACACGGGCGGAGCCGCGGGCATAAGCTAGTGTGAAATATTTCAAAACGCATTAAGTACAAATTACAGTCCAATATTCTTCCAACCTATTCCCGTTCCAAATCATTATTGTTTGCTCTTAACTTTTATCATTCACAGATGCATCATCTTTGACGTAATATAATGAATCTGATATAACACAGGGTTGGGAGTTCCTAATCTTAACAACTTATTTCAAATTAATAATCTAAATTCAATTAAAAGCGTACAAAAAGTGTAATATGTAACATAGGCAAATTAAGTGACAATATTAACAACATCTATTTGGGCAATTATATGTAACATATTATGTGCATTTTTGTTAAGTGTTTGTGTAACATTTATCAAACCATCCAACATTAACACGTACAGAGACGTGTTACAAAAGTATTGTAATACGTCTCTGTATTTTAGTGGTAAGAGTAATCTTTGACTATATTAGAAGCTTAATTCTAAACTAGGAATTAACTTATACATATATTACTGTTTAAGCGTTAAAATATATCCAACGTGAGTGCCCTATTGGGGCCAATGTGACTTATTATCTATAGCCCGCGAGGCTCAAGAACGCTGCCCCGTGATTGGGACCCACACGAACTGTCAACTTTCAAGGCTGCCCGTAACTTGTCAGGACTAAGTAAGGACAATTTACTTGTATCAAGAAGGTATACGATGTAAAATGTTCGTCAACCTTACTTTCATAATCATTGAATCATGACAAAATTTAAACGAACCGCAAGTCTCTCGAGAACCTAAGCAAACACTATAAAACCGTATCATAGCATTTAGCGGACAAATAATAACATTAGTCAAACGTTAGACGAGCACACATGCGTGCCAAATTATATGCTAATTGGTATAACGGTAGCCTATCATATATATGAACGTTTCCTATATAATATTCATGTGATGAATAAAAATGTTTATGATGTGCATTGTGCTATGTTAATTGATACTTGAGATGTAATATGTATATTTAAGAGGGTCAAGGTAGGAGCACCCGGATCTTAACAGAAGAATTTAGATGAAGCGGAATAACGGGAAAAAAAAAAAAATACTGAAATAAGTGATACAATAACACACACAGTTTGCTCAAGCTGTTCCAATCGGAAGGCACTCGGGAGCAAGAGAATGTACTGCGCTCCACAGTGGTAGGCAGAGATCGTTAAAACACATAGAAGTGAGCAGAGAACTCAGAACATCGAGCCGCATAGCCCACATAGCGAATATGCCACCACATCTCGCCTCCGTGGGAAATTGAACATTTCAACGGTATTATTAAATAAACATTTTGCACATTCTAAGGGTCAGTTCACACCGAGGCACGACGCGGTAGACGCGGCGCGACGATGCCGTAGTAATATGCATAACTGACCCTTAGAGCACCGACTTAGGGCCTGTCCACGCGTGTTAGAGCGCACGTCTCGGTCTATATAAATTATGAAGCTTTTTATTAAGCTCTATAAGCTGGTCATATTTTAGCGCTACTTAATATTTACAAGTCATCGTGTGTTCCTTAGAGTTTTTAGAATTGTGAACAATTTGTAGGTCGTTAACATAAACGTTTGGGCTCGCAGGATTTACTTTTTACTTACAGGTTAAAATGCTGGGAGGCTTACACCCGTGGGTGTAAGACTGACTTTAGACTGTGACGTCGTTCGAGTTAGACTGCAGAAAGAATGCGAATATTTTTCCTCACAATAACATTAATTGTTGGACATTTTATTCTATTGTTTTGGTTAACCGAAATTGGCTCGCAGGTCTAGTAGATTAAAAAAAAACCCTTAAAATTACATTACGCTGTTTACGGCGCTACAGACGTCATTGACTTCACACAGCTGATTGAATTGATATAATTTAGGTAAAGACTTTGCTTTCGCTTTAGAGTCAGCTGTTTCTGGTTAATGACCTCAGCGCCTTACAAAGCGCAATGTTACTTTATTTAGTATAATATATTTTATTCGAACTATTTAAATTATTTTTCTGCCTAAACGTCTTTACATAAGCAGATCTACTGCATATGACCAATATATCTTGTAATTGATTTTACCAAACCTTATATAGGTATATATACAAGATTGTCTCGTTTAAGGTATAAGATAAAGAAGGCTGTGTCTATAACAAGACATTTGGATTGACAAAGCTTCTAAAGGGCTGTTCAGAATCAATTTCGGATATTTTGGCCATATGACCTATGGCTTATTTTAAGACGTTTAGGTTGAAAAAAGATATAAAAATTCGAAAATTATACTACTAAAGAAAATTACATTACGCTCTTTACGGCGCTTTTAAGGTCATGGCGCTTTTAAGGTCATTGGCCTTAACTGATTACATAGTCGGGTTATATTTTTTTTTTAATAAAGAAATATATTTTATTGAACTGTCCCACTGACCCAAAAAGAAACACAAACAGTGCCCTTGCACTTGAATTCGAGTACAGCGGTTCCCCGAAAAAAATCATTAAAGATTTCTCTTAAATTGTTGATTTTGCTCATTCATATAACGGGTCGTGCACAGTACATTGTTTGTTCAGAGGCAAATAATAATAACTCCCCACCATAGACGTATATATTATAGACGAGGCATGTTGAGGCAAAGTGTATCCAGTTAAATGGCCCCATTTTTTTAGATTTAGGGGCCATTTTGACATTTGAAGTATGGTGAAAACCAAGATGGCGTAACTTTTTCTTGTATGAAGATTTGTTCTGTCAAATGTACGTCTAAGCCTAACTTGGGATTTGAAATCTTTGGTTTAGACCCAATTACGGGGACTTGCCAATTAATCTACACTAATATTATAAAGTGGAAAGATTTGTTTCTTTGTTTGCATTGAATAGGCTCCAAAACTACTGGACCGATTTTGACGAAATGCGCCTATAGAGTAGGTCACGGTGTATCGTTCCCGTGGGATTTTCTTATACGCGTACGAAAACGCGGGAAACCTCTAGTTACTTAATATATTATAGTCATATATTGGGTGATGAATGCCTTGGTTTTTATGGAATAGACGTGGTAACAAGCAGACTGATAAATAAGCGATAACCACCGACCATGGAAAGTGGACACCTGTATCACCGGAGAAGTTATAAGTGCGTTCCCGTTCTTTAAATCCTCAACCCCTTGGGCCTCAGTAAAAAAGTAATGTGACATACATTTAATTAAAAAATGTATGCCTCTTTCGCTACTCTTTAATTACACACTACACTTTGTAATAAGCTTGTAATGTTTTCGGAAATCTCGTATAATTTGCGAATGAAGGTGTTGAACAAGAGGCGTCGGACTCCTCACCCGGCTTCGAAGCCATAATTATAGGCGTCTGCCTTATTGCCGAAAATACTGGCCGAGTGCGTTGGATCTCACACGAGCATAGTACCGTAGAGGCTCGCTACAGAAATATCTTAATATGCCACTAACCAGAACCTCAATTCTCGTATTCAAAGTAGACTTCCATTTTACTTTGATTGTATTATAAGTGAAGCGACTTCTTATCATAAACTTATTTTGTGAAGTTTGAACCAATTTCACGCGTTTCACGTTGATTTACGAGAATACCGTTTGGCAGTTTTAGCTTATCGGGACTTGATTGTAATTGTATTATTGCAGGTTTTATTTAGCAGGATTGACCCTCTCAGTTTCAAGATACGTCGCAAATACGTGCAAACATTTTCAACAGTATTTTTCTAATTATTTACATATTGTTTTTGTATAATTAGACGCGTACCTTTTTTTAATCGACCTGGAAACGAGTAGACGGATAGCATCCATGGATACTCGCAACGCTAAAGGAGTTACAATTGTAACTCCAGAGGAGTTCTCTACAGTTGCGCACTTGCTTTCCTGGTCCTTGAAATCCCGAACCCCCTTAGGCCTGCGGTAGCTTCACCCACTCGGCGAAACACAACGCATGTTTTATTTGACGCCGGTTTTCTATCAGACCGTAAGTTATCCGAGCCGGCCCATTCGTGCCGAAGCGTGGCTCTCCCAGGTATAAAAAGATTATAGTAAAAGTAATCATGTGTGTATGAACGGAAAAAGCGATATCTTTCAACTCATACACGTTAATGCTCTTGGCTTGTCAGTAAATTATTTGTATTTTTCTTCCAAGCCAGAAAGAACGCTATGATAATAATTAACGTCACACTTAGCACAGTTATGTTGAATATGCTTAAAGTACTATGAGAATATATTGTTTGGGAGGACGGGAGCCTGGTGATCTGTAACACACGTAACCCGCTTTTTGTTACTTTTTGTTTCATAAGAAACCTGTATCATTTGTTTATAATGTATTTTTGTGTTTGAGAGAGTAAATAAATTTAAGAGAGTACTGTTTGTGAATACGGATGTTAAATCTCCAACACTCTCCTGTACTAGCAAGTACAAGTATCCCTTAAGCTTTTCTTACTGCCTACGATACCCTAGAACCCTCGTTTAAGCCGTTACAGGAGTTATTCAAACCTTTAAAACGGCGACCAGAAAACCGATGTTTATTACCGCGATATACAAGATTCGAGTGATGAACGATTCGGGAAACAAAATCATTACAAAATTTTTTAAGCACGCCGAGGTAATTATCGACCTAAAGTAAGGCGGATAACGGGAGTGTTTTGCATAATCGACCGATTTTGAGGAATTTTGTTGACTGGTATGTTTAAGGATACCATTCGGCACGATTTCTACCAAAGTAGAGCAAAAAAATAGTAGGAGTAATAAAATAGTAGAATTTATTTTTCAACTTTGTTATTCTACTTTTACTGTGTTATTTCGACTTAATATCCAAATAGTAAACTCGAACGATAGGACCGATTTGACATTAGTAACGTTTATGATTAAATCTTCTTCTTCCTCTTCGTCTTTATTTATAACTAGATGTTGCTTGCAACTTTGTGCGCATAAAAATTAATTTCGCGGAAACTGGATATATTTCCGCGATAAAAAGTAGCCTATGTCCTTCGCCATGGTCTACTCTATATCTCTGCCAAATTTTATCTAAATCGGTCCAGAAGATTCGGAGCCTATTCAATGCAAACAAACAAATATAGAAACAAACCAACTTTTCCTCTTTGTAATATTAGTAGCTATAGAAAATAGATTCCAGTTGTGATAAATGAATGAGTTTCAGAAATAGTATGTCTCGCTAAAATTCGAGTGCGGCTGGACCGATTTGGCAAATTTCGGTCTTGAAATAATTGTGGATGTTCGGGGAAGGTTCCAACGGTAAGAAATATTTGAAAAATTGCGGGGGGAAATACTAAAAACGACGATTGATTTTTCCCATACTGACTGTTCACTGTGTTTAGTTAGTTAGTTTAGTGTCACTTGACCGTCAAATGTTTAGAGGTGCGTTCAGTTTAACTGTTTGGTTTATTCCTGTTCAAAGTTAAGACAGAACAGCGTGTATCGGGACAGCTAGTCTATACTAATATTATAAAGAGAAAAAGTTTGATTGTTTGTTAGTTGCATTAAATGGGTTCCTAAATTACTGGATAGATTTTGATGAAATTTGGCAGATATATATAGAAGACCACAGGAAAGGACACAGGTTACTTTTTATCGTGGAAAAATGTACGGTTTCCGCAAGATTAACTTTTGCGCGCGTGAAGTCGCGGGCAACATCTAGTAAGTATTAAATTTTAAACAAATAGCTTGACACAAATTTGAATGAAACAAACTCAATAGTCATAATTAATGCTTAGGTACTAATTAATTTAAACACTTTCTGTTTCCAATAATTGTAGGCTAAATGTTAAAAATAATGATTAATAGAATTACCTACTTTTCATTGCTGTTTATTATACGACACATTTGAAACAACTAATGTTCTTCCCACGCAATAATGACGGGCTTTTCGAGTATTTTTATTTACGCACGTATTGTACGATGAACAATAATTTCTTCTTAATTCTTCTTCAATAATTTCTTCAAATCAAGATTCTTGTAAGATTTTCCAGCTTTGACGCAAATACTCTCATGTATGGATTCTGTTGTTAATACATTACAATTTACATGATATTTCTTTGCCGATGGTAAAAAATTACCTCGTACTCATGTGCGTGAGAAAATTCGATTAAAGCGCTAATTTTAGAAGTGTCCAAGGTATCAAATTATTTCACGAAAAGGGATCTATTGGACAGGCATGATGTTACCGGAGGCCCAAGGGGCGTTGGGGATTTTAAGGATCAGCAACGCAAGTTCGCTACACCAGAGGAGTTACTAGTGTAATGGGCGAGTGTCCATGGGCGGTGATAATCGCTTGCTATCAGACGATTAGTCTGCTCGTGCCCTGGGCCATTTCAGTAAAAAAATGTAAGTTAGCCAAGGTCAGTCATCGCTCTTCACGTCGTCCGTGACGGCTGCGGTGTTACGAGGACCTGTAAAGGAGCTTACTCACTGTAATGTAAGTCATACGTGTGTATACCAAAAATAAAGACCGCATTGCTGACGGCAGCTCTCGTAATACGGTTTCAGTTGAACATAAGGGACAATTCGCACCGATACGTGACATGGCGCTGGATGAATGGATGGATGTCTGTTACTCTTTCATGCAAAAACTATTAAACGGATTTCGTAGAAATTTGATACGATAGTATTTTAGGCTAGGCGAAAAAGTAGTGTTCCCGAGGGGTACTACTTAATTACATAAGAAGATACACCTTTCATTGTAAGAGTTCGAATGTCATGTTGCACCGCGCTGCACAGCGCATGTGCAGTGTATTACTGATATCATTTTAAACGTGTATCATTTCTTGAAGTGAATAAAGTTCAATTTTCAATAGTTTTTTTTATGTTTTTTTATGTAGTGCCGCATAGCATCTTGTATCGTCGCGGTGTGAAGTGAGTAAGCGACCCGTGCTACTGTAAATTTCGTTTCATACACCGCGATACTATTAAATATTTTTAAATGGTCGCAAAACTTTGCGCAGTGACTGCAGTCAACAAAGAGTACCTGGGTAATCCAGCTTTGCTCGGACTTCTAGTAGATTAAAAATAATAGTATATATTACCATTCAATCATCCGACTAACATTAAGTATTGTTGTACGAAGATAGAAAATCATAAAACATAATAACTTATAAATGTGCGATTTCTCGGGGATAAGATTTAGTTAGATCGATAGCCATAGCAAAACCACCTGCATACTAAATTTCATGGAAATATATGAAGCCGTTATCGAGACACCGTTAATAAATATACAAGATTTTCTGTCTGTCTGTTTGAAGTATAAGTAAATATTAAGTAGTGTAATAATTAAATGTCGGGTAGTGCATAGACCTCTTCAGCATGCACGGCGCTCGGACCAGAACTTAAAACGATTAGGTAGCCATTA
Organism: Phengaris alcon alcon; assembly: GCA_037179445.1. Lineage (NCBI taxonomy): Eukaryota > Metazoa > Arthropoda > Insecta > Lepidoptera > Lycaenidae > Phengaris > Phengaris alcon. The sequence goes on from JAYRCH010000342.1 coordinate 839,891, forward strand.
ATAAACATGTTATTAACGATCTTAAACGCAATCCTTCATGCTACATATAAAAATAAAATAAGGATTTGTTAATTTCATTTCAATTGATAACTAATTTATCAAATGTATTGTCTTTTTTTGTTTTACAATGGGTCGTGAAAAATGTTTTATATTTGGCAACAGAGATAACATCGGGATATGTATTTTAATTTTTAATATTATCTGTAACAAAATGTTGAATATTTACAGTAGATATTTTGTGTTTTATATAAATACAATGAATTTAGGACTGTATGGAAACTTTTGAGAGCATTTTAGTGTTAGTGTGAGCCGTGGTAGTGAAAAATATCATTGAACAAGTGCGTATTTTCGAAAAATGGATAATGGACAATTCCGAAATTCAGAAGTCTGAATTTATAGGATTATTTCGCCTCAATAAAGGCTTGTGTCGCTTATACAAGAGTTGTAACCTGGAAAGCATTGCCTCCAAAGCAAGTAAACGTTTAATAAATGAGTAAACTATCTTAAGATGTGTATCTACTTATTACGATTTATTTCAATTTAATAAATATAACCGTCGCAGTTTTCTATGACATTATTATAATATAATAGTATGGTAACCAATTAGTAATTAGTTCTTTATTGTCGTTAAAGGTATTCTACGCATAACGCATTTGAACATAAAAGCGATTTGGTTTCGAGGGCCCTGATATTTATAAGCAAACGTGAAACGTCAAACAAAACTGGGCGTGACGTCAACGAGTTGCCAGTCGAAGAACAAAAAAATGATACGATATTTTTATACTTCATTAATTACCTTAAATATAAATATTTAAATGTACTTATTGGTAACTTTTATTTACAAATGCCAAGTACTGAAATACTTCTTCAAGATTAACCTCTAAGACTAGTATTTTTACACAAATACAGTATATGCGTTTATTCTGTCGGTTACGATTATATAATTTTTTCATGTGGCAACATAACCGACAAATATGAATCTGCTGATGAAATGAATTGCTGCAATGTTGCTATAAAACGTGACAATATTACGAGATTTTAACAAAATTGCAAAAAATGCTGCAAATGATTTACTTTTTAGGCCTGCAGGCCAGCAAGAACTTAAGCTTTACGAAACAAGCAAATAAATTGTAACTCTTATCCGATATTTGGTAAATTAAACTAATTAAATGTAACACTCTGTTAATGCATTTTTTACTCATAATTTTAACTCGGAAAGCCACAATCGAACATTTTATTAATGTATTAAAGATATGGAATGTTTATTGTTGTAATGTAAACCCTCTTAGGCCTTAGATAAAATATGTTTTAGGTACCAAATTATTTCTGCAAAAAAAAAACATTTGGATTTCAGTTTTACTAAAGGCAATTCAATCGATTTATAATATTTACAAATCGAATCGAATCGATAATTGATTAGTAATCGTTTAAGATAATTTGATAACATTTTCTGAAAGATACTGAACTCGTATAACTCGTAAGGTAGTATTCCGATGCACGCGACGTTCTGCTAGTATGAATCGTAGGGTTCTGCTTAGTATGAATTTATTGGCGACCGGTGAGTGCGGCCAAAGAACCTGATGATGGCTTGCTGGTCGCGCGTCGAGGTCTCGCGTAGCGGTTGCATAGATCGGAAGGCTACCTTTAGGCTAACCTTGAATAGAACCTACCTGAATTATAAAATTTTTCAATTCAATACCATGAATATCCTAAGAACGTCACGACAATATGTGGCTAAAACTTCCAAATCAGTTTCTAGCTTTGCAAAACTGTACTGTATATCATTTGTTTAATTAGTTTAATCTAAGATTTTCGATAAAAATTTAACGCAAAGTAAATAAGTGCCTTTTGTCCGGATAAGTATTATACGGTAATAGGTGACAACACGGAAAATATCATTAAATTCGTGTTAGTTGTGAGACTGACACGGGGTAAATTATTTCCTGAAATTTCCATATTTCCATATAATATCCGCCATATTACACGGGAAAACCGATCTTCAAAACTAGTAATCCGATTTTGCGGCTTGCGTCCTTAAATTTTGGTTCTTTTAACTAAAAATAGTCCAAAACTATTCAATATTTTATTTTGTCTGAACACTTAGAATTTCACACTTCGTGGAAATCGTTTCAAATGATTGCAAAATGTCTGGAGTGATTTAAGTGTAATTCTCGAATAAACCAACAACCTCTTTGGCGAAACTGTGTAGTGTGCTCAGGATATTGAATTTACATTTTAATAGTATTTCCAATGCTCGTGTCGCAATGAAAATATGTTTTTTTTAAAACATGTTTTCTGTCAAAAGTTGCCGAATGTTTCGTTTGTGACTCGTGTTAAATTTTGCAACCGGAATCCGAACCTGCGACTATTTCCAGTATGTGAAATGTAACTTCCGTTACGACTATCGTGCTAGCGGTTATTAATTACATAAATTATTATAATGGAGGTTAGTTGACACTATGTTTTACAATACTTACTAATTTGATGACGTACCTACTTATCAGGTGACGATTTGCTCCCTACTTTCAAGCCAAGTGGCGCGCGAAGCGGAGCCGAATGGCTTGAAAGCCTTCGCGCGCCACACTAAGGTCCGCAAAAATGAAATGAAAAATGTGCGAATCGTGCGCCACACTACGAAAATTCTGCGATCGCGAAGTGTGGAGCGGGCATTAGCCTTTTTTAATCTCACTAGTATTTTTTATACTACAATAAAGGTATTGTCTGTTAGGCACACGGGATATTAGAATTAATTTTATCACATAACGGCAGAAAGTCAGAAACGATTAAAATCAATCTTAACTTTAATTAATCTGCGTTTCGATATCCAAAAATATAAAAGAGTTCAGTTTTCTTATTATGTTTTTAAATGTAAAAAAATTAATTAATGAAATAATTGAGCAATAAAAGGAAACCTGCCGAAAATTACAGTTCGTCAAATAAAATTAGTAAAGTTTAAAAAATGCGAATGATATCAGTACTCAAACGAAATTATTTTTGTTAAAATAAACACGTTTTCTACAAATACGAGATAGATTTTTGTGTGCGAAAAATTAATACAAAGAAATTAATAATTCGTCCGTTTTTTCTAAAAAATAATACTATATCTAAAAATAAACCTAGACGGTCAATCTATTTTATTCCACGTATCTAACCCACAACAACATCTTCACCTACAACTAAAACCTACACCTACCCACACCTACCAAGTACCAACCTACTGGGCCTATTTTATTGAAATAAAGCACACAGGTAAACTGAACACCTACAACAATTTGACCCTCAAGTGACAAACTAAAGTGAACACACACAAAAACACACAGTGAACAGTTAGTATGGGAAAATTCAATCATCGTTTTTAGTATTTTCCCCCCAACTTTTCCAATATTTCTCGCCGTTCAAACCTTCCCTCAAATTAAATGTGAAAGTTTGTGAGGATGCATGGATGATAGATGTTTGTTACTCTTTCACACAAAAACTACTGAACGGATTTCGATAAAATTTGGTATGGTAGTAGTTTTGGCTCCGGATTTTTAACATACGCTACTTTTTATCCCGAAAAAGTACAGTATTCCCGTAGGATACTATATTTAGGCGGGTGGAGCCGCGGACAACGGCTAGTAATAAAATATTTCAAGACCAAAACAATACACATCGGTCCAGATGCTCTCGAGTTTTAGCGAGACATTGGAATTACAAAACATTTTTATAAGATTTACAGAATAATTTAAATTCGAAGTACACTGCAAGCTGCACATAGGTACGTAGGCGGTAGGACATTATTCGCCATATCCCAGATGACTAGCCCGGCGCGGGCGCAAGCTTTGATGTAGGATTACCAACTACTGCTGTCAATGACCAGCGCGCTGCGGTTACATTTGTTTGACAGTGTATGAGCGTTGGCCGCGCATAACGATTCGCCTCAATTGTGCTCATTGGGGTTCCATAGGATAATCCGACCAATGAAGAAGGAATTACAAAGTATGTCTTCGTTTAGGCTGGGACTATATGATCCTGGAACCCGGAAGGCCGGGGGAAATTCGGAGAGCTAAAAATAGAACTATGTGCTAATTTAATAGAGTTGAAAATCAAAGTGTGTCGAGTTCGAGATTGACATTTGACTCGACACTCGTGTGTTTGATTTTCAGCTTTATTATACTAGCCCAAAATTCTATTTTCAATGCTCTGAATTTTCAGCGGCCTTTCGGATTCCGGACAATATAAGTAGTCCCAGCTTTAGTTATTACTCTTAAGGAATACGGGAAAGTAGAACAACTATCTTGATTGTTACAAAAAGTGTGTAAACTTTCAAAGGCACTTGAAGTCTGCCTCTGCTACTTCAGATTGCGACTTCGATTTCAAGATCGTAATAGAAGGCTTTAGCTCGTCGACTACGCTACCGGTGGACTTACACCCTTATCGCGAATTAAATTATTCTGATTACTGGCATTATTTGGCACACTGAGGAAAGAACTCTTTTCCTAGCAATATACGTTTTTTTTTTTTTAATAAAAACGTATGCGGAACCTTCATTTATTACGACAAATCATAAGATCAAACATAATTGCAAAGAAGTTCTTAAACTACTGGTATATAGGTACTATTAATTTTTTTTTAATATATTAGCGATACTTATAATGACTAGAGGTCGTTTAATGGTCGAAATTCGACCAATTTCTATGAAGTTTCAACTTTAGATGGGTTTTTTTGGCTCTTAGATACGCAAAAAAATATTGTCCCCAGAAAGTGAAGAAAGATAGGAAACTGTGTGAAATGAAACAAATTGTCAAACCAACACGGTCTACTACAAATATACAAACGCACAGTAGTGTGAGTGACTAATCTGAGTTAGTGTGTGTAACGTTATTTTTATTAATTTTACGTATTTCTAATTATTATTTAAAATATTCTGAAAATATTCAGCACACCTTAATATATCGCACACATAAACACAAAAACAAACGTATTGTGTCTGATTTCCAAGATTAACCTGTTATGCACAAAAAATTGCACCTTTATGGGAGTATATTAAAATACTTTATAATACATAATAGTATTTATTAGTTTAATTGCACTTCAATTATTTAATTTTGTATCATCCACAAATAATTTGTTTTCGATTGGAGTAAAACAATTTTTTATTTTTTATTCGAAATAATCGAAAGACTAATAAACTTGGTACTAATTATTAGGAATATAATGAATCGTTGATACAGACGTGTCCCCGACGCAGGCATGAAAAATTTCCCCAATTAAACTATACGGACAAAGCCCCAAACCTTTTCTAATCCCTTATAAATCTCGGCCGATGAGGTCATGCGCAAATTCTCATCTCAATGTGTCGCAGGATCATTTCCTATAAAAATGTGGCGAGACCACCTCTGGTCACAGTTTCGACCGGAGCGCGCTAACGGAAGGACATCATGAAACTGGTGAGTCCTTGAAGATTTTAGTGAAGTGTACAAAATAAGAGAAAAGTGATGTGCGACAAAATTTTAAAATAAAACGTGAAAAAACTCTACCATCGTAAAGGACTTTAAGCGAGTTGCAGATTGGTCAAGTGTTTTTGCGAATTATTAAACTGATTACATGATTTATGAGATCTATTCGTATCAGCTCTATATTTTTCAAAGCTCAACGTCGCTCTTCGATAGGAAAACTTAGAACGTAACGTAAATTTACTAAAGCCGTCTGAAAATGCGCTCTTACGTATCTGTCTAGGTACTTATTTCAAGTAAAGAAATATACAATTATATTTCTATAATAATAATAATGTCTATAGTTAAGAAATATAACGTAATTAAACATTTCCTTATAGGATACTAGCTTTTTCCCGCGGTTCTACCCGCGTAAATATAGTATCCCACGGGAATACCGTACTGTTTCGGGATAAAAAGTAGCCTATGTTCTAATCCAGAACCTAAACTATTACCACACTAAATTTCAACGAAATCCGTTCAGTAGTTTTAGCATGAAAGAGTAACCAACATCCATCCATCCTCACAAATTTTCACATTTATAACATGTATGATTTTGCACGAACAATTTACAAAATGTAATCATAAATCGTTTCTTAACAAATAAAAATAATTTTAATTCATATTTTTACATTTAAAAATTAATTAGTGTCTTTAGCCAAGTGTCCATTGCTAATTACGACGACGAAGTTCGAAAACAAAAATGTATGCGATTAGACATAAGCATCGCTAAATGACATAGTGATGCATAGGTCGCTTAGCGATGTTTATGTCTAATCGCATACATTTTTGCTTTCGAAGTTCGTCGTCGTAATAAGCGATGCCAACTTTCTTTGCTTATGAAAATTTAATATTTAATACATAAAAAACAATCCCTAATAAATATCGTAAAATTTGTAGAACGCAGTAAACTAGAAACGTAATTACAGTTATTTTTAATAATATAATTGCTCTAAGCAAATATCACCTTTGCGTTCGGCGAAAATGTTTTTTTAGTATTATCTACTACTTACAAGTGCTTTTTATTAATTTTCGAAAGTGAACATAATTTTTCATTAACATTCGCATAATAATGAAAAATAAAAATGTTCGAAAATAAGAATTTTATTAATTTTAGTGTTAAAATAAAATGATTAATAATTTAAGTATACTTATATAATTTATTTAGTTATTTACGATAGAGCTTTGAATCAGATATCTTCTGTTAAAACTTCAATAACTTCGCTATACGATTTATACAAAAAAAATTGATAAATTATGTAAATAATATAAATAAATTTCCACACCAAGTAGCCAGCTAACGTAATATATTAAAATCGGTTAACATTATAAATAAAATAAACAGCAGTATAAAACCAGTTATATGAAATGTAATATACAGTAAATATATATGAATAATTAAAGAAAAAGCTATTTATAACATTATGAGTGTCATAAAGTGAAAATCAATACTCCAAACAGACTTAATGCTGAATATAACATATTACAGGAATGTTTGATAAATCTTTATCTGATTATGACTGTCGGTGTTTTAGACCTCTAGGGGCCCCTTTATCATTATGATTTTAATAGATCTACGTTAAGAACCAAAGTGCACAGGTGTCTTTAAGTGTCATTGTTTAAGAATAATCTTAAAGTTCATTTACGCCAACTAGCCATAATTTCTCTTTCCAGCTGTGCATATTTATAGCGTTCCTTGCTATCACGCTAGCAGAGAGCGAAAAGAAATTCTACGAGGACTCAGAAGCAATCGACTCGATACATCATGAGAAGATCGACGATGGCTTGGAGGTCTCCGAAAGCCGCTATCCCTACCCAACTGAAGTAGACGTCTCACATTCGGGATACCCGATCTCATACACTGCGTACTCCAATCCTCCAGTGATTGTCTCATCAACACCCTCATACAGATCTACCACATATTCACCTCCATCTTACCCGTCAACTGCATTGGTTCCTAGGTCTTCACCCCAGGTATCGTCAGCGTCTTACGTTCCATCGTTTTCCACAATCCAACCTTCTCTTCCACCAGTAACATCAACTCCGTCATACACATCAAGTACCTTTTATCCTTTGTACTCAGCTTCATCAGATCTGTCAAGTCCTTATCCTTCAAGACCAGTAATACCCGCAGCACCATCAAATCAAAATTCATATACATCAGTTCTTCAATACTCTCGTAAGTCTCAACATTCTAATACTGATTTAAATTCTCAATACAGACCCACTTACGCACCGGAACCCAAAAAACCCTTACGACAACATTGCCCCTAAGAACGCCTTACAATATACCAGACGATGACGATGATACTGGTTACCAGAGCTCCAACAATGCCCCAAGTTCCCAACCGCAAAACAATTGGAACCAACCACAAAACCAATGGGGCCAACGTCCATGGACCCAACCTCAAAACCCTCCCCAGAATACAAACAACCCTCCCCAGAACACATACAACCCACCACAAAACACATACAATCCCCCTCCGCAAAATTCATGGGTCCAGCCAACTACTACAACACCAAATACTCAACCATCTACTAGTAACAATTGGAACCAGGGTGGCCAAAGCACTTGGAATCAAGGCAGCCAAAGTAGTTGGGACCAAGGCGCACAACATAATTGGAATCAAGGGTCCCAAAACTGGGGCACCTGGCAACCACAACCTCAGCCACAGCCTCAACCACAACCACAACCTCAGCCCCACCCTCAGCCACAACCTCAACCACAACCTCAACCAAAACCTCAGCCTCAACCTCAGCCACAACCCCAACCTCAACCTAAACCACAACCTCAACCACAACCACAGCCCCAACCTCAACCTTCAACCACAACAACTCAGACCCCAGTCATTAAAAAATGACCAGTTCTACGGTGAAAACGGCAGCTACCAATACGAGTAAGTTGATTAATAGTTAATAAATAATTGTAACATTTTATAACACTTAGTCATAAATAATATTTCAGAACGATGTTTGAAATTTTAAAAGTAGACCAAAAAATTCTTTTAAGTTACTAAATAATAATAAGGAGTCCAAAAATCTTTGATAGAATCATAATTATATTTTCAGACCAGCTGGTCCCCTCAACTTCGTTTGCTAAATTAAACCTTTGTTTCTTTTGCAACTAATAGAGTCGGAAAACCCTTTAGATAAAAAAAAGATCCCTTTAGATAAAAGTATTTAGTCGAGTTATTCCTAATGATATCAGCTATCTGTAAGTAAAAGTCCGGTTAAAATCGGTCCAGCCGTTTTCAGAGATGAGACAAACAGACAGATAGACAGACAGACAAAAGATTATTTGGTGTAGGTACTGTATATACCTATCATATGCATTTAGTGAAAAGCTGTTAATTCGAAAGCTGTGATTTTGATTTGACACTTCAATTTTATTTATTTTTATAAATTACTCTACCAACAATAACAATTAATTAACCAAAAACTGAATTAATTAATTAAAAAAAGTCATTTTTACAGATACAAATAAACAGAAACCATTAAAATGTAAATAAAAACGAACTTGTACATTTAAATGAAAGGTTCTAACGGTTGTTACTATTTTGGACAAAAACCAAACTTGTGTCAATGTGCTTACTTCCTTAACAGAAAACAATAAAGAATACATTATTGTGTATCAGTTTATTGTCATTTGAAAACAAGACATCAAATATTGTTCCTAAAAAACTAAAGAGTTGAAATAAGTCATAAGATACTTTTTTGTTATTGTCTTGAAAATTTAACGATTCCTGAGATCTATCAGGAGCTTGTCAGCCGAGTTCAAAAGCGACCAGTTGTAACTGAAAAGTGTAACTAGCATCGATTAAAGAAATAACAAATAAAATGTCCACAGATATGAACTCGGAGACGGCACCCACGTATTCGAAGAAGGTTACATCCTAAACCCTAATACCGACAACGAAATCCTCGTGAAGAAAGGCTGGTACTCCTACGTCGGTGCTGATGGCAAAACATACAAGACAACATACTGGGCTGATGATACGGGATACCATGCGTCTGGTGAACACTTGCCGGTCGCGCCACCTGTACCTCCCGCTATTCAGGCGTAAGTAATCTAGCCATTTGGTCAATAAAAAACCATTAAAACCCCATGTGCTCCTGGTCTACATCCCCTCGGTACACTTGTAAATTTGTATTCACAATCAAATAAAAACGACAGAATTTATTCCCCCGTATCGCTTATAATGTTCGTCCTTCGAAAAGTTTCATAATGATAATGACGTAGACATTTCAGTAGTCACACACACAAAGAGACAATAATTGTTCGTGTTATCAGTTCACAAAGATATTATTCTATTATTTGTTATTAATTCTATTATATATAAATCGAAAATTTCTTCGTTTACATCAAAATATAGACAAAAACCAATCATTTTAATTGCCAACCGTTTAAAATTTGCAAACAATACATAATAAGAAATACAAGATGCGAATTCCAAATTCGCTTGAAGTTCATACACCTGTAGATAGGTGTCAAATGTCAATGACAGGAAATTAGTTTTTAGTAGAAAATTTTTGAATTAAAAAAATTGGATTATATTATTTTATTGATGATTTTAATAGCGATTGAAGCTTCCTCGCAATTCTAAATGAAACAAAATATAGCTAAAGGAATTTACTGACTTTAATTAATTATTTAATTAAAATTATAACTCCAAAGCCTAAAGTTAGGCTGTTTACTTAGTTGTTAGTCACTGTTTTAATTACAACAATATTATGTAAAATAATAAAGATTTAAACATGTGGAAGTAAACCTTACATTAATTCAAATTTTAATTAGCAAAGTTCTAAAGATATCTAATTCACAAAACGAGAAGCCACTTATAGATGACAGGAATTTTCCATTAAAGGATTTTTTTATTGTCCTTAAATATCTCATCAACTAATACAAACTACATCAACTAACACAAAAATTTACAAACTATCACACGGAAATAAAATTTCATTGCCACATTAAAGTAGCTGTAGGTAGATAAAACCGCTTTTATGACCTGTTTCTAATTCTAAAGTTGATTCCTTGGATATTACTGCTTTTGGGAAATTTTTATTTTTCCAGTTCCTTTATTGATATGAGACAACAATGATAACTGGTTAAAATATTTGAGTCATGCTCAATGTATAGTATGTTTATGACTTGCTTAGTCGCAAATGATTAAGGGAAATAAATAAATAATTTTTAAATAAGTGAAATAAATATGACTATCCCAAATCGTTTACTTTGTTCCATGCATACGCGGATTGTAAAGTGTGTTGCCTGTATATAATTAAATAAACATTATAATGTATGCAATTAATTGATTAATTTAATAAATGAATGTTTCGTTCAGTTTAACTAATGTGAAATTAAGAGAATTTATTGTTTCTGTTGACAGAACATAAGATTAAAGATAATAATAAGAAATCGCTCTCTGTTAATTTAAAGACTCGATTCTTAATTAATTATACGCTCGTGCTCATTTATTCGATTAAAACAAATAAACGTACCAATAATTTAGAAGCAAATGGTAATGTTATTGATGGAAGAACATGAGATTGATAAAGATAAACAAAGACTTCCTCTCAATCATCACATTTGTTACAAATTATCGTCTTAAAAAGCCATTATTATATTATTAAATCTATAGTCATTTGTTTTCTTGTTCTTAATGCGGTTGATAAAGAGAACTCTAGTACATCTTGGTTTATGCTACATCAGTTTTTATGGTAATTATCTACCTTAAGACCTTTACGTGGCGTTTGACACGCAATAAAATTTATTCTATAGAATTCTCTATAACATTTTAGGTCTATCGAACAAAATGCTGCTGCTGAAGCAGAAAGAGAAAAACAACAGCAACAGCAACAGCAACAGCAACAACAACAGCAGCAGTGGCAACAACAGCAGCAGCAACAGGGGCAGCAACAACAACAGTGGCAGCAGCAACAGGGGCAGCAGCAACAGGGGCAACAGCAACAGGGACAAGAGCAGCAACAGTGGCAACAGCAACAACAGTGGCAACAGCAACAGCAACAGCAACAGCAACAACAGCAGCAACAAAATTGGCAAGAGCAACCTAAGCCGATACCACAACCAACAAAGCCACAGCAAAATAATCCTCAACAACAGTTCACTTATCCCACTCAGCAAAACTATCCCCAAACATATCCTACCCAGTCCGGATCGAATGGATACGGTAAATAATAAAATACCAACATTGCATTTTTAGGATAACTTAAAAAGTTGATGAAAACCACTAGGGATGTTTTTATTAATTTGATTATCGATTTTGATAAAAGTCGAAAGTGCATCATAGTTGATTAATCGCAGTGTAATAATTATGATTAAGTACGATATTTTTGTATACAATTCATACAGTCAAAACAAACTAGTGCCATAGCGCACAAATTAGTTTTTATCAACGTTATAAATAAAACGAATATCCCTAGTAATAAAGCATTTAAATCAGTAATCTTGTTCACGATATGTCTTGTGAGCTTGATGACTGTTAGGTGTAATTCGATGTTTCAACTCAACAATTATTGAGGTGAAATATTGAAAATATTCTTCTAGTTTTGTTTAAAACTAGAAGATGTCCATATAGTCTGTATTATTACAATAAGTAACCCAAATACGAGTGAATTGTGATGTATGTAATTATAATTTTATACAAACAATTATACTGTTTCTTTTTTTTTCCCCTCTACGATCTTTACTCATTAACAAAAGATAGATTGTTTTTAACGTACACTGCAATTTTTATTTGCCACAAGATTCATCTATACAAAATACTTTTGAACTAACCATTTATTTACTTTCGTTGAGGCTAATGGAGACACCAATTTAGTTAAACCAAAAAATACAGTCGCTCACGAAGCACTAAATATGGACTCCGTCTTTGCGCCGCCAAATTAATTTAAAAATAAATCCTACAGAATTTATTAGCCAACCTAACGGATTGCAGATAAGTGACCGCAGTTAATTTCGAATTAAATTAATTTATAGCATTTACAGTTATTCCGTGCGACAAATTTTAGATTAGATCTGCCAGAAACCTGCGGGGCGACATCTTCAGCCAATAAATTTTTATTTTATTAATAAGCGAATCCATAAATGAAATTCCGATTTCAATTCTGAATAATAAAATGTAGGTAACATTATCCAGTTTTATTTTGGCATTATTTGAAACTACAAAATTTCTAGCTTTTACGACAAAATCACTATCTTTAGAGTTTCATTAATTTATTATGTCTATGTCATCGCCATATCTTCTATTCATCATCATCATGATCAATCAAATAAATAAAATTGAAGTGTCTGTTTGTAATTTAAAATTAAGAGCTTTTGACTCAATGGATATAAAAGTATGTACAGGTACTTACAAAAGAAAATCTATTTTTAAAGTTCTTGTCTTTCCGTCTGTCTGTCGGTCTATCTGTCTGTTTGTTCCGGCTAATTTCTGAAACGGCTTCCGATTTTCACGGGACTTTCACTGGCAGATAGCTGATGTTGTTATGCCTAACATAGGATTCTTAATCTTAGGGTTCCATTTAAAAAATAGGGTACCGTTTCCGTTAGTTCTATGCAAACGAAGTTGCGGGCACCAGCTAGATAGGCATAAGGTGATTATATATATATACGACCAACAACCACATTCAAATGGAGCAAGTTTTTAAAATAAAAATTACATAAAGAATATCAAAATTTTCTCCAAATTACTATGTTCTTACAAAGGTTCATACAATGTCCATAACTTCGGGTAATCGAAATTTATCGTCCTAATGTCCAAATAATTGCAAATGAATTCTCAGCGGGTGTGACTCTTTTACAAAGTAATTTTCCCCGTTGCATAAATTTTAAGTGAATAAAACGATTACAAAATTGCCTTTCAAAAGTTCATTGGCAGGGATAGGAACCAATATTACGTAGTACCTTTTATTTTGAAACCGGGAATCTAAACCCGAGCCTGTTCTTAAAATTTGCTTTCCATGTTTTTAGGGTTCCGTAGTTAACGTCACGGAACCCTTATAGTTGCGTCATGTCCATCTTCGCTCACTCGTCCAAACAGTAAGTGCTAGAAAGATGAAAACTTTGCAACCTGGGGGGGTTGTGTGCATGCAAAGTTTTGAAACTTTGAAGGAAAACTATAACGACTCATATTACTTTGTTAGTTCAGGAGTTATTGAGGTCTAACTTCTAAAATACTTGGAAAGCTTAGTACAAAAATACGGAACCCGACGTGCGCGAGTCCGACTCGCACTTGGCCGGTTTTTTCACGATAGCCCTCTAAAAATGACAGTTTCATTGATGGGTGCAGCGTTTTCGCACACGCCTGGGTTTCGGGAGTTAGATTTACTTCTTTTTGCAAATAAGAAAAAGAGGACAGTTTGTAGCGAGCTTTCTTGGAAGTGTTTGGAAGATATTTTGTTTGTTTACCTAAAAAGATAGATCACAAATTTAATGGGATAAATACCGTAATAGCCCCCCTGACATAATATTAACAAAAATGGATGGCAAAAATGTGATTCTATTATTTGGAAAATATTATTTTCCTAATTTTTTATCTGTATTTAGGAACATAGTGAAGCTAAAAATAAACTTATGAAATCCACTTCCATTCATTAGATATCTGTGGTATGTGACGTCACAGTGATTTAAATTTTCATTATTTTAACCTGATTAAAAATTCTGAATAGTAAAAGTTGATCGTACGCACAACTCGAGGGCAACAATTCGGTTTTGAACTCGTTAAACCGCGTCCTGGAAAAAACATTTACAAAAAAAACATGTTTTTGCGTTCAACGACACTGGCCCTAACGAAACTTGCATCATTTTTCTTTTTACAAACGTCGGATGTGAATACAGGATATACAGAAACGACTTCCAAATAAAATGTTATAAATTGTATACGAGGTTTTAATTTTTTCGCCAGGACCTCAGGGATTTGTGGTCATTAAAATGAATTGGATACACATTAAGATTCTAATACGCATGCGAAATTCATGTACCTGTACCGTAGAATATCAGCCCAAATGTTTACGACAGTGATGACATATCTATATCGAATATATCTTTCTTATTTTTTACATGTTGTGATTATTTTTACCAAAAAAGAAAACATATAAAAATAATGAAAACTTTCCCTATTTCGAAGCTTTGAGAAGTTATGCATGTTTGTCTGAGTTAATTACTTTAAAGTAAAATTGTTACAACATATAATATTAACGAGATAATATTCTGTTATTCCTTTTTAGGTGATAGTTATATTCCACTCTTGTTTAAGAAATAGTAAGAATAGGTATTCCAATCAACTCTATCTAACAATATAATGTGCTGCATAGTAAAGAAATTCAGAAAGAGGTCAGCTTATGTGATTACATCAGGTTCGTAAATAAGACGAAATTTTATATCAGTTATTTCAAACTAGAACAAACAACTCAACACAAAAGTTCTTGAAACTGTTATAAATTTGGGAACATTCTCCAAGGAAATTATCTTCCATTTGTCTGGTCCAATTTCCTCTAACGTTCGCTAAAATTGATAGTTTTGCTGTAGTGTAAGAGAAAATAAAATTTTAATTGGATGATTTCCACGAGTGCCTGGCCAGCATCGCGTGCATATAAATACAAGCGGGTCTAATTTTTATTATTAGTATACTTTCTTCATGTGCAAGTTGTGTTTCGTGTGATATGGAATATAGCTTCAAAATGAAGCCGGTGAGAGTGATGTGTTATTTTTTGGATTTTCTATAAAACAAGTAAGTTGGTTTCTATAACAATTTGTAAACTGTTGCAGATATGGAAAATTATAGCAATTTTATGTTTGGCAACAAATGTCCGATGTCAGAAGTTCCAACAGGAGCAATATCCGTTTCCTCCACATTTTCAAACACCTAATACACCGATTTTTTCATCTGACAGTACTATATATTTGCCTCCAGAGTCTTCTACGCCTATGCCATATTTTCCTGCAAATAATATGAATAAATATTCAGTTAAATATTTACCACCGACTGCTGTAAAAGCTCCCTCTAATTATCCAACTCCCTTTCCCTCTGTATCGTCTCCTTCGCGTCCCGATTTCGAAGAAGAATTGAAAAATTTTAGAGAGATATCTAAACTCCGAAGTCCCCTGGTACACCAAACGGCACAGGTTGACAAAAACCTTAATAACACCAATAACAACATAGGTCAACAAGCCGAAAGAAGAGAAATGAAAACGATTCACAGAATGCCAAGCTTTCAAGAGAAAACAGATAATTTAAAACACTTCGAGAATATAGAACAGAAAAAGCCTCAATTTCCTGCTACATTGATACAAACACAGAACACGCATAACCAAAACCCAGCATCGAGAAGAATGATAGTGACTAGTGAAATTCAGAGAAATGAAAATGCTATGGACCAAGTCAAGGCTGCGTCCTACGGTAGCGCTCAATATATCCAAGCGCCTGGAGTTATTATCGGATCAACTGAACCGACAATCCCCATATTACGTTTATCTAATGAGATGGATTTAGACGGAAGTTTTAGTTACGAGTAAGTACAGTCAACATTCTATAAAACCTTGGGTTGGGGCGTAATACAATAACGCAGTAATATTTTCTCTTGGCTTTCATACCTGTGTATGAGTTTTCCTTTCGAAACATAATATGGACTACAGGAAGACTTGAGAGAAGTTTTAAATAATCCTACTTCCTACTACTATTATAAATGTTGTTTGTGAGGATGGATGGATGGATGGATGTTTGTTACTCTTTCACGCAAAAACTACTGAATGGATTTCGATCAAATTTGGTATGGTAGTAGTTTAAGCTCTGGATTAATACAGGACACTTTCTATCCCGAAAAAGTACGGTGTTCTCGTGGGATACAGTATTTACGCGGGCGGAGCCGCAGGCAACAGCTAGTATTTTTAATTTAAAATATACAACAGGTTTTAAATTTCATTTTAAATTTTCACGAAACCTTTTTATTTAATTTACATAATTATGTAAATTAAGTTGAAAAGTATTATAATATATGTATTATAATGAATACCAGCAGTTTCAATTGGAACTGCTGGTTTTTACAACGAAATTATTTTCGGTTATGATATATTATGTGTGTATCATTTAAGCCAATCAAACGAACAAATATTTTGTATTCGTGCCCCGTCACTAAATTTACAAGTGGTAAGGTAATCACAATCTTATTGCAGTACCCTACATACAACTGACCTTTAGAAGCTTCTTATCTTCTATTCGAGATAACCCTTACCCCTAGTTAAAAATGATGAAAAATTTTATGCTTAAAATATAATAAATATAACACTAAACTTTACTTTTATCATATTTTTTCATCAAGTAGGTACTTAATTATATTTAAATCTAACTTTCAGAGCTCTAGGAGCCGATCAGACCCATTACGTGCAGCACAGTCGCATGGAAAACATGGGCACTGATAAAGAGGAACAAGTAGTTGAAGGTTCATACTCCTACGTTGGTGACAACGGCCAAACGTATACTGTTCACTACGTCGCTGACTCTAACGGATATAGAGCAAGCGGTGATCATTTACCAGTACCACCACCAATTCCTGAAATTATACAAAGGTAAGGAAACATTTATTATACTTTTTGTTTTTCCTACATTTTAATTTTTATACAGTATCTAATCGTTGATTTTTTATTTAGAGCGGTTCAGTACAATTTGGCTGAAGAAGCAAGAAGGCCCCCGAATCTAAAGCAATCTTGGGAGACCGAAAGTAAAGATTACGAAAATGATGAAACTAGCAATCGATACACGATAACATCACTTCGTAATTTATTCACAGGAAGAACGCCTGAGGCGTTTTCCTTGGGATTTGCGCAAGGGTCGAATTCACAAAATAATTTAATATCTTCTGCTAGTTCCAATGTCCCAGTAAAAGCGAACTACGAAGTTATTAGTGATCAGAATAAACCAAAGATCAATTCACTGATTACCCCACAAGTAACGTTTTTGGCTACTCAGGGTGCTCATAATCCCTCTTCTCAACCTCAACAAGTGGCATCTAGAATTGTCTCAACTGAGAGATCAACAATGCCTCAAATAGTTAATTACGAAGCAACTGTGAAAGAAGCTGACCCAGAAGCAAATAAAGGTCTCTGGCGGTGGCAATATGGATTAAATACAAATGATAACTCAAATCCCAGCAAAAACACTATTTCTCGTTCATCTGGAGAGAAAGATGACGTTATAATTAATTTCACCGATATGACCCCAGAACAATATACAAGAATGTTACACGCTGATATTTCGGGACAACAGGCTACAGCTGAATCATCTGTGTTTTTAGACAATTCAAACATCAACAATATTTATAACACAGTCAACACTAATTACCCACGAAGTAATGAAGAAGTTGTCATAAAAGTAAATAACAACGATCAAACTGAACCACAAAAAGATTTCCTCAAAAGTGAATACATAAGCACTACGAGATCAACAGAAACTTCTGCTCCGTCAACAATAATAAGCAACTCTAATGAATATGTTAATACTTATCAAACAAAAAATACAAATGAATTAGATCAGACTAATATTTATGACAAAATAATAAATAGCCAAAACTTTGTGCCAAAAAGTAGTGTAGTTACTCAAACGTACAATATTGAGGATGTAACAAATGACATTTACGTAGATATTTCAAAGAAAATTTCAAGCACCGAAAAGAACATAATAGAAGAAGATGGAGTCGTCAAAAGTGAAACAAAATACCCATATTTTGGTAGTACCTGGATGAATAATAATTACGAAGGATCAAGCTCAACAATTATTCCCGTGAGCAGTACTTCAGAAATGAGTTTAGAAATTGCAGAAATAGTAACTAACAAAAATGATTTTAAGCCAGTTACAGTATTTGATAACTTTTATGAAACTACAACAAAACCAAATTCAGTAGATTCTCTTACTGACGAAGAATCTTTGAAGGAAAACATATTTTTGAGAAATCTCCTTAAGCCAAAAGCAAGCGAATATAAAAATGTTACTAAAATTTATAACGCACCGCCAAAAGAGACGCACATTTATGATAGCTACCAGGTAGAGCCGAAAGAAGAAAAAGCTCCCAAAATATTACAATATCAGCCTAGCCCACAAAATGAAATAAAACTCACTCAGAAAAAGCTTTTCGACATTAATGACGTCTTAAATTACGTAACATTGAAAAATCATTTTGAATCGTCCAAAATGAGACCCAAAAATGCGGGTTCAGTGAATTTAAACCAAAATTATAATCACAAGGAAATACGACCAGTACGTTACATACCCAATTTGGATAGTGGGAAAGAAAATGAAAAAAGCGATGAAGACTCTAACGATTCCTACCAAGTACGAAACAACCAACAGAAAGAGTTATATGGTGTGATTAAAAATTATAAAGTACTACAACGACAGAGGAGTAATAACCACGCAAGCAATCACTATCCTGAATTAACGCATCGTAACATTAAGACTTTTCATAACTTAGGATTACCACCTTTAGGAAGGGCCGGACCTTCTTTAAAAAGCTACTTACCACCAACATTCGTTTAAGTCAAAAGCCTCATAAAATATAAGACTTCATTTTGTATATATTGTGATTATAACAGCATTTATGCATTTATTAGTATAAGAGAATATAATAATGAATATCTTTTGTGACTGCCAAAGAATTTAATGATCAGTCCCACGTAGATAATAAATATTTTTTTTTAATACTCATTCATTATTGTGGTAGAAATCAGCCCTTGAACGGAACTCATTGTCAGTCTACAAACACGGAAACTGGGGGGATTGAATGAAAACAGAACTAAAATGCAATTTTTTAAAAGATTCATTATTACTGATGCAATTTTATGGTTAACGTTTTTAAAAATCATTTTATACGCCATTTTATGAGTGTTAACAATAGAAGGTTTTTTTTATAGAATAAGACCGGTAAACGAGCTGACGGATAGTCTAATGGTTAGCAATTACCGTCGCCCATGGATATCCGCAAGACCAAATTGAAAATCCTTTCCTGGTCTTTTGAAAGCAGAACGTCTGCGACTACTGACACTCATCTGACAAAACGTGCGTTATTTCACGCTGATTTTCTCTGAGCCCCGGGTAGCTTCCAGAGAAGATCGCTAATTGTAATATGCAATATTATGGGCGTTAACAATAGAATGTGAAAATAATCTTCGCTTAAGTGATCGCGTGTTAGCATCACTAATAATTCACTCACTATCTTTACTGAAAGCGTAAATATGAGATTTCTAAGAAAGTTAATATCTCGCTTAGCTACGCAACGTGAATGTTCCTTGAGAAAGGAAATGTATTATATTGTGTATTTATATTATTATTCGTAATAATAGGTTAATAAAAATATAAAAATTGATTTCGATTTCATTTCTACTATATTTCCTATATTAAGATAAAAATTAAGATTTTTAATGACTGATTTTGTAAAAAAAATTGCAATTAATGGTGTGATGAAAATCGGATGATTAATGATTCAATAAATCAATAATTCAGTTTTAAAATCAAGACATGCAGGCTTAAAATCGAAATAGACGACAAATAATACCCAGCAGCTAGTTGTTTACTTTGTAGATTGCCAATCACACAGTCACACAAACTCACACAAAGTCTAATACAAATACTTCTCACTTACAAGCTAAAATTGTTTTCCAAACCTGCAATCTTAATTTGATTCGAGTTTGCTTAAACGTCCTTTTTTTAGGTTCACAAATTTTATTTTCAACTCTATTGTATTTATTTTCAGCGCAGAGTTTTATATTCAGAGATCTGAATTTCCCGGTCCCGCCGGATTCCGGATCATAATATAGTCCCAGCCTTGTCCTCGAGTCCGAGTCGGCCGTTCTTGACCGTTTTTTACTGAAACCTTTATTTAGGAATCAACGAATAACTTATGCACAAGTTTACTCTGTGCCATAAGGTAATTTCAATTTCCTTTGCCCTTACCGTCTATAACCACTAATATCCTATCCATACCTGCCATGATACATGTCAGGGAGGGACGATGTCATCACAGCGATTAATTAGTGGAAAATGAACATCGCGCTGTTCGACATTTTCAATTACAGCTATCCGAAACAAAACTTGATTATGCCTGGCCGTAGGGAATAGCCCTTAACGTAATGCAGTTAAAAACTACGCTCGAAATGCGCTCATCATGCAATTAGTAATTTGAATGCATTTTGGAGCATTTTAGTAATGAAATTTTGAGTGTTTTGTCTCATTTTTTAATATTAATCACACTGTGGCAAATTGAGAGAAATTTTCAAACAAAAATAAGTAAATCACATTTCATCCTTATCGACTCTCGACTCGAAAACCTTAAGAAAACATTATCACTCAACACTACAATAGATACAATTCTGTTACAATTTGACGTTTGTCAATCCGTCACAACAATGGTTTATTTTTAAATTTTCTATCTAAGAGGCAAAAGTTGAAACTTAAAAATTATATGAACTATTATTCACGAATTTTGACCACGGGCGATCTCTGGTATTCCTTAATTCTCGAAAATCCTGGTACCGGTTTAATGCATAGCTAAATAGACCTTCATCATAATCTTTCAACTTTTGGGGGCCATTTCATAATCTTAGAAGGAAGTGCGTGCAAATCGCTCTTTCGTTATTGGTAAAGTTTTATAACAAATAGTTTTAGTAAAGCCGGCTTTGGATGATCGGGGAATGCCTCTGTCCCCCTATATTTGGGGACTTGATTTACTTGTGTTCAACTAATCCTGTTTTATTGACACGAGATGTGCACCGCGGGTTATTCCGTGTTCAAACCCTAGATTGCTTACTCGCATCCTTACTCAGTGGGACTTGAAAATCTAGGGGTTGAACACGCAATAATTCGTGGGTGTAATGAGACCTCAAACTAAATTTATATTAAATAAAACTGAATTTTCAATTGGCATACAAGCGCTATGTTCAAAAATATTATGTTTCCATAGTGAATATTTTGTATAATTGAAAAAAAAAAACTTAATATCATGTTCCAAGAATACAATTGTAATATATTTAATAATAATTAATAGGTAGTCCAGGAACTTAGATGTTTGTGTGGCAACAATAGAGTAAACATATAATACTTATACTTCTATACCAATATTATAAACAGGAAAGATTTGTTAGTTTGTTTGGCTTCGAAACTACTAGGCCGATTTTCATAAAATTTGGCACAGACATAGAATAGACTACGGTAAAGGACACATGCTACTTTTTATCCCAAAAAAGTATAGCATTCCCGTGGGATACTGTAGTTACGCAGGCGGATCTGCGTACAATGTTTATTAACATTTATCAGTTTTATGACTATTATTTCGAAATTTGTCGGCTAAACTTGGGCCATTTGAATTGTTACGAGACTCACCTTATGGTTAATAATAAACATTATTACATCGTTAACAGTTTCTTTTGTGTGTAAACGAGCCTTTATAGTTATAAGTTTGATCGTTAATGGTAGCTCTTCTATTTTTATTATGTTGTTTCACAATGTTAGGGTTTTGAGAATAAGGTTAGACGAGGCGCACGTAGGCCGAGCACCTGTTTTCATTCGTAGCAAATTGAGCTTTATTGACTAAACCTCTAGGTACAACCTAATGGCAACCACCAACCTGTTAGGTCATTGTTAAGAATCTGCATGTTTTAGCCTAGTCGACTAGAGCTCAATTTGCGGCGGCCGTTTTGTGATTCTTGTGGCCATATAAACGCGACCTAGGTTTAGGACCTAGACATTTTAAAATCCCCACAGAACGGTCAAAGTATCTGTACACAAACTATTTTCGTGCGTATAAATAATGCATGTAAGTGTTTGCGGTGTTAACGAAAAGGCGAAACGAAATCCGAACATACTTTGATCTTCCATCGGCTGCATTAAAATTTACATATTTTCATCTGGCATCCCCATTTTGCATTTCCCACTAGGTTGTTTACAATGTCTCTATTCCCTGTCGATCGGGATTAGGGATGTCACACGTAAGACGTAAGACTTAAAAGATTTTGGATACCCGTTTATAATTAAATAAATAAGTTAAAAAAGCAAATCAAAATTAAATATAGGTTATGAATTTTCTATAAGGTATGCGTAAATTTTTTTAGTAAAGAATGAGCAAATAAACGGTGACTTAACAAGATAAAATAAGATTTATGTATAAAAAATGTTCTGCTTTTTAAATTAACCAATTCAAACAATTTGAGTTTACACTTTAAAGTAAAGGGGAAACCATGCAATTGTCAATTTTCTACTTATTGAATCTCGACGCAAAAAGAAGGTACCTATAAGAATTTTGACGTGTCTATATCTACATGTGTATAGCATCACAGCTCCTTAACAGTTGGAGGCTCTTAGACGGAAACTAACACGGAATAAAAATATTAATATTGTGTTTTGAATGTGAAAGACAGATTGCCTTATGTCTGACAAAATAGTATGAAACGCATGGTAGACGATAGTGTGAGTTTGCAATCTGAGGTAGTGTGAGTAATTCTATCTTTATTAATTTGACGTAATTTTAAACAATAAATAGTAAATATTAGTGCAGTTCACTCCTCCTCCTCATAAGCTTTAAGTGCACCAAATTTCATACACCTCCGTTCTCCTAATTTTTTGTAAACAGGATTACAAAGTTGTTGCTTCACGTATTAACATATTAATGATGATGATGATGTTAGAAAGAATGTACCTAAGTAATTTTAAAACTGAAAGCGACAATCACTGTAGAAACATTTAGAACTAAACACAAGCTACTTAAGCCGGTGATTAGACTAAGTAAAGTAAGCAAATCGTTTAAAGGCGTTTATACGCCTATAATATAGAATCCCAGAAAACTTTCTGAATCTTTCCATTAATAAATTTAAAAAAGTAGTGAAAGAACGTTTGTGTGCTAAAGCATTTTATAGCGTCAATGATTTTATTGATGATTGCCCACCTCGGGAATAAGATGGCGCACTGCAAGGCTACTTCTATGTAGCCTAACTTCTGTTATATATTGACGCCCGAAATTAATAATCAATCTTAATCTCATTTTAGCTATTTGAGATCAATTTCAATACATTTCAACGATCCTAGGATTGACTTCACGTCAATTTACGTCAATTTTTTGTTTGAGAATCTAAGATAAAAGTCAATCTAAGATTTAAGATACCTACGTTATTAACTTCGGGCGTAAGTCATTACGTTGTTGAATTATAAAACTACAATCTGTCAACCCTATGTCTCTGTTAAACTTGTTTATCCCGCAGCCTCGCTTGTGACTCGGTTTGTTTGAAGTGTGGATAAAAGTTGTCTCGCAAATAATATTTTTCTGTGATTGCCACTCTACTGTTGCCTTACAAATTGTTTAAGAGCCATATATTGTTTTATTTTGCTTTGAATACACCTTGAGTTACTTTAATTTTAATACCATATCGTAAATATATTATCCCACGGGAATACTGTACTTTTTCGGGATAAAAAGTAGCCTAAAGTCAAGAGCATAAATAACTACATACCAAATTTCATCGAAATCCGTTCGGGAGTTTATGCGTGAAAGAGTAACAAACATTCATCCATACATCCTTCCATCCATCCATGTATCATATATATATAAAAGTCTCGAGTCATATTTTGACTCGAGACTTTATATATAACTTTACAGTTACAGCTTCACGAATCAAATCTGTAAAGCATAAAAATCACTGTTTTTAACAACTGCAGCCTGACGGCTGCGTAACCACGCATATAACCGTCCTCGTGAGTTTACAAATAAAATCGCAGTGCCCCGACCGCGGCGGGAACGGTAAAAAACCGCTCCATGAGTTCTTATCCTTATGAGAATACACTCTTCCTTCAATGTTTCCTTAAAAATTAGATTTAAAGTCTTGAATAAAAATCATTACCTCATATCGAAAGTTGAGCGTTATTCTAGACTTACTTTCCTGGGAAATTAGACCTTGGTTTTTAAGGTTCAAGCACTGAAATCCTCTGAGGAAAACTTGTAGACAGGCGTCGAAGTTTTCTCATAAAACAGCGTGGCGTCGTCGGTTAAATGTCTGACATTTTATATTTTCATAACTGCGAGTAAATCGATGTTTCAAATTTTCATTGTAATTATTAGGGTTCAGTATCTAGTTTGGAATTATGTGAACATTATAATACTTACAATAATTATTGAAAAATAATTTTCAGCTAAATACTGGTAATTTTTTATTCCGTTTCGAGAGAAACAGGGTATAATCGGAACATGGAATAGAGTAGGTACTATGGGTCTATTTTACATTTTGAATTATTTTATTTGTTTTTTCTAAAATTACTGTTAGTTCTTAATTTCCAACAGCCTTATTTCTTTTTCTGATCAAGTAAAGATTAGTATTCTTATTTTTTTTTTTTATAATATACACTGGCGGACACATAAACTGCATCATAGTGCAAGATAACTTTCAATAAAATATAATTAGTGAAAGTGCAAACTATTTTGATTTATTTCAATGATAATGCTAAGACTGGTTCTTTATCTGATAAAAAAATCAATTCATATGTGTATAGGTCAACTTTTCTCACTAAAAGAATCAAATTACTCCTTTTGCAGCTTTTTGGAATGAAACAGTGAATAGAACAAAAACGGATTTATTATGAAAATCTTACTACACTAAGAAAAGATAGATAGATAGATAGATAGATAAGATAAAGTTTTTTTTGTTTTTAATAAGGTGTATTACCTCCTCTTGCCCTAATAACTGATTTAAGTCGGTTTCGCATCGACCTGATCAGTGTTTTTTAAAGATCTTGCGGAGTATTATACCATTCTTGTAACAATGCAACTCTGAGCTCCGCAACCGTTGTTGGGACCGGATTT
Source organism: Phengaris alcon alcon (assembly GCA_037179445.1). NCBI lineage: Eukaryota > Metazoa > Arthropoda > Insecta > Lepidoptera > Lycaenidae > Phengaris > Phengaris alcon. The sequence goes on from JAYRCH010000342.1 coordinate 865,213, forward strand.
CTTGTAAATACAGCTCTTTTTAGGTTGTCCCACACGTGTTCTATCGTATTGAGATCCGGGCTACGTGCTGGCCGATTTACGGAACGAATCTCAACCTGATATTATACAACCTGATATACAAGTATTGCTCAACTTGTCTCGCTGCGTGCGGACGAGCATTATCCTGCATCAGAATGAAGTTTTCGTCTATAAATCCGCTAAAAGGTACCACGTGAGGGTCCAATATCTCCGTTACATAGCGATGTGATGTTAAACCACGGTTACCACGGCCATGTGGTCTGCGTCAATAAACACAAGTTCAGTTCGAGCATCCATCGACATGCCGCCTCAAACCATACAAGACCCGCCTCCAAATGGAACTCTCTCCTCGATGCAATTTTGAGCATATCGCTCTCTTCGTTTACGGTAGACTAGTCTGCGACCATCGGCACCGTACAAACAAGTCCTACACTCATCAGTGAATAATACGGAAGCCCATTGCTCTTCAGTCCAATTTAAGTGTTCACGAGCAAATCTTAGTCGAGCTTGCCTGTGAGCTGCAGACAATTTTGGTCCATTTACGGGTCAGAAAGGTGTGATCACGATCTTTTAGCCTTCTTCTTATGGTTCGTGCACTAACTGCTACGTCACGTACCTGGTGGAGCTCATGTTTAATGCTTATAGACGTTAAAAACAGATTTCGCAAGGAAGTTGTCACAATAAACCTTTCGTCACGAGACGTTGTCACCCGAGTTCTGCTGGTTCCACGTCTTCTTTTGAATGAACCCGACTCCATGAACCTTCTGTAAACTCGGGAAACCGTAGACTGGCTTACATTTAAATCTGCAGCAATTATTCGTTGGTCTAGGCCTTGCTGCACTAGAGCAAAAATTTGTGCGGACGATACGTCCATATTCGTGAGAGAAAAACGTGTTTAAAATGAAGTAGTGTATATAGTAATGTAGATTAAAGTGACTAGCAATTAAACAATTAGTAACGATAATTCAACATGTAACAAAACAAAAAAAATAACCATCAATCACAACATTAACGTAACAACGAGTCAATCTTTAGTAAATTGACAAGATTTCTTCTATAGAATATTTTCTTTCTCTTGTGACAGTACCTACCATATTTAAATTTGTTTTTGTGTTTATAAACCAGCCTTTATTTTCCAATACCAATAAATGTAAAAAGTTTGCATATTTCGTAATAAAATTTGATTGAATGTGTTCTTGCGCTATGATGCAGTTTATGTGTCCGCCAGTGTATATTTAATTAATCCGGTTCCGCGCCATGCTCGCCGTGTTTCTGATTTTATCTTTTTCATTTTGCTTTATTTGTTTTCTTTGTTGACTGCTATTTTTTTTTGCCATTTCGATAAATATGTCTCTTTCTTTTTCATTCTTCATGATGTCTTTAATGTTGTCCTTTTCAATATTCCTATTGAGTTTGTGTTCTGCTTCCATTCTTAAGTTAGCATATTTGGCGCATTCGCACACGCAATGGAGTGCCGACTGATCTGTAATGCCGTCACAATCGCATGTTTTATAGTTTTTTTTTTTTAATTTTCATTCTCTCCAAGTATTCTCCAAATCCACCATGACCCGCGAATAGTTGTGCCAGTTGTGTTATCCATTTTAAGGGTTTTTACGCTTTTGTGGGTCTGGCGGACGTCACTGAAGAAATTAAAGATGGTTTTGATTTTAGAATATTTCTAAACTCGCCTTCTTAGTTGGTACCTAACCGCACTCATTGGTACCTCGGAGTACGCCGGGACTATCTTGGCCTATGTGGCTTCTTGGGCTAATGTGTCCGCTCTTTCATTGATTTCTAGCCCAATGTGTGCCTTTATCCAAAACCAGTTTATCGAAGCCATCTGTTCCCTGATGTGGTTTCTTATGGCTACGTCAATTGGGGTCTGCAAGGATTTGTAGGGCTGATATTGAGTCCGACGCTAAGTTAGCACTTCTGCTGTTTGGGGTTTTCAGTTTTGTAAGCATTTGTACATCTCCATATGGCCACTAGCTCCGCCTGGTAGACCAAGCAGGTATCTAGCTTTAGCTTGCTCATTTTTGTTTCAATGCTCCTTTCCCACCAGCTAACTGCTGCCCCCACCTTTCCCTCCAGCTTACTACCATCAGTGAAAATAGTAGGTATTTCTTCAGGTATTAGATCTAGGTCTTCCTCTCCTGTGATAAACTGGAAAGGCAGTAGGGTGCGCTCCTCTGGGTGAGGTAAGTCAGATGGATGGGCTCTTTTCTCGATGTTCTTGCCCGTGTATCTTCTTCGATCAGCATGCCTCGTTTTATCTTGTACAACGCTGCATTCTTTACTATTCTGAGATGTAGCGGTAAGGTGTCACTGAGGAGTGTGCTGTGAGAGTGGGAGGTAGTTTTATGGGCTTTTGATATCTTTATTGTAAATAGCCTGTTTATTCTATCATCCTGATGTACTTCCTTCTCACGACGGGCTCCCATACACTGGCCGCGTAGAGTATTGTTGGCTCCACTACCACAATATGTATGGTCCTTAAAATATCACTGCTTAATTAATTGTTGTTGGGGTGGTAAATCTTTTTGAAGCTTTTTATTGCTTTTTTGTTTACTTTTTCAACATGTTCCTTGAATGTTAGTTTGTTGTCTTTTCGTTCGTTCCAGTGTAGGCTCTTTTTTTTATATTGGCGCTCGATATATTGGAAACGAAGAAAAAATTTCAGAGAAACTCCTCTGGACAATTTAGTCAGCTACTATTTGAGCCTAAAACAAGGACGATCGGCTTAAGGGTTTGCCGTGTAGCCTTTTGAAAAAAGTCAAGTATTTTCGAATTTCGTAGATTCATTACCAATGTGCTCGATAGTCGTGTGAGGCACGAAATCTGTGTGTTTATAGAATATAATATAGAATGTATCATAGAGATAAGATTTAGGTGTTATACATTATTTGAAAGAGCATTAAAAGGAGCAGTTTTAAGCAGGCTTTAATTTTTTTTTTTATAAATACTTATATTTTCATTCTATGATCGCGGTATCTTCAAAGTGCAATTAAGATTTTAGAGATGTTTTGTAAGTTAATCGTGGAATAAGAGATCAATAAATGTTTTTCTGGTTTCAATTGACTTCGATAAAACTTCGATTAGTTAATTATACTTATTTTATTACGAGACATAAATATAGAGTAGACCACGGGTAAAGACAAAGGCTACATTTTATTGCAGCAAAATTTACAGTTCCCATGGGATTTCCTTTTGCGCGCACGATGTCGCGGACAACATCTAGTGTACCTATATAAAGGCAATTGATGTATAGCGCTGTAAAAATGCTAACGAGCATAAAAGCAGTCGGTCGCAGCCGGCGCCGCGCATTAGTATGTTGATGAGCCAATCTCGATACTAACGTGATTTACCGAGCTGTAGGGCTGGCAAAAATGTTGGTTAGATAGTTTTATTCGAGTGAAAACTCAGGCGCGTTGGGCATTTTTTGAGATGGGAAAAAAAGAGTTGAACCTGCGAAAATTTTACCGACACCGGTATGAGGTAGTGCGGGGCAGTGTTCGGAAATTCCGAATGTGATGTGGTCGGTTCGAAACTCGATCAAATAAATATTTTGTGATTATTTTTATTTTTTAATATACCAGAATTCAGAGCAAAGCTCGGTTAGCCAGGTACTTTCCATTATAGTCCGTTCCGATCCAGTGTAGTCTAATGTAAACAAAGATCAATATGGTGCGCTTAGCGCTATAATGTTACTAATTTATATCGCTTCATATTTACCGTGCATTAAAGAAATATGGCTACACATCGGACGAATTTCATCTTTTTGTTAACATTTTTTTTTCATTTATTTTACGGCAACAAACATTCGTGTAATTTTACATTACATTTGAACAGAAAATAGTTACAATTAAAGAGCCACAGTGCCAAAAATTATATTTACTTTAATTATATCATACATACTAAGAGAAAGAATATTACGTGCTCAACTATTACAAATTATTATTAGACTAGATGCTACCCGCGACTTCATGAGCGCAAAAAGAAATGCCGCGGGAACCGTAAATTTCGCCGCGTTCAAATGTAGTATATGTCCTGCCCCCCGTAGTCTACTCTATGTATGTGGCAAAATTCATTAAAATCGGCCTACGAGTTTCGGCGATTATTCATTGCATACAAATAAACAAATATTTCCTCTTTATAATATTAGTTTATATAGGCTATACGCATAATAAAGACTGTTGTCAAATATTTTTTGCTAGATGTCAATGATAATAGGCCCTTTGAATTCCAACTCCTTGAGATATTTTGACTGACTTAAAGTTTAAACCAACAAAGGACTAACCTTAAACGATTGGACCTACTTCTTTATGTTATTATTGTCCTATTTTCCCCATAGACCACGTCTGACTATATCAAAATATACCGGGGAGACAGCCCTGCTCAGAAAAAGCAGCGGCAAACTTTTCGCAGTTTCCTTCGGATTGGTTGTCGGGGCACAGCGGTGACCACGTCGATATAATTGATAGGACACGATATTAATCCCTGTCCGTAGGGGCGCGAAATACATAATATACAGAGTGTATTCAAAATAAAATTATATTCAAGGCGCGTGATCAGTATTTGTTTCTCGTTCCAAATTTAAATATGTAACGACTAGGTGACATTTGACATTAAGGCTGGCAGTTGGGACTACATTGTCCGGAATCCGGTAGGCCGGGGAAAATTCAGAGGATTAAAAATAGAACTTTGCGCTAATACAATAGAGATGAAAATACAAGTGTCTGGTCAAATGTCAATGTCATATATGACAGCTCGATACTCGATACTTCGATTTTCAACTGTATTGTAGTACCGCAGAGTTCTATTTCCAATGCTCTGAATTTTCCTCTCTAAAAATTGAATCTGGATCATAGTATTATAGTCCCAGCTTAAATTTTGACCAGATTATCCTATAAATTTATAAAGTAACTTGGATTCATAACCACTTGGTTGATACTGCGCAGCAGTCGCGTGTCTTTCAAAGCCGGCGCGGCGTACGGCAGTGCGGGGGTGTCCATACTTAGTGAAAGTAGTAAGAGAATGTTAAGGTTCGTATTATTTTTCTGTAAAATTACGTTTTTTTTTCTTTATCATAAAGCTTTTTTTTTTTAATCTAATATTGTAGCCTCATGTTGGGTAAAATATTTTATTCGGATAAAAATACCTGTATAATACGGCCCTATACACGGTAGCAAGTGTCGATTCTGATATTTAGTGGTTCCGGGTTTTGGTGTGACACCATCTTTACGGATAACTTTAAGCAGTATTATTTAATCTAAGTTAAAACAACTATTTGAAACAAAATGTACACAATCTAAAATACGCATACAAAATAATTGAACTTAAAAACTTTATGTTATTTTAAGACTAAACTAACTTTATGTTATTTAAGGCAAAAAGACAGACGTGGAACTAAAATTAATATTGTATACAAGCTCTTTCGATAAAGTAAGAATTTAAACTATAAATGAAAGAAAATGAGGTATTTATTGAGCGTTTAAAATCCGTAGAACTAGCAAAATTTGTTAGTGCTTAGGTTTCTGAAGGTATTGCTTACGACATCTATCGTCCAAATCTGAAAACGTGTGTTAATTCAGAGAAAGAGCCATCTGTTGATAATTTAGAAAACTCGAATGCTAAATCGCTGTCTACCATTCCTAATAATTTTAAACGACACTTATAGATGGCGTTTTACTGTTAATACACAAAAATGGTACATGATTTAAATAAAACAAGCTAGTTTTTATAAAGTATCTTTAAAATATGAATTGATTATTATATTAAATAAATTTATTGTATTATTTTCTACATTTTATGTTAAAATACACTATACAGCATGCTTGTATATGTAAAAATATTAAAATATTAATATTGGTTTGTAGAAATAGATGGCGCTGCTTAATTTTTAAGAAAAATATTTATATTTTATTTATAGTTTTCATTTTTTATATAAAATATTGAAAAATGAATATGCGAGAGTAAGCAGAAAAATAAAAATTGTGATAGGATCTCAACTTTTGACCTTATTGACAAAAGATAACAGTTTAACGGCCCGGCCGCATAAATACGGCCGGTTTCAGTAACCTATCTACCAATAAAGGTAACCAAAAATCTAGGTAGATATGTTATTGAAACCGGCCGTAAATGAACTTGCAAATCATAGCTAAAGTTCTAAACAGTTAGATAAAAAATATTTACACCAGTCATTACTCATTGAAGACATTCCCAGTATTTATCAAATGACGAGCCCTAATACCTTTTTAAGGACTTCCTTTGTGAACAAGATGAGCTATTAAGATAAAATGCATGTCCTTTCACTTTGACCTGTGGGCGCTACAAAAAGCTTACTTTAGTCAAAAGATCCTACCTCCTAACAAACACAGGCTTAGCTACATTTTCCTATAAAACTATTGAAAAATATGTAGGTATTTTAGTTCTGATCACATTTTAGTGTAAATAAGAGAATTTAATATAAATATAATAATTAATATCTATGGACGCTTCACACCATGACAATCTGGCCCCGCGCTAACTACGCGAAGAACTTGTGTTACAGGTACCAGACAACGGAAAGTATATTTAATACTTTTATACTTTACATATACCTCCTTACTAATAAAAATATTTAAACGGTGCATAAGCAATACAATGTTTTGTCCTTATCTGATACGTGGGAAAAGTCGCTTGACAGACAAGGACAAATTCACATCCATGACCGGGAACTACAGAAAACCTTTTTCCTCCTTCAGCGGGATTCGAACCCGCGACTCCCGGCTTGAGCACCAAAGCGCTGAACCACTGAGCCACAGAGACCGTCACTCCTAAGCAGGAAGTATGGAACTTAATAATTTTTTTGTCAACTTATCTAAATTCGCCTTTTTCCGTTTTTCTATAAGTTGGTCAAATATCTACAATTACTTGAACTCAATAATATATTTCTTAGTATGAATATTTCTAAAGAGCCAAAATCATGGTCTACTTGACTCCGGACATTTGTAATGGGTCGAAGTCTCTATAATCGTGACCCGGGCTAGGCAAGGATTAGAGCTTACCTGTGATCCGGTGCCGAACTCGTCGGCGGGCTGCTCGCGCGCGAACCTCTCGAACTTGAAGCTGTTGGAGCGGTACAGCTCGTTGTCGTCGCGCGTCCGCCGCCCGCGACAGAACCGCCGGGTTATGGACGTATGCCTGGAAATGTTCAGATGAAAAAATATCGGTTGTCTGTAAAGTCGGTATACTGACGATAGTTGAACGTGACAACGTCATGAGAAAAAACTGATGTATCGCACACTCGAGTAGGAGAGAGACAGATTCCGCGCTCTCGCTTGCACTTCAAGCCTTAAATGGAACGCCTCAGAGCGAGGTAACGCCGCATGAGTCATGATTTTTCGTGCGTGCAGCCGGCTCCATCGAATTATAAGACGTTGTCACGTCAAAACTAGACGATACTTTCGTACACGAGCAATTCAGTTGAAAAACTACACTCGCGACGTTGAGCAATATGGAATATATGGAGCATCTAGAAGCAATATTGCTGAAACAATTGCCGATATTTTTTTTAATTGCAACAGTGATCCATGCTTGTTGCCGAGCAATTATTGCTCAAAAAATTTCCCATATAAATGCACCTGAAAAGTGAGAGGTTTTGGGAAAAGTCGGTATCTGCGTGAGAGCGAGAAGGGAAGGAAAAGCCGAGACTCTACAGGTCTCTCTGTATACGTCATCTAGACTGAAGGCGAGAAGTCTTTCTCGTAAAGTCTCCATTATAAAGGGAAGGACACCGTCCACATTAATGTTTCCCTCAAGGAGACATTTAAATCCCTAACTATCTTATCTATCTATCTATACTTATTACTTATTACTTATATACTTATAAAAAGGCAAAGCTGATTGACTGATGTATTAACGCACAGGCCAAACCCTTAAGGCTAGAAATTTTAAATTTTGCACACGTATTTCTCATATGACGTAGGCATCCACTATGGAAGGATTTTTCAAAATTCAACCCACAAAGGGCTAAAATAGGGGATAAAAGTTATACAAATATAAAACTTTTTATTCCTTGGACCTACTTGCATGAAATTTCGTATGAATTGAGTACGGATAAAATAATTAGTTACGTATTTCAGCGTTTTCGCTGCATAATAGGTGGGTAAAGTAGGGGATGAAAGTTAACCTTATTTCACGCTGACGAAGCCGCGGGCAAGTAATGCTAGTTTATTTATATAATTTGAGGACGCCGCCCGTGATCAATCAGAGTAGACGTCGCAGCGCAGGCGTATAAAAACACATTGAAGCAGTTGTGTCTGGTGAGTAAAGGTTTGTTGGAGATATATCAATGAGGGTTTAGTTTGTTGGACACTGGACAGCGACTAACAACACAGTGAACGCAGTTTAGGGTCCCGTACACAAAGGGTAAAACGGGACCCCATCACTTAGACTCCGCTGTCCGCCCGTCCATCTGTCCGTCTGTCACCAGGCTGTACCTCATGAGCTGTAATAGTTAGACAGTTGAAATTTTGACAGATTATCTATTTCTGGTGCCGATTTAACAACAAATAATAAAAACATTATAAAATAAACATTTTAATGTTAACCTAACCTTATTACATTTAACATTATCCCCTTGAGGGGATTAGGAACAATGGTAGAGTCACGCCGAACAAGTTTCTAATAATGCAACCTAGGTGAACGTTCAACAAGTAATTAGTAGGTAGTTATTATTCGATACTAGACTAGATAATGCCCGCACTTCGTGCAATAGGAAATCGCGGGAGTCGTACATTTGTTGGCGACAATAACCCGTCCTTCCCCGTGGTCTAATTAACAGTGTGTGCCGTCTCGAGGTTAAGATATTTTGACAGCTGCAGATAATAGGTTAAAATAGGTTTAGGTAGGTAGTGGTGGGTGATTTGTCGATAAAATTAAGCCTAAATATCTGCTGTTAAAATCTCTCAACCTCGAGACTACACACACTGTATACAGACAATAGATATACACCACACAGTGTGTGTCAAGCCAAATTTCAAATCGTTCCAGTAGTTTCGGGGCCTAATCAATTTAAACAAACAAACAAATATTTCCTTTTTATAAGATATATTTTACTATTAATTATTATTATAGTAAAAGAAAGGAATAATCTATTTCGATTGCAACATTATTTCCTATAACTTCATTCCTATCGGCTTCATTTACCACTTACCTTTTGAAGACCCTCATCCAAATCCCAACCTATTGTACAGACTAGTGCTTCCCTATGAAGGAAAACCAGCCTTCGCCACTCGTCCCTACATTTTCCAATTTTTTCCCTTAATAGGTCCAGAAAGCCAAATACATGTTTCCGAAAACTATCAGATGAGATTTAATAGTTCGTAATATCCTCGTCTTATCTATTTTGTTTGTGAAAAGACTTAAAACTTGACTGAGAACAAAACCTTCTCGTCTCAACAATGCTCACGGTAACTAAGCTGCAGTTACATAAAGAAAAGCGAGCCAAAAGGATTCTTAAATAAAATCCACGTTACGTTTTTAGGTGAATAAAAACTTACTTCAAACGATATTCTTTGAAGCTTTTTACCCGACTACGCGAAGCCAAAAGGAAGGGTAATAATTTGGCAGTCTATGTATGTAAATATGTATATGTATGTATGTACTAGCTGTTGCCTGCGGCTCCGCCCGTGTAAATAACACTATACTTTTTCTGGGTAAAAAGTATCCTACGTTTTAATCCAGAGCTTAAGCTACTTCCATAGTAAATTACATCGCAATCCGTTAAGTAGTTTTTGCGTCAAAGAGTAACAAACATCCATCCTCACAAACTTTCACATTTCTAATGTTAGTAGGATGGATGGATGGATGTTTGTTACTCTTTCACGCAAAAACTACTGAACGTATTTTGATGAAATTTGGTATGGTATTAGTTAAGACTCTGGATTAAAACACAAGATTCATTTTATCCGGGAAAAGTACAGTATTCCCGGGGGTACCCGATAGTGTATTTACGCGGGCAGAGCCGCGGGAAACAGCTAGTAGCTTATAAACATTTATCGTTTTCAAAAAATGTAGAGTGCAGCTACTCAATACATTCATTTTCATCGTTTGAACATTATTTCAAATCACTTGGTAATTTACACAAAAAAAAAACGGTATTAAATTCTAAACAATCCACTAGTTACTAGGAGATGAGAAACAGAGATAAAAGATCTACCTTTGCATTTGCTTTTTTTTCCGTTTTTACACACACACACATATACACACACACGTCAAACTTATAACACCCCTCTGTTTTCGTCGGGGACAGCTACGAAACAAAAAAATCCTTTTAAATCTAAATTAGACCTTTCGTTTAGGAGCTGCGATACCACGGACAGAGACACAGACAAACAGATACATCAACATTATATTGTAATACCTCTCTGCTTTCGTTAGGGGTTCAAAAAAGCGCAGAATATACCAAAAATTTATACACAAATTCGCAATTCATAAAGCTCTACCGGTCAATGACTTTTTGCTGATTATACAATATCCAAGTAAGCAAAGAGATTGCTAGAATAAGCAGAAATCAAATGTAAATAACTATATTTTTGTAAACCCGGCTACGTAAATTATAGCCTATGTTACCCGGCCTATTATACCTACCACTATTATAAATGTGAAAGTTTATGAGGAGGAATGGATGGATATTTGTTACGCTTTCACGCAAAAGCCACTGAACGGATTTTGATGAAATTTGGTATGGTAGTAGTTTGAGCTCTGGATTAACACATAGGCTACTTATCCCTTGTAAAATGCAGTATCCCACATACTGCATTTACGCGGGCGGAACCGCTGGCAAAAGCCTAGGATCATATGAAATAGATACCACTTCATAAGGCTCTCAGAAGTCACCTATACAGAATGTATCATTTAATCGTGAGTCGTGAGTCATGAGTCGTGAGTTACGTGTCACGTGACGCATTTTCACCCGCATTATGGTCTAGACTCAAGTTGCACGTAATTTATGTAATGGTCACAGAAAATTCTAGAACACAATACGGGCTAGACTTTTACTGTATTAAAATTAAGGATGTAAACTCGAACTTTGAGGATAAATTCATTTTACTGTTAGATATATGAATGTAATTTAATTTCAATTTGATTACATTGAAAGTTTTAAGTTACTTTAATAGTAAAAACCCGTCAAGTGCGAGTCGGACTCGCGCACTAAGGGTTCCGTACACAACGACAAAAAAAAACACGTTTGTTGTACGGGAGCCCCTCTTAAATATTTATTTTATTCTGCTTTTAGTGTTTGTTGGTATAGCGGTAATAGAAATACATAATCTGTGAAAATTTCAACTGTCTAGCTATCAGGGTCATGAGATATAGCCTGGTGACGGACAGCAGAGTCTTAGTAGTAGGGTCTCGTTTTTACTCGTTTCCCGGGTACGGAACCCTAAAAACATTAAGACACTGGCAACTTACAACGGCCAAATTTCATTTATCTAATTAAAAAATATTACTTTATTATTAACTAGCTTTTTCCCGCGGCTCCGCCCGCGTAAATATAGTATCGGGTATCCCACGGGAATATTGTACTTTTTCGGGATAAAAAGTAGCCTATGTTTTAATCTAGAGTCTTAGAATTTAATCGAAATCTGTTCAGTAGTTTTTGCGTGAAAGAGTAGAAAGAGTAACAAACATCCATCCATCCATCCTCACAAACTTTCACATTTATAATAGTGGTAGAATAGAATAGAAACCCCTTTATTTGCACAAAAAACACACAACAATATCTAATTAAAGGAACTGTACAAATAGTCGATCTTCATGCTTACAGCATTATAATCTAGACAACCTAACAAATAAATAAAATAAAAAATATATATCCGATGAAAATACTATATACACGTTACACATATAATAAATTTAAAATAAATATGAATAATTATTTTATATAAACTACGTAACCGTCACACAAATATAATATTTGATAGTAGGTTAACTGTACATACATTAATAGCAAATTATTGAGACGGATGAAGTTTTTTTTTTTAAATACCAATTTAGATTTTGATTTTTGAACACAAACAGGTAAAGCTTTCCATAGTCGTATAGCAAAAATAATGAAAGACGAGTCATACTAGGCAGTTTTGTGAGAAGGAAAAGCAAGAGTTAGTTTCCTTGAAGAACGAAGAATAGGATTTTTATTACCATTAAAGGAAAAAGAGTCTTTGTGTAGTAGGGAATAGGTTATGGCGTAAACACAGCGTAAAACATTCGAAATTCAAAATCTTACAAATGTGAAGCGCCATTAAACGAGTAAATTAAACAACTGCGGATGACAGTGTGGGGAGCCCCCTGTGGTCCCACTCGCTGGTGTTTTCATTGTTTGCCAGAATTTATTACTGGAGTACTTAAAGTCGTGGAGACTGGAGATGATATTATAATCTACGCATGCCAGGTTTCTGAGGTGAATTTGTAGGTAGTTTATCTATACGTAAGCGCTATTTGTTCGTAATTCTGTTTCTGAACAAAAGAGTGACAGTACATAAACCAAGTTTAACTAACACAACTGAACAATGATATCCGTCTATTGGTTCCATAGCGAGTACTTGGTACTTGAGACTGCTACTGATATTTGTCACTGACACAGAGGGGAATTAAAACTATTTGTTTAATTACGTATTTTAATTACCAGGCAGTAAATGGCGACTTGCCGATCTCCTTTACTCTATGAACATTGCACAATAAAGTACAATGCTGCTACTTAATTTTAAGATGTGGAAACGTATAAATAGTGCTAAGACTTTATATAGCATTTAATTTTGTAATAAATCACTTGTATCTATGTTTATTAATCTATGTTTTCCTAAAAAAAATGAAAAAAAAACAAAAAAAAAACAATGGTGGATATCATACTTGATTTTATGACATTCATCTGAATGATGATGATTTAATAAAAGAACCGGCCAAGTGCGAGTCGGACTCGCGCACGTAGGGTTCCGTTCGATTGGACCAATATTTTACATGTTTACAAAGTTTTCTAAGGAAGCGCATTTTACAAGTTAAGTCTCTATAACTCCTAAACTGACAAAGTTATTTTAGCCGTTTTAGTTTTCCATTAAAGTTGATGAACTTTAAAAAAAAACTTTATCGGACTACTATCGTGAATTTTGTAAGATTTTTCGAGCTAGGTGTTTAGCTTTTGGAGGGTGTGACGCTTTATTTTAACAAAAAATGCGCACTTATCTTTTCGAATTCGTAACTTTAAAGATACTAACTAGCCATATAAGGGCGTGTAAAAAAGTGACGTCACTATGCAAGGTCAAATTGCGGATGTCAATAGTCACTCCCATGAGTGTCTGGACTAAATCGCTCTATTTGGAACGCTATGAATGGCAAAACACTTCGATGATGTCACATCAAATGCTTAGCATAACCGCAACGTAGAAATGGTTTCTTACGACCGAAGAATAGACAAAATTTGTCATTTTGTCCAATATTATCTGTCAGTATCTCTACTCTTGTGTGGACAAAACGCATTTCTATGGTGGACATGCTAAGCGTATAGATATTTAAATAAAATAAAAGATAGGAATAATCTTATACTCAATACGAGCCCAAAAGATCTGTACGTAACCGACAGGTTTTCCCGACTTCATTTCAATAACGACATTGTATCACATTTTTAGGGTTCCGTGCCCAAAGCGTGACCCTTATACTAAGACTCCGCTGTCCGTCCGTCTATCGCCAGACTGTATCTCATGAACCGTGATAGTTGAAATTGTCACAGACGATGTACATATTTCAGCTGCCGCTATAACAACAAATACTAAAATAACGGAATAAATAATATTTGATGGGGGGCTCCCATGCAACAAACGAGAGTGTTTAGCCGTTTTGTACGGAACCCTTCGTGCGCGAGTCCGACTCGCACTTGGCCGGTTTTTGAGACCAGCGAGATTTAAATAAGCCCAGAAACATGAAGGTCTTAATTTCGCTCTTACATCTGTGTTGAGAGAATTTCAACGAATCAATTAATATAGGTTTACTAGGAAAGAAAAATTATGAACAGTAATAGGCTTAACGCCTCCTTGATGATATTCGCCAATTACTTCATAATTAAATCAGGATTACGACCAATTACGAATAATGAGCGATTGGCGAAACAAATTATAATTTGCTGTAAACAAGTACACTGGAAATTGGATTGTAATGTTCAAGTGCCGAATAAATCATCTAATTATAGGCATACATTGTATGTACGAAAGTAAGTATGTAACGTTTTACCTAATCGTTGATGTAACTTAATTTTAGATGAGGAACGAAGTAGCTTCAGCTTTTGCAATCCCGAAAGGAGAAGAAAAATGGGCACTTTTAAAAGTACATGACATCGTAGCTTTTTCTAGTAGCCAATAATAAAAGAATGCGTAAGTATATTAATTGCGTAGATAATAGATTTCACGTAAGAACTATTAGTCTATTTTTAAACCAGGATTATTACAACCGCAAAATCTAAGGCTAGTGAGATAAAACCTAGGTAGGGGATAGTATACCTAGGCATTACTAGAGACTAGTGGCATGCGATCCTTACCGTGAGTCACTGGAGTGTAGTGGCCATTGGATGCCGAAAATCTTTAACTTGGCAGGCGGGCGACGTTTCTGCTCGGTCCTGTTCTCCTCCACAGGTGGTGTCTGGTGCCTGCTGCCTGATGATGCTCTAGTACCGCTACGCCTGCGCCGACGACGTCTTCTCTCCACCAGTATAAAGTTATCGCCGTTTTTGATGATATACGACGAGCGAAGAGTGGACTTCTCCTCACCCTGTCTCTGCCTGATCAGATCAGCCGTTCGCAGAGTATGTATATTCTGGTACTCGGCCTCCGGCGGGGCAGTAGTCGTCACTTCCCTGCTAGTCCCACTTCCATCCCTTTTCTTCCGGGAGGAATGGAGCCCGACTCTTCTCCAAACCTTTTCCATGAATCTATATTTGCTGTCATCCCATTTCTTCTAACCGGTGTTCACACAGTCCACATGCACTTTTACACTTTCACTTCACCTCTCGGAAACCAGTCAAGTTATCAATGAAGTCCACGCACTGTCACATTTCGGTTATACTATTTCTACTTGACGATACCCGGTGTTTGGATCAATCATTACGAGCTGTTCTCATAAATCAGATCGTTAATCTATTATTATTAAGACGTACTGGGTTAGTGGATTGAGGGGAAAGAATAAGTTTGACATGATATTCTTTGAAGCCGGGATCAAAGACAGGGTGCGGGTATAGCGCGCATGCGCGGTCCCCTCGCGAATACCCCTCGAACAACTTCCAAAATGGCGGACCTCCGGTTCCCCTTTCCCATTATTGAATATCTAATTTTATCCGTGCATTGGATATGGTTACATGTTTTTATTGCAATTTGCGTACGCATTTAGCTGGTCTCGTTGTCGCCGTATGTGATTGATTCGTTCTCAATAGTCGTACGGAAAAAAAATACTTATTTTCTTTGTTCAAATTTTCTCTTAGAAAGCTGATTTCATTCATAAGAAATAAGGCGTGCTGTGCGCTTATTGATGAAATTGTAGAATTATGTTAAAATAATTTTGGCTGGTTGAAAATTTTATAGATCATAGATGCAAAAATTAATTAATTGATAGCAAAGAAAGGGGTTGAATAATTTAAGAGAATGTTTAAAAGTTAAAACGTTGTCTATTATACCTAAGCCTAACTAGCGACCCGCCCCAGCTTCTCACGGGTGCAATAATAATAATATCTATGTACGCTTTTACACCACGTCGGCACGCACGGGGATTTGGCCCCGTGCTAATTTCCGATGAACTTAGCATATTGTTATACATAGTCCGGTTTTCCTTCAGTTCGACCTGAACGGATGCAAAATCGTATCGTCTGTGTGCAATTTCGAGATCGCATCAGTCGGCCGGATGGACTGAAGCGATTCGCTAAAGTATTGCCAACTCTGTTTTTGCGAAACTACTAAACTCGCGTCGTTTTCCACTAAAAACTACTAAAAAGTACCGATAACTATAAAAAATGTACTAAACATAGATATCCCTAAAAACAACAAAAAACCACTGCATTTTCATTTTTAATATATGATAATTTACCGTAAAAAAATAAAAATATAGTAGGAAATATCACGTAATATAGAAACTAAATCGGTTGTTTTAAGCGACTTACGGACGCGTGCTACTATGTGCTATTATGATAAGGTGTCATAATAGCATATGGAAAATAACGTGCTACCATAGTATTTTGCATATTATGATTACTGTCTGGCTATTTTCGACAAAACCACTACTAACAACTAAATTCCTACTAAAGAGGGAATAAAATACTAATTTTGTAGTAAAACTTTGTAAAACAACTAAGCTGGCGACACTAATTCTGACCTGTACGAATGGACTGAACGGTAATAAAATTGGACTGAACGTTAAAAAAAAGGGGGTTCCGTAAATCCAAAACGTAAAAAATCACGTTTGTTGTATGGGAACCTCAAATTTTTATTTTATTCTGTTTTTAGTATATGTTGTTATAACGGCAATAGAAATAGCTCTCTACATCGTTTGTGAAAATTTCAACTGTCGAGCTATCACGGTATGAGAAGGTTAAGGTTAGGTTACAGCCTGGTGACAGACGAACGGACAGCAAAGTCTCAGTAATAGGGTCCCGTTTTTACCCTTTGGATACGGAACCCTAAAAATGGTAACGTGTTCTAAAGAATATTTATTAGAGTTCATTGAGGTATTTGAAACTTTAGAGCCACTATGGTTGGTAAAATCTAAATATTATTATTACTATAAAACAAAGAGAAATGATTTCTATAACAATTATTACTGGAACAATGTCTGGCACAATAATTCGGATTCGTCGATAGCGTGACTACAGTTACAGCAAAATACAATTAATAAATAAAGTAATAAATAACCTAACCAAGAGCATGTCACGACATTTCTAATGAGGGTTCCGTAACTATTAACGCCCAATAGGTTTTCTTTGAATTACTTCAAAAGTTATTGTCATAAAGTTGTTACAGAACCTAGAAGAGCGGACAGACAGACAGACGGACGGACAGAGCGAAACTATAAGGGATTCTTAAGTATTGCGGAACCCTAAAAACACGACCGAAGCTCGTGGCAAACCAGATGCTATTTTCCGTGTATGTGCTCGAATCCGTTCAGGCCGAACCTTAGATTAAAACGCCTAGAAACCGGGTACGCGCATGAAAAGAGAAGCAAATCATACTGAGCCATATCGGCTCGGTTTGTTCGAACGACCCGTCAGTAGTCAAGCGCTAGAGCATACTACATCTCTCGACTATTTTTTAATAGTCGGAAATTATGACGGTTTGTGTCGTTATAGGGTGTCACAATGCATCGGAAAAGAATTAAAAAAGCTTGGGACATAACATTTCATATTATGTAAGTACTATAATTTGATTAATATATAAATAATACTACTAGTCTAAGTCTATTGATTAAATTAAGTATTAAGCCAAATATTTAAAACATTTTAAAATAAAATCACATTTTGTCGCCATCTTGCTGCCCTATTGTGAATTGTGAAAATTGTACTAGTAATAAGAAATTTATTTCAAAATTTTCATGACTAACTAATAGTTGTAACTAAGAAAAAGTTTTTTAATATTTTCTGCTTTTTTTAACTGGCAATTTAAAGTATTTTTAGTATTAAGATAATCCTTAATATAGTCCTTAATACCAGTTTAATTTAAATAATGTTTACAAATCGTGTTTAGATGGCTTAAAATTAAATATAAGTTATATTTTTACATCTCACAATATTAAGAAAAACAAATACAATAATATAAATTTTAAGAGCAACATTTCCCGTGTAAATTGTCCCTTAAAACTATACACACTCCACAACATTAAAGTTTTGTGTGCGTGTCGGTATGTAATGCTTACGCCTACATCTATCTGTTGCTTGCCTCATTTTGTACGATGCGTCTGTTTGAAGACTATCTAGACGTTATTACTCTATGGGCCGAATTGACGTCAGTTCGGTCGGATGCGATTTTTTCGTATATGTGCTCGAATCCGTTCAGGCCGAACTTACGTCAGTTCTAACTGAAACGATCGGCCTCTCGTCTGTGGCGGCCTGTACGGGTAACCAGACAACGGAAATATGTATATTTAATACTTTTATACTATACATATTATTATTTATTATTAAGATTTTTATAATATTATATTACGCATATGTATCTAATACACATCCATGAGTCCTTGACCCAGGAACACAGAAAACTTTGTTTTTGTTCCCTGGCCAGATTCGAACCCCCTACCTTGGCTTGAGTTCCAAAGTGCTAACCACTGAGCCACAGAAATCGGCAAAGAGGTGCAATGTATTATTCATAATATAAATTTTCATCTTAAATTACTCTATCTATTGCTGAAAGAATCTGTTAAGTAGGTAGTTTAAAAGATAAGCGATCAGGAAGAGAAGCGAATTCATTCTATTATAAGTAAAAATGTGCGTGCTGGTAGACAAGGCAGAAGTATAGTTTTATATAAATACTGTTAGGCCTAGACCACTTGTATCCCATGACTTTGCCAGAGTGCAATTTAAAAGATTTAAGGGTCTTTTAGACTCGTTTAGTGGTCGCATGTGTTGGTACTTACTGATTTATTGAGGATTCTACTCAAGGTTCAGGTGTATTAATTTACCTTATAATTTTAGGGCTCCGTAGTAACTACAAGGAACCCTTATAGTTTCTCTCTGTCCGTCCGTGTCTCGGTGCAATTAAGTAAAATGTCTCGCTGAAACTCGAGAACGGCTGGACTTTATTTATTCCTGTTCATAGTTAAGACAAAACAACGTGTGTCGGGACAGCTAGTTATCAATATAAATAGACAAAATTTTGTATAGTTATAGATTGCATACTAACTTCATTTTTGACATCAAATAAAAGCAAGGTTTCATCATCTCATCTATATACTCTAAAAATATTTTGAACAAAATCGGACAGTCTTTTGAAATAATTTGAAAATAACCTATGACGGGTTACGGGGTTCCGT
The DNA here is from genome assembly GCA_037179445.1 of Phengaris alcon alcon. Classification (NCBI taxonomy): domain Eukaryota; kingdom Metazoa; phylum Arthropoda; class Insecta; order Lepidoptera; family Lycaenidae; genus Phengaris; species Phengaris alcon. The sequence continues at coordinate 884,266 of JAYRCH010000342.1, forward strand.
AACCCGTCATCCTTAGAGCTGTCCTGACATGCTCTTGGTTAGGTTGCATCGCAGCGAAATTGTTTGACATTTGTTTGAAGTTAAAGTGCTAACACACGTACGGATTCGGTACAGAGCGAACCACGGATTCGGACGGCTCCGTACCAAATCCGACAGTGTAGACTGTAGAGTATTCCGCCGAACATAATTATTATTAATTGAGTCCGCCGCGGACCGTATCGGATATGGTTCGCTCCGTACCAAATCCGTACGTGTGTAGAGTAGTCGGGCGATTGGGGCGGACACCGATCTCAGTGTTGCCAACTTAGGCATTTTCCCTCCAAAATTAGGGAAAAAATCTACGGAGGCTTACTAGGAAGCAGGATTTTTTAGAGTTTAGAGCCTTAAGAATCAATTTTTATATGTGTATATAGCCCGGGATATGAAAATTTATAGAGAGTGAAATCAGTTTATGTGACACGTTATATTCGTTATATTCGAATGATCAATAAAAATAATCTTCTTTATTGGTACATATGAGAGAGATGCATAACGTAGATACGTATTACATATGAGAGATGCTTAAGAGGCACTTGACTCTCGACTGTGATTTTTGCGTAATATAGCCAATTATGGCTTTCTTGATCTCAGAAACAAAGATACATTAACAATTTTGACGTATTGAATACTGCAGAATAGCTATTGGCCTAGTTCGTAGTGGCCTCGCTTTTTGTAAATTTTGCTTAACTTTTTAATTAAACCCAAAATTGCAGAGCAAGACTTTCATAAAATGCGCGAAGGCACTTGTCGGAGCTCCTGGATTGAACTACTGTTCGAAGCAAATGAAATAATAAAATGAGAATGTTATCTCCTATATAGTCGTATAGTTCGTAGCGGCCATATAATGTTGAAATATAAAGAAGAAACAAATCTTATTCTAAGCCAAAAAAACTTCGAAAATAGTTTTAAGTTAACTGTGAATTCTTTTATCTACGATAATATTATTAAGCAAAACAATTAATTATAATACCAGAACAATTGTTACTTCATGAGGAATAAAGATTTTATAATTTTAAAGCATGAATTTAATAACCTATTTCAATAAAAACTATAAATACAACTGCAAAATTACTACAAAATGCGAAATGTCGGGAACGCTTCAAATACCTAATCTAACAGAGTGCAGATTTGTAACAGTACTCATATCACAGATATGACTACACTATATATAGCCTTTTGGCTAACTAAATTATTCTATCTCGATAGGCTTTGCATTTGCATGTGACATCTGTCAATAGGACATTGACATTATATACTTTTTAACTACTTTATTATGCAACAGTTAGTTGTAATATATTATGTACATAAAGACTTTAATAAATGAAGTAGGTATTAACAAAACATAAAACAGATTTAAAATTTATAGGGCGAAGAATATTACGAGGCTGGAGATCATATAGGGAACACTGATTATTATTAGTACAGGAGAAAAGTATATGATCCAAGGTTCGTCGTCCTTCCTCGTCTGAGCAACAGTCACAGATAAAGGGAGCTGTCCTTTACCCTAATTTTTGCAAGGAATACAGGGGAGCAACAATGTCCAAGTCTGACTCAACAGATTGTTGAGCACACTGTTTTACTTGCATTTTTATACCTATTTGAAAATCCATGGCCTCACTGGAATGACATCTTGGATTTCAAAATAATGTTTGCCTTTACTATCACTTATTCCGGCCCATTCAGTGTACCTGATGTTCATATAACTTTTAGCTAGTGGAATTAGATCCTAACAATGGATTTTATACTGACTGAGACCACCTGATGTTATAGCTAGTCCGGCATAGGCATCTACACTTTCATTGCCAGTTATTCTACTATGACCTGGTATCCAAGCCAGCCCGACCTGAATATTATCTGAATCACATCTAAAAAGAAGCTGTCTTATTTTAAAGATTATGGGAGATTTACATTTAGAACGAAACTAGTTAGAGGCAATGGCCTCCAAAGCACTTTTGGAATCCGAGAGTATAATTGACTTGTTAAGCCGATGGGACTCAACAAAAGAGAGTGCTTCCAAGATTGCCAAAATTTCCCCTGTATATACAGTGGTGGTAGCGCCATCTAGAAGCGTCGAACGCCACTATGAATGGCATCTCATAATATCGATAAAGCAGTATTCCACCCCCCGCTTCCCCACTTCCCCGCTCCGACGTATACCAGAAATGCGAAGACGCGGACAGATTGCAACAGTGCGTGCGCGCGACATGTGTGTTTAGACTTTTCGCTACTAATTACCGCCCACGAAAGTGAGATATATTCCTATAGAACGCGATAAGAATTCTGGAAAGACTAGTGTTGTGAGCAGAAGAAAGAGAGAAGACTCCAGTTGCAGACGCCCGCACAGAAGCTGGTTCGGTAAGCGAAACATTCCTATACCTTTCCATTACATCTAATTAATACTGCATATTAACCTGGCGACGCCAGATACCTCATGAAATACAGTCCACAAAAATATCGAAGAGAAATTATTCGCTATCGCCAGAAACGTGGCCCGCGAGGCCATTGTTTGGTCCTTCGAGCCGGATCACATTTGGTCCGGATCTTAATCCATTTCCATTACGGATTTATATCCAGATTTTATTTAATTTCCCCTCATATGTAGCTTCTAAAAGTGTCTAACTAGGCAATGGTAATACATATTTTCGCTTCTATAAACCCATTTCTTGGGAATCCGCACCGCCGTGGGTAATACACGATATAACGTGGCTACCTACAGAGATTCCTTATTGGATTTATTATTCGAACTATCATAGTTCTATTATAAATCTCATATTTTAAACCGCTTTAAAGTCGTTGCCTATAGGAATAAATAATTAAACCGCATATATTTTTAGGTATTCTATTTGTAAATTAGTAAATAGATACTTGGGTGTAACATAAATATCGCATAACCTACGTATATTATAAATACTTAGGTATATATTCGCATAGTATTTGAATATTATAATAAATTTAATTCAGAATGGCGGAGGATCCAGAGTTAGCCATTCTAGTCGCTAATAGTAATATTTTGTTCTAACGTGTTCAAAATATATATAAACGTTCGCAAACTGCCGAATCAAGCGTATACTTCATTCGAGGACCTATATTGCGTTATTAAACGCATTCAATCTCGTCTTGAAACTGTTGAACCCGAGGTTAAAACTGAGGTTTATACAACTGTCCGAACGCCGAGGTTTCCTGCGATTGAGATAATGTATTTTGATGGTGACAAACAAAATTGGCCACTATTATATGCCAGTTTTAAATCAACGGTACATGATAATAGCTCGTTGACCGATGCCGACAAGTTATATTATTTAATAGGTAAGTTGGCGCCAAGGGCTCAATTAGTATTCGCTGGCGTCACCCCCCGCGCTGAGAATTATCAGTTAATAATTCAGTCGCTGGTGGACAGGTATCAAGATATTCGTATCCTCGCGTCCACATATTTTGACCAAGCCTTAAATTTAAAATTGAACGGTTCCGCATCTGTTTCGAATTTTCAGTCATTTATAAATAATTTCGTAACGGCGGTTAATTTGCTTAAAAAGTTAAATTTAGAAAATCTTTCCGATTTTATTTTATTATAACTCGCATTGAAAAAATTCGATACAGAAACTATTCGCGCCTTTGAAATGACGGTACGTAATAATAAAATTCCTACACTGGACAGTTTTATCTCATTCATAAAAGATCAGTGTAGAATATTTAGAAATACGCAGCCTAGTACCTTTAGCTCGTCCAGTAATATTAATAAACAAAGGTTGATTAAACACCGAAATAATAACACCGCGCCTAATCCGCAGTCTTACGTAGCATGTTCGGATTCTAGTAATAATAATTGTAGCCCGCTCAGATGTATATGCAATAACATTGTGCATGATCATCTTTACAAATGTCCCGCGTTCAATGATTTGGCCCCGTTGGCCCGCTTTAAATATATTAAAGGAAAGAAAGCCTGCGTTAATTGCTTAAGCATAAATTATACATCGAACTCTTGTCTTAGTAAGTCTAAATGCCGCATTTGTGACCGACGACATCACATGCTAATACACTTCGATAAGGTCCGGCAGTCAGCTGACACGCGTGACCTTGAACTTGATAATAACAGTTCTCGCCGTCCGATACCGATACCACAAGCCGATCGAGTACCTACGCGTACAGGTGTTCGAGTCGAACGTAACAGCGAGGTGTCGCTGTGCTCGACGTCGCTCGCACGTAAACAAACAATCAGAAATTGTAAGCAGAAAACTTACCCCGCGCGCACTCGCTATACAACTCGCGACTCAGCCAAATAAACGATTTTGTTACCTGCCGCCCAGGTTATTGTTTATGATGTAAATGACAAACCCATAGTCGTGCAATGCTTACTAGACAGCGCTTCACAAAGTAGTTTCATTACGTCGGACTGTTATAATCGTCTAGGGCTTTTGAATACATTTAAAAATACTAATTTGATAGTTATAGGAATTGGGGGTTCGAAAAATCATGTAAGGGTTCCGTGGATAGTGTCGTATACTCGCGCTTAAATAAAAATATTAGTTTTAATATTTCTCCGCTTATCGTGGAACGTATTACCGATAGGTTACCAAACGCTAACGTAGACGTGTCTTCGTTAACGCACCTGAAAGCCCTCCCGCTAGCAGATACCAACTTTTCGCGCCCGGGTGATGTGGATATTCTGATTGGGGCATCAGTATTCCCGCATCTGCTATTACCTAATATCGTACGTAGTTATCAATATGATTTACCTCCCGCTATTGAGACGGTATTTGGATTTGTGATTATGGGTTCCGTACCTACGTCGCATACGCCTTATTATACTACATCTTGTTGCTCTGTGCTTCAGGAAAATAATATTAATTCTCTCGCTCCCGCTACCGCTACCGCTACCGGGCGCGCTCCCGCTCTTGCTACCGCACCCGCTACCGCTACCGCGCGCGTTCCCGCTACTGCGCGTGCACCCGCTACCGCAACCGCGCGCGCTCCCGCTACCGCGACCGCGCACGTTCCCGCTACCGGTACCGCACCCGCTACCGCGCGCGCTCCCGCTACCGCTACCGCTACCGCACCCACTGCCGCTACCGCGCGCTTTCCCGCTACCGCACCCGCTACCGCTACCGCTCGGCTGCTCTCTACCGCTACCTCTCGGCCGCCCGCTACCGCTATCGCTGGGCCGCCTGCTACCGCTACCGCTCTCGTTTCCGTTACCGCTCCGCCTTCCGCTTTATTCATGGATGACATTGTTTGTAGCGTCATGAACGTTCCGCTCGCAGTTTCACTTTGTGCAGAGCTTATTCAGCTTTTCAAGCGCGGCCAATTTGACCTAGTCAAATGGACAAGTAACTCTCAAGACGTTCTAGCACGAATACCTGAGTCGCACAAGGCTTCTACAGACATTGAGTTTGAGAAGTCTTTACCGCATAAGGCTTACGCTGGGACAGAGCCTGTGATAGTTTTCGGTTCAACGTCGCGACACCTGATGGTAAGTGCACTAAACGCACTATGTTGTCCACAGTGGCTCGACTATGGGACATAATGGGTTTCGTAGCTCCCCCCATTTTGTACGCCAAGCTCTTAATAAAGGAGCTTTGGCTATCTAAGTGCGAGTGGGATGACGCACCACCCGATCACATAGTCGCAGCTTGGAAGCAGTTTTGCGTTGAGCTTCCTTTACTTAACCAAATTAATATACCGCGTCATGTAGGATTGGTCGATGGTTGCACTGTCAACTAGTGAACGCGCTTACGGAGGAGTCGTGTATGTACGGGTCGGTATTGGTTCTAACTACGCTGTTCAGCTGGTTTGTGCTAAGTCTAGAGTCTCGCCGGTTGAAACTATTTCGGTTGCGAGGCTGGAATTATGCGCGGCCCTTCTGTTGTCTCAACTACTTCGCAGAGTTCAAGACACAGTTTCGTCTTACTATCCCATTAAGGGAATATACGCGTTTATGGACTCCAAGGTGGCCCTTTCTTGGATTCGTTCCTCTCCGCACCGCTGGCATACCTTTGTCGCAAACCGCGTTACTAAGATAATTGAATTCATCGCCCCGCTTGTTTTAATCACGTCGCAGGTACTGATAATCCTACCGATTGCCTGTCTCGCGGTATTACTCCTGCACATTTCTTAACACGGTGCCATTGTCATCACTTACCGCGCCTGAAGTAGACTCCTCTAGTTTACTCCAGAGACATACATTGTTAGATAAGCTTGTACAATCGTTCTGGCAACGTTGGCGTTCAGAATATCTTCACCAGCTTCAGACTAGATCCAAGTGGAATGCTCCTAGGCCTCCTATACAGGAGGGTATGTTTGTGATTATTATCAACGACAATTCGCCAACACTTTCGTGGCCATTAGGCATCGTTGAGAAATTACATACCTCTAAAGACCGTACAACCCGCGTTGTTACCGTGAAAACCGCGAAGGGAAGTTACGTGCGCCCTGTCGTACGTCTCTGCCCACTGCCAACGCAGTGAGATTTAGCTAAGGCTGGATCTCCTTTAGTTTAGGCATCTAGGTAATAATATTAGTTGTTATTACTTCGCTTTAGTTAATTAATAATACCGCTGTCTTAGTCTATGGATAGGTTATGCGATAATGAATACATCTAACATAGCTAAATTATTATTTTTATATTCTTTTAAAGGCAACCCTTTAAGGCCGAGGGGAAATGGTAGCGCCATCTAGAAGCGTCGAACGCCACTATGAGGCATCTCATAATATCGATAAAGCAGTATTCCACCCCCCGCTTCCCCGCTTTCCCGCTTCCCCGCTTTCCCGCTTCCCCGCTTCACCGCTTCCCCGCTCCGACGTATACCAGAAATGCGAAGACGCGGACAGATTGCAACAGAGTGCGTGCGCGCGACATGTGTGTGTAGACTTTTCGCTATTAATTACCGCCCACGAAAGTGAGATATATTCCTATAGAACGCGATAAGAATTCTGGAAAGACTAAAGTGTTGTGAGCAGAAGAAAGAGAGAAGACTCCAGTTGCAGACGCCCGCACAGAAGCTGGTTCGGTAAGCGGATCATTCCTATACCTTTCCATTACATCTAATTAATACTGCATATTAACCTGGCGACGCCAGATACTTCATGAAATACAGTCCACAAAAATATCGAAGAGAAATTATTCGCTATCGCCAGAAACGTGGCCCGCGAGGCCAAGTGGAGTCTGCTAATACATTAAGCGAGTTGAAAATCGAAGTGTCGAGTGTCGAGCTGTCGTATATGACATTGACATTTGACTCGACACTCGTATGATTCGATTTTCAGATCTATTCTATTAGCGCAGAGTTCTATTTTCAGTGCTCTAAATTTTCCTCGACCTTACCGATTCCGGACAAAATAGTCCAAGCTTCACGGCGTGGTTAAAATTCTCCGGTCGAGTCGGCCTATTCGTGATGAAGCATACCAATTACTAGCTCTCCTGATGTTACTTAAATATGATGGACTTCATGTAGCTGACTAGCGACTCGCTTGCAAAAATTATAAACTCCTATATCAGATTATACTCCTAATTTCTGTTGAATCTAAACGTAACCAAAAAAGATAAAATTCTACCGAATTATTGTGTCGTAGTGTTTCTTTAATACGCTGTTAATAAGTGACATTTAAATTTGGTAACATAATAGTGAACTATCCGTCTTTGTTTACGTTCATATTTGAATTTAGATCCAATTTAAAAAACAGAGTCATATAATAATCCGTACGATTAATATCAAATATTTTTCATTAAAATTTTTCAACTTTGAAAATATTATGGGCGAGCATATGATTAATAATAAATTTTATATTTTATTCATATTCATCTCTTATTCATAATATTATTTATTTATATCTGTGAGAATCTTCCAATTATTAGGCACTCGCTTACTTAGTACAAAAAAGTAAAGCTATTTTGCGAATTGTACCGCGGCGGTTTATTTTACTTTATCCCGACGCTTTAGCTACTTTACAGCAGCCATGATCACGGGTAGACGAGGTGACAGACGACAGCTGTTGTCCTGTGTGTTGAAATTATTCAAACTACCCGACGATTCTTCAATCATACTTTAATTTGGGTTCCGATCATGGAACTAGAGCAAAAAGGAGAGGGCATACGCGACTGTGCATTGTGATATTTAGTCGGCCCCAACGTCATCACAATGGGCGTGGCCTAAATCAGTTTTTTGTTTTGTTTGTACTGTAAGATACTTTTTAAAACCGCGATAATTATTTAATCTGAGAGCCGCGGTTTTTAGATTTCTTTTTATAATTAACTTGCTTTTGCCCGCGGCTCCGCCCGCGTAATTACAGTATCCCACGGGAACAATGTACTTATTCGGGATACAAAGTAGTCTATGTGTCAATCCAGAGCTCAAACTACTACCATACCAAATTTCATCAAAATCCGTTCAGTAGTTTTTGCGTGAAAGAGTAACAAACATCCATCCATACATCCTCACAAACTTTCACATTTATAATATTTCATGTAGGATAATATAGCTAAATTACTGCTTGGATCGCTATTCGAAACACAAATAATAATTAAACATTCAATGGCTATAGAGAATGTTTTCCCCGTCAGTGTCCTAACTTTCAGGAGTCAATTGTCAAACTCTTGAATTAAAGCAACTTTTACTATGGAATCAACTTTCCTACTTAAAAAAAATATGCTGTTTTCTACAAAATACTACCCATGTCGTAGCCATTTTATCGCAGCAAAATGTACGGTCCCTGTGGGCGTACGAGAAAGTCAAGAAATATTATTTTTTTGATGTGTAATATCTTTCCTCTCGCTTTCTTGCAATTTGTGGCAGTGATTTCGTGAAATGGGACGGAAGTGTGTAACAGGAAGTCGCGGAAGCTCGCGCTTGAATTGACAAATGAGCGCGCGGTGGTAGAGTTGGCCGTTGGTTTTGAATAAAATATTTCAGTATTTATTTAGCTTTTTTTTGAGGTTGATATCTGTAACTGCTGGAAAAGTTTCCGTATTTTTTTTATCATATTAGAAAATCGTACTAAGAATTTTTTCTTTTTTTGAAATATTTTCATAAAATGTTACACAACATATGCGACTACTGTAAGACTCGCTCGTTTTATATTATTTGATATTTTGTTTTATCAATAAGGTTGTTTATTATAACACTTATTTGCTTGTAAACATCAATATCGTCTTATACATTTGCAACTAAAATGGGTAATTCCTTTTTACGTAAAATCGTGGATGTAGAATCCAGGATAAAACTGAAACTACCAAAAAAAGGATTGGCGTGCATCAGACTTGTATTTAGCTAGTGGATTATGCTGTAGCGCAGTACCTAGTGTCTGAAGAGAATGCGCAGGGGTGTTCCAGGGATGCACTTCAATCTCGGATGTTATTACGTGTGATAGAAATTGATTACTATCGACTAACTCTCTACTCCTTTTAGGCTGGGACTATATGATTCGGAATCCGGAAGACTGGGGAAAATTCAGAACAGTAAAATTAGAACTCTGCGCTAGCCGCTAATACAATAGAGTTGAAAATCAAAGTGTCGAACTGTAAATTCTTAACGGCCCGCCGGATTCCGGTTCATATAGTCCCAGCCTTATGAAAGCGCTGCCCATGGACAGACGCCACACCTGAGGAATTGCATTTGTCCATAGACACAAGTGCGTTACCGGTCGCGGTAGCCACAACTCGGTGAAGAACAATGTGGTTACCCCGGTTTTCTTGGGGCTTTACTCGTTGTCGAGCCGGTCCATTCCCATGATGAAGTAAGCCGTTGATGGCAATCACTCTTAGATTGCTACCAGTTACTAAAGTACTTACAATATTTTATGATCGAAGCGAGTGACAGTACCTAAGCAATAGGGTTGCCAAATATTTTTCCAGTCTTTAAGGAACAACTGTCTTGTATAAGCCAAAAAACGCGGTATTTCGTAATTCATTAAGAGAAATTTTATTTTTACTATTTTTCTGAAGAACGAGCTAGTTTTAGTACAATATTTTTATTAGTTTTAGCGCACCCAAGCACATATTTATGTGTATGGGATATTGCGAACATTGACTCAACACTCAACACCGACTGCTTATATCTGTGTATTGATTGAGCGTGTGAGTACTGAGTACTTTTTAACCCTAGATCGCTCGATTTACGGGACAGCACTTGTCCCGACTTCCGGCGGGCCGTTTTAAATAATACCTAGAATACGGGATGTCCCGAGATATACGGGATGTCTGGTATCCCCAGTAAGCAGTGTTTCGCTATGGTATGGTACGTAATACCCGTGTTGGTGTTGCAGGGGGTGGTAGTTAGGCAATGTAAATGAGGATTGCAATAACGTTTTTTCAATACTGTAATATTTATTATTATGTTAAAAAGGTAGCTCATATTAAGGATTTTATATTGCGTGCACCATATTATTGAGAGCCTGTTTTACAATCAATATCAATCAATACGTCATGTAACTACTTAATAAAATTGTAATTTGTAAGTGGTCGCTGTCTGTACATGGAAGGTAATACTAGTTATTTTACTTAATATAAGAAATATTATTTCTTATAAGAAAAAAACTATTACAGTTGTGGGCTTTATGAACGAAATAAAACATTGATTTAAAGAATTTTTGTTCTTGGTCTGCTCGTGTTATGCCGACAACTTATGAGCGTTGTCTTTATTAAGCGCCATACTCACGGTCCAGCCTGCAAATCCAGCACTGGTACTAATGGACGTTATTAGTCATATATCACATATATAGTCAATAGACATTAGTGTGAAAAGTTTCATTCAGTTATAATTTTTGCAAGTCTGGTTCAAGGTCGCGGTATTGGATTTGCAGGCTGGACGGTGAGTATGGCGCTTTAGGTCTGATATCCGGTATCGCGCCGATATGTCATGTAAGGACAAAGACTATAATATAAAGGTACCCATATGTTTCAAATTTACAACTGTACACGTTTGTTAAGCTCTATTATATTAGCGCGGAGTTCTATTTACCTACAGCTTACGGCTTGTTTCAATAAGCTATATACTAATAACTATTTGTTAGAAACGTCAAATTTGTATCGCAAAAAACCGGCAAACTAATGAATGACGACGTTTTTAACAAATAGTAATTGGTAGATAGGTTATTGAAACCGGCCATTAGAGCATTAATCCAAATCTACAGTTGTTTTTTCTGTCGCAATCATTAAAAAACGTTCGTAGGAACGTAGCCCGCTTGGCACACCTAATTCACAAAACCTTGTTCACCTAATTTATTCTTGTCCAACTAAGGATAGCATCCTTTTTTCTCGCCTATCCAAGCCTGTTGAAACGTTTCATTCGTTGCTACATAACAATTCGTATTTTAAACAATTATATATTTATTTACAATTAATGTATTTATTAGTTAAAAGCATAAATATTGTACTTAAAATTGAAAATTAAAACTCGGGATGATTTTTCTCTATAGTTATCGTGGTTTTTTATCAAATTCAATAGTGAAATATAAGTTTGACACTAGGAGTCGCGTGAAAAGGAATGTGAAATTTAAAATGAAATCAAACTTCGAAGCAAAGAGAATGTAACTATACTACGTATTAAGAGGTGGTACTCCGAGTAAAAGTAAGTGTTCGAAATTCAAATTCATACCATAGCTTTTTTACGTATTATCGTCAAAACTGCAATTGCTTGACACTCTAAACTTCAATTTTCAACTCAATTGTATTAGCGCAAAGTTCTATTTTCAGTGCTCTGAATTTTCACCGGCGTTCCGGAGCGTATAGTCCCAGCCTAAGGCATATATGACAGCTCAACACTTGTGTTCGATTTTCAACTGCGTTGTATTAACGCAGAGTTCTATTTTCAATGCTCAGAATTTTCTACCACCTTCCGGATTCCGGAGCATAATATAGCCCCAGCCTTAAGCGAAGTAGGCAAGACAGACAAACAGTGTGTAAGCCCAATAGCTATTTGATAATCACGTTTAAGCATAACGCGAGTTAGTCGTTCTGTGAATTAGGTATACCAACCGTGAAGAACATAAAAAGCTGATTTTCTAATGAAAATATAAAAAATAATTTGTCAAAAAACAAAAATTTGTATGAATAAATACATCTGTATTTCTTAATATTAAGCAAAATAAGCACATAAATTCAACATTATTCTATAACATTTTTCTATTTAATTAGTGCATTTTTCATAGATTTAGTTGTAATTGGACTGCCATTTACTTTACTGATCAATTTGTTCCCTTGCCATACTGCAAGTAGACTCTCATTGGTCTTCAAGTCCACTTGTAGCTTCTCCCATACTTTCTTCTTGGGATTCAATACTTCATCAGGCTCCCCAGTTTCATAACCTTCAATGACAACCCGATCTCCTGGCTTGCTTCCCTCAGGAGCTAGTAATGGTTCCACTTGTTTCGGCTCATCCACTGACGCACACAAAACCATTCCTTTAGACTCCACTCCTCTCATCTTGGCTGGTTTCAAGTTACACAATACAACCACATCCCTGTTTTGCATTTCTTCTATGGGTACAAAATTGACAAGCCCAGACACAACTGTTCTTGGCTCTCCTTCACCTAAATCAATCTTTTCTACATACAATGCGTCTGCATCTGGATGCCTAGAAACATCTACAATGCGTCCTACCCTGATATCCAGTTTGCTGGGTGTGACTTCATCTGTACCAGAGGCAGTGTTACCTTTCGTTTTAACTGGTGGTGGGTATGCCTTCTTTGTCAATTCCTGTAGTTTTGGATCCTTGAATATTTCATGAATGGGTGCTAAAAGCCTATTAATGGCTTGTTCAACTGATGCCTTCAAGTCACCTGGGTGAATGTCTTCCTTGGCAAATGCGGCTTCTAAATCATCAAAACTTGAATACTCAGCATCACCACCATGTTCTGCTGCTCTACATATTTTAAAGGTCTCACCAGGCTTCATGAGAGAGAAAACAACATGTTTGGTGAAAGACAACACACCATTTTCAGTAATATTACCTGGCTCACAAAAAGCTTTCTTGAGCTTTTTCTTAACATTAGCTGGGTTGTCTTGAAGGTCAACTTTGCTGTCTTCCTCAGATGCTGACATTTTACCTCCAGTTAACCCAGGCACCATTGGATTCATCAAATGCACCCTCTTGGCATACCCAAGTTGTGGCAGGTATTTTTCAGCCAGTGTGAAGATTTTTCTCTGATCAACACCGCCAAACTGTGCATCAACTTTAAGATATTCCTCGTCCAAAGCCTGCAAGCCAGGATACAGCAAACCACTTAGCAGTGGATGTTCCACTTGCTTCACTACTTCTGCACCAGCTTTTTTAGCATCATGATCTGTGATAACGGATGACATACGGTACACATCTAAAGTATACTCTTTGCTTAATTGATATTCAGTTCCTCTCACAAATTTAAGCTTCTCTAGAGGGACTCCAAGTGACGTCAACATAGCTTTAATGGCAGCTTCATAGTATTGAGTTCTTAGTGCCAACAAATCCCATGGTGCCTTCATATTATCTAAGTAGGCATGTAAATCGGCAAAAAGAATGGTTACTTCACATCCTGCCTTCAAAAAGTCCGCAATTTTGGACATAGGAACAAAATACGCAACATGAGGACGACCAGTTGTAGCAGTACCCCAATATATTTTTAGATCTCTCTGTTTCAAAATTTCCGTTAGTTTTTCATCACCCAAAACTTCTTGCAGATTTCTTGTAATCAGATGCTTCTTTTCCTCCCAGGTGGCCATTGTGAAAGCTGAAAATTTAAAAATAAATATTGTGAGATTTGTAGCTTCATTAGAAAGTATATTTTATGAATAAATATTAAATAATATAAAATAATAACGAAGTGTTATCTTTTTTCATCACACGCATACGGAACTCTGTGCCGTGGAGTTGAAAGTATAAAAATATTTGTACATATATTTTGGAATTAGAAAAGACGCTATTTTACAAACATTATAGGCATTTCTTATCAAAAATCTATTTTTTAATAAATAAAATTTCAATCTAACCTTATCACAATCGTCTCCAATTTTTGACAGTATATTCCAACAGTCAGCTGTCGCCTGTCGCCCATAGATGATAAGTCTACTGCCTGTCGGTTTTCAGTTTTCACACGTCATCACAGATTGGCACAGAATCAGAATATTAGCTAGGCTTCAAATTGGCTCCAACTTGTAAATATTTTTTTTAAGTAATATGAAAAATAAATAACATAATTTAATATATATTGTTTAATAATCAAATTTGAACTAATAAAAATCAAATAAAATATTTAGAAATCTGTGGTTTATTGAAAAATACAATACAATCATAGCAAGATGTCATTTGTTTATTTTAATATCAATCTAAAACATGATTGGCTGGTTGGTTTCGTAGTGCTTTGTGATTGGCTACCATGTTTTAGTCTATAAAATAACTTTTAAAGGCATTATACACAGTAATTGGTAAACGCTTAGCTAAGACTATTTTAAATATATGAATAAAGTAGGTAATTAATAAATTAATTACACGTGTACTTATTTAATACAAAACCTGTTCAGCAATATATTTTAATAAATTTATTAATAAATTAGGGATGTGCAATCGCTTACGACTTTCTTAGCCATTAGCCGTTGGATTTAGCCATGGCCACAAAATTTTGAAATTAGCTTATTCATTTGTTAATAGGTGAAAAAGTAAATTTATTTTATTGTTATGTGCTAATATCAAATATATTTTGCGAAAATTGGTGTAGTAAAATAGTATAACTAAATTTTAAATAGGCAAGTACTAGGTATATTCGTCAGTGTAATTCAGCCTCTCCAAATGGAACTATAATTTTTTTACATACATTGTAAAGATTGTAAGCTATTAATTTAATAGAAATATTTGATTTAATTATTAACAAATGTGCAAAAAAAAGAGTTATTTTATGAAATTGTATCGAAAAACTTAAAATTTGGCGCTGTTGTCGCAGTGAATGCTTGCGTTTCCTAGCTCCATTGCGCATGACAGTCAGTACGGCCTTGCAGACTGATGAGTGCTGCCAACAAAGGCCGAGTCGATGGGTTTACAAAAAGTAGTTTAATTTGGAAACATTAGACCCTATCTTTATTGTAATTATAATTTTAAATAGGTTGTGAATCTGTGATTACGTTAAGAAATGTGTGAATGATATGAATTGTGACGGCTAGCAAAGGAGTCAGCTGGTCCATAGTGCGAATAGTGATTAAGAAATGGCGGCCTTGCCTTCAGGTGTTCAGTATGCGTTATCATCAGAGACAACGTACAAAAACAATAAGGAACTCGTTTTTGTGAAACTAACGGATTCAGCATTGAAAGCGATTGAAGATTTTTTAAGGAATAATAGAGTAAGTACATACGCCATGTTGTTATCTCCAAAACAGGCCAACGGTGTCAGGCGCCATACTTAAATTACAAGTAATCAAAATGAACCTGCAAAATCGCAATGTTTTTGCAAGTTTATCACTTATCGTACAATATTGAGTGTTGTGACGATGTTTGGCAGGCAATAAGTATCTATAAAAGTTATGTTCTTCGCATTGTCACGCCACGTCAACACCTATAAATTTTTGCAACTTTAACACAGATTTTCTATCTTACAGCTATATTTAGAGAATTCTTCTCATGTTTTCACGATACTTTACAACCGTAGCAATCGGCTGACGTAGCTTTCTCCCACATTTCACCTTTGCAATCTATAAATAAATCGTATGCAATAATACACTATTATCTCTTTATTTTGATATCCATGTAGAACAATATCGTTTGTTTTCTTGTGTTTCAAAATGATGTAACCAAATATATATATTTCAAATCTAAGATACTAAAATATTCAAGAACAATAACTTGACCATTGAAAGTGAGTTGACCTTCATGTCAGAAGCAGACATATAAAAAATGCATTAAAAGACTGTTTCTATAATACTTTCATATATTATTTACACATGAAAACTGTTAGAATCTATATCAGTTTTATGTTTCACATTTCACTATGTTATATAACATTTTATGAGCCATTTTAAATGTTGTCCTCAAAAAGAAATTACTGAGACATAAAATACTAAAAGTTAATATAGATAATAATAGAAAATATAATAATATCAAAAAGATATAAAAATTTAAGTTAGAATAACTTCTTCTTGATATCAATACCATAGTTTACAGATTATATGCACTCTTAAATTATAACTGTCTACGTAAAACAATTTTAGTCAAGTATAATTATGGTTGCTAAATAAAGTTTAAATTAGAAATAACATTCTGCAAATTAAAGTAGTTAAAAAGCAATAAAAATTCAAAATATATAGTTTTCCAACAAAATGAATACCTATTACACAATTTAAAAATTAATCTTTCTTCTCTAATTTTGCCAAATTTTATTTTAAATTATTAATAAAACAATGTTGACATAGGTAGTTTTATATTTATAAACCAACCTAATTTATTATAATTGTGTTCCATTAGTTATACTGTCAATGAACATTTATCCAGTTACGTGTAAGTGTGTAGGTTAAAAAAGATAATATTATAAAATCTAAAAAAAAATCTATCGATTAATTCTATTATGTTATTTAGAAGTACTTTGTAAAAATGATAATTTTAAAATCTCATTAGGTTTAGACACAAAATATGAATATATATTTTTTAAAAACAACAAAGTATTATTTAGTTTCACACAATATTGTGTTGCATTATAACATGTAAATGAAAAGTTACAAAATATGATGTATTAGAAACAGTGAAGTTGAACTAACTTGATTATATTATATGTAATATTATAAGTAGAAAACCTATATTGTAAAAGCAGAAACAACAAGCTTGGTGACCAACAAGGTGACCTGTGTAGCAACTAGAATTTAAAAATACCGAAACTTAAATTAAGGGAGTTGAGCAAAGAGCCAAACTCAACCTACAAAAGGCTTAAAAGACGTGATCCACAGGACCTGATTGCATGAGGAGTTAGCACCAATATGAACATATCACTGGATATTGTACCATACACGTCCACAACATATATACTTAAAAATTCAGCTCAATGTCGAAAGACAGATTGCAGGAGACTAGGAGTTCAAAAAAAAACTTAAATTAAGAGGCTGTCTTAAGACACATCCAATTCTATATAATACCTAATTTAAATATAATACCTAATTTTAGGTAGCAAATTTGGTTGTTATACTATTAAAATGATGAAAATGATATGCAACCGAATCCTTTGAGTCATTTAATAAAATATATTCAATTGATGGAATTACCCAAGACAATTATGTAAATTAGCATAAATGTATAATATAAAATTTTTATTCATTGCTACTTATAAACAAATAAATCATTTAGAATACATTATTATAATTGAATGATTTATTTCATAAACTGTTAAAATATTTTTAATAGGTACATACATTGTTCCAATATAATAGAAAAATCCTAACAAATTTTCCAATTTACGTTAATTCTTTAAGAGGTTTATTTACAATAAATTATTGTGTTATGTACATTTTTTTTTGTTATGTAAAATTTATTATATTTATAATGAAACATTACAGCTAAACACTATCAACACACTGTACACTGAATATTGTGCTAAAATTTGGAACATTTATCATAACATAGGCATCAGCGTGGGAGCCGGGAGGATTACTTTTAGGGAGGTGCATGAGTATAATATATGTATGTACCCGTAGGTAACAGACATCGGATATATATTTAATACTTTTAAACAATACATATATATTTAAGATTTTTATTATATGATACACATCTATGACCCAGAAACACAGAAAACTTTTTTTTTCCCTGGCGGAATTTGAACTACCTTTATATTATAATAACACCTTAATGGTCTAGTGGCTTAGAGCTTGGCTCTCGCCTCCAGAGGGTCGGGTGGGTTCTATGCCCATGTTGGAGTAAACAAATTTTGTTTTCAAGTCTGGTTAGGACAATGCAGGCTGATCACCAGATTTTCTGAAAAGAAAGATGATCCATTTAGTAGAGAAATGCCCATATATAGATGATACTAATAAAAATAAATATGTATGTAAGATTTTCCTATGTAATTTTTTATGCTTATGGGGATGCAAGTGCACCCTGCGCCCATAAATAAAAGATCTTCCAAAAAAGTCTGCAAAGGGGTCCAAAATTCGTATAGAGAAAATAGATTTAATGCAAGTGAAGTTGTGGGCCATTTTCGTATTATTTAAAAACATTTATGCACTAATTCCTATTTAAAAGAAAGTTAAACAATGTAATACCAGATTTTTTATTGTTTTAATCAAATGTTCACAGAAGTGTTATTGTTTTAAATACCTAGATGATAAAGAGGTTAAGGTTAATATTTTAGCCGTTTTCAGGCAGTTTTAAAGCTTATTTAAAGTAAAGAATCATTAGTACAAAATATCATGTAAATCAAAGTACAAAATAAAGTATGGTCAATTTCAATTTGACATGGTTTTTCAATTGATTGACAACTGGGAAAACTAGATGAGCGCGAAAGTTTAGGATTTCTTTTTATTTTATAAATTCGCTAATTTTTCGTGTTCTTTATTTGATTTTTAACTTATTTTTTCGTTTAATGTAGTGAGTAAATGTGGTGTATCATATTTTAATTTCATATTGGTGTAGTTGTGTCTGTTTTGTTGTTTGTGTGTACTAACAAAAATACCTACTTTGGTAAGTGAACCTGTACATACTAATTTAGTTATCTAACATGGAGGGCAATGAAAGCCCGCCGCCTTGACATTACACAAATACCAAGCAAGCAGTCTACAATGCTAAAGATAAACCTCCTTACTTTGTACATGTGTCAAAATCTGAAAAGGAACCATCGTCCAATACGGATGTATTGGATGATAGTTCCTTTTCAGATTAAATTTCAGATACACACAATTAAATTTGGTCAGTTTTTAAAAACCCAGAGATTTCAAGGCATAGGTGCTGACGGCTTGAAGTGTGTAGGCTGTATCAAAATAGCTGTAGAATTTTTAACACCAGAAGATGCCAACAACTTAATGTCACACCCAGTCATCATCCAAAATGGCTATAATACTACAATACCCACATATAACATTACCCGCATGGAGGTAGTGGCAACCTACAAAATCAGTTATCTGACTTTTGACAGCCAGGTACTTCCAACTAGAGTTTTTTGTTTTTATGTTGCCCTTAAAGTTGAACTCTACAAATACGCCACAGTTCAATGTTACAATTGTTGCCGTTATGTTCGGGCAGTCATTATATATATATAATGACTATAAATAAGAGTTGCCCTGAATATATCAGGCAGACAAGAATAAAAAGTATTATGGCCGAAAGAAATATATATCATATGAAGAGGCAAATAAAGTGGTTCCTTCTTCATATAGGTAATATGCGGATATCTCAAAATATTATCCCAATAACCTTCGGAAAACATTGCCTACAAATCCTCAGTTATACACCCCAGCCTCAAAAACCTCTTATAAAAAAATAGTTTTCATTACTAAGAAACAAATACCTCCTCAAATACCAGGATATGATTAATTCCAGATTATGAAAACGGCTGTGCACTACCTAGCAATAATAACAGAAATAATAATTTATCCAATAACTTTCAAAATACCCTTGAATTACTTCTAACCACAGCTATTAACATGTTGAGCACTAATAATTATACATTATCAGACCATGTTGCACAAAAAATAACAGACTTAATTAATAACCATAATGGATCTATTCAAAATACTACTATTGAACAGTAGAAGCATTCAAAATAAAAGACATGAACTTATTTACTTAACAAATATACTTAATCCTTTAATAATTTGTATAAATGAAACTTGGCTAAAACCAGACCAACATTTCTATCTGAATGGTTTCTCTTATTATAGAGAAGACCGTCCGGATAGATATGGAGGTACAATGATTTTAGTCAATAATAAAACATCTAGTTCCATACTTAATATTTCATATTATGATAACAGCATTATAAATATAGTTGGGATTAAAGTACTAAACACAAACATCATATCTATCTATATCCCTCACCTAAACCTATCTATCCTTATCTTCGCCATATATTTTCCTTGTATTCCCCCCACTTTTAATTCTAGGAGATTTTAACTGTCATAATGTAATGTGGGGCTCTGATTCCAATGACAATTTTGGCAAAGAGTTAGGAGAACTATTAGAAGAAGTAAACCTATGCGTCCTCAATAATGGGCAAGTAACAAGATTGACTCCTCCTGACCAAAGGAGAAGCTGTGTAGATTTATCAATATGCTCAACAAACATGGCTAGTATACTTCAGTGGAACATATTGAATAACACGTTTGGCAGTGATCACTACCCCATAACCATTGAATATCCAACCAGATGTCCTCCCCATTTTTCTCCTCCCCCATTACTAAAATATAGGATCTCGAGTGCTAATTGGGACAAATATAAGACATTATTAGAACAAAAAACCCTTTCCTTACCTGAAATAAACCCAGAAAACTTAAATGTATGCTATACAGAATTATGTAAGGCCATATCATTTGCAGCAGATCACAGCATTTCTCTAAAAATTGGTAAACTACCCTCTTCGCCATGGTGGGACAGGGAGTGCACGGATATTATTAAGGTTAGGAAAAATGCAGGCGTATAGGAGAAATATGGTAGAGACTAATTTAATAACGTACCAACGAATTGCAGCACGATGCAAAAGGCTTTTTCGCAAGAAGAAGTCACAAAGGTGGCGTAATTTCTGTGCCTCATTATCACCGTGATCCAACGCAAATATTATCTGGAAACAGATTCAGATGTCCTGTCTTACCAAAATTGCCCTCCTATTCCAATCCCGGTTGCAAAATAATTTTTAAATAAAATATCCCCTTCCTTTGTCCTAAACTATAGTGAACTGTCAGATTCAAACATCGAACAATCAATTGAAGAATCCGGGAGACGATGGATTTCCCTTATTCCTTCCTGGAAAAAGCGGGAAAAAAAATCCTTTCATATTATCTAAACATGGTTAATAACTTCTTTAATCATAATTTTATACCTTCTGAATGGAAATTACAAATAATTATCCCAATACTAAAACCAGGTAAATCAACTGACATAATAGACAACTATCGCCCAATCGCTCTTACATCTACATTTAGTAAAGTTTTTGAAAATTTAATTAAAAACAGATTAGAATGGTTTTCTGAAAAAAAATCTATACTCCCACCCCAATCAATTTGGCTTTCGCCAAAGCTTATCAACAACGGACAGTCTTAAGTGTTTTTCTCTCGGATTTGAGAATCGCTTTCTCCAGGGAGGAATCCATAGTGGCTCTTTTTTTGGATGTATCTGCTGCATACGACAGCGTCAATCTTTCGGAACTCAGGTACCGGTTACAACAGCTCAGTATTCCCGCAAAGATTATCAACATCGTGTGTAGTTTAATGATGCAAAGAAGAGTAAAGATGCGCGTCCCAGGACAAGACATGGAAATACGCACGGGATATGTGGGACATCCCCAGGACTCGTCATTAAGTCCTTCACTATACAATTTGTATGTAGCCGAAACTACCCCTTTGTCTTAACATTGATTGTCAGTTTCTTCAATATGCTGATGATATACTATTATATACAATAAATAGCTCAATTAATACAGCGTCTGCTTCCCTTCAAACTTCTTTAGACTCTTTATTGAACTGGCTTAATAAAAGTGGCCTCCGGTTGCCAGCCATAAAAAGCAGTGTAGTGATATTAAGTAGAAAAAAAAATCTACCGCATATTGACTTAAAAGTCGGAAATCAATCCATCCCAATAAAAAACGAAGCAAAATTTCTAGGATTAATAATTGATTTTCAACTTTCTGGGACTAGCCATATAAATTATATGTATAAAAAAGCAGAGCGTAATTTTAATATAATTAAAGCGTCTTCTGGCGTCCCATGGGGATCACCCCCTTTTACTCAAAAATTTTTATATAATGCGATAATTAGGAGTTTATTTGATTACGGCTTATTCCTTCTTTCTGCATTCAAAAAAATCTAAAAAAAATAACTGAAACGGGCAATACAGGTGTGGCTGTATATTATCAAAACTGAAAAATAATACTAAAATTTCAATGTCCTGCCCAATCCTCTATCTTCACCGGAGAATGCATTGGTATATTGGAGGCCTGCCTATTTATAGAAAGCCACAATATATCATATGCCATTATTTTCTCCGATTCAAAAAGTGCCATAGAATCAATAGCAAAATGCTCTATTTTTGATAAATTAAACAGTTTGATAATCTTAGATATTAAACTTTCCCTTTTTAAAAGCTCCAACAAAGGACTTAATGTGACTCTTGTCTGGATACCAGGATATGCTGGCATAAGGGGAAATGAAGTAGCAGATTCCCTAGCAAAACTAGCAGATATATGATTTGCTCTCCATCCCGAAAAAATATTTATTTAAATTATACTATATTATATATAATAATTATAACACACTGGAAAAGGAGTAGCGAAATCCTTTGATTTCGCTACTCCTTTAGACACTATGGGTCAATCCAACCAATAATTACCAACAAACCATGGTTCTGGAAGTATAAAAAAATCTGTAAGAAAATGTCAATATTATGTAGACTCCGTCTAGGATATGTCTGTACTCCCATTTTTCAAAATAGATTAAGAATCAGATATTCATCTTTGTGTGAGTGTGGTTTGGATGATGGTTCGTTGGAAAATATATTTTATTTCATTTTATTTATATATGGCATCGGCTTATAACCATTTGCCAGTGTCAAGTTAAAAAGGCGGCAAATATAACTTTCGTTTCAATTTTCAACACCGTATTCCTAAATCGTCAAGTCTAAAGTCTAGTCAAAGTCCAAATAAATAGTCAGTGCAGTCCATGAGTCATGTCAGTCGATTCAGTAAAGTGGTAGAAGCTTTACTGAAAGTTCCTAGGGAGTTTTGGAGGGAAACTCAAAATAGCACGCTTTTAGAAGTTGTACCACTTGCCCACACTTGTGCACGTTAACGAATATTTAATGGTTAATATTCTATCAATATTACACATTAAGAACCGAAATAACACAAATTTATGAAAGAAATGCAAAATTCATAATGTCACCCATTGAATTCCCTGGCAAAACTCGGAACATAACTTCTTTTCCTGCCCTAACAATGCTACCTCCCCCTTAAATTTGCAACTACTTAAGTTCAATATTCCCCTGCCTACAGTTTTTACCTCTCTTTTATACTTTTTACATAAGCCAAAACATATATTTCTGTTATCAAAATTTATAAATGAAAATAATATTCAACTTTAATACCAGGACTCTCTCATCATTAACATTATTATTTGATCTTATTATTATATTAGTTGGTTATAAAAGTAGTTTCACATTACAAATTACCAACATTATAATGATATAATTATTTATTTTTATTAAAGTTGTATATTCATCCTAATAATATCCTAACAGTAGAGATCCTTTAAAGGTATAATTTTTTGTCATTACTTACAGGCTATTAAAAATCTTTTAATAATCGACACTGGCAGAATGGTGCACCTTTGCAACCGCGATTGCCTTAAATAAAAGAAGAAGAAGAATTGCATATTATTGTACCTTTGTTTTGTATCAAGCAACAACACTTTCTTGTCGTCATTTCATTGAGATTCTCATACATAACTTCCAAATTTTATCATAATATGGCATTAATTATATTACTTCTCAATTTTCTACAAGGTCTCAAGACAAGTTTATGCCTGCTTAAAAGTACCAAGATGAAACTAAATATGTAAATAATATGGTAATTCAATAATGTCTCATAATATCAAATCTATGGACACCTCACAATATTTCAGTCTGGTCCTATGCTACTTATACGAAGAATTTGTCTTACAGGGACCAGACAACGGCAATTTTAATAATACTATTATACCATGTACATATTATTCAATATTATTATTATATACAGTATACACATTTTTGATACACATCCATGACTGTTCCCTTTGCTCAATTGTTCCCTTGGCTCAATTCGAACCCAGGTTAAACACCGGTTCACTCAACCACTAAGCCCCATAGGTTGTCACAATATATATACATATAAATAAAATAATCGATCCATTTTGAAAGAGTTATTTCGAAACCAGCTGATAAAAAACGAAGTAATATACAAATGTTTGTTTCAGAAAATTATAATAACATTACAAATAAAAAAATTAAATGAAGTAAATTATATATATTTTTTTTATATAGAATGATTATTTTTATACTCACAACATTTTATACAAAAATTGATCTATTTTACAAGTATTATTTCTGTTAACATGCAAACATGTTTGATGAAGATGAGTTATAAGTTATAGCTAAGAACCCTTTTGATCACATCAGCTTTTAACTATACTCTATTTAGATCCAATATATAATATCTATGGACGCTTCACACCACGTCAGTCTGGCCCCATGATAAGTATCCGTAGAACTTGTGTTACTGGTACCAGACGAAGGAAATATATTTAATAATTTTATACTATACTTATATTTAAGATTTTTATTATATTAAACACATATTTAATACACATCCATGACCCAAGAATACATAATTTTTTGTTCCCTGGCGGGATTCGAACCCGCGACCTCCGGCTTGTCCGCCAATGCGCTCACCACTGAGCCACAAAGGTCGTCGAATATAATTTAAATGTAAACAAGTGCTAAATAGAACAGTAAAATAGCCTATAACGCTATCAATTTAAATGACACTTATTTACCGCCTATTATGGAATACAATGACACAGTAGATACCTATCAGTCTGACACAATAGTATCGAAATTTTTGATATATTGTTGCACGACGAAAGAAAAAACTTAAAAATGCGCAGTTTCCCGGGGATAAGACCTAGCTAGATCAATTTTTCTCCTCCAAAACTCCCCTGCATACTAAATTTGCCATTTTCGAGATACCGATTATATAATATACAAGATTATCTCGGTTAAAGTATAAGAT
Source organism: Phengaris alcon alcon (assembly GCA_037179445.1). Taxonomy (NCBI): domain Eukaryota; kingdom Metazoa; phylum Arthropoda; class Insecta; order Lepidoptera; family Lycaenidae; genus Phengaris; species Phengaris alcon. The sequence continues at coordinate 909,208 of JAYRCH010000342.1, forward strand.
TAGCACGACAATTTAGTTGACTTTTACCTTTTTGTTTACGTTCATTGGAATCTGATCAGAGCGCATCAGAATCTGACTATTAATTTAAAATTTAGGAGCTACGACGCCATGTACAGAAACACAGATATATGCAAACATATAAACTTATATAATACACGTATTACAATATATATTTACTTTTGTGACATATTTTGCATGCAAATTAGTTTGGTAATATTACTACTTTAAGATATTAACGGCCACACTCAGTACTACAGACTATTTTGAAAATATGAAAGAAAAACATCCAATTGCATTCCCTTACTTTTGATCAACTATTTTGTTGTTACATATAATATGAAAATAAAAGTGAAACACATTACGAAAATCATTTGACGACCTCTGTGGCTCAGTGGTTCAGAGCGTTGGTGCTCAAGCCGGGGGTCGCGGGTTCGAAGCCCACCGAAGGAACGAAATAGTTTTCCTGTGTTCCTGGGTCATGGAATTAAATATATGTATAATATATAATATATATACAAATCTTAAATATATGTAGATTATAAAAGTGTTAAATATACTTCCCGTTGTCTGGTACCTGTAACACAAGTTCTACGGATACTTAGCACGGGGCCAGATTGACGTGGTGTGAAGCGTCCATAGATATTATTATTATTACAATATTTTTAATACATATGCTTCAATCCGTGGGTTCTTAAGAATTTCCATACTTTCTCAATATTGTAAAACATTCTCCTGTTTACAAAAGCAAGTTTTTTCAGGCACAATATTTTTTTTTCGCCTGTCTATTATTAACACTATTAAGATATCATACCATTTTGTCAAGAACCAAAATTCATGTTTACTGTTATAATTAATTGGTCTTAAACCTCATAATATAATAAATAAGCCAAATTAAAATTAAGTTACCTATATAGAATATAAATATAGTTTTCCTATTTGTGTCATTTTATTATTATTCTATTATTCATTATTATCATCCTGTTAAGCAATATTTTAAAAAACATATATGGTCTTTGAACATATTTATATATCATGTGGTTTACTGTTTACTAATTACTACCTTCGTTGATAGATAGTAAGATTTTGTTGTTGAATCTCCTGTGATCAAATAAAAAAGATAGAGAAAAGGTTGTGGTCGAAATTAGATGGTCTAATATTTCTTTAATTAATATTTCCAGAGCCAAATTTCATACTCCTCTGTTAAGAGTACAAAGTTTTTGCTTCACATATTAATGGTTAGTCTATGACCGCAAGGAAAATAAATTTGGCATTCGGCAGATATTTGTTGTTGGACAACAGCTACGGTTTTAATTATAACAATAAGTAATATTATAATAAACATTATGTTGTAAGCACTGACTCATCTATGTAATATAATATTTATATTACGACAAATGGAGTAAAAAACTTACGTAGTCGTAATTTCGCAGTCCTTTACAGGGTAACACTTACCTCTATTACATTGTCCAATAAAAAACCCTCAGTTACAGACATACCTCGTAGCATGTTGCTAGTGTTGCATCGTAGTGTAGTATTATTTTTTTGATTATAAAAATATTCAATTGGATCTGTACAGTGTATTAGATAATAGTACCTGGCTAACCGAGTTTCGCTCGGAGCTCTTGTAGATTTAAAAATAAATAAAAAGAATCACAAAAATATTTTAGCGGGGTTCAGAATTTCGGAACAACGCAAAAATTAACCAAGCTGCTAATCGCACTGACATTATAGGAGTCGAAATTATTGATACCTACCTATATTGTTGCACGTCGAAAGAAAAACTTAAAAATGCGCAGATTCCAGGGATAAAACCTAGCTAGACCGATTTTTCTCTCCGAAAACACCCTGCATACTGAATTTAATGTAAATACTTACGGCCGTTGCCGAGATTCCGATCATATATATATTATTTTTTTTATTAAATAAGGGGGCAAACGAGCAAACGGGTCACCTGATGGTAAGCAACTACCGTCGCCCATGGACACTCGCAACATCAGAAGAGCTGCAGGTGCGTTGCCGGCCTTTTAAGAGGGAAATGCTCTCTTCTTGAAGGTTTGCAGGTTGTATAGGTCCGGAAATACTGCTGGTGACAGTTCGTTCCAGAGTTTTACAGTAACATTATACAAGATTGTCTCGTTTAAAGTATAAGATAATTATAAGCTCGCATACTGCTTGACAGAATCGGGATTACAATTTTTAAAATGAAAACCAATTTAAAAAATAGTAATCCTGATTCTTCTAGCTAAAATAAATTGTACATAAAATAACAAAATGTTAGCATCAAGGCGCGTGTCTAGAGGCTAGTTTCGCAAACCGTATATTAGGTAAGCGAATCGGGCGCCGTTGCAATGACAATGTTGAATGCCTACTGGTGAAAGTGTATAGGTATTTCGGAGGCATACAACAAATTAAGCATCTTCTGCTATCCAAATATAATTTAAACAATTTACGTACAGTAATGAGGCAAGTTTTAGAAAATTAACGGCGCTGCTTTTAAATTAAAAAAAAAAACGTTAAATTCAACAGACCAGCTGTGCATCTCCGATTTTTATCTGAATTTCTCTTAATATGCGTGAATTTAATTCAAAAATATATTTATACTAGAATATAAGGAAACTAATGTCTCTTACGAAATTTGTCACACCAACTATGTGGTGGGTGGTGTTTCATCTACCCTATCTCAGTTTCCAAACGTATAACTAAGGCTGGGACTAAATGATCCGGAATCCGACGGGTCCGAGAAAATTCATAAAATAGCACTGAAAATAGCACTCTGCGCTAATACAATAGAGTTAAAAATCGAAGTGTCGAGCCGTTATATATGACATTGACATTTGACTCTACAATTATGTGTTCGATATTCAGCTCTATTGTATCAACGCAGAGTTCTATTTCAAATTAATATCTTAGGAGTTATCGTAACGTTGAAAAGTACACGCGTATTTCTCTCGTGCGTACTTTCGACGATGACTGGCGACGCGACGGCACGGTACGGACGGTAAATAGAAGATCCCTAATCCCTAAGAATTCTAATTTCAAATTAATTTTATTTTCAAAACATGGAATTCTTTTTCCAAAAGTAGTCATTTGTTTATTGATTAGTGTTGCATTTTCATCGCATTTCAATCTTTTTCGTCATCATGGATACGTTAAAAATTCGAGTAATTATGGAATATGCGTACCGTCGTGGCAGCTAACACTACAAACCAACGCCTGTTATTGGTTTGCTCGCTTCCGTTCTGGAAATTTCGACCTGAAAAATGAACCTCGCGGTCGTCCGAAGACTTTGGTCGACAATGACGAATTAAAGGCGATTGTGGAAGCTGATGATACACAATCTACGGCTGAATCAGCAGCCGCTTTCGACGTTAGCGTCAAAACAATATTGGTCCATTTGCGTCAAATTGGCAAGGTCAAAAAGCTTGACAAATGGGTGCCCCACGAACTCAATGATCGCCAGCGCGAAGTACGCGTCGAGACGTGCCTTGCACTGCTCAATAGACACAAATTAAGGAATTTTGAACCGCATTGTTACCTGCGATGAAAAATGGATTCTGTTTGATAACCGCAAGCGCTCAGCAAGTTGGTTGGATCCTGGTTCTGCACCTAAACAATGCCCTAAACGAAAACTTACCCCTAGAAAAGTGATGGTCGCTGTTTGGTGGTCTAGCGCCGGAGTGATTCATCACAGCTTCTTACTTTAGTTCCGTTTGTTCCGTTTACGGGGTGAGCATTACTGCAGATGTGTACTGTGAAGAACTGAACACAATAATGGAGAAGCTGGCACATCTCCAACCAGCATTGGTCAATCGCTTGTCTCCGCTGCTCCTGCACAGCAGACGGTCTCCAAGTTGCAAGAACTGGGTTTTGAAGCTCTCCGTCATCCGCCCTACTCACCAGACCTTGCGCCTACAGACTACTACTTTTTCCAGAATTTGGATAACTTCTTGGCGGGAAAAAATTCAATACCCGAGAGGCAGTACAAAATGCCTTTGAAGAATTTGTTGCCTCCCGTCCAGCTGATTTCTTTAAGAAGAGCATCAATAAACTGCCACTGCGTTGGCAAAGATGCATTGATTGCATGGATGATTACTTCGATGAATACAAATAAAAAATACATGAAAAACATTCGTTTAAATTTTTTCATACAAAACGTATTTACAAACGTAACGTAACGTACAATTTCATAGCTAAAGACCTAATATAATATTTCTAACGTATTCCTAAATCTCTGGTCAAGTAACAAATGTCTCATTCCAAATCCTTCATAGGCTTTTTTTCCTAACATTTCAATAATGATTTTATTATTAAATTAGTTTTCGATATGCATAAAATTATGAATTATAAGTCGGCCGACATACGACCACCTGACAAATCGTCAGGCTGCACGTGCTTTGCACCACATCATTCGCAGCTTATTGATGTTGACCATTCAGATAAATATCGAATCTGACACGCGAATAAATGCTTTATCTCAAATCGCATAAGATCCAAAAATTCGAACACCCGCCAGGGGCGGTCTTTTTTGTTATAGTTTTGTGAATGTCCCATGACCCATCTGTTCCTTTTTTGAACATATTGTGTTTGAAAGAAGTGTAGGTAGGTACCCACCTTTGTTTCTTTTATGGGTGAAATAATTTTATGACTACCGGTACCGTGTGTGCATGATAACAAATCTTTCTGTTGCTCTCATTGTTAATAATGTGAACTTGACTTGGTAGAAATGTTAGCACTTCGCGATAACACTTATGAAAATATTGATAAAATGCTATGTGAAAAATCTGATTACTAACGTTTTACTAGAGTTAAACGCTTTAGAATAAACTTCTATAAATGATTGCTTACCTATGGTAAAGGAAATTTATAAACATGAAAATAATATTATGGCACTTAAAGGTACGAAAAATTATGCACAGTAGTAATTTTTATGGTTATATTTTGTATTTCTATTAACACATCTCGTGGTAGGTGCTATGTGCAAAAACTGAGATCGGGACAAATAAACGATGAAATCACAATAAGTAAGCGAGATGGATTCAATAGCATATTGGATAAGTGCGAAAGAGTGCGAACATTCTCTAGCCTTTTCGATGTAACAGCTAAATGACAGTTAAGAACTTTATATATAAATTCTGAGAACACTTAGGGGAGAATGAGCTGGTAACGCGCTTTTAAACTCTACCTTATAAATACTTGGTTGAAAAGGAAACGAAAGTTATGAAATAAGGTTGTAAAGCAGGCAGATAATTTTCTAAGTAACGTAAGAGACCATTACAGGGTTGAAAAACAGAAGAAAAGAAAAAAAATGTTAACGTAAGCCTTATCAATGTAAAAGATAATGTAATAGATAATTTGTTAACAAAATGGGGTTGTGAAGAAAATATAAGTACTTACCTACATGTCGGTAGTTACAAAATAGTGAAATTCTTTTTAAAAAATTCTTCAAAAATAGAAATCAATAAAGAAAGAGTGATCATCCATATATAAATATTTAGAATAAAAATTATCGAATGTCGATCAGGGCACATACTGGTGGACTTAAAAAAAATTATCATCAATATTTAATATTTAGAATGAAAATCATCAATGTCCGCAGACGTTGAAACTCGGGGATTAGTTAGCAAGTGGCGTAGGGCCGGGGTCGTCGCACCCTTTGTCTCCCCAATCTTGGCACCTGGTTACGAACAGATGTCGATTCTAAACACTAACCCCCGTGACGTTCTGTCTCTTTCTTGTAAGGCTCGCGATAAGCCAGACATTGATTTCGTCGGTTTGCATTTAATATTCGAATCATCTAGCACACATCAGAAGGTTTGGTTAGGTAAGCCCATTTTAGAAAATGAAATTATTTAGCCAGAGAATCCATTGAGGACGAAAATAATCAATGTAACAAATAACAATACGTTGATATATTTTAATTAAAAGACAATAAATATCACAGACTGCAAGTTTTTCAAATTATCTTTTTTATATTAGAAGAACAAAGTTATTTTGTAAATTAGATCTTGGTACCAAAGATTAAAGAAATAGTATATATTTTTACTCTGTGCATGGTACATTTGTCAGATGGTAGATATTAATTTGTCGTTACCATGAATTCTCTGTCAAGTATTGAACAAACCTAGCTTCCTTTTTGTTTTGCCTCCGGGCAAGATATTCGTATCGTATGATTCTTATTTCTTGATGACATTGTTGAAGGTTTTGATGTAAAAATATACAGCTCGAATAGTGTAAGAATTATGGAAATTTACCTATTTATGTGTATAATGATACGATTTCTTGAATTTTACTTCATACTCGATCACAGGTGTAGCTACTTGTGTGACTCTAGCGCCAAACAGGTTTGCGAAATGTCAGACAATCTGTACAAGTCTCACTAAGCCCGCAATGATTGTTACATAAAGTCACTATAATACCTATGTGTTTTCCTATTTCCTTTCCAAAACTCTAGATTGTTCGAAAGTATCCGTCTTTTAGAATGTTTCGCCAAAAATCTCTGTTTTTATATCATTATCTACACTGCATTGTAACTCGTAGTCCGCAGGCTAATAAAAAATTTGGTACTTTTATTATTTCTTTTTTAAAACTCTTAACTCTCTCGTCTTGATTGTTCAAAAGCATCACTCTTTTTAGTATGTATATTCAGAAATCTGTTTTTTATATTTTTATCTACACTACATTTTAACTAAGTACTCTGTAGGCTTAAACTTCAAAGTATGTCTACGGCTCTCTCTCACTTTCTCAATACACGTTAAAATGGCGTTAAATATGTTGGCAATTGTCCTACTAAACGTATTCTGCTGTAGATGACAAACCCTTTATCCCTTTAATTAATTCCCGTAATTTTAACAAAAACCTGCACACTGGTAACTGAAATGAAGACGCTTTTGATTGTTTTGGTAAATTGATCATGGAACTCTCCAATTCTTATTAAGTACACAACCAAATCGTATACCTGTTTCTTGTCAGATAGGATGGGTACTTTTTATCCAGTCTTAGTTGTATTACAGAAATAAATGAGGGATATAAATAAATACCCTACTGATCCCCTATTACTCCCGAGCGTAAAAGAAATAAAAAGCCAAGTTTTATGTGGGATAGCGAAATATCTCGCTCCTACCGTTTTCTCAAAGTTGTAAAGTCATTCAATAGGCAGGTCTACGCCCTATTAAAGGCAGGCAATATATTTGTAACGCCTTTGCCATTGCATGTGTCCATACTAGGCTATGGCCGAGTCTTAACATGTGGCGTGTTTTTTCTGATTATGGAAAAAGTGTAAGTGTAGGTAGCTATATTACGTCTATGGTTATAGTTTTTGTTTATTTCATAATTGCTTTATTCTTAGTGGAATCAGATATCTGCGAATTAACATGAGCTTTAATTTGGGTTACACATCTGAATAGTGAATCTGTGCTAATAAACACCCCTAAAATTAGTAGCGGATTGAGTCAGGTGTACGTAGAGCTCCTTCCTATTTCTACAAATTATTGTGTAAAATACACGTCTTTTCTAATTAACTTAATCGCATATTATGTGTAGAAAACGGAATTTTTAATTTCGGCTGGCAACTATAAATGTAATCTTTTAACTATTACTCAACCAAACACATTGGCGAGCCGGAAGTGTGAGGGTTTTTGCGTAAGATGTATTTCGCGCACCTTTCGGTCTTCGAATAGTTTGAACCGGTAGAAAAAAATGCACGATTCTACGGGTGTAAAACGCATCCCATGTACAAGACTATTTATTTTAATTTTAGACTGCAAGTAATCATGCTCGATATTCACGCACAAACTACGAGGGTTGCACTAAAAGTATCGGGAATGGAATATTTCCACTGTTCCTGTCATATTAAAATCTTTTTAATTTAAAACTCCTTGGTTTTAAAAATCGAATACCGTTTATTTATTTAAAAAAAGATTCTCGGTCTTGTCACAAGGTCTTGTCAAACTTGTTTAGTCGTTGAGAAAATGGACTCGAGAAAATTCTAGAGCGATGATTTATTATGAGTTTTGAAGTGGTTTAACACAAAAACAGTGTGTTGACCGGATGATTTCTGCATTTGGTGATGAAGCCCCATCCAAAACCACAATTTATCGCTGGTTTGCTGAATTTCAACGTGGACGTGTCAAGCTCAGTGATGATCCCCGTCAAGGTCATCCAAAAACTGCAGTCACCCAAGAAAACGTTGATGCTGTGCGTAAGCTGATTGAGGAAGATCGACATGTGACATACCGCGAAATTCAGGCAACTTTAGACATTGGCATGAGTCAAATACAAATAATCTTGCATGAACAATTAGGTGTAAAAAAGTTATTTTCCCGATGGATACCGCATTTGCTCTGTGAAGAGCAAAAAGCGGCTCGCGTTACTTGGTGCGTCAGAACTCTCGAAAGATTCCACGCAGGATCCTCAAATGCTGTATACAACATCGTATCAGGTGACGAATCCTGGATATACGCGTACGAACCCGAAACAAAAAACCAGTCACGAGTTTGGGTGTGGAAAATGAGTTAAAGCCAACAAAAATTGTTCGTTCACGGAGTGTTGCAAAAAAAATGGTGGTCACGTTTGTCTCCAAAACCGGCCATGTTGCGACTATTCCTCTTGAGGGACAAAGAACGGTTAATGCAGAATGGTATGCTAACATTTGTTTGCCACAGGTCGTTTCTGAACTCCGTAAAGAGAACTGCAACCGCCGCATCATCCTCCATCACGACAATGCAAGTTCTCACACCGCGCACAGAACAAAAGAGTTTTTAGAGCAAGAAATCATAGAATTATTAGACCATCCGCCATACAGCTCCGACCTAAGCCCTAATGCCTAAGCCCTTTCTATACTTTCCCTAAAATAAAGATTAAATTGCGTGGTCAGAGATTTTCATCACCTGAAGAAGCTGTGGACGCCTACAAAACGGCCATTTTGGAGACCCCAACTTCCGAATGGAATGGTTGCTTCAACGATTGATTCCATCGTATGGAAAAATGTGTCAAATTTCGCGGAGAATACTTCGAAAAGCAATAAATACATTTTTAAATAGTTATGTTGTGTCACTTCCTTGATTCCCGAAATTTTCAGTGCCGCCCTCGTATTTGACAGATTTTAGCACGATATGCATTTCACGAGCTTTTTGTTTTTAAACTTTGTAATCTTTTTATTTAACTCAATAAACTCAAGTAAGTAATTCAATTGCTAAAAGGGTGTTTTAATGAAATTGCTTCTGAAATTAATTCTCAATTTTTCAATATCATAGCTACTCATGTTATTATTCACTTTACTTTATCGTCATTTGCTCGAACAACAAAGCTGATTGTGATAATAAATAGTTAAGGTAAATTGTTTAATGGCTAGATTGTCTTATTATATAATTGATTCTTCAATATAATCTTTTTAATCCGACATAAAGAATGAGCTAGAATACAATAATTGGTTTGCTCTGATGAAAAAATGAAAATGAGCTTCTCTTTTGACTTCAAATTAAACACATTTTTACATCATCATCATCCTTAGAATCTAATCCCTAAAATTACCAAGTTCATGTAGGATATTAGATATATAATATGTAGAATACGATATATTTAATAATTGCTATAAAACTTTTTACCACAGTATTTCTTCCGGGATTGAATTATGATTTCGTATACTGCAGCAAACAATTTTAAAATAAAACCAATTCGCTTATATTTTAGGTAATTGATCACTATGATTTGCTATTTCTTGTGATTCATTATTCAGGAACAAACAAAGTAATTGGAATGAATTCGTAGCTTCTATGTTTGGCTGCGATGTTTTCGAGGAATGTATGTCATCAGTCCTACTTCGTTGGACGGTCGGACGAACCGCCACGCCCTCCGAATTATCGCTTTCTTATTCTAAAAAAGTCGTTTTGGCAAAAGTTTACCTAAGGGGCCCGAGGAGAGATGCTTGTTGTACAATTTCACTGCTCGCAGTTAGCACCTTAACAATTTCTGTATCTATAACCTAACAAAGTTATTAATATAACGGTATGTAATACGTAAAATGTTTATTTATAGAATTGCGATACCCGAGTTCAGAGTTGTCACGAGAGTCAGAATTTTGTTAGGATTAATATCGGTGATCATGTTTTTTTGTCGGTGTCTGTCTGGTGACTACAGTTGAATCGATATTGTATGCGGTACTTATCTTTTGGCCTAGGACAACAATATTTAATCAATATGTGGATCGTTTTGTAAAATGAATATAAATTCGGCCGATTTGGTAAGCTACTTTAGAATACAATATTTCAAATAGGTGATGCAAATACTGAGAACGCTTATAAGTGTACACCAATACATACTCGCGGCGATAATATAATTTGTATGTTTTACAAATTACACAGGTAATATATTCGATAGTCTAGGTACGAAAGATATCAAAGCACTAATTAAACTTTACAACCATCAATTATATAACGAATTACTATATAACTATATAACGAATACTTACCTATTTATTACAGTGATAAATTATGAATTTAGCATTGCAAAGTAAAAATATAGGCCGTTTTATGTTAATTGGAGCTGTCGTATTTATAAGTGATAAAATTAAACATACTTTACAAACTTGTAGCCTTGTGGAGCACAATATTCCAGGTAAACAATGTCCCGAAGGGTCATGGTAACAAAGAACGAGTTGTTTACCCTCCATGCAAACATCTACAGCGATATTGGTCTCGCGAAATACACCTGTAAAACAAACTTTAAATTTCCGCTTTTATTTGTTACTGGAGAGTTTTCCTTGTGAAAAGCTTGCTGTGATTTTAAACAGCAAGATTCTGAAGATATTTCCATTTCATTTGATATGATTTTTCTGTGAACTGCATATGGGTTTATTCATCGAATTATATTCGTTACTTGCATGATTTCTCCTCATTCAAATCAATGTTATTCATATTCTTTTTTATTTTGTTAAAAGGTCGCGGGCATATTCTGCTAAGGTCGTTTGGTACGCATTTCTTAGCTTCAATATGCCGTTCAATTATTTAATACAAGGCTTAACTTTTATGCATTAGACAAGCTTTTCGGTGACTGTGGAAGGAGATAAGAGTTATCTTTATTATTTACATATTGTTCGTGGGTAATAAATTCTGAATTCGATTATTACAAGGCAACGTATACAATTCACAATAGACATAGAACTATGTAGGTAACGTAACAGACATGCTTTGCCTCGAAAACAGTTCATAACTGGCAAAATTTCAACCAAACAATCATCAAATGTGTGAGTTACCTTCAGTGTTTTTTTTGTCAATGTAACAATGAATGAAGGCTGTAAGAAAGTTGCTGACCGTTTTGCAAACCAGTGCCTTACCTTCTTAGAACAAGGAAATCCCCGACTGGCTTTTTTTTGCGATGGCCAATACATTAAAAACTCTTAAGATCGTTTGACCAATGAACCTAGCTGATATTTCTTTACAGTACTGTGAGTAATCTATTTTTTCATATGGGGAATACATAATATGAAAAACCTACCCAAACAACAAAGACTTACCCACTCCCTGCGACTATTCGGATTTTTTTTCTGTTTCCTTTACCAATTTAAAAATCCCCCGAATGAGAATAAATGAGTCGTTTCATAATATAATTGAATAAAAATTATTCGATACATGACCTTGTCAGCCAAACTGGTTTGACATTTGCAACGAGTTTCAATCTTTGTAAAGTTCAATATTTTATACAACTAGCGCGTAGCGAATATTCCATAGAATATATGAAAGCACCCTTGGGTGGGTAAAATTGTGAGTAAAAGTCACGGCCACGAGCCTAGTTCCGGGTCGACCCTTCTCTGGCGATGCAACTCGAGTTTCACGTTGAGTTTAGTAAGTAACTAAAGCAATTTTTAAGTTTACATCATCGCCATTGCTAGCTGCCCAGCCTAGTTATGTTTCTCGCGTTCGACCAGCGCTGGTTGTGCAATAGCACGACTTGCCGACACTTACTTATTGTGGCCGACTTGACTCGTTACTTGTTACCCAACTAGTTTGGTTTCTTGTCGTCTAATTACGATGGTAGTACTTTCATATTAAGATATTAAGATTCATTCCTTCGTCAAATTTCGACCAAATCATCCTAACCTATAAGTCAACTTCATCCAAGATATATTTCACTCTTATTCCTGATTCTCTAGTGCATGCGACACTAGATTTACAGTTTCCGAATTATCCTTATTATTTCTTTAACTGTTGCCCTTACGGTTTTTAGTTACTGACAGATTTCAATTTACCTACTTACCAGAACGAAAAAATAAGATAAAAAATCATTTTTAATTTCCGCTCTATGAATTTTATATATATTTTGTTGAAAGTATAATTGAGGTCAGTATTTTTATTTTCCTTTTAATTACTTCCTCTAATATAACCGTTTTGAAAGCAGGTGACCAATATAGGACCTTTCTAGGACTTTAGGTACCTATTACAGTATTCTCTAAATCGTCAAAAATCTAGACTCTTCGCTGACTTTATCTCTTCAAATTAATAGCGTTTAACTCTGAAAATCTTACGTTAAATAAGTGTGCAATCATAGAGTCTAATCTTAATGCTTAATTAAGCTTTTTAAACCATTGAACTAACCTCACATAATTGCCTTGGCAATTGTAGACAGTTTTAAAGATAGCTCCAGAAGCAGAAGTAATATAATAGGGATGATGATGATGGGATACATCTAAAATATTTAGTTTAGTTTCATTAATATACTCAGAAATATTGAGGCATATACTACTTGGTAAATGTAAAAAAATATAATGTTGTATGTTTAGTTTAGTAACTAGAGACATCTAAAAAGTACAAAGAAGTTTAATTATTTTTTTGCTAAATTAGTAAACAGAACCTACATCATTACACTTACATCATATACAAAAACATTCATTATGGTAAGTATGAATTTAAACGCACAAATATCGGAGATATTTATAAATATGTTCCTGCCGCCGTATACTTCATACACTTTAACCTAGGCGTGACGTCACAGACGACGTATGACTTTAGTATGCAGCGTTTCCACGAGACTTGCGAAATTTTATATACAAATCGCTGTATCTTTGAAAATATTGACTTTTGATATACTGTTTCTTCTGAGAAGTTACTCATACTATTAATTTATGCAATTAAAAAAAAATTACATCTAGCCTATTGTTTCCTTGAATATGGCAATATGTGGGTAAGGGGGCAGGATTGTAGAAGTGCAATTTTATGATAACCTAGATCCAGAGACTATGTTTTAGATCGTATGGGATAAGGGGTAAGACTATAGCACACATGGAATACACATTTCGTATACAGGACATTAAGTTTAATGTCTTTAAATTAAGGATATTGCAATGTAATTACAGAAAGACCATTTAATGATAGATGATTCCCTATAAAATATATTATTATCAATCATGTATCGGCCATCATTTTAGTTCATTAAGTTTCAGACAGTATTCATTTGTTTACATGCAGTTATTTTGCAATCAATAAGTTGATTCAATCAATCATGTGATTTTCCGTGTTCTTCAGGGCTTGATTAATGTCTTATCTGTCAGCGGGAGGTTATTTCCAGTTGTTTCAGTTGCCAAACATGAAAACGGCAAAAAAATTACGTTGGTTGTATGAGAGCCCCATTTAAATGTTTATTTTATTCTGTTTTAAGTATTTGTTGTTATAGCGGCAACAGAAATACAACCTGGTGACAGACAGACAGACGGACGGACGGACAGTGTAGGTAGTCTTAGTAATAGGGTCAGTTTTTACTATTCGGAACTCTAATAAACTATGCATCCAGAATGAGTCAGTAGTGGCTTACATTAATAACAAAGGTTTATGATTTGTGGTCGAATTATAATATTTTGAATGTAGTAAAACAATATAAAATACGTTGGATAGTTTATTGAATAATTGGACACAAAACGTAGTGCAAATCGAACAGATTTGCTGACCTGTGACAACGGAGCAGGGCTGTGATGATTCACAGTTCGTTGTACTTCAATATGAAGATCGAGTACTATTATGCGATGCTATATAGACCGTTATCACCATTTTCAACTACAGAGAACTCCCCCACGTACGATAGCGTCATTTTGGACTTGCGTATTGTAACAAATTTCGCATGAAAGACTTGCAGAAACGTGTTGTAATGAGGAAAAACCCGCGTAGTACCAAGGAAGTAGGAACCTCTGCAAACTGCAATAAATATATGCAATTAGAATTTAAAAGATGTTTTAGTTACGAATAATTTGTGTATTTTCACTGTATAGGCAATAAAAAAAAGGTTCGACTAATATGATTTCTTTTGTTTCAGGATAGACTAGCGAAACCTAAAATACAGTTCCTACCTGGCAATGAAGGGGTAAGTTTTTTGTTTTAGTATCAAATAGTACATTAGGATTTAGGGTAGAATTAGTAGTAGGTTAAAATAGATATATTATTAATTTATTAATTAACTACTAAATATTTGTTAATTTAGCTCTGTTATTTCCTCTCTTCGCAACGTCAAGTTTCCTGAACTTGAATTAATAATTTATGCTGATTGTTTTTAAATCGTATACATATTGCTTTTGTCAAGTCAGAAGATCTGGCAATTTCAAAAATATAAAATGTTTTGAAAAAGTTAAGTCAGCTAGAAAATAATTTATGTACGTTCTGGTAAATACCTTTTCGTGTTACCTGCCGTCTCTAAAAAATCCTATGTCAACCGATAATTGCATATTAGTCTGCATCGCGTGAACAGTGAACACTTGATATATTTTAATACCCTGGTGATATAATAATGGCACGTACTTATCCATCATTTACATAATCATTGGCCTTATCATCTGGACGTATTAGGAAATTATTCTTAGGAAACACTTGCCGCCACACGTGGAGGTCCGAAGTAGTTTTGATAATTGAATTTATATTATAATTTGTATACGATATTAAATGTTAATTCTGTGAGAGTAGGTTAAAAGCTCTTGTTAGCATTTATGGCTTTCGCAATTGACATTTGTTGAACTGTATTGGTTGGTTCTATGTTTTTAACTCTTTAATATATTTCCTCTTATATTCTGCTTCACAACTGTCCATCTTGAGTAGTTTCATAAATTATGAGTTCTTGTTAGCTTAATATTTTATGGCTTGTAATTTCGATCAGAACCGATAGTTGGTACTTTTTGATAAATATTTGTTGAACTGTATGGGTTATGTGTCTTTATCTCTTTCATATTCATTTTTTTTTATCATTCTCTCATGTACTCTACTTTAATATGCCCATCTGAAGTTGTTTTTACAAATTCATGTGGAGGTTCGAAGGTCTCTAAACTCTACTCGAGTTTTTACTTGTGTCTTAAAAGAGTGTTTATTTTATATAATTTTATATAAACGAAAAACAATAACTAGCCGATATTTTGTGAATGTTTCAAACATGTACCTGCTCTTACAAAAACAGAGATAAACTTTATCTTTTTACTCTTCACTGTTACCGAGACAGTGTGTAATCAATTGGACTATTATATTATTACGCTAGCACTTCAGCAGTCTACATAATGTTTGAATTCAATACATTCAGTAAAGAGTCATGTGCACATAGGTACACATTATTTCACCTCTAGGACAATAATTAATCGTAGACTCAGAGTAATTAATACTACTACCGAAGTAGCGTAGAGGCGATGCGACGCGGGATATGTTGCTTTCGCGTCTGGGGTTGGTCTTTTGACTAGAGAGGGCTTTACAACCCCAGGGTGAATTGTCTACTGCTTCTGTTTCTCAAAAAATTTCATCAATTCTTTGGCTCAAAATCGCGGCATATAATAGTAGCGGGGTCAAATCAATTATACTGAATACGAACTATACTCCAACTGTCGACTCAATAATAATTCAGTAAATAGGTACTTGAACTCTCAAAACGTATACGTTTGTATTCATGTAAAATCCAAACCTATCATATATCCAACAAAAGGTTTTCAATAATTCATGGCTTTTTTCAACTGTATACCTAAATAATAATATAAAGTAAATAATATATTCTGTGTATTTAAGTTAACGACCATAATTATGCTGTACTTCCGGACCCGACTCGATGTTCACAACGATTTAGTCATTTTACACTTGTAGGCAGTTGAAAATTGCTGTGCATTACACAATCAAAACAAAATCAGTATTGTTTTGAATTGTCAAATGAAATTTGCATATTTAGGAACGCTAACCAGACAATTGTTCTTCTTTAACATTTTGTGAAATTTAATATAATCTATCTAAAAAAATGTGGAGCAAACTAGAAACAAGCTTATAATAATTTCTGCTATGTCATCCTTCGCTTCGCTCACCCATTTTCTGTAATATCCTTTTCATTAATTATTATCATAGCCTTCCTACTTTATTAGTTTTATGTCATGTCAACATCCTTCGATATTAATTCAACATTCTACGGCCTTGTCAACGACTCAAATTGCTTCTAATGCTTCTTGATAATATCCATTAGTTAGGTGTATTATAATTAATAGTTTTCCCACAAAAAAAATAACTTTTAATATTCAAACAGTGCCCGGCTATATAGAATGCACGCAGTTTGTAGATCATTATTTCTGTCAAATATTACTAATGTGAAATTCGTAAGAGAAACCTCTCTACAATGTTGACACTAGCCTCTCTATCTCTTCGTTGTGCAATCTTTATGGCCGGGCTTTGTAACTGTTATACTTGTACATATTTCGATCATAAGCTACTTTTTATAGATGTCGCAACAGTTGGCATAGAATAGGATAGATCTCGAGGTACCTGTCTCCGAACAAACGGTGATAATGGTGATTAGTAACCAATAAATAAAAGGTATAGGTAAGAAGCAGGAGGTTCAGCGGTCGCTAGCGCGGGCCTTGACTCGCCTCGGGCGTACTAGTTAACGCTTGCGGCACTCGATACGCTTGCGAAATTATATGATGACCCACTTAGCAGATTTCGTTTCACTGTTTGTCGTTTCGGATTGTCTATATAACTTTTTATCCTAAACATTTCGAAAAGCCGAGTTTGGCTTGACGACCTGAGGTACTGGTGTGTTGCTTCATCCCTCAAATGTTGCGCATAGTGTCTGCATTTTGCAAATCACAATGCTCCAATTGTTGGTAATTGTTATTAATGTGATTAAAATTAAAACATCTAATTGGGTTTTGCTTAACTTGAGGTTCTTTTACTACAAAAAAGACGGTAACATTGTCAGAATGGCAAATGATTGGATGTAAAAGGCAATGTGACTGCTATAAATAAAAATGTCAGTGGTATTAAAAGTTTTATGTTCTTGTTTTCAAAAAACGTAACTAACGCAATATTGTTTACATGGCGATAATCCTCGGGCGATTCCCCGCTCGTCGGCCGGCGCCTGAGACCGGTTTGGAGCCACCGTTCGCGTCGCCAGCTCCGGTTTGACGTGATCTCTTCTCTTGTCTCAGTACTTGTGTATCGTATGTAAACGACCTCGATTGTCCCAATTTCCATATTCGACTCCCGAACACTAAACTCTCCGTGGACGATTCCGCGTTCGGACGTCATCCTTGACTTTGTAAAAATCTCTAAAAATAAGATAAGAGATAACGCTTGAACTATTTCGCTATCGTATTATGATTTCTCGAATATCTCGTGTCGATGCGTTGGGTCCGACCGGCTGGCACAAATCCAAGTTGCACATAATAACCACAATTCAATGAGTCGCGGACGAGAATAGTGTAAATAAGATAAAGTGGAGGGTGTAAAAATAGCAGCGGTTCCAGTCGCGGTGGGTATGCGATTGCACTTCACAGGTGCGATGGCCGTACTCACACCGACAGACGCTCCTGCGATGTTCTTATTGATATTAAGTAAGCGACCGTAACTTTGTGAGTGAACTCAGCTTTGTTACATTTGTCCACATTCCGCAAAAGCCACGGATTATTCATCGCGATTTTACATCGGTGATGTGTTTATACACGTAACGGATTAGTCCATTTTGTTATACGTAATTATTGAATCGTTAATCTATGTGCATTGAACTCTGTAATGTAAATGTGTACCATTTGATGCAGTCGGGTCGTCGTCCTACAGTTGTTTATTTAGACCATCAGTTTGAGGACCCCGTTATTTGCAATCTTTCGGATACAGATTTTGATGTTTATAACGCCTCAGGCTCTCTTAAGTTATGCATCTCGTTGGATTCGTGTTTTATTTCGGACAACATTTTTAGATAACGAACGTAAAAACTTTATTGTTAAAATATTTGTTAAAAATGATATTCTAAGACGTCCTAACAGATGATTATATTTTTTATTTATTTCATGTCTCCACAAAGTATTGGTTCCAAAAGTTCCTCGACCTACACAATCCTTAAAGTTTTATTACCTTTTACAATAATTATTCTTATGACGTAATTTAATACTTATTGACTGAACAACGAACAACGTTGTTCAGTCAATAATATTTTATTGTTTTACAAAATATCACGGTCTTGCTGTGCGCGGTTCTTCCCCGTTGGGTTGCAATCAAAATCTGTTGTTAACTTGTAGATCATACTAACATAATGTTTTACTACCTTCCATACTTCCTCAGTGGAAGTATTTTCTCCAATATTTACCTGTTGAACGTTAGTTGAAAAAATATTTCGTTCATGTTTAGGGTTCCGTTGCCGTGGCTTTTCTAAACTATAAGAGGTAGAAACATGTAAGTTTCCATGCTGATTCGATCGTGCTAAAAACTCTTTAGGGACATAATTTTGAACGAAGTCGGGCAATAATATTTTTGAAGTTATCTAAACAAAACCTATAGCGGTTAGGTTACTTTTCCTACTTGCCCTATATATTTTTTACCAATCCATAAACACCGTCTTTATTTCTATAATAAAATACCTATAATTTAGTTTATAATTGCAGCCTCGCGAATAAATAATATTGCTTTTAATTTTATCAACGCAGTAATATTTCTGTCTCTTTCACATCCTTACTTTACACGTGTCAAGTTATGTTTTGTTAACTTGCAAAATTTTGTTAATTTTCATTTAATGAATTAGTTACTTATTTTTTGTTATAAAAACTTTAATTTGAATAAAATAACCATATTCACGGTTATAAAACAGGACTTTTAACAACAATAATTTTAAGATTACGTAAGTAGTATTTTAATTTTAATAAGCCGTCATTATCAATTTTAAAAAGCTACAAATCCGAAACATGCATCATAACATATTTTCGTTTATTTGCAAATACATACTAATAATTGTATGTGTTTTACCTTTGTTATGAGTATTTCGAAAATTGCCGCGTCGCACCATTAAAGGTCTTCGAACTCGATGCGTTTAGCAGTTTTATGAAATGTATTAATGCTTTGAGATTATTGCGGAACCGGAGAGTAAGATATTCGACCTCTCTAGTGTAACGCCTAAGGTTGTGTAAACTGAGGCCGTTCAAATTGGTCGTGTTTTGTGTTTCACGAGGACATGGTCAGACCAAAAAAAGCAAAGCAACTGCCGATGCATCATCGGCATCAGCGTTTACAACGTGTACTTCCTATCATTAACTTCTGAGTTTTGTAAGAGTTTTATCTTTTCACAAAGGGCCACGCAAAAAATGGCCCCCACCCACCAACAGATTTCAAACCTATCTCAGTTAATACCTCTTGCCACGCTGATAATTATTTAGTATGGCGACATTCACCTCAGGTGTGGGGTTTTTACAGAAATTGGAATTTAATTTTATATTGTTTTATATTAGCGACCCACCACGAAGCTGTAGTTGGTTGCCTGCATTAAAATCCGTTGAGTAGTTTTTGCGTGAAAGAGTCACAAAAATCTATACATCCATAGATCCCCAAAAACTTTCACATTTATAATTGCAGTAGGATAACAATTACTATTTATTAATTTGGCTAATTTTTTTTTCATGCTGTGACCATAGTTTTAAATCCTATAAGGACATTTTAATTTTAAACATTCAAATATAAAAAGGTACGGTAAACACACTTTTACCGTTAGATTATCTGGTTTGTTACTTTGTTTCTGAGGTTGTTTATCCAATAAAAACAAGGTAAATTATAATGCTGGAAACAATATACTTTGCGTCAGATTGCAATTGTCATCTCGCTTATATTACCGTCAACTCTTGTGATTTTTTCAAAATGATTTTAAAACGATATCAATGTAATTAAAATTTATAAATTTAAATATTTAATTATAATGCAAATTATTTTATTTAATTCATGAAAATAGTCAGCTCTAAAGGATCATACGGATAGGATCATCATAAGGGTATAATTGACGCCACGTTTAAAATTACGTCAACTTGGTATATTAACACCCATTATTTAGATTCGCAAAACATGTATTATATAATATTTACTCATCACGAAAATGAATACATACCTACTCCGTGTTGTGTTTTATGTGTACAAATAAAATCAAATATGTGTACAAATACAACTGCGTTCCCGATCTTTAAAACCACCAACCTTTGATGGTAAGAATATAAAACAATTCCTAACCACCAGGCGATTGGTTTGCTCGTTTTCTAATTTATTAGTTAGAACTTATTACAATTTCATACTAACGGGCGATCCGATTGCTCGTGTCCAGATCTATTCCATAGTTAAAACGTTTTACTGCCGCTCAGGGACATCTGCAACACCAGAATAGTTACAAGTACGAGGAAGGTACCGGTGTTGGGACACCGATACCTTCTTCGTGCAATGAGACAGCGCAAGTGCTATTTCCCATCGGTTTTCTGTGAGGCCGTTTTATTTAACCGGTCAAGTAAGCATCTACTATAACCTAAAATAACCTACCACTTCTCAATTTATGAGATTTGTTATATAAATAACGATTACAAAGTTCAGTGAACTTGTATTCATACATTTTGTTACTGTTATTTCGTAAAATTATAAATTCTAAAATCATTATTTTTTTGTCAGTACGAGTCATGTCTTTTAAGTTTTGTCGTTAGAACTAGAACCTTATAGTACTTTTTATTGTTTTTCAAAGTATTCACCACGTAGCTTAATACACTTTTCCATTCGCTCAAACCAGTTATTATAACATTTATTCCAATCTAAAGTGGGGGTGTTCAAAATGGCTGACTTGAAAGCGTCGACTGCTTCTTCACCGGACTGGAACCTTCGACCACGAAGACTTTTCGTAATTTTAGGAAATGTAAAGAAATCGTTAGGGCTTAGGTCAGGACTGTATGGAGGATGGTCAAGACTTTCTACTACTTTTTCCTGCTCCAAATACTCAATCGTTTGACGAGCGCTGTGTGAGCTTGCGTTGTCGTGGTGCAGAATGATGCGTCGCTTTGAGTTAGATTTTCGAAGTTCGGGGATGACTTGTGGTATACCACTCTGCGTTAACCGTTCTACGATCTTCAAGTGCAATAGTCGCAACATCAACATCGTTTTTCCAACGAACGTGGCCACCATCTTCTGTGAAGAGCTTCGAGAACGAACAACTTTAGTCGGCTTTGGCTCATCTTGAAATCTCATCTTTGGATCGTAGGCATTGATCCAAGATTTGTCACCACTGATGATGTCGTAGACGTGATTTGACTCTCCTCGGTTGAACCTTTGCAGAGTTTTCTTACACCATCTGACGCGGGCCGCCTTGTGATCGTCGGAAAGCAGTTGCGGTATCTAACGGCAAACTAGCTTTCTCACACCAAGCGCTTCATGCAAGATCTTCTGAATGGTTGTCCCTGAGATGCCTATCTCTCGATACGTCACATGACGATCTTCGAGTTGTCTCAAAGCAATGATGTTATCTTCAATGAAGGCGGATTTTGGGCGTCCTTCGCGAGATTTGTCACTAACACTAATATGTCTAATATGACTGTTAAACGCTGGAATTCTAAATACCAGCGTTTGACAGTCCGCAGACATGGGGCTTCATCACTGAACACAGATGTTAGCTCTTCAAAACACTGAAGCCGTGTCAGGCCTCTTCTAAAATTGTAGAAAATATTGCACGAACATTTTCCTTAGAAAGATTCATTTTTGTACGTGACCTGACAGATTCCAATCGACGCTGTGACTAAACAATAGCATTAATCCTAATACTTTCAACTGTTTTGAGATTCAAAATTTAAACACATTCGAATATAAAACAGTTCCAAATTCAAAATTATCAGGAAATATGGAAAACGACGGAACTTAAAAGGCATGCCTCGTATTTTTACTTTTTCTATATTTTTTATGTAGCTAATAACCTAGCAAGACAGCAAATTTGAAATTTTCGGGGTCTGCTAGTATGCTTTGAAATATGCTTATTCTCCCTACCTCCATACCTCCATCTATCCATATCTTTCAAAATCGCGTTTTTGCCGCTTAATATCTCCTAAACTATGCACTCGATTTTTATGAAATTTAAAACTTAGCTAGTGCCGCTAACGACTTACGACTCTGCGACAAAAATTCAGACCGCTAGATTAGTTGCTTTGATGCTTCCTGAAAAGATAGTTACGGCCGTTTAATACTTGGCGATAGCGCTACTGCGCTATCAGATATACCTAGTTTAAAAATTGTGCGATTGTTATCATTAGTCTATATATTTTTTCTTAACCCCGGAAATCTTATTTCTATTTATTTGGTAGATATACGAACGATTTAACAAAAAGTGCGCGAAAATTTGAGTCAGATGGGTAGGCATCCGTTTTTCTCTTGCAAAAGTTTGTGAGAATGGAGCAAATCATCGTGGTATCTACGTATGTTCTTACTTGTCATGTACAAATTACAAAACTAATTCGTTCTTCGCGCCTTGTAATGAATAAATAACCTTATACTTTAAACGAGACAATATAATTGTATATATATAATCGGAATCTCGGCAACGGCTGCAAGTATTACCATGAAATTTAGTATGCAGGGAGTTTTGGGGGTGAAAAATCGATCTAGCTAGGTCTTATCCCTTAGAAACTGCGACTTTTTAAGCAATATATGTTTGCACGACGTGCAAAAAAATATATCAATAATTTTGACTCCCTTACGTCAGTCTGATTGGCAGCTTGGTATGCGACATGCGTACCTATGTATAATTTTTGGAATATGGAATGTGGTGGGTTCGAATTCCGGTCAGATAAATATGTTTGTGATTATTTTCATTTATTTTTAAATTATCAAAACTCCGAGCAAAGCTCGGTTTGTGTGTATTATATGTATTGAACAGATACCATTTATTTATTATGAAGATCTAATGCGAATGACAGACTGTGGCACCGTGCACTTAAAAAAAATTGCTGTTTACTCGAGTGATGGGAGCGGTCCGCGGCGGAACCGTTCTGATTTCCTCGTGGTAATTGAGGTGGTATGCGGACGGTGGTGTCGTCTTATTGGGACTGTTGTACGTGCGCGCAGTTCACTTTCACTTCAACGCGCACGGTAGCGCGCACTTGCGCTTTACAAGTGTATAGACTTATAGAGGCCCAGGACTGGCACGATTAAACAATAGTTTAATTAGCGAATATGTAGACATAGTTTGCCGCAGCTGATAGCAGCTTTAGATAGTACTAGATGTTGCCCGCGACTTTGTGCGCGCAAAAGGAAATCTGGTGGGAACCGTTCATTTTGACGCAAGAAAAAGTAGCCTATGACCTTCCCCGTGGTCTACTCTATATCTGTCCCAAATTTCATTAAAATCGGTCCACTAGTTTCGGAGCCTATTCAGTGTAAAGAAACAAACAAACCTTTCCTCTTTATATTAGTATAGATGTAACGAGCGAGGGTTTTTTTGAATAAAAGTAGAACATAATCTCAATCCATTTCGATGTCATCTATATATTTTTTAAAATTAATTATGACTAAGGTACATGTCCTTTTTGTTAAATAAATGACTACTATCGTGGCCTCATTAAGAAAGTCATGAAAGCCAATCTATTAATTCCAAAAATGTAAGACATCGTTGTCACCCTTAAAACGTATGATACGAATAGTGCTTACCCAACTCCCCGAATATAGGAAAACATGACTTAACAAACGAAGCGAAGAAAATAACTTTCGTTATCGTTGCTTTTCACAAGTGTGCCACGCCATAGAAAGAATGTTTTGAATATTTTAGTAATTTAACCAACGACCTTAAAGTGAATTTTGTTTGACCTCAAACAGAAAGACAGTCACGCTATAAACGATTCACTTTATGGTGTATCTTTTGTTGATACAGCAATTATTCTATATTGTTGTGGCCGCCCGAGACTTTTGGACGCAAAATAGACGCAGTGTTATGCTATTTTATATATCTAAACGTTACACATTCATTCAGCCTGGAGAAACTTCTTAAGTCAATGATTATAAAAACGACTGGCTTCTTTATCTGAGTCGATTTTTCCATTTCTATGATTAGCAAAAGCGCTGGTCTTGCAAAAATTTTATCATGCAAATTGATTAGCTTCTATTATACTGTTATTGGTTTCGCGAAAAATTCTTAGTGCTTAGATTTTTCAAGGTTTTTTGTTATGTTTATTTTTATGAGTAGAATAGAATATTTTAAAGAAATCGGATAGTTACGTTTCCCAAAGAGATTCTGCTGACATTTTTTTACCCGATTACGGCGAAGCCAAAAGGATTTTAGCAGTGTATATATATATGTTTGTTCCATCGTAGCGCCTAAACTACTGATCAGATTTTAATGAATGTGGTCTCAATAGATTCGTAATAATGTCCGGAGTGACATAGGCTTTAAAAAATGCGTAGTCGGGTTTTAACTTTTGATTTCATTCATGATTTTGTTCAAACTTAAGGTACTTGTAAATAATGTAGTACATAATATTAAAGCCTAGATAAAGTAAAGCTGTTAACATATTGTTCTCCGCTCGTTCGTGTTTATCAGAGTGTGAGGGTTTTGAAGATTGGCCACATACATATTATGTGCTTTTACATCGGCAGCCGCGTAGATAAAGGAAAGTTGGCAGTCGACTGTTCTGTGAGTTGTTTGTTCTATAGTATAGAATCCTATACTCACTTGTACTATTGTTTAAAACTTGACTTGGTGTAAAACTTATACAACTAATACATGACATTTTTAGGCTTTAAATCATATAGTTCATCCATGGTTTAAAACCAAGCTGGATTACTCCAAAATTTTCAAAATACATATTATATGAAGTCAGGTATGAAAATTAATGAAAAGAAAGTAGAGCCTGAATTGAAAGGCAATAAAATGGCTATTCTTTTAGTCTAGATTTTTTTAGGTACCTAGAGTTAGAGAGTCGTGGTTAAATATTGACCACATGCGACAGAAATGAAAAAAATACCGTGCACTTACCTAGTAAAACCACAGATGTGTTAAATGCAATGAGTTTCTGATATATTTTAATTAAACAAGAGTTTGATAATAAAACTATTGACTAGAATGATATTGTTTATTAGGCTTAAGATCACAACAAAAAGTAACAGTATACTAGAGTCAAAACAATTACAGTTACGTAATCAGAATTATTAAGTTACATAAGTCAAGTGTTAATGTAAAGTAAAAAAAAAGTAAAAAAGTGTAAGTCAAGTTAACTGATTTTGATTTAAGACACCAGGAAATTAGAATGCAACTCAGATATTTTTTGGTACATAGAGAGCAAAACTCTTCCTTTAGGAACTAATTTTGTTTTTTTTATAACCAAATATCACCTATTATACTTACGATAGTTTACGCAGGTTGCGGTTTAAAATTCTACAGATAAAATCTTTTCAAACTTACTGATATTATTCTTCATACAAGTAATGATACACATGTGAGATGTGTAACCATTCTTTATGTTACGTGTAGAATTAACAAAAATTATAACTTTTATTTATGATTTATTATGATACGATAATTGGGTAGATATTACAATTTTAATATTATTTAATTCAAAATGAGGCAATGGGTAATAATCATTAAAGATAGTGTATTGTTAAAAGTCCATGTTTATTGCTTGGTAACAGTAATGCGATACTTAGCAATGTTGTAAACCTGATTAATTAATGTTAATAATTATACAATTTTATATTTCTTTAAGTCCTTGTAGAAAGAAATCAGTGTCACAATGTCAGATTGTTTTCTTGCAACAATGTTGCAGAAGGTGATATTGAGTGTTTAAATGTTTTATATCAATGTACTACTAGAAGTTATCATTTTTAAAATGTTTACATTAAATTGTGTAAACTCGTCATAAATGAAAACTGTTTTAAAAGGTGTACCTCAGGTTGTTCTCTCAACCCTACGTTCGCTTTTATTTTTAACCCCGACGAAAACAGAGGAGTGTTACAAGTTTGACGTGTGTGTCTGTGTGTCTATCCGTTGCATCGTAGCTCCCAAACGGATGAACCGATTTGGATCTGTTTATTTTTGTTTGAAAGCTGACATGATATGGATTCGGGAGCTAAGAACTAGCTGTAATTCATTATCATCAAGCGAGCGCTCACTGCTTGACAATTCGGGGGTTACTTAATTTTTTAAATTTTGTTAATTAACTTATACAGCAAGCGGTATTCCAAAAATGTGCCATATCCATATGTAAAGTCCAAATCTTGAAAAAATAAGTCTTTAATAATGGGATATTTCAACTCTATGTTACATACGTCACAGTGGTCAAAATAAGTGTGCCATAGGAATAATAGTGGTAATTTTCCTCCTGAATGGTAATTCACATCCGGCGAATATTTTTTCAGAGACGAATTGTGTTAAGGCTCCCATTTTTGTGCGATTACGTATCAGCGTATTATTCTTGTGAATGAAGTCCACGTCTTGTCTTCTTATCCGACTACGGCGAAGCCTAAAGGAAGGGTAATGATTTTGGGAGTCTATGTAGTATGTATGTACGTTTGTTCCGCCGTAGCGCCTCAACTACTGGTCCGATTTTAATAAATGAGGTGTCAATAGATTCGTAGCAATAGCCCAGGCCATATAATTTACGTAGTTCGGTTATAGTTTTTTATAAAAATGTTAGTTATTCGAAGAACTTTTACTACCCAAAATCACATCAATTATCACCAGGAGAGGGTAAGGGGTAGGGCTACGTAATAACTACAAGGGAAATTCTTCTAAAAATAATACACACAGGGTACAGGGTACAGAGTTGAAGGAACAGTTTTTTAACCAAAACGTTGTGTAACACATTCGAAGTCTATTACTGCCACATAATTAAGTAGGTATATTCTATCGAGCATCTAAAATGTTAACAACGATATTCACTTTCACTTGTGTGTAACAAATTTTTTTCTGCGTAGAATTCATAATTGACAATCGCCACGTTTTTATTCGTTAATTTTATTTGATTGGGCGATAAAATTTGTTAAGTAACAACAATGTAAGGTTTTAAATTTTAATTTAATCCGTGGATGACGCGTGTATAAAATTGTCTTTTAAACAGTCGATTTGCAAAACCGATGTATGTAATATGAGCAAATTGCTTTAAAATAAACGTCATCAATTTGCTTGTTTTTTTTACGAAATTGCCCAATTGTCGAGCTGCGAAGCTTGAAGCTCATTTCTAAGTATGTAAGTTAAAAAAACTATAACCCGACTACGTTATAAAAAAAGAGGTAAAAAACGAGGTCTAAAAAGGCCGAAATAAAATAATTCAGATACAAATCCAGAAATGCATAGGTACAAAAATGGTCAAGCTAGAGCCGTGTCCGTAGTCGCACCCACAAATGGCATCTAAGCTGCAGTTTACACCGAGACGCTAAGGTCTAGAGAAGTTTCTAGAATTATACTTCATTTTTGTACCTATGCATTTCTGGATTTCAATCTGAACCTAATCAAAATGGGTTGAAATTAAAAATACATAATATCTTCTTCACGATATTATTTATAAAATAAAATATATTTTATGAAGGTAAAATAATGTGTATTATATAAAAATTGTATATTTATAGTCTTAAATTACGTAATGTTCTAAAATTGGACAACTGGGTTGTACGACCGCATTTTAAACGTAAATTTTGACATATTTGTGCAAGCATGCCACAAATATGTATATATATTTGTGATGTGCTTGCAAACCTTTCTTTTGATGATTATCACGGAATAATTTTTTAAGATGTTAAAAATTGAGGTTTAATTTTCGAAACACAAAATTTTGAAAAAAAAAAACATATCCCATGTTACCCGCGGAACCATTACGAATCTATTGACGCCTCATTTATTAAAATCGGACCAGTAGTAAAGACGCTACGAGGGAACAAACATACATACATACATACCTAGACTGCCAAAATCATTACCCTTCCTTTTGGATTCGCCGTAGTCGGGTAAAAACGTTTTCAAATATTCAATTGATCGCTTATATCGGATCTTACTAATTTAATATTTTCTACTATTTTTTATTTGTTTGTAAATAACAATATGTAACGCTTATTTACAACACTAAATTGATAGCATACTAATTGTCCTCCTTTTTACTTCCCCCAAATTAAATGTCAACCAACTTTTATAATTTGGGGACTACAATATTGAATATATTCTCTATTGACGTCAGTTTAGATATTAGAATTCAGAATACCTGTTACCTACTGTGTAATGATAACTTTGAGGGACACTTACCTACTCCTAGGTAAGTGATTTGAATGACATATTCACAAAATCATTCTTTGGTTGAAGAATCAGTAAGTTAATTACTATACTGCATGTCCAAAAGCTGTGTGATGATGATGAAAATGTATGTTTTGTTTTCCAAAATAGGCTACTTTGACTCATACATAATTTCATACATCGACTCAGTATTTCCTTCATTCATTACTTGACTTAGGAAAACGTAATTTAGCGATATCATTAAATAAAATTACAAGATGAATATTTATTTTACTTTTTAATTTGAACTGGACGTTGAATTTGTGAAAGCAGAAAGCACAAATTTGTCGAGAATCGGCTCACCGACGGTTGGTAATTTTTTTGCCTTGAATCCTGATTTCTGCTCTGGCGAGCTACGGAACGTCAAGACTTCCATGTAAGTACAATGCCATTGCATTGTATCAATTAATCAAATGGTTGATATTCTCATAGAAATATTTGTATTACAATTAGAATGAAATTATATTTCACATTTTCGAATTTTGTGTTACAAATAGGGTTACACATAATTGCGAATTCGCATCGCATCGCAAATATCTGCGAGCTCGTATAATAATATGGGCTCTAGTATACAATCTCGCGGATGCGATGCGAATTCGCGCGAATTCGCAATTATGAGTAAGCCCATAATGCACTGAGCTGTCAAGTGGTTGTTTACATTTGGTATGACGTCAGAGCACAGATAATTTACATGGCGGATAGCGTTTTCGTTTGGTTTTAAAAAGCGTATTTTAAAAAAGTTTTGTAGGGTTTGAGGTTAAATAATATTGTAATTTTTAGGTGTAATGAAACAATTGACGAGCTCTGTGGCTCAGTAGCTCAGCGCGTTGGTGCTCAAGCCGGGGGTCCCGGGTTCGAATCCCGCCGAAGGAACAAAAAGTTTTTCTGTGTTTCTGAGTCATGGATAATATAATATAATAAAAATCTTAAGTATATGTATAGTATAAAAGTAATAGATATACTTCCCGTTTTCTGGTACCTGTAACACAAGTTCTTCGGATACTTAGCACGGGGCCAGATTGATGTGGTGTGAAGCGTCCATAGATATTTATTATTTATTAATTATTAATCTTTTAGGATAAATATAAAAAGGGTCAAGCAGTCTTATTATAAATGTATAGCGTATTCTTATCTGTAAGTAATACTATATGGACTTACAACTTAATATGATTATTTCTGTTATATTTAACTAAAACCAGCTACCTACAAACCTAGTATAAGGAACTGTTGCGAAGTTATCTCTTTCTGTAAATAAAGTTCCTAATTGTTAAACAACTAGCTCGCTAAATGCCTGCGAACGCGATATCGATTCATTTTATCAGACTCGAATGGATTTTCCACACGTGATTCCCCGGTCCCACGGTTCTATACTTACAAATGATATAATTATTGCATTATATGCAGCAATATTATGCTGCATAGCAAAAAAAAACACATTTTGTGTTCATTGGTTAAAAACTATGGAGTTAGTAACATTCTAAGGATCTTATTTTATTTTAAATAACGAAAGTTTTGCATATGACCTAAACTATTTAGCAATAAACATCATTACGTCTTTGCGTTTCCGGTTCTGAACAATTGGCCGCACCTTCCACGGTTGTTACTATACGAAATTGTGCCTATGGGCTGCTATTACTGTTGGATTTTACTGTAGCATCTGCTACTGTGGAATCTTAACATCCATAAGTAAAGAGTAGACAAGTATCATGTCAAATTTTATAACCTTTCTGGCAAAACGAAATTTAGTATATAAGATCTTTCTGTGCAAGTGCAAAGATCTCTCTGTCTTATTGACAAAATTAAACGTTAATATATATTATTTTCAATTATATCTAAATCTGATTTTACTACACAGTTTATCAAATATCCCCTATTCCCTATAATTGACCTGTGGATTACTGTGGATACTACCTAATAGGCTAACCAAATCTTTCTGTTTTTTTTTTTCTTGTACTTTACTTTATATTTTGCTGTAACTTCACAAGTAGCTAAGCTATTCGGGATGGGTAACATGCTTGAATTTAACAAGCCGTCCATTTGTTTTTTAATCTCAGTTTGTATATTGTTATTAGTAAGTATAAAATTACGCGTGTATTGTATAAAATATAATATCCGTTATCTGATACCCGTAACACAAGTTCTACTTAGCACGGGATTAGATCGACGTGATGTATATTATTTAATTATATATTAATGATGTCTTTTTATATATTTTTATGCGTGTGTGTGAATAAAGAATTTGAATTTGAGTTACCAAGAAGGTACGAGGAAATCTGTACGGAGATACACAGTCAGTAAAGAAATACGTTACACGGTTCCAGTACATCGTCGCAACGTCCGCGTCGGGGGCGTGGTCGACGTCACGCCGCGTCGGCCGGCGCCGCGTCTACCCGACCGTTCTACATCGCACCCTTCTTAATATAAACCTCTTTACTCTGTTCAGTCATCTAATTTAATCATAATTTAAATATCGACCCAATTAATGTGACATTGTATTTCTTCAGCTAGTGCTGACCCCTGCCCACTTCGTTGGGCGTTAAACATTTTTTGATAATGACGATGAGGATAAAAAGTATCCTAAGTTACGCCTTATAATATCAGCTGACAGATGTCAGTGAAAGTCCCGTGAAAATCGGTCCGGCCGTTCCAGAGATTAGCCGGAACCCGGAACAAACAGACATACAGACGGACAGACAAAATTTTTAAAAATTCATTTTTTATTGTTAGTACCGTATATATTTTCTTATGCATTGAGTGAAAAGCTGCTAATTTGAAATAACAAACAGACACTTCAATTTAAAAATTGTATAAATAGCTTTGTAGTGTAATATAGTCTCTTACGTTTAGATCGAATTGGATATGTGGGCGTAAGGAACATTTGACAGCGGCATAAACGTAACGTTATCGAATGAGTATTGTATTACAATCTGAGAAAATCATGACAGCGCCCATACAAATTACATTCTATAACGTTACGTTCACGCCAATGTGAAAAGATCCTGCTAGACCCCCTGAACAGTGTATGGTTTTAGGTTTACCGGTTATACGAAAAAAAAAACCTTACCATTTTGCCGGAAATTCACAAAGCTAAATTGAAATGTCATTAATGTCAAATTCTAATCACGAATATTTTGACCAATTACATCCTTAGATAAGACTTTTAGTAGGTACCTACCTAGTGTTGCTGCAATAAAAAATGAATCGCCTTTAGTGCAGGTTTTTTATTCTTGGTCAAGCATTACATTATCATAATGTTCAAGTATTAAACGACGATAAAAATGAAGCTCCTCTGATAAAAAACCGCAAACATTACGAAATTGACAAATTAGCGCAACTTAATAATTGTTAAAATAATTATGAATATTCGAATGCAATTATATTTGCAGTATACGTATTACTTATGTATTTATTTATGTAAAATGTCACATAAAGTCCTCCCAACATGATCGTCTAAATGACTACGACTTCATAACTTCAATATCGATCCACTAGTACAGGGTGAAGATTCCTAATTTCAGTCCGCTTTCAAGTGTATGGGCGCGTTTATATTATTACCACGAGCATCACAACGCGGCTGCTGCATATTGATCTCTATCGACTATGCCACAAGATACAGATTCTTTACAATTACTAACCGCTAGGTTGCAGTGGCGCAGACTGGATTTCCTTTATAGGGAAGCTCTAGCCTGTATAATAGTTAGGGTTTGGATGACGGTCTTCAAATGGTAAGTGGTAAGTAAAGCCGATAGGAATGGAGTTATAAGAACCCCACGACATTGTTAAGTTGTCCTTTATGGTCTAGTCGATAAAGCTCAATTTGCTTTAAACTAAAAGTTAAAACAGTTGCTCGGCCTTCACGCGCCTCTTTAACTGGGCCCTAATATTCGAAAGTTTTACCCCTTAGGCCTTTCAACCCCTTATAGTAAACTAGTATTATTCAATATGATAGTATAAATCAACACCACAATAATGCAGGCAGCGTGAGATGTTCGGTAAAATTCCTCGTACGTTGTACGATATCCACTCTCGAACGCATGTTTCGCACCTTGATCTAAATTCTTGCGACATTGTTATAGATGCGATGTGTTTTCTGCTTTTATACGACTAACTTTTAATCTATACTACACATTATATGACATTTATAAATTATACATATTAGACACCCATTGAAATATTGGCCTTTTTTGCTTGGATTAATATATGTTAGAACATGCAGGACAGTACAATTTTCTTAGCCCAAAAGTTTTTTACGCATGTAGGTAGGTACTATAAATTGTGAAATACGGCTAAGGTGACGAAAGTAACATTTTGTAAATCAAATTGCCGCTTGCAACTTGAAAATGTAAGTTTTTAGTAAAAGTAATCTCCATGAATGTAGACAATGAGGTAGTCGTCAATGAGAAAGAATACCTTTTACTTCCCATTGTTTCGAAAGGTAAGTACTAAAAAACGCATTCGCATCGAATACGATCTAAATTTCACATGGAAAATATCTATCGAAACTTTAACCGTTTTAATATAGCATTTAGTCACGTTGAAAGTGTGCTGGACAATAATGTTACGCAAGCGTTCACGTGATTCGCCAGTGGCAAAGCAAGTGTAGATACCTGCCAGTGGTAGGTATAGGTGTATCGACGGAACTCCTATCGCGTTGGGTAATCAGTGGAAAGAGCTTCGTTAGTTACGTAGAGGTTTCGATACAGCCTCGCGACGTAAGGCCGTGGTTGCAGTCACGTCGGTGAGAGGCGCTAGCCTACGGAAGGTCGCGAGCAGAGATCGCAAAGAGAACGGCACTATAATGAATCCTTATGAGACACGCCCGAAAATAATTTTACGCAACGTCGCGATAACTTTTTCTCATTTCAATAATATTGCTAAAGTTACTCGTTCGCAACGTGTCATCGTTATCTTAGGAAGTGATAACGAAATATTTTCCAGGCAGTAGGGTTTTATCTAATCAGTGAAACACGAAAAACAATTAACTCGAGAATAGTTCATTAACCGCATAGAAATATTTTTTAATTTATTTTAACTATATGTAAATAATAATTAACTTCATACACCATTAGTAATTAAGTATCGAATAGTAATTAAATTATAATTAAAGTAATCATTTTCATAACACGATCGATTTGTACCACTTTGTTTTGTATCAATAAATGGCACGCAGTGGTTTGTCTAAAACTCATACATCCGAAGACTGATGTAACTGGCCGCATTCGAGTCCACTATATCGTCCATTAGAAAGTCGGCAAATATGCAAATAGTATCGTAGAAACCTCACAAATAACTGGCCACTCACT
The DNA here is from genome assembly GCA_037179445.1 of Phengaris alcon alcon. Taxonomy (NCBI): domain Eukaryota; kingdom Metazoa; phylum Arthropoda; class Insecta; order Lepidoptera; family Lycaenidae; genus Phengaris; species Phengaris alcon. The sequence continues at coordinate 943,020 of JAYRCH010000342.1, forward strand.
CCGCCTTTAAATGTGTATGCGATGAAAGTTACGAATGCTGTTAATAATGTAGATAGTAGACACAGCTCACGGATATCACCAAATTCATCTGAATTTCTTTTCGCAAATAGTAGAAAACCTTTTACATAAGATGGCTGTCGGGCTGTTGGTGGCTAAATTGCTACCATTTGTTGACCCTGTTGGGTCAAATGTTTTAAATGCAACTGTTGCATTTTTACGAAATCGTTACCAAAATATCAATTTGTACTTTGTGATGTTTTTTTTTATTGATTATAAAGAGAAAGTTTAGGCTGTGCAATTATTACACAATCGATATTATTAGCTGAAGCAGTTCAGGAAGTGTTTATCAATAGATAAGGACCGACTCATTTGTTACGATAGAATGGTGAAGTATTTTTTAATGTAACTAAAGAGACCGTAGGACCAAACGACAATGATATAGTTTCTTTTATTGACTTGGTAGGTCAAATAAAGTGAAAACAAATTATAATATCTTCCGGAATATTTAAAAATCTTAAAATCTTGGTAGGGATTAACATTTCTTGTTTATTTAAAACTGCCAACAATAAGGAAAAATAAGACATTGCTTCTAGAAAAACAACTCATTGTTTGTAACGTTTTGTTGAATAAGTTCATGGAATCTGTTTCTAGGCATACGATCGTGTTACAGTTAAACTTACTAATTCTTCCAAGGTGTACAAAAAATGAGATAATAACAGGCCGGTAACCAATTAACATGGGCGATCACAGCCCAGCTGCGTGGATTTCCCGCTACGATGCGTGTTAAGAACTATTTATCGTTCGCTGCTGACGTGGAATAGCATTGAAAAGAAGCGAGCGACGAACATAATGAACCTTGTGGCGATCAATTTAAAGGTGATATTACAATAAACGACCCGTCCACCTCAACGGCGTTACGTCAATAAGATACATCATACAACACGTTAACTGGCTCGGTTGGGGCATGCGACTGCCTGTTTGCGTCCGGGTCTGTCACGATGAATGTATTATTATAAAACACCTCTCAAAATTTCCTACAGTACTACCGATTTTAAAACTATTCGCGAATCCTGAAGTTAATGTCGAAGTGGCAAGATAAAATAGAGTTTATATTAGAATTTTATTATTCTTGGCTGAGCTAACCGAACCGGTTTGGCCGGCCTCTCACTTTGCAACTCCGTGTACTGCTTATTGCTCGCTGAGAAATTAGGTAACCAACAAAGGCACGGTGGCTGCGTACGCCGAGCTAAATACATTAATGCCTTATATAAATTTGAAAATAAACTAATCGTGTGCCATAACGAATTACATAATTTAATGTTCTTAGACAAAGCTGAGAATATGTGCTCAACTATAATTTATAAGGTACGAATTGAATGTAATGCGAACACTGGTAGGAGCTAGTGCCTTGAAAAAAAAAAGATGATGGATTTCCTCGTATTTTCCGGTCCACTCGAAGTACAGAATCAAACGACCTTCGCTAAAAGACAAACAATGAAACGGCAACCTTGACATGATAAATATTCTACAGCTGATGATGCATTGTACCCATTACCTACAAATAGATTATCGAATCATATGGGCTAATATTATAGATAATAAACCTGTAAGTGAAGCAGAAAAACACAAGAATGACAATGAAAATGCGAGTGATGTGAGGGGCGAGACGGCTATTCACCGAATGCCGAAGTGTTCCATCGCGACGCGCTCTTTATATCGGCCGAGGCGGTATCGCAGAGAAAGCCGCGCGCCGCGCTCCCCCGCACGGCTTAGCGCCCGACTCGTGGCGGGTTTTTTCCTCGTCGGCCACACTGCTACACACTAATTAAATACAGTATACCTCACCTTGGGTTCATCGGGGGCGAAACAACTCTTTATCATCTAATGTTACTAGTTTGATACGGTTTAATCTGTCACAAACACTCGAGTATTCTTTGTGCTGGAAAAGTCGCACTTTTGTTTACATTGAAGCTGTCATCGACATGTTTGGTTTTAGACATGGTTTCCTCGACACAAATATAAAGGTGGAAATGTGGACAAAGAAAAACAAAAACATAACCATATCCATTATATTTCGTGTTTAGCATACGAATGTCTCTAAATTTTCCAACTACACCATTGAACTATTAGTCATCGTGATTTTCAATATTCGTGTGCAAAGACCATTCCTTGATGGACGAAAAATATATATTTTTCGTATAACTTAGCGTTTGGAACTTATCGAATTATTGCTAATGTCTAATCTAATGCAGCACACTTTTTAATAGGTTAATTGCCTGGCATTGTGGTGCTGGCAGATATTGTCAACCGCGACCTTAAAGTGGCACTGGGCCACGCATGTAGGTGGCTGCGTCACCAAACGACGCGCGGACGTTTGACGGCACCTTACCTTATCTACATTCGATAGCATATTTTGTGTGACATTACATTGACATTTTCACACTGTCTCCGACTAACCTGTGAACAATAATAACGATTTTAGAGGTGACATCGATATCTTTAAAACAAAAACAATAAATATATACCTTACAATTGACCTGTAGGTACAGGTCAATTGTAAGGTTAACGTGCTTAAGAATATTCTAGCATGCAATTCATAAACATAAAGATGAGCTGCAGTAAAAAAAAAAACTGTACATATTCGAAGGGTCATACTACGGTTCGTTACGTGGGTTACTCCTTAAGAATTTGTAGAACTATCTACTGGCGCGAGCGAGGAGAACCGACGCTTCACTAACAGTAAAAATATAGCCCTAGGTTATAATTATGATGATTAGAATTGTATATTACGTTCTCGAGTTTTTCATTGAACATCGCGTGTGTTTCACCATCTACTGTACAGTAGATGGTGAAACGGTACGATGATCGGGCAGTTACTTGTATCGCGACGTTGCCATTCCTGGCGATGAAAGTCGTTACTCACTTGTGCCCCTGTAGCGCATTACGTGCACCTCACACGTATACCACCCATATCTCCATATCCTAACCAGCTACAACGCCGTATATGGTCTTAAGCGTTTCTTTTCTCATTGGTTTCATAATTTGCCTCACCTCGCTTTTGAGTTTCATACCCTCGAAAGCTACTTTTTTTATTTATCAACGACTGAAATTGTTTCATTGTCATGTCACGTCCTAAAATCGTTCTATATTTACCATTTTTATGAATTTACCACACTTTTAATTAGTAAAACCCAAATTGTACACGTACAGCTAGTGACATTTTAGGTAACGTACTTTTACAACACAACAACACACTTACGTACAACTTTATAATAAGGACTTGAGTCTGTACATTTTGTTTACGCGTTCTCCATATATTTTGTAGAATACAGCTGTATAAAATGTAACTCTAGCAACGTTTAAAAATACTACGGCCACGCTATTATATCTGCGTCGTCCCACTAAAGATCAGTTTCTACCTGAACGCGAATTATTTATGGAGGACGATTTAGAAGCGGCAAACTCGATGAAAATAGATAATTTTAACATTCAATAGGTTTTTGTTTCTATAACTAACGTTTTTATTTAAATAACTAATGTCATTCAGATTTTCTCTAACGATAAGAACAGTTAATTTGCTTGCTTAAGTTGGTATATTCTGTACCAATAAATTTGAATTTCATGGTAATTTTTGATCGCTTTTAATTTGAATAATGTCCAGTTGCAGATCCAATATCCTTAAAATTAATGTCCCTTTTTATGAACTAACTAATACATATTACATTTCGATATATTACGATTTACGAGTTACAACAACTAGAATATACAATATACCTAAATATAAAATTTATCAACTCTATGTGCTCTACATATTACACTGCGGTGACCCCAAATTTTATTTGTAACGTTATGCTACCACTACTTCTAACAACAAATATAAACGAGTTTCGCTAATCACAATAATATTAAGCTTTTTAAAAGAAAGTATGGAACCTTACTTTATAGCTCTACGATGTTAAACAATATCGCTTATATAAAAACGCAAAGAGATGCTCTTGCATAAACAATTCTTATTGCTAAATGCACACTTACGGCCCGTTTCAATAACCTATCTATCGATAACTATTTGTTAGAAACGTCAAATTTGTATCGCAAAAAACCGGCAATTTTTTTAAAATTATTTTTTATTAATTGGTAGATAGGTTATTGAAACGGGCCGTTAGTCTTTAGTATCTTCGGTTTGTATGAGATTAAGTGAATCGTCTCTTGCATTGCAAATTAGACTTACGTCTCCGGCATACTTGTGTGAATCCATGCGTTTATCATTTGTATGTATGCACATCCATATATATGCTTGAGCATCTTTATGTTGAGCGTGATAATTTATGTTATTGCCATAAAGATAGCATATTGTGTATAAGAACATTACTGATACATATATTATTTATGCTCTTGATAACAAAACCTTGTTTACAAAGTGTGTGTAAAACTTTGATGTAGTTTTTGTGAAAACGTTTATGTAATGTTTGCTCGCTAAATTTGCTTAGCTGCGTTTCTATGACATTGCAAATTAATACCATTCAAGAATGTTTCGTTCTTCTATTTGAGTTCACTCAATTATACTGTCTATTTTTAGCTTCTTGAAATTGTTTTCTTGCTTCAAAAGTAACATTTTAAAGACAACCTTTAGAAATATCTATTTTTGATTATTTTAAGAATAACAACTATAATTATAATTTTTTAATCTTAATTTTTTATTTCTTTGTTTTTCAGAAAATTTCCATCCCGGCGCCGATCAGCAACAATGGGGAATCAACATTTCATTTTAGCATTAGTAGTAATGCAGAAATGGAGGGACCACAGGTAATGAATCTTTGTATCATGCAGAGTATTCTGTGACAAATATTGGCCATAAATGAACTTTACAACATCCATCTGTCAATGAGTCAATTTTGGTAACTTGTATGCAATAAGTATCACTGACGAAGGGTGCTTTTACTTCAGAGGGAAGTCCTAGTCGCTAGACGTGAGTTGTGCAAGATTTTTTGAAAGGAAATTTAGCACCATATTGTGTATGATGGTCAAGGTCGTTACAAGCGTGTAGAGTTGTGTCGTGTCCGAGAGAAATTGTAAATACTTAGGTCTGCTTTAGTCGGTCTACATCGCGCTATCGCTTGTCCGATCTTACTTGTATAAGATATGTTTTCTATATACTAGATTTGGCTGGAGGTCTTCATGAGGTAATCTGAAAGGGAAGCGGATAAGAACGGAGTTCTTTAGACCCTTCGCCACTGATAAGTTATATAAGATACTCTTTGATCCAAAATAATATGTGAATAATATTATGATGTCGCAATTAAAAAGAAGCTATTCATTTTAATTGGATATAAACTATCAACAAATTTAATAGAGACTAACCATTTGACAAGAACTCCTATGACTTAAGTTACGCACAAGCGATGTAACAAGATTAACCCTTTAGTTACTTCATCGCAATGAAAATCTTATTACAATAAATAAACTTATTTTTGTACACCTATTTACGTAAATAAACAGAAAGTTGCAATGTATCTTACGCAACTCGAGACAATTAAACGTTATGTAAACATAATACCTATAGAAAATATTATATTCTTAAGGCATTTATAATTTGACAATGCGCAATCGTGGCAAGGTTTACATTTAAACTGTAAACATAATTTGAATATTAACAACATAACATTCACTTCGGAGTTGCTTCTATAAGAGTACAATTGTTCAAATAATATTCTAATGCGCCCATTAGATTAGGTTAGGTGTCGACCAATATTTAATGATGTTCAATTTTCTGACTTTTACTCTCTGACTATTAATTAGCATTAATTGCTTCTTCAGCTATGTCTGTCATCTTTCATGTACTTACGTACACTACCTCAGTGACTCATGTCTACATCATAATTTCCATTATTGTAACAGTATCCTTACTATGTATTTTGCCAATGTTTCATTCTAAATTTTCCTATGTTACAAGGCTATCATTGGTCGTTTCATATTTTACAGGCCAATGTCGTACGTAACTCCTAATCTTAGATATTTCTTGTATGATCCAAACTATTCCTGTATTAAAGGGGTATTATATTCGAGACTTGTAACGTTTTGGTTATCAAGCAGGTAATATGTAACACAATTATTGAATAAACTATTGGTTCTTTTTTAATTTTTTTAGTACTCACAGAATTTCCACGGTAAATTTATACTCCCAAGTGCGATTCTTCATTGTGCCATCGTCGTTAACATTTGTGTAGGTTAGTAGGTCGCGGAACTGTCTCTGCCGTAACTTTCTGATTAATTTGTCGTATGTTTATTGATTTCTTATCATCAATACATTTAGTTGCATCTTGTCGATGATTTATCTATATGTTTCTTATTTTCTAAATGTATCTTGTCGATATTCTGCCGTAGTTACTAGAATCTTCTAAGTATTTGTGTCAATAAGAGCTGCATAAAGTGAGTACGGGAAGTTGGAAGAATCTAACAAGTATTTACACTTTCACCGAGACACTAACGTGTTGCTTAGCTCTTTCGTTAATTAATTAATTTTAACGTTAAATTAGGCAATGCCTAACGACTCTTAACGATGCTTTATAATTACAATGAAGTGTTTGCGTAATTTTATTATGTTTTTTTTTGAAGGGCTTTACAATGCTCAACTATCTATTGTCGATAAAACTCTTTCTACAAGATGACAAAAATAATCACGAAATGTTTGTAAACTCAACGTGAAATAAATATTTTTTTAAGTTAAAGATTGGGAATGAGTAACTCAAGTTACCAAATATCTACAAAACTCGAAAAAAAATAATTACCTATAGTATTAATTAGTTCTGGTATATATTACGAACTTACTTAAACTTTATGAAATCCTATATAAATTTATTTCGTCCTTGAGAGTTTTGTGGCGTTTAAATATGATTGAACACGTATTTATAATAAAAACATGCCTTAATTGGACATCGACTTCTTTGATTAGGTAAAAAATGTAAAAGTCCATTGTGGAATGTTTACTATATGTAATTATAGTTGAAATGGGGTAATTACGGTTGAAGAAATCAGAGTTGTGAGTAGCGACTAGTGAGGGCTTTTATCTGCGAGGTATCCTAGGTCCTCCGACCAAATAAAAAAGTGAAGACAGAACTTCGTCAAACAAAAACTAAGGCCGGTTTTTTATGTATTTAGTGCCCGTGCGTGTGCACTGCATACATAAAAAAAAAAGTTAAAAAAAAATAACCCGACTACGTAAATGAGGTGTAAAAAGATCTAACAAGAAAATAATTCAGATTTTTATTTCGTATTTTTCCGTTTCCCAATCGAACTTGTTTTTGGAATAATATTAATAAGTACCAAATCAAAACACTTGAAATTTAAAAATAACATCTTCACGAACGCGGGGCGAGTAAATTTTTTTTCTACATTTTAAGAATAATAATACTATTATAATATTTATAAAATAAAATATATTCTATGAAGGTAAAATAATATGTATGATATAAAATTAGATATTTATAGGGTTATATTACGTAATGTTCGAAAATCGGACAACTGGGTTTGTAAGACCGCATTTTAAACGTGTATTTTGTCATATTTGTGCAAGCACGCCAAAAATATAATAATATACATTTGGTGTGCTTGCGTAGACCTTTCTTTTGATACCAAACACGTGATGATTTTCGAAATACAACATTTTGAAAAAAATATATAGTCTATGTTACCCGCGGCATCATTACGAATCTATTGACACCTCATTTATTAAAATCGAAGCTGTAGTTTAGACGCTAGGAGGGAACAAACATAAATACATACATAGACTGCCAAAATCGCCTCCTTCCTTTTGGCTTCGCCGTAGTCGGGTAAAAACCACTCCGCGACAGCTCGCCTTACAAGGTAAGGCGTAGTTTCGTTATATGAGTGTGCACTGTGTTTTCAATTTTGTTTTTTTTTTAATAAATTAAGAAATAATTAGGTATTACAACTTAATAAAAGTAAAAAGAATTAGGAGTTTATGTGTAGTTTCGTAATTTTTTTTAAACATTAGTGTAAAAAACTTGCTTAATTAGTATACTTACATCAAATACAAAAAGATTTATGTTATGTATAAACATAAACACCCAAACTTCGGAGATATCAGAAATGTTGTGCATATCGCCATACATTTCGTAGCAATATTAGTAGCGTGTGACGTCGCCTATTTGTATGACTTTTACATGAGTCGTTTTCACGAGACTCACAGAAGTGCTACAAACACCGCAATATCTGTAAAAATATTGTTTTTTAGTGTACTATTCCTTATGTAAACTTTCTTATTTTTCAGAGCACTATTCATTTATGTAATAAAAAAATACAGGAAAATTGCACGGCGAGGCGTAGGTTAGACCGGCCGGGCCTCACTGTGTGGTTCGCGGAACGGTGTCTTCAGTTTTTTATTTGGTCCGAGCCTAGATAAAAAACATATTGGTCATGGCGTATGTGGAATGTGGAGTCTTATATCACAACTAGTCCATAATATTGAATTTTTCGGCTAAAAGGTAGAGCATCTGATTGATATGAGGGCAAAGTTCTGGGAGGGAATTTGTCTATGACTCGAAACGACTGGCCAAATCACGGACATATTAGTAGTGTTAAGACACCTTACACTACTAATATGTCCGACTTACGTTGCACCTTTTGCAGCGATTAACAAACTCACGCACGCACGTTTAACAGCCGCGCGTTTGTGATATTGCGTCGTCGCACTTAAGTTCCCTGAGGTAAAGTAAGACCAATATATCTACAGCGCTTCATTCCAATAGAAAGGGGCTTTTTTCCGAAGCCAGGTCATAATAGAGTCCTGAGGTCCCTGCGATCCAAGTTGATCTATTGTGACTCCTTCGCGTTATAGTACCGTCCCCAGCCCTATGTTGCTCAAAAAGGGCCTTAATCAGACATCAATGATTGCAGGGTTCGTTCGAATGCGTCCGGAATGGTGGTCAACGGCGTCTCGAGGCGTGCGGCCCGCTCACGCGGCGTATGCGCGTGCAGGCGAACGACGACTCGTACGAGGCGACCAAGGACCGCATGTCGCGGACGATAGCCGCGGAGCAGAGCAAATGGTAATTATGATGATGAGGATGGGATATCTTCTTAAATTGATACACCTAAGCGGCACACTATCTGCGGCAGCAGCGCGACTGATCTATACATTCGAAATCGCGTGTGGCTGTATGGATCCACGCGGCTGCCGCGCTGCATTTGTCCTAGTAGAAGGGGCTAAGATCTGTATCTGGTCTGAGCAACAGCTGGTAATCGTTAGGTTTTTACTCAGTACCTACTATAGATTACTTAGTAAAAACATAACGATTGGTCTGTGATATCGACTATTCACATATAACATAGTGACTTAGATTTAGTATTTCGTGCTGGTATAACCTAATTCAGTTGTTAAGTTGATTATGAATTATGGTAGCAATAACGTCTGGCTTTAGTAGATAATTTTAGTGCCAAAGTTTAAAATAACTAAAAGAACTGAATGAAATTCACACGGTAGCGGTTTTGTGTGCGAGTAACACACTTATATTTTCTAATGCGTTTACCGTTGACGGCTGAACGTTTTTAGTTTTACGCATGCATAAGCCCAGCCTTAGCCTTGTAGATATGCAAATACCAAACGATAGTTACGAGAATTCGACAGTGATATTTCGTCCGGAGTGACTTCCTAGTTAGATAAAGTAATGTTTTAATCTATTACATAAGCGTTTGTATATTTCAGCACTCGTGTCATTAAGCCGAATCAGACTGACATCGGGAGGAGGGTGAAGGTCCGATCGGCGTACCCACATTCGAACGGCCCGAGCGCGTTGGCCGAGCGAATGGAGCGGGCGGAACGGCAAGAGAGGCCGGAACGACCCGAGCGGCCCGAGAGACCCGAGCGGCCCGAGAGGGTCGACCGGCCCGATCGACCCGAGAAGTTGGACAGGGTCGAACGACCCGTGGTTCCGCCCGCGAGTCGGCCCCAACCCCTAGCACCTCACCTGTCACAGCAGCAACAAAATCTGCCGCAACCGAACCCCCATCAGCCGCAAAGGCCTCCACCTAACCCAGACTTAAGCAGGCGACCCATAAAGTGAGTACCTATTGCCTTTAATCCAACTGATGATGCTTCAATTTCAATATAAGATTTTCATAACAAAATAATATGAAATAATGCACCACAATAAAGTAACACAATTTGTATTGTATTTGTATATTGTGTGTAGTAAATGATTTAATTTTACATAACATTTTAATTGCGACTTATTCACGTGTCTGATGTCGGAAACTTCTTGTTTCGTCATAAAATTTATCACACGATAATAACTGTGATGAATTAATGTTATAATAGAGGTTGACGTCTTAGCATTTCGATAACAATACCCTTATTTTATGACCAAAATCATTATGAGGCAATTTTCTACGTTCAACACGTCGTATGTAGGAATGAAACGCTATCAAATAAAAACCAACTTTGATATTTTGCGGTAGTACACAGAAAGTTTTACCAAATTACGGCACAAACATGTGAAAATAACTTTTAAAAAACATACATTAAAGTATAGGTACTTTACTAAGTGACTTGTAAGATAGTGGTCATTGCATTTAAATACATTACACTCAAGAAACACATCAATTACGGTCTATTATTATCTAGTTCCCTAATTTAATCTATTCATAACAGTACTCATCAATAGTTATATAAAAGTAGGTACCTTCATAGACACTTCTAGAACCATATTCCAAAAAATATGACACAAAATAATTGTACAAACACCATGAGTTTGGAATTTTGTTGGACAAATATGTAAATCGATGACATGACAATTACACGCTTTCCATTATTGGTTTTGTAATACGATCCGTACTTACATGGCGATTAATGTTCTCTGCAACTGACTCATGCGTCTCCAAGGTTGTGCAAAAATAATGCTTAACCTCAAGGCGATGAAAAAACACCCAGTCAAACAAGGTTGTTAAATAGAATTTCTAGCACTTACCGTTTGGACGGTAAGCCAAAGACTTAGCGTCGGATGACGATGAAGGACGGACGGCCGGACATGACGAAACCATAAGGTTTCCGAGACGTGAACTACGGAACTCTAAAATAGTAGATAATAATTAAAGAAATCAGAAACTATTAGGTATATGAAGGAACCATACCATAACCATATGAAGGAACTTGATTTCGCGACATAGCTAAGATGGTTTTATACTCAATATTAATTGGTTTTATTGAAAGTTTTTACAATATTACAGCGTGACGCACCATTGAAAATTTAAAATAGTAAGTTGAACCGTATATTCGGCACATAATTTTCTAATAAATATTAAAAAGTACTAGTAAAGAATAACAGGTTTCTTCTAACAACATAGCAACATCCATCGACGCTGTTTAGAATAACTGGCAAAGTAATTTTGAGAGACAGACGTGATTGACTTTCACAAATGAACTTTGTATTACATTTTCAAGGAAATATTAGGTTATTGTTCGTTAACAGGCTGTTTAAAGATAATTTACTCAAGATAAATACTTGTTTAAAGGCCACTTGTTTTCCACTTGAATTAGTATGTTAAAAATAATGTATACATTTCAGTAAAGCTAAAATATCCTTTCGGACGTACGCAATAAATCATATCGCTAATCACAATTAATTTTATGGTCTACTAAATTGCTAGAAAAATGCAATACACGAAAAATAATATAACGAAATGTGTTCGATAATATTAAAGTAATTAAGAGAAGTTATGATTCTACACAAAATATGTATACAAACATTGTCAGTTTATAAAATTAGTGTATGTATTCCGTTTAATTGTTTTTATGGTAATTAAATTCAATTTCAATGCAATAATCAGCCATTTTTCTTTAATATAATAAATTATAAATGTAGGTATTATGTGGTCATTGATCGTGAATACAATTGAAAATTTCATAACAATGTAATAACTTTTTTGGAACACAAAAAAATGCAATTACAACATTTTTATTTCAACAATCCAACCATTTTTATTTATAAGTTTGTTAGGTAATAAATTACACTGGCATGCAAAAAAATATCTCTCCTTTATGTTTTCATGCGTGATAACATCGAAGGAGGTGTTGGAGCCCCTGAATTTAACAAATATATACAGCACATATTTTTGAAATAAATCTCACTTCTTTTCATAAGTTCCATCGATTTCCATACAAATTTATTGTCTCACATAATATAAAATACGTAGACTACACATAAAAACCTTAACAAAAATATATAATATGAAGTTTGTGCACAAATTCCAAAAATATTTACAAGTAGAGAACCATTGAACCATTATAATTGAAAGAAAAGTTTTCATTTATCTGTTGTAAAGTTACAGCGAAAACTGAAGCGCATTTAAGTATGACAATAAAAATCTCTTTCGACACTTTCCTTCTTTCTCTAACGACTCGCCATAATTTATTTTGATCTACGAGGGCTGATTGATAAGTTTCCGAAACGACAAAGAAAAACTTCAAAAATCTATTTAAAATAAATTTATTTCTCAACGTAGTTTCCTTCTACCTCGATGCATTTAGTCCAGCGCATCTCCAATGCCGTTACACCAGTTTGATAAAATGTTTTCTCCAACCCCTCAAAATACTCGTCCACGGCAACAATGACTTCTTCATTTGATGAAAATCTCTGGCCACCTAACCATTTCTTCAGGTTTGGGAATAAGTGGAAGTCGCACGGGGCCAGATCCGGTGAATAGGGTGGATGCGGTAGCAATTCGAACCGCAATTCATGGAGTTTGGCGACTGCAACCATTGACGTGTGTGCAGGTGCGTTGTCATGGTGGAACAAAATTTTTTTCTTGGCCAAATGTGGTCGTTTCTTCTGGATTTCTTCACTTAATTTTTGCAGCAAGCTTGCGTAGTACTCTCCATTTATTGTTTTTCCTTTTTGCAGATAATCCACTAAAATAATCCCTCGAGCATCCCAAAAAACAGTCGCCATCACTTTGCCGGCCGACAAAACCGTTTTTGCTTTATTCGGCGCAGGTTTTCCGCTCTCAGTCCACTGCTTAGATTGTTCTTTTGTCTCGGGAGTATAATGATGTATCCAGGTTTCATCGACTGTTACATAACGCCGCAAAAACTCATTAGGATCTCGGTTAAACAGCGCCAAACACTCCGATGAATCGTCCACTCGACGTTGCTTTTGGTCTACAGTGAGCAAACGCGGCACCCGTCGCGCGCAAAGCTTTTTCATTCCCAAATGTTGGTGCAAAATATTAAAAACGCGTTCAGATGAAATGCTCACCATCTCTGCTATCTTTCGCAACTTTAAGCGCCGATCATTCAATACAATTGTGTGAATTTTTTTGATCATGTCCGGATTCGTGACTTCATTTGGACGGCCAGACCTGTGGGCGTCTTCGCAGCTCTGTCTTCCACGTTTAAAATCAGTTACCCAGGTGTGAATTGTACTCAATGCAGGAGCAGAATTACCTAAAACACTGTCTAGCTTGGTTTTAATCTGGGTTGCTGTTTTCTCTTTTAAAACGTAAAACTTTATCACCGCACGAATTTCGTTTCTTTCCTTTGGTAAGAAAATTTACGACAGAGAAAGTTCTACGTCCTCTCAAACAAATTCCACCAGTTCGATTAAATTCAAATTTGGCGTTCTATTTTCAAAAAGATGCCAGAATATAATGTAATATTCCTTTTTTGCGTATCATTTTTTTAAGTTCGTCGTTTCGGCCAGTTATCAATCAGCACAGGTATAGAGACTGTTTATGATTTTAATAAAAACGAATGAAAATATGTATATTTTACGATATATGAAGAATTAAAATAACTTAACCAAGAGCATGTCAGGGCATGATCTAAGGAGGGTTCCGTAACTATAAACGCGTAATAGGCTATTTTCAAATAACTTCAAAAGTTACTGTCCGATCCCGTTTACCTTCATAGTAATTCATAATCACATTTTTCAAAAGACTTACCATACATTTACTAAAATTATGTATGCCCAAATGACGCACACTAATATATATTTATTTGTCTATTTTCAGAGAAAGACTTATACAATTATTAGCATTGAAACCTTTCAAGAAGCCCGAACTGTACTCAAGACTCAGTGGTGGTAAGGCTGTAACCAGTTATAATAATATGATGTGGTTCATATGGCTAACTTGATTGATATTCCTTTGTGATTTGTAGAGGGACTGAAAGACAAGGAACGGGCCATGGTGAATAAGATCCTGCCAGAGATTGGCACGCTCAAAGACAACTGTTACCATCTGCGTAGGCACGTTTGGAACGATGTGAACGAGGATTGGGCCTTTTACACCGAGGAGGAGAAGAGAATGCTTAAGAGGTAACATAAAAATAATAGAAGTTGCATGAATTCTCCAACGGGAGCCGTTCTGTTTTCTAACAACGAGCTTTGCATACCACATAGATCATAATTTTTCGAATTTAATATCTATTGTGTGAATATTCGTCACGGTTAGTGTCTTATATTTTTCTCATTGGCAAACATATTTAAAGATATATATTTTCAAGGGCATTCTTGTTATTTATATTAAAATTATGATGATATGATGATGATTAGTAGCGTATGAGATAATACGACATACAGACGTCCGACATAATATTATAGTTTGTTATGTCGTTTTAATATAAATTTTCCTTTACGTGTATTGAACAAGAATTACAAATGTACCGAACACATTATACCTATGTATTAGTTGTAACTATGCCTACCTATAGCTATGTATTTGTTGTGTTGTATGTATTAGTACCTGGGAGACCGAGCTTCGCTCGGTGTTTTAGTAGAACGATAAAATAATAATAAGAAAATGAAGAATATAAATAATAAGAATCACAAAAATTTTGCCGGGATTATAACCCCACCACATTCCATATTTCCAAACAATGCTAAAATTATACGTAGGTACGCATACCAAGCTGGCAATCAGACTGACTGTAAGAGAGTCGAAATTATTTGATATATTGTTGAACGACGAAATAAAAAAAACATATATTGCTTAAAAATGCGCAGTTTCTAAGGGCTAGATCGATTTTTCTCCCCAAAACTCCCTACAGACTAAATTTCATGGTAATAATAGTTAGTTAATTAGCCGTTGTCGAGATACCGATTATATTATATACAAGATCGTCTCGTATAAAGTATAAGTTTGTATTGTAACAATTAATGTAAACAAGTTTTTTATACTTTTTTCAACATTACTTGTTTGTTACATACAATTTAATTACAGATACAATATTACTCATTAAGGTTTCTTACCTTAGATATTATTCAAACATATTTTATACTTATATTATACATATAACACATCTAGGATGTAACTACATAATTATTCCCAGTTATTAAAACCTTGAGGACTGTCCTAAGTTTTTAACAATTGTGGTCAGTGCAGGGCTTATGCAAAATGCCGCGTTCCAATTTTCCAAATACTAAATTGCGTCAAAACTTTCGTGGTACAAAATTATATTATATTAATAGGTCTAAAGTAATTAAAGAATAAGGTCTTCGTGGCTAATTTTAATTTTAAAAGAAATTGCATTCTACGTATTCAGTTACTGCCAACCTACCCCTACCTAAAACACTATGCATGTTTGTCCCATCGTAGCGTCTAAACTAATGATCCGATTTTAACGAAGGAGGTGTCAATAGATTCATAATAATGAATGACCATGGTAACATAGGCTATATAGTTTGTGTAGTCGGCTTATAGATTTTAACTTTTGATTTTTTCTTACCCACCAGGCGGAAACCTCAAAACCTAACGCCGCCCGTCAGCAGCGACTCGGCCAACTCGCTATCCCCGCGCGCGTCGCCCGGCAAGCGACCTGGTGCGGACGAGGCGGGGCCCACCAGCAAGAAGCAGCGCATATCCCACTACCGCCGTCCGTCGCCGCCATCGTCCGGCTACGCGACCACCTCGTCCGGCGAGCGGCACGCGTCCGACAACGAGGACGACCGCTCTAATGGTCAGTACCACTTGTGTCTGAAGTAGGGGCGTAGCTACCGCTGTATCAGCCGTATAAATTATATGGGGCCCCTGGGCTACATTTGACAACTGTCAATTGTTCGAAATGCGCTGTCATGATGTTCATACAATTCTCGTTCGATAACGCTACGGATAAGTAGTTGTCAATTGTTCGTGCTAAGCCCCCTGTTGCCTACTCGGTGTGGTAGCGGTCGCGATCTTGCGTTGTGATCGCTAAAGCCCGCTTACTTAACGTTTTATCGCCTCTGTCGCTCGATATAAAGTAAGTAGCGACAAAACTTTTAAATAAGCTATTAGAATATTGTGAAACAGGCCCAGAGCGTTGATGACTTCACAATAAAAAATAAGTAACATTACATAATATTTTATTTCTTCTAAATTCAATTTTCTATTTAGAACATTCTATATTATTTCTATAAATCAATGTATTATATTGTAGCGGGACAACGGACGTTACGTTATTGAAGAAATATGGATTTATAATAAAGTCACATAACAGAATAACGCACTTACATACCACACGCGTTCTTAAACAAATCTACAATTGTAATTTGTTATTTGTTGGTAAACAATGATACATAATATTTATAATATTACAAAAATCGCGCTCTAATTTAATTCATTACTCAATACGTTTTTCCGGCCTTATACTTAATACATACTTATGAGTATGACTAACAAATAAATGTGGCACGTGTTGTAGTATCTTTTAGATATAATTTGCAATGAGAAGGATATATAAAAAAATATATTTATAAACTGATCATAAAAAGGTCATCAGTACAGAGTCGAGACAAAACAATATAGTTCATGTTTGGCAACTAGAAAATACTTATACGAAATATTATATTTAAAATAATGTTTTGTTTGGCAACCCTGAACTTTTCCTTGACGGTAATATTGTGTATGGGAATAATAGAACTCATATTTCACATGATTTATATTTTTCCTGAATTACATATTTCGGAAACTAAAATTAAAGTCATGTTATTTCGTACCGAAAGCTTATATTTTTTACATAAAATTTATTTTAAAAACTTACACACACACCTAACTTACTAGGCATTGTATAATAACAATAGGTGTTGGTTTGACCAATTGTCATTGTCAATATTTCTTTCACATACCATAGACATTTACTTATTTTTTATTGCGTATCTAAGAGGAAAAAGAGCGCTAAAAAGATGAAACTTAAATATTAATATTTGAATTATGGTCAAATTTTGACCACAGGGCGATTATTATTAGATTAGAAATTTCATGAAAACATGCTCAAGTGATTTGTTTTATAGTCAGTCTTTCTTTTATCATAGCTATTATTATAAACATTAGGCATTCAAAATACACTTTACAGTTAAATAAAGTTAACCAACATGTTCAATCTATTTACATAAATATCCGTCATTTTGATTCCAGACAAAGTGGGAGACGACCAGACCGCGCACCTGATGTTGAGTAGCTACTGCCGCCCCCTGGCGTCTCTCCCTACGGAGGAGGTCAAGGCGAAAAACCCCGTCGCCGAGCCCACAGGTAATACGCCCCTGAATATCATCATTATCATCACCAACTTGTACCACGGGTACTAGATTTATGTGCAATACATCTGTAAATTGTATACTTATGACGTTACTAAAGTTTTTAGTCTATATCAACGACACATGCTCTTAAGAACGCGATTCCTATCGACCTCCTTCCTTCCTATTCATTTAAAATGATCACATGTAAGCTAACGTTTTGGATTATACTGACTCAGATAATATTTAGTCACATACAAATATTGCTAGTTTGTAACAATGTGGTTGGTAATATGAATGCAGGAAATAATACTGGACAGACCCAGTAATACTGAAATTAGTAGACTAGACTGGAAAAAATCGAAAATGAGTTACATTTTGGGATCTTAGAGTCATAACCTTGTTTCCAGGAATCTCTATAATTTGATGGAAAACTTATGGTTACCGAAATATAATGGTAACCATAATCGGTGCTATTTTATGTATTAGTCACTTAAGATGCGTTACAACTTATAATTATTTTTTACCCTCGGGAAAATCTACAGATATTTTTAATGGACTTCTAAAAGGAGGAGGTACCTACAATTTATATTGTAAATACCATGTTTCTTTTTGTTTCAGCTAAAAAAGACAATGGATATAGTCTCACCTTCACAACGGTCAAAGATCTCTGTCGCAGTCCTGTTAAGGCGAACGGTTTTAGTAGTAATAGTCCCCCGGTAGAACAAAATACAATTCCAGGTAATTAAAAAAAAAACTATTAATACTAAAAAACGTGCGTTCTTATGTACACGCGTGAGAAGTTACACTTCTTTGGGGCTTTCGTGGAAACATGAGTGACGGTTATCAGCTAACTACATCATTGACAGCTTTTAAACTGTCGGTGGGCGTGCGCAAATTTTACTCTCATATTTTTTCCAAACACGTATAATTTCAAAAACGTATTAGTTTTGTTTGTTTTAAACAAGCAATGAATTGATCGGTTTGTTTTTAAATTTCAGTCAAAGATATTACAAATACAGAACCATTAGAAAATACAGCGTTAACGTCTGTCCCCGATGAGAATATGACTGAATTAGAAGACTTTGAAAGGTAAATATTATCAAGTAATATAAGAGAATATACTTTTCTTTCAGTTGACACTTGACACCAAAGAACATGTCTGATTTTTTACAAAAAAATTGCTATTTAAATATTATGTTATGCACAGATTTAAATATTATGTTACGAAAACCTACTTTGAAGAAGTAGGTCTTCATAACATAATGTTATGTAAAGGCACTCAATGTGAACACACTATGTTGACTACAACTCAAAGTCCACAAAAATATGATTCTAATTATTATTATTTCTAGGTTTTGTTCCATTATTGCCAGTGGCATGAAGGTGGTGGCGCATATCAGACGGCTTGTATACTAATGAATAATTATTAACATATATTTATTGGTACTTCCAGGCAATACCCGCCAATAACCAGCACTAGCACGCGGCGTGCGTACAAGAACGAGTTCGCGCAGCTGTACACCGAGTACCAGGCGAAGTACGCGCGCGTCGCCGACGTGGCGCAGCTGTTCACGCGCCTCGAGCAGCAGCTCAAGCGCGCCGAGCCCAAATCGCCGCAGCACCGGGTGAGTCCGCCACTAACACTGCCGCCCTACATGGGCCAGTGAACATAAGTACCAGATAAGTCAATTCAAGTCCCAAGTCGTTAAGTATTCGATCATTCCCTGAAAAATCAGTACGCGAAAAATGCGCGCGTGGCAGAGTTGCGCTTGAGAAAACTAAAATAAGTGTCATTACACAATGTAATGGCATGGTAGTGCCCTTTACTTTTTTGTTAATCTATACAAACCTTGTCTGTTAGTGGTTTCGCTCAAAATATGCACTTAACATTAGGTTAGTAGGTAGCTTATAAAAAACTATGAATGGATCCAAAAATACATCGCGACTAGAATATTATGTTGTTGAATTTTCATTATAAAAGCAATACAAATATCCAATACAAAAGTTTATTCTATGTATTTGCATCTTCCTTATTTTATTTTATTTCTAAATCGAATTGTGGAGGCGTTACACCATAGGTGTATTCAAATTATCTGTTGCGAAGTGATTTTTTATCTAGTTCGTATGCAAATTATCATGACCATATAAAACGAGTGCTTATTGTATAACAAGCATCGTCTCCGCCCTAAAATCAATGTGGTTCGTCTAATATATATAATAATATCCAATGTCAAAGTTATTATTTAGAGCGGCAGGGACATATATTTTTGAGGTCATCGCAATAAAACCTTTTTTCCCGTCGTCGCTACCGATATATCTTATGTTTCTATACAAACTTTGTCATTAACATAGAGGGTGAATTTCGAAAATCCCTTCTCAGCGGACGTCTTCTATCTATTAACTACCTCCCTTCAAAAGTCAAGTATTCGATTTCGATTATTTTCGATATTTCTTAATTTCGCTTTTATTAGTGTACTAGATATATTTTTCGCGATTTCGTGCACGCGAAAGGAAATGCTGCGGGAATCGAACATTTTGCCGCGATACAAAGTAGCATGTGTCCTTCCCCGTTTTCTAATCTATATATGAGCCAAATTTTTTCAATCGGTCCATTAAACTAATGGAGATGCAAACAAACAAAGAAATCTTTCCTCTTTATAATATTAGTATAGAAAAATACATTTAAAAATGTCCAATTTCGGAACATCGTTGATATCTATCGGTATTATTAAAAGCATTATTTAAGTTGCGATAATGCGATAAGTTATTAAAACAAGGTGATCTTATTGCAAGGTTAGCTAGGAACACAAGGCCAGTACGATTTTTCTGAAAGGCGTTCAATGCGTCACAGTTCATAGGAATTCATTCTAATTACATCCATATAAATGCAAATAGATTTAACGTTGCTTTATAAATTACTTTTAAACTAATGGGTTTTATAAAAATATGGCGCAAGCTATGTTTCAAATTCTGGTTTTAATTATATTTTTCGGCACAATATGCTTTTAGTGGCTCATAAAAAATGTGTTCCTTTTCAAGAGAAAAATAGAGCGTGTTCCTTTTACGCCATCTGGCCTTACATAAGGTTGTACAATGTACAAAATCAATTACGGATATTTAGGACATAATATGACCTACTGCTTGTAAAGAGACGCTTAGGCAGGTAGAAAATAAGTCAAAATTTCGAGCAGAAAACGAGATAAAATTACAGTACGCTCTTTATGGTGCTGTCAAGGGCATTGACCTCCCACATCTGATTGTATAGATGTTATTTAGGTAAACTCTTTGTTTCCCCTTTGAATCAGCTGTTTCTGTGAGGTAAATAACCTCGACGCCTAGAGAGTGCAATGTAATTTATTTAGCACAATAAAATATGTATTTCTAATTTTTAATAGATTAATATAGTAAGCAGTAGATTATAAGCCCAAAATATCTGTAATTTTGAACAAACTTATATAAAATAGTGCAACCATAATGTTAAATGAGCTGAAAAACCCAAATAAATAATCATAATCTTAGACATGTAATGCTTCCAAAGTCTTACATTACGACGGACATTGTATATAAATATTATTGATATATATATATTTGCAATTATAATCATTATCGTGTATGTCTTATCTATACGTATTAGGAAAAACATGTTTTTTTAATGAAGCATTAGTTTTGTTTTCCCGAAATCTCTATATATATATATTTGTTGTTTTGATAAACAAGTGACGATGGAAGGTAGCTATTTTAAATTCGACACATTGTAGTTCGTTATTTAAATGTGTATGAATAGATAATATCGAATAACTGAAATCAATGAAATTATTTTTAGGCATGAAAACGCGTTACTAGGAAGGAAAATTGATAAAGCGTAAGCGGAAAGCCACCGCGTTTGTTGTTATGAACAATACATTATAATGTAGAACCTTACTACTTGAAGCAAAAACTTTCAGTACAGTTTTACGGGAATTGTGCAAACGAAGTAGATATTTGGCACAGTCAAAGTTTATGTGGAGGAAGATAATTACTAATGACTATAGACTAATACAATTTTGATTTTTTTTCTCTTCAGTTTAGGCAACTACAATTTTGTTACATGGTGACGTTTTTCAATCTGTCACATTTTATTTTTTTCTAGTTTTTAAGTCTTATCAGTTGAACCGCAAACGAACCGTGAACGTTTCTCGACTTTTTAAATGATTCGCGTATCGGTATCGCGCTAACGTTTTGACAGATAGTTGGAACGCAGCCGCAACGCAGCCCAAGCGCAAACGCTGTCAAAATAAAAAGCTGAAAACGATGCTACTTTTTCTCACACGTTTCTGAAACGTTTCTTGTTTTGGTGTTTTTAATTGTTGAGAATATAAGGTAAAAATGAGTTTACCGATATATATGATATTTTTAACTTTGATACAACAATGGCTCGAGCTGTATCCAGACGCGAAAGCTTAAGTGATCGCATAAAAAGAAATGCCTTTACGTTATCCGATTGTATGTTCATTAATAGGTACCGTCATTGAAAGGCATTAACAAGAGTCCTAATTAAAAAAGTGGCACCGACCGTGTGCACCAACCTTGCGTTCAATACACTTTAAAAACTATAACGAACTACGAAGTGTGTCAACTGACTTCTTCTTCTTTTATTTATGGTGGCCTCGGTGATGTCTTTGACAAACATCCATAGACCACAAAGCAACTAGTGCGAGTGCGCAAGCAAAATCAATGCTCATTTATGCTAAAATCATAGATAGTTACACAAATATTAGGTTCGCATCCCTAATGTTTATCGAAAGTTTCGTTCGAGTTTCGTCTGAGGTTGAGTTACGTTTGAAAGCAGAGTGCGATACTGAAATCTGATCAGACGCATCGGAACCGAACCAAAACTGAATCACAACCAAAGCAGAATTGAACCTGATTTCAAACGGTAAACAATAGCGCGATTGCGTTGCTGGTGACAGAAAAAGATTCGAAAATTCTTATTGACCGTTTTTGATACCACGTGTGAGTTGGGTCTGCCCCCTAACGGCAGAAAAAATATCAAAAACCCTCATTTCGACTTCAGGGCGACCCCTAGTCCTGTTTATTATACCAAATGATGAAATTATAGTTTGTAAAAGAGGGAAAACCCCAATGTTTCATGCACAATTTCTACTTTATGACACACAACTCTTATCTGGAATAATGTAATAATATTGTAAAGAAATTAAGAGCAATAAAATATTTATTTATATCATACATAGAGTATAGAGCAGCGCATCGTGGAGGAGTACCAGCGCACGCGCAACGACGCCGCCTACCAGCGCGAGAGGCGGCGCGTCAACTACCTACACCGCAAGCTCAACCACATCAAACAGATGGTGCACCAGTACGACCAGCTGGTGAGTTACCGCCGCAGAGCACTATAGATATAATGTACGGTAGTTCCTATGGCTGCTTTCTAGCAGGGGTTCCCAAACAGTGGGGCGCGGCTCCCGAGGGGGGAAGTAGAGAGATGTCATGGGAGCCAACCACAAATTCAACATAGGTATTTTTTTTATCGAAAATATTAATCGACGCCTCGTTTGTCACTATTAGACAAGTTTCGGCAAGTCACAATAAAAAAATATTTGTGTGGAAATAAATAAAGTATTATAGAATTTTATAATCCTGTTTCGTTAGGAAAAATTTGGGAAACCCTGTTCTAGCGCCGTTATCAAGCCATCTAGCAATATGTTTGCTAGATGGCTGATGCCCACCAACAACAATCAGTCCGGATAATTGAGTCTTTTCTGTATTTTAAAGGACATGTCAAAAATCCATACTAAAAAACCCAGAGTCGACAGCAATGCAACATACACCGATGAATTGACTTTAAATTATTTTTGATGTCACCAAAGGGACAACCCTGAAGTACGTAGGGTATAGAAGTTATAAGCAAGAATAAAATCCAAAATCATAGTAGGTAGTAGGAGATGTAGGTGTAAATGTATTTGTTGGTGTAGGAACTCAAGTAGTATGAAGATAGGTTGATGCTGTAGGTGAGTAGGTGTAAGTATAGATGAGAGTTGTAGCGGAGCTTTGTTTCCGCCTCCACGATAGCGCAACTTCTGCAAGAAATCGTACCTCCGTGCATTGAAATTGCAGGCCTATTTCAATATACCTACAATTTCAACATCAAAAACTACGCATACACCTGCTACCTACACCGACCAACAGTTTTTAATGTCTCGTATGTCATTTCCATAGAAAAACTGTTAATATTCTTGCTCATAACTTCTATACCCGGCGTTTCTTAGGATTTACCTTTTGGTGACAGCAAATATAATTTAATGTGACAAATTGCCAATTATTTCATTGTTATCTTCATTGTGACTCTGGGTAAATTTTGGAACTTTGTGGTAACCGCAGTGGGCTAGCGTGGTGGACGATGGCCTTATCCACCTTACATTGAGGAGAAAGAAAATGTCAAAAGCTATACGAAGTACGGCTGATGATGATGATGTTACGTGACGTTACATCTTATCAATCTCACGCCACTTGTAATGATAATGTTTAATGTCATTGACAATCTCATCATGACCATGACTTTCAGGTTTAATACAAAAATATTGTTTTTTAAATTCTATTATAAATATTAAAAACATGTTAAATTTTTCCTATTTCAAGTCTGGAACCCGGTTAAAGGATTACAAAAATCTGCCAGTAAGTTCATGTTTATAATATGGTTCTTAAAATTACTAAAATGTTAATTTTAAGAACTATATTAATAATCAGTCATACATATAATAATAGGTCTTTACCTATGAAATTGCCGTTCTGCAGTACTGGCCATTTCAAATCAAAATAATTTTTGTTTGGCTAAAAATTCTAATTTCAAATTTATTTTATTTTAAAAACATGGAATTCTTTTTCCAAAAGTAGTCATTTGTTTATTGATTAGTGTTACATTTTCATCGCATTTCAATCTTTTTCGTCATCATGGATGCGTTAAAAATTCGAGTAATTATGGAATATGAGTACCGTCGTGGCAGCAACGCGGCACAAGCGGCACGCAACATCAACGACGTTTACGGAGCTAACACTACAAACCAACGCACCACCTGTTATTGGTTTGCTCGCTTCCGTTCTGGAAATTTCGACCTGAAAAATGAACCTCGCGGTCGTCCGAAGAGTTTGGTCGACAATGACAAATTAAAGGCGTTTGTGGAAGCTGATGATACACAATCTACGGCTGAATTAGCAGCAGCTTTCGATGTTAGCGTCAAAACAATATTGGTCCAATTGCGACAAATTGGCAAGGTAAAAAGCTTGACAAATGGGTGCCCCACGAACTCGATGATCGCCAGCGCGAAGTACGCGTCGAGACGTGCCTTGCACTGCTCAACAGACACACAAATGAAGGAATTTTGAACCGCATTGTTACCTGCGATGAAAAATGGATTCTGTTTGATAACCGCAAGCGCTCAGCAAGTTGGTTGAATCCTGGTTCAGCACCTAAACAATGGCCTAAATGAAAACTTACCCCTAGAAAAGTGATGGTCACTGTTTGGTGGTCTAGCGCCGGTGTGATTCATCACAGCTTCTTACCAAACGGGGTGAGCATTACTGCAGATGTGTACTGTGAAGAACTGAACACAATGATGGAGAATCTGGCACATCTCCAACCAGCATTGGTCAATCGCTCGTCTCCGCTGCTCCTGCACGACAACGCGCGACCTCATACGCACAGCAGACGGTCTCCAAGTTGCAAGATCTGGGGTTGGAAGCTCTCAGTCATCCGCCCTACTCACCAGACCTTGCCCCTACAGACTACTACTTTTTCCAGAATTTGGATAACTTCTTGGCGGAAAAAAATTCAATACCCGAGAGGCAGTACAAAATGCCTTTGAAGAATTTGTTGCCTCCCGTCCAGCTGGTTTCTTAAGGAGGGGCATCAATAAACTGCCACTCCGTTGGCAAAGATGCATTGATTGCATGGGTGATTACATCGATTAATACAAATAAAAAATAAATGAAAAAAATTCGTTTAAATTTTTTCATACATAACGGCAATTTCATAGGTAAAGACCTAATATAACAAAATTGGTGCCTCTTTGTAAACAAATGAAAGTAAAGCATTTAGACGCCTTTTTGATCAAATATTTGATTGTAATTTTATTTTATTTCAGCGCAACCTCAAACCGGAGCGCGTGTCGGCGGCCAGCACGACGCAGGCGTACTGACACTCGCGATGCGCGCCGCCCGCCCGCTGCCTCTAGTACCGGTAACACCCGCAACATCACGGCGTCCGCAACCGCACTGCGCCGCAAACGCACCGCACGGACCAACGGTGTCGCCCGCACGCGTCCACAACCGGCGAGGCGCAAGCCAAAATTGCAGTATTGTAAATGTGTGTATTTATACGTGAGGCAACCTATCGTTGACACTTACATTACGATTCACGACGATTGCAACATTGTGATGTAAGTGACAAAAGGTGCAGCATAGGTTGGTTCACTTTGTCGTTAAGATGTTTTCGTTAAAAGATTCCTATTGAAGCTGCCTTATCGGAATGCAAAAATTATGTAGGTGTATACACGCGTGGCGCATTTAGGCGACGTTGTTGACGTGCTGTTTGTTAGTTTTGTTCGCGGCGAATACTTTTAAGTTGAACAGTTCTTCCATTAAGTTTTATTCGAGAGTTATCTTCGTCACCGGACATGAGGGCCCATATAAAATTTTATGAAACTTTATACGAAGATTTAGCTAATTATATAACATATTTTCAGACATTTCGTATTTAAATCTATGTGACATATTCTATAAAACTTACCGTGGTATAGTTTCTAAAGTAATTTCCATGGGCATTGTACCACAGCATGTCTACGTTATTTGCTGTTGTTTCATATACTATTTTGCAAGGAACGAATCTGCACTTTATTTGTGTTCAGTTGTGCGATGCATTGTCCCTAAATACGTAACCTTTTTGTGTATTAAAGATACGAAAAAGTGAATATTCATATGAGGTCATCGAATGTACAGCTAAATATAAATAAAGTGCAAGTCCTTTTGCAAGAAGTATACACGGCAACCATAGAAATCAATAGATTGTAACGCGTTTCGGTTGATATTTATAGTGTAAATAACTGAATATATTTTAATAACAAATAAGTACATAGTAGTCCGATAGTATGAATTTTTTCGTCCACGTTTTATTCAACAAAACTAAATATTGCCGTCTATTTATAATTGTCCAAAGGAATGATAATTTTTATAAATACAACTATCCCATTTTTAAATAATTTCACATATTCGTTATATTTACAAACTATAAGCAGTACACAGAAAGTAATCTTTATGATAAGATCTCACATTTGATCTATTGCGCTCGATCGAACCACACAAATTATACCAAAAATCTTGCTCATTTTAATTTATTACGAAGTTGGCCTTCTATGTGCTGCTTATTCCGTATTACGGATAAAATCTTAGGCAATTATAAGTCAATTGGTTCTAAATCGATCTCAAATCAATTAGCAGCTCTTTAACGCGTTAATCTGACCCCTTTTCGCTTAAATCCATCCAAATGGATATTGGTTTTATATCTTGCCGGGCATGTATAAATAATTGTCATGTTCTTGTTAAATGTTATTATGTCTAGTATATATCTAACCGACCGAGAGGTCGAGTACTGAAACGCTTCATAAGGAGCACTCGAGTCTCATGCTGTCCTTGTCATGTCATGCCAAATAGTGATAGTCTGCGATTTAGGGGGCTGAGTTTTTGACAAAATTCACCAACGCCTGTTAGTGTTAATCGTTTGTCTAAATATCAGGCCTTCTCTATCGTCAATACGAAAAGCGAGAGAGATAACATGTTATTAAACTTCAACAGGCGTTGGTTGGTATTGGCACACTCAGTTTTAGTTGCGTTATATTATGCACCCGTCAATGAGCTCTGTACAAAGTTTTATTTAGTATTAATCTTCTATTTCTCTTTCTTACTATTCGTTTTGGCCATTTTCTCATCTCACTGGTGTCAGTTAGTTATTGTTTGTTGGAAGTTCAATAATATATTGTAAAAAGTGTTACGCGTCGTACCCGTATTATAAGGCTGAGCTCTTGTCACAAATATTATATTGTATCAACTTAGGGTAACGCGTAATGGGTTGTGCCGTTATAGTATGAAATCCTTACTAATATTATATACATGGAAGTTTGTATGGATGTGTGGATGTTTGTTACTCTTTCAGGCAATAACTACTGAAACGATTTTGACACAATTTAATATAGTAGTATATAGATAGTAGTTAAAACTCCGAATTAACACATAGGCTACTTTTTATCGCAGTAAAATGTACGGTTCCCGCTAAATTTCATTTTGCGCGTACGAAGTCGAGGGCAACATAGCTAGCTGTCATAAAAATAATTTCATTTATATTGTTTGTGCAGAATAAATTAATAACATAGTAGTCTTGCAATATAAGCTGACACAAACGAAATTTCTTTTAAATTGTTTTGTGGAAACTCGATATTTAATCTCTTGACAGATTTAATCTTAGCGACGAATCAACCTATTATGATGTGTTACCTTAATTAGTATATGGTTACGGAGCGTTCGCTATGTCTTTACCAAATTATATGAGATCGAGTTGGATACTGTTACATTGGAAGAGTTGAGTCTAAAGGCAATGAAAAGCGTAAGTTGTTCTTATTATTCGTTTCTAGACATTGGACGAAACATTTAAAGCATAATAAAAAGCGAAACTTAAATAAACTAATGAAGTCAACTGATCTGTTTAATAAATAATAAATATAGCGAAGATTAAGTTGCGTATGCATGCATATTTAATTTAAATAAATAACAAAAGGAATGGGCTTATTACTATTGGATAATTTAGAACCTTTAGGCTGACTTGCACAGATCTGGGTTAAAGTTAACCCTGGATTAAAATATCATGCCTCCTCTTTCATAAGTACGAAGAACGAGAGAGATAACATGATATTTAACCTAGGGTTAACTTTAACCCAGATCTGCGCAAGTGGGCCTAAATTATTTTGGAAATTAGTAGCCATTGGGTCGCAATTGTTCCACTGTCAGTCTCGCTCGTTAAATATTTAATTAGTTTTAATGCGTCACGAAAGTTAGCAAGAACCGGCCAGGCAAAACATCCACTAGGTCATAAGGTTACCGGTCCTTTTCAAACTACCCTCCAGATTCAACAATAAAATGTAGTTGTTTTTAGTCTGCAACCGAGCTTTGAGACGTACGGACGTACGGACGAAACGCTACTTAAGTGGCGCTCAAGTCACACGGTCGTTTTGTCGAGTAGAGTAAATCTCTAAGGGCGCCCCTAATTTTGAGTAGCGTTTCAGTATTCGGCCGTTATTTCTCTAAAGTCCATTATAAAATAAATATGATTTATTTAATTATAGTTATTAACAACATTTGTAAAATCGTTTTTATTCGTATAAAATTTTGTATTCAATAGTCCAAAGTTCGGTTTGTATGGAATGCCGTCTTTCATATGTTGTCCTAATACTAACGTCCATATTTAAAATGATTTAGTGTTAAGTGATTCTGATTTGACTCTCAAAGATGCAAATTTTCTTATCGAAATTATTTTAGTGCTTGCTGATTGATGATGAAATTGTAATCACATTTTACACTCTTTATTTCACAACAATAAATTTTGGTGTAGAAATTGTAAAAAAAATAATATTTAAATGTAACGAAGTCATATTTTAATATTTAACTTTAAATCGTTTTATTTTTTGCTAAAAGAGTCGAGATAAAATGTCGGCTTAATTTATTTATTAGAATATTTGTTATTGCAACTATCATTTGATCTCTTTCCTATATGAATATTGATTTTCGTTAGCCAACATAATAAACTTTCAATTAAATTGTGATTCCAATTTCAAAACAAACAGCACTGTGGAACTGTCCTTAAAACTAAAAGTGTCACATTAAAATTGTTTTAAATATATATCATCGTTACTTGTACGTATGTATTGATAATATATTTATGTATAGTGTTTATAATGGGGTTTCGAAAACCTCTTGTTTTAGTTTGTCAATTATTGTCTTCTTTCGCAAAAGCAGCGGCGGTTCTAGTTAAAGCTGAACAAAAATTATTTAAGACCTATTGTAAGTTTCAAAAAATCAACTTGAACCGCCTCTGCGATCAAGTCAATTGTTTTATGTACGTAACAAACGCATTCAATGTCAAGTTATTCGGTCAATTTGTGCGCCCTATGTTTGCTCACGTTTTGTTTACTCATTAAATACTCAATATGGTCATGATATTAGATATAAATTTGGAATTTCTTCTCCTATATATTCGAATATTATTCGAATTTTAACTTTTAGTCCAAAATGTATTAATTCGCTGTAATTTTAACGGTGGTCTTGGGGATGTGGGATATTACATCACATTGCATCTCTCTCATTTGTAGCCTCAGATTTTCCTAGAAAAGGACTAAAGATTAAAATTTGTGTCGGCGGGAGTGAGATCGCAATGTTATAGTGATGTGACATCTCTACATGCCCAACCGTGGGCTTGAAATTGTCCGTGCGCGTTATCTCGAGTTCAGTATCATCACAAATCTCCCTTTTATTTGATATTTGTCCGTTGAATTGTTATTGTTACCAGTAGTTTAAGAAGTTTGTTTTATTATGAATATCAATAAATTTTACACCACCATAACTATCCAAAAGCGTCTTTTTACGAAAAGTGGATACTGTTAAATGCATTCCAGTTGTTTAATGATTTTAACGGTTCTTTTACACATGGCCAATCGATAACATACAAATGATTGGCTTGTCAGTTGGCTTCGTGGAACTGAGCTTACACTGTTCATCGATGCACCGAGTTAATGTAGCACACAAAATATTTTATAAACGGACCTTGTAATATAATTGTATTTAGCCATATGGATATGCCAAAAAACGTTGTGCATCACTAAATACACAGACCACTTAATAATAATGTTTATATATAGATTAATATATCCGTAACATTGTATTGTCACAAAGGGAGTTAAAATGTCTAAAAGTTGCTCGATTGTTACCGATTAAGTTAGAGGTCGGACGCAAATGTTTGTATTTTGTCACATTTATACGAATGAAATATCTCATTGAAATATCATAGTCCATTGTACAGTAGACATATTTAGATACTAGTGACGTCATTTTCTTAAATCCTATATAGATATATATTAGTGTACTAATTCCGAATTGTATATTCTCGCACACGCGACAAGCGTGCCGCCTTCGTGTTATGTTTGCTGAGTTTAAAGAGACGCTAATTTAATAGTTTCATTTTTTAATTCTAATTCGCAATCGATGACGATTCAGATTCCACCAATCGCAAGACTCCATCTTGATGATGACGTGATAAAGATTACTTGGGATTGGTTAAATTTGTGTTCCAGATTTGTGAATAGAGTTCTGTTTGAAGTATCTATTAACCCCCATTCACGTGTAACAATGAATCGTGGCCTATTCGTTTCATGTATGTGTATATATGTATCGAAACGTTTTTTTTTATTTTAGAGGGGCGTTTGTCGCGCGAGCGAATCGCGTTACACTTAACATAGCTGATATTATAGAGCGCGGGCGGACATTATCCGTTACATATTTAGATATAGATCGGGTTCGTACTCCTATGTACGTGTAAATTTGCTGTACAGTCCGACAAACGGCCGCCGCTCGCTCCGGCCCTGGGGCGATTCGATGTCGTCGCCGACAATCTGAATACTATGAATTATGTCGATGTAAATAGTCGGAAACGCGTTAAAGGATATAATCGTAGTGTTTTTATCGCTTAGAGTAGGGCGGAGACGTATACAGGTGTATACGAGAGTAGACTTCAGCGTCCGCGACGCACGCACCGCGGCCTTATGATTTAGAATTTTATATTAGTTACGTGTTGTATAATAAGAGTTGTGGGCGGTGCGTTACGTCGCAGGTCACATGGGGACGCTCTACGGCGCTCGGAGACGGAGGGGCTCGCACGAGCACGCTCGGCAGCGCTCGGACGCTGTCGGGCCGGGGCGCGGCGCCGCAACGATGCTGCGATATTTGTGCCCCTGAGATATCAGTGCATTATACGAGTCAAGATGTATAGACGATGCGGTAGTGTTATTGTGTATAGATATATAGCTCGAGTCGGGCGGGAGACCGATTCTTGCCAGCCGGTTCGAGCGAACGACGACTAGCTATGAATCCTGACATCGGCTCACGTTTATTAGCTTCTAATATTTCATCAAAATATAAAATACACAAAAAAAAAAATGGATATAAATTTCTCAACCGAGTGCTGGTTGTTTTTTAAATTATTAAAATGTAAAAAAAATAGATTATAAATGAAGTATAGGTACAATTATGAATATACTTTTCTTTTCGGCATTTTGTTTAACAGTGGAGGGGACTGGCTTGTCGCTGCTCTGAAATCGAGTTTTATGCGAATATGTATCGAGCATTCGAGCGACCTCGGTGTAGAATGTTCCTTTTTGTGATTTCTTTTGCTCACGGTCCCTCTTCCATTGCTTTATATTTTTGTTTCGCGTCTGTCTACTTGTATATTAATTTGTTAAGGCAGGGTAATGCAGAAATGAAGAAGAGGTACTTTTTTATTTTATGTATAGATTGATTGTTTGAATGTTTCGATTTAGTTCATTTAATCCATACGATGGAATTTGTATTGTTATGAAAGAAACAAGAGTTTGTTGTTTTTTTTAAAATAAGTCATTTTGAAAATTTGGAAATTTCAAGAATGAGGCAGTGATTAGCTTTTTAACTATTGTCAAGTTACCACTCACTCAAACAATAGTCATGAGAATGCTCTCTTTGGTCCGCATTGACGTATAACACAGTAGACTATACCGAGGGACATGGGAACGAGATCCGTGCCGGGTAGTCGAGTACATACAGTAAAAGCTGAAGAGAAATTTGTGAACGAGTATTATTTTAAAAGGTACCTATTCAAAAATCTGAATACAGACTAACTAATCGCTTAGAGTTTAGACGGTTAGTGTTGCTGCAATATGCATTTATGCCATCATTTTTATTTGAATTATGGGATCAGTGCCAAAACTTTCTCTTTCTTGTTTAGCTCAAACGATGCAATTGTTAGCAAGCTTAAAGGAACAGCTGATATAATTGTTTAGTTAGTCTGCCATTTTGTGAATATTTGTTTTGATAGTAATATGTAAATCTTTTATAATATATTTGTTTACAATAAATGACAACATTATAAATAAATTGTATTTTCCATTTAAACTGATGAAAAAAATATAAAAAGAATAATATGCAATGATTTGGCTGTTTTATTTTTTCCAAGACTGTTAAAGGGTGTAACTACAAGGTACATTTCGATTATGGAGTCTAAAAAAGGATATTGCTATTAATAAAAAGTGTAATATTATACTTTTTAAGTTAAAAGTAAAGAAAATATGCTTATTAAGGTAGGTCAATGCGGTAGGGAAATTAAAAAATTGCAATTATTTACTTGGCGGGCTAGTGGTACTAATCGCCCTCAATATAACTTTTGCCTACAATATTGCGACATTAGATTTGCAGCATTGACCATGAGTAGGTATGGCGCTTTTGCTTGGGTTGCAACTTAGAGTATAGCAGAATAGAGAACCGGCTATTAGTAGGAGAAGAAACATAATATTAGGTATATCGTTCCTTAATAGTGTTAGCATGTGGGATATGAAACGCAGTAAGTGCCATAAAATCGTAATTCCAACGTCGTAGAAGAGGACACCAGTCCAAAATTCAACCAAGGGCGTTAAGTGACAACGTTTGAAAAAAAAACAAAATAGGGATTTCTTTCTATTTCACTCATTTGGGTTTTAGCCATAATTGTTGTGAGACAGAATATAGCTGCTTAAGGTCCGATTTTAGTACCTACTGCTAGTGGAATAATACATGTAGTATTATTCCACTTCCTAGTAAATCACAAAAGGAAACAGAAAGATATGAAAATAATGTTCATGTCGTGTCTTTAATTTTTTTTTAAACTGAAATATGTAAACGGTGACCGAGGTATGTAGTAGACCATAGTCCATACCACAGTATAAGAACAGTAGAACATCTTCATACAAACCTGCTGCGATCGGTTTTAATGTGTGGGTGCGCGCCGGGCGCCTATGGCTATCGGTACGCAGGCACACATCTAATTTAGGGAATGATAAGGGTTTCTCAGTGCAGGCCGAGCCGTGACGTGACTGATCGTTCTGTGATCACGCGCATTGAAGTACGATCACTCGCGTTTGCATGCATGTATTCTCTTAGCACATATTTTAGCACTTTGCTTATAACTTCGAACAGAAGCAAAAATATGGAATTTACTAAACTTCATCTGCTAACCATAAAGCGTTCCGAATTCTTTATAATTTTCTAATCTGTTTTTCAATATAAAGTTTAAATATTTTTAATGAATGCAATTTTAATAATCTAACCATTTCAAAACCGGAAACGGATACGAAAATAAAAATTTTCTAAAAATATAAAGTAACGACTGACAAGTGACAGCCCTTGTGCCGACGCTAGAGTAGGCAAATAACTCGCCAGGCGGCCTTAGGTGTACCACAGTTCTCTTTTTACCGTGTCCATACTTAATAATAATAATTCCATGGTCGTATTTTTGTTTAAATATATGGCGTCGGCTTAAAACCATTTGGCAGAGTAAAGTTAAAAAGTAGAATTTTCGTTTCTATTTCCAACACCGTATTCCTAAACCATCAAGTCTAAAGTCTAGTCAAAGTCCAAATATTGTAATAAATTCAGTAAAGTGGTAGAAGCTTTACTGAAAGTTCCTAGGGAGTTTTGGAGGAAACACAAAATAGCACGTTTTTTGAAGTTGTACCACTTTCCCACACTTGTGCACGTCAACGAATATTTAATGGTTAATATTCTTCCAATATTACACAATATGAACCGGATTATCACACATTTTACATTTCACAGAAGGAAATATAAAAACCACATTGTCACCAATTGAATTCCCCGGCAAAACTCTGTCCATGGTCGTAGGTCTCAATTTTTTTATTCATAGCGTGTTCCAGTAAACGCTAGTTTTGTCCAAACCGCTACGAAATTTTTTACTACAAAATGGTGTTTTGAATTATCAATTATCGAAATTATTGAAAAATTCGAAAATTTTGTTTCTTACATTTTTTGTGAATATTGGAACAACTGACAGTTGGTGCTAAATTTGGACATCTTCGTATAGGAGTTAGGTAAAAATAAGCAAAATGACGTGCTCATTCTAAGATAAAAACGCTAACGTTTTTATCAGTTTTTGGCAGGTGACAGTTGCGTGTGGAACAAGGGTAAAAACTGAAAACAGATACAAATAGTGGTGCTAAAGAAAAAGAATGTGAATGAAAATAATGAAAATTTCGTTTTGACTGCTACTAAAACGCAGTATCAGTAGATATGTAATAGTTTATGGCCTAGCCAAAAACTAAACAAATTAAACAGTGTTTCGTAAATTAAGTTATTTCTTCTTCTTCTTCTTTTGGCAGAGCATAGTAAGAGTTATTTCTTATAACTTTAATAAAAAGTAATTTTACACATAGCCATTTTTGGTTAATGAGGAACATCACTATGTATATTTTATCTGTTGTCATATCTTGTCAACAACGTCAAAATTCTAACGTCGAAAATGCCAAAATCCAAATGTCAATATCACCTAGAACTTCAATTTCTTTCATGAAAATTAGCGTTGCGCGTTACATTTTGTAATTAATTGTGAAATTGAATTCGATAATCTTTGTAATTCTTACTACGGTAACAATACAAAATGATTCATTTTAAAGATAATAAAAACAAATCGGCGCTAAGTACAAGATGGGCTCAAATGTCCAAGCAGGAACAAATCATAGAGAAAAAGAAAATGGAGATTCAAGCCAAACTGGAAGCTCAAAAAAACGTAGCTGCTCTTGCGGCTCAAGCTAAGCTGTCTAAGTAAGTTGTGTATTTTCATTTAATATAATGTTAAAATACATGCAAGAAAACTCCATACCCTCCTTATAGCTGGGTGGGTTTTCTCTACGTGTTTAGTTAATCTACAATTTATGTGATTTGAGATAGCTTTAGAATAATATTATAGTTATTTTAAAATTATTTATGAACTACCTGGTACCATTGATGCTGCCCTGCCCTGGTATTAAGGGAATTTAAGTAGGTACATAAATCAATTTTATTATACAATTAAATTAATATTATATCTAGCAATATCCTGCGAAAAAATACCCACAACCTGCAGGCAAATGTGTGAATGCACGCATAAGCATATATATCACATACGGAAATTGCTAGATATAATATTAATTTAATTGTATGCAATGAGTTTCCGCAAAGCAACACCTGATTCTATTAACAATTTAATAATATGTCATTATAAAAACAATAAATGTAAAAGTTGATATCAGACCTAAGATAAAATACACAAGAATTAACAATAAAAGAAAAACTGTCTGTCAATGTGTCTTAGTGTGCGCTGAGGTTCTGAGATGAATTTGTCGCTAGTTTATCTCTTCAACATGTTGAAGTAAACAGGTTTATCCAATCATAAGCACTATTGAATACATAAACTACCAACAAATTCACCTTAAAACTAGGCATTAGTTACATGTTTATAGAAACATAATAAATCAAATTTCAGCCCAGGGCCTTCAGAAGAATCAGGCTCCAAAAATATATTTTCTAATGATGGCAGTTTCATGAGCCAATACAAGGCACTTCTTGAAAATCAAACCAAAGAAAAGGAAGAAAAAGAGAAAAAAGAAAAGCAAGAAAGACAAGAGAAAAATGAGGAACTTCAAAGAAAGAAAAATGAAGCTAAACAGAAGTCCGAGTCTTCCCAGGAAGTTGATTTTGACTCAGACCAAAATTATTCCAATGATAGACAAGATCATCATGAAGGCAGGCACAGGTACGAAATAAATACGAGGGCGGCACTGAAAATTTCGGGTATCAAGGAAGTGACACAACATTACTATTTAAAAATGTATTTATTGCTTTTCGAAGTATTCTCCGCGAAATTTGACACATTTTTCCATACGATGGAACCAATCATTGAAGCAACCATTCCATTCGGAAGTTGGGGTCTCCAAAATGGCCGTTTTGTAGGCGTCCACAGCTTCTTCAGGTGATGAAAATCTCTGACCACGCAATTTATTCTTTATTTTAGGGAAAGTATAGAAATCATTAGGGCTTAGGTCGGGGCTGTACGGCGGATGGTCTAATAATTCTATGATTTCTTGCTCTAAAAACTCTTTTGTTCTGTGCGCGGTGTGAGAACTCGCATTGTCGTGATGGAGGATGATGTGGTGGTTGCAGTTCTCTTTACGGAGTTCAGAAACGACCTGTGGCAAACAAATGTTAGCATACCATTCTGCATTAACCATTCTTTGTCCCTCAAGAGGAATAGTCGCAACATGGCCGGTTTTGGAGACAAATGTGGCCACCATTTTTTTTGCAACACTCCGTGAACGAACAATTTTTGTTGGCTTTAACTCATTTTCGAACACCCAAACTCGTGACTGGTTTTTTGTTACGGGTTCGTACGCGTTTATACAGGATTCGTCATCTGATACGATGTTGTATACAGCATTTGAGGATCCTGCGTGGAATCTTTCGAGAGTTCTGACGCACCAAGTAACGCGAGCCGCTTTTTGCTCTTCACAGAGCAAATGCGGTATCCATCGGGAAAACAACTTTTTTACATCTAATTGTTCATGCAAGATTATTTGTATTTGACTCATGCCAATGTCTAGTTGCCTGAATTTCACGGTATGTCACATGTCGATCTTCCTCAATCAGCTTACGCACAGCATCAACGTTTTCTTGGGTGACTGCAGTTTTTGGACGACCTTGATGGGGATCATCACTGAGCTTGACACGTCCACGTTGAAATTCAGCAAACCAGCGATAAATTGTGGTTTTGGATGGGGCTTCATCACCAAATGCAGAAATCATCCGGTCAACACACTGTTTTAGTGTTAAACCTTTTCGAAAGTCATAATAAATCATCGCTCTAGAATTTTCTCGAGTCAATTCCATTTTCTCAACGACTAAACAAGTTTGACAAGACCTTTCGACAAGACCGAGAATCTTTTTTTAAATAAATAAACGGTATTCGATTTTTAAAACCAAGGAGTTTTAAATTAAAAAGATTTTAATATGACAGGAACAGTGGAAATATTCCATTCCCGATACTTTTAGTGCAGCCCTCGTATAACTATTTTCGGACCTTAATGCTGATTTTCTAATCTTTACTAGATAACTTACTACATAATATTATGTATAGTTGTCCAATAAATAAGTGAAAATTATTTTTACATTTCTTCTTATTTGCAGGGAGAGAAATCGTCGTTGGGGTGACAGAAGTAGGAACAGAGCGCACAGTCCCTTCACACCCACTGTGGAGGATAGAAAATCAGCTCATGACACTAATCACATTCCATCTTTGATGCAAATATCAGTCAAACCTCCTAGTGATAGATCCCCCAACCAGTCCAGATGGAATCGCGATGATTCTGATTCCAATGATGATTATGAACGAAAGCCCAAACAAGAATTTGATTCTGATTCTGGCCATGCTCCTGATAATATGAATTCCCCACCATCTGGTCCTGATTTTATGAATTCTGGACATATGGGTCCCAGACCTATGGCTTCAGGACTAATAGGACCAGGTCCAATGGGCGGCCATGGTCCCATGGGTCCAGGACCTATGGGATATGGATCAATGGGCCCGGGCTCAGTGGGTCATGGGCAAATGGGACATATGCCCATGGGTCCCAGACCAATGGGATCTGGTCGCATGGGACCCGGGCCAATGGGCCCAGGTCCGATGTTACCCGGGCCAATGGGCCCAGGTCCGATGGGACCGGGGCCTATGGGTCATGGGCCAATGGGACCGGGTCCAATGGGTCCAGGCCCAATGAGACCAGGTTCAATAGGGCCCGGCCCAATGGGACAGTCTTCAAGTATGATACCTCCTGGAACCTCAAGTACTAATTCAGGTCCTAGACAAAATTTAGGTGCTGGTAATTCAAATATGTCCCAAAATATGGGACCAAATTCTAATATGCCTGGTAATGCTAACATGCCTCAGAAGTTGGGACCAGGAAATCCTATTATGGGACCCGGTAATTCTAATATGCCGCAAAACATGGGACCCGGCATTCCAAGCATGCCTCAGAACATGGGTCCGGGAAATTCTAATATGCCTCAGAATATGGGCTCTGGTAATTCTAATATGCCTCCAATGCCTTTCATGGGTGGACCACCCAATTTTCAAATGCCTCCAAATTTTATGGGCCCAAATGGGCCGCGTGGTCCTTGTGGGCCTATGCCTCCAAATATGTGTGGTCCAAATTTCCGTGGCCCTGGACCGAATGGTCCGATGCCTCCATTTTTTCCTCCTAATGGTCCTCCAAACTCCATGATGCCGCCAAATATGAGCAACGATCAGCGATTTATGGGGCCGCAGCCACCATTTGGTCCCAATGGGCCTAACTTTGGCCCAAATAGGCCTAACTTCGGACCAAATGGGCCAAATTTTGGACCCAATAATATTGGCAACATGCCATTCATGCCTCCCAATTCTATGCCTCTGCCTCCCCCTGGAAATGAACAAAACCAAAACCTGGATTCAATGAAACATTCATCATTGGCTTCCATGATGCCGAATGAACGCGAAAACAAAAAAGGTAAACATCTTAATTCTTTTTTACTTTTAAAAATATTAACATAATGCAAATCAATAAAATTAAATAGTTGTTTTAGAAGTATATTAATATTTATAGTTTTTATTATATAAAATATTTTGTCACAATATCTGTAAATTAGTAGCTAAATTGAAGAATGTAATCAACAATCTAAGCACCATTAATGACTTCTAGTCATTGTATTTATATAAATTCATTTTTGGATATCATTTAATAAATAAATAAAACTACTACAAAAAACATCGCAAAAAAAATGTATCTTATAAATCAGGGAAGATTATTATTACAAACTAAGACTCACCAATAACTATTGAGTAGTGCATGGGGTTTGGAGCAGACATGAGACAAAATGCTGACTCGTGGTGTGCAGTTCTTTCTGCAGATACGTTCCAGTCCATCCATCGAGCAGCCAGCGAAGTAGCCTCCAATGGTGACCACTGGGAAAGTGTTCTGAAAGCAATGAATTCACAAGACCAATCTTTGTGGTAATGCATGCCACTATAGCTATGATCCCGAAGGAGGATTGCGTTGTATTCATTTTTATTACTTTCATTATAGACACCAAGAAACAGTGTTGTAATAATTAGATTAAGCTATTTCAACAGCATTTATTTTTATGAATTTTACTGTTAAATAAATGGTGTAAAATAAATGTAAACCACTTACTACTTTTTCTGACAACATAAAGGTCACCCACAGACACAGTATACCACATTTCCATCTTTTTACTATGGCAAGATGGTCAAAAAGGGATACACCAGGTTTGTCGGCCTCTGTACTTGTATTTGTTTACATTTGTTGCAGGCATAGTAAATGGAACTTAAAATATTCTTAAGACATATAAAGCTCATATAGAATTCAAGCAAGAAAATATGCTTGTGTGCTCTACTCAAAGATCATGATTTTAATTAAAAAAAAAAAGCATTGTGGTCTAGTGTGGCTCTAGACTCCAGAGGTCGTGGGTTCCAGTCCCGCAATGGAGTAACAAAAAATGTTGTTTCCAAATTTTGATAGGACAATGCAGGCTGATCTGATTGTTTGACAAGAAAGATGATCCATGCGTCGTATGGGTATGTAAAAAGTCGGACCCGCGCCTGATCTCTCGCCAGTCGTGTCGGTTATCCGTCCCACTGGGTTATGAAAGTAAAGGAAGAGAGAGTGCTCTTGTGTACTACGCACACACTTGGGCACTATAAAATTACTCCTGCGTAACTGGCCTGATTTCAATTAAACCGGCCACCGTCAACGAAATCGGTGTGGGAGTAATTATTATTATTTAAAAAATAACAAAGTCAGTTGAAATAGCTTTAATCCTAATGAAAAGAACAGGACTGTTTCTTAAATTTACAGGTTTATTTCAAACATCCTTTTGTTTTCTGTGGATTGGTTTTACTTTATAAGTAATTTCAGGTTTCTACATAACATGAATTCCAATGAATATAAGATGTATCGGGACCTACTGAACAAAATTAGAAATGAGAAACAAATTAAGAAAGAGGAGATTAAGCCAGAAGACAAATATGAGCCAGAGTTCTCCTTGGAAGATGACGACAGCAATGATAAGCCGTGCAAGGATGACAATAGCAGGTATTATCTAAAGTCTTGAAGTTCTACTTATACTGCCATTCATGTTACTTATCTCAGCGTATTCGGTGGACGACAATAGAATGAACACATTATAATAGGTCTTTACCTATGAAATTGCCGTTCTGCAGTACTGGCCATTTCAAATCAAAATAATTTTTGTTTGGCTAAGAATTCTAATTTCAAATTAATTTTATTTTAAAAAAATGGAATTCTTTTTCCAAAAGTAGTCATTTGTTTATTGATTAGTGTTACATTTTCATCGCATTTCAATCATTTTCGTCATCATGGATACGTTAAAAATTCGAGTAATTATGGAATATGAGTACCGTCGTGGCAGCAACGCGGCACAAGCGGCACGCAACATCAACGGCGTTTACGGAGTTAACATTACAAACCAACGCACTACCTGTTATTGGTTCGCTCGCTTCCGTTCTGGAAATTTCGACCTGAAAAATGAACCTCGCG
The DNA here is from genome assembly GCA_037179445.1 of Phengaris alcon alcon. NCBI lineage: Eukaryota > Metazoa > Arthropoda > Insecta > Lepidoptera > Lycaenidae > Phengaris > Phengaris alcon. The sequence goes on from JAYRCH010000342.1 coordinate 984,280, forward strand.
GTCGTCCGAAGACTGGTCGACAATGACAAATTAAAGGCGATTGTGGAAGCTGATGATACACAATCTACGGCTGAATTAGCAGCAGCTTTCGACGTTAGCGTCAAAACAATATTGGTCCATTTGCGTCAAATTGGCAAGGTAAAAAAGCTTGATAAATGGGTGCCACACGAACTCGATGATCGCCAGCGCGAAGTACGCGTCGAGACGTGCCTTGCGCTGCTCAACAGACACACAAATGAAGGAATTTTGAACCGCATTGTTACCTGCGATGAAAAATGGATTCTATTTGATAACCGCAAGCGCTCAGCAAGTTGGTTGGATCCTGGTTCAGCACCTAAACAATGCCCTAAACGAAAACTTACCCCTAGAAAAGTGATGGTCACAGTTGGTGGTCTAGCGCCGGTGTGATTCATCACAGCTTCTTACCAAACGGGGTGAACATTACTGCAGATGTGTACTGTGAAGAACTGAACACAATGATGGAGAAGCTGTCACATCTCCAACCAGTATTGGTCAATCGCTCGTCTCCGCTGCTCCTGCACGACAACGCGCGACCTCATACTGCACAGCAGACGGTCTCCAAGTTGCAAGAACTGGGGTTGGAAGCTCTCCGTCATCCGACCTACTCACCAGACCTTGCGCCTACAGACTACTACTTTTTCCAGAATTTGGACGACTTCTTGGCGGGAAAAAAATTCAATACCCGAGAGGCAGTACAAAATGCCTTTGAAGAATTTATTGCCTCCCGTCCAGCTGATTTCTTTAAGATGGGCATCAATAAACTGCCACCAAAGATGCATTGATTGCATGGGTGATTACTTCGATTAATACAAATAAAAAATAGATGAAAAAAAATTATTTAAATTTTTTCATACAAAACGGCAATTTCATAGGTAAAGACTATTTTTAAGATTGAAGATTTTAAGTTTGTGGCAGTGGCGAAGACTGGTTCTCCTTCATGGGCAAGCCGTTGTCTGTATAATAGGTAGGGATTTGGTGAGGTAGGATAGGGGAGGTAAGTGGTAAGTGAAGCGGATAGGAATGGAGTTATAGGCACCACGCTACTGGTTTGTGGTGTTGTACTCTTAAAAAATTTAGTAGTTAAAATGAAATCTTTTTAAATTTTTAGAATCGCCATTAAACAGAAACAAATACAGCTTGGCCAAAAAAGAGTTGGTGGCATTGATAAATGCAACTAAAAACTTTTTGAAGTGTATCAGGTCAGATTAAACCTATTTTAGTATATTCTGAGTGTATCAGCTTTTATCCATAGTAGATTAGAATTGTATTTTAATATAATTTATATTATAATAAATGCATAGTATAAATGTCATGCCAATCTATAAAAGATGATACAGTTCCATCTGCCACCGTGTCCAACTCTTTTTGGTTTCTGTTTAACGGTGATTCGAATTTGTTTATAGATTCCATTTCAACTATATATATTATTATCTATTTTATCAAAACCATATTGATTTGTGGATAATTCTTTGGTGTCAATATCTATTAGTTTTAACGTTCTTTCTCTCCTGAAAAACTTGATTGAAAATTTATTTTTCATAATTCTAATAGAAATAAAAATAACTGGACTTGTTGCTTTTTTTTTATAGTTAGATTATTTTTTATATAAAATTATAATATTAAATATCAAATATGACAACATTTTTTGTCCGCAGTATGTTGCGTAAAACGGATCACCTCTACCAAATACACAAAGTAATACATGATTGTGTAGTTGTTATCTATATTCTATAACAATAGTTAACAATAGTTAACATAAAACATACATTTTCATTATTTTGAATATGTATGTTCTCCACCATGATTACGTTCCAAAAATATAGTTTAATATGGTAATTGGTCAACCTTGACCATAATATTGTAGATGCATTTTGTGAATGGTTTACTGTGCTGCTAGCAATCATTTAGTTTATAAATTGTAAAAATTTAGATTTTTATTCACCATGTCAATAACAAACAAAATTATCTATATAATGTTTTCAGCAGCTCAAACTATCAACAAACCCAGTATTGCGGTGTCAAGAGAGAAGCCAGCTCACAGAGTGATGAGGAAACTGAGACTAAGCGTGAGAGACGTAAGAAGAGAAAGTCGAGGTGGGGAGATGACCCACCAGTGGACATCAAACCACCCGGCATGATAGCGATACCTCCACCTCCATTACCAGGTAATCTAATATATATTAATATACAGGGTGACCTGAAATTCGATACATTCATTTGAAAGATTGAAAGTAGACCTCATTTACAGTAATATTTTTCATGGCATCCCCTATCCGAAAGTTGATATTTACAAAGTTATTGAAATTTCAAAAATTTTTTCTTTATTTTCGACTTTTTGACTTTGACATGACGTATTTTTAAAAATGTTTGTCTTTTTAGTGATTTTTTTATGTATTTTAACCGTCAATGAGTCAAATATTATTTTTAAGGAATAAATAGGGACAAACTAAGCGAGAATTTTTCATTATGAGATATGAAACAGAATTTTCTTTTAAGAAAAATGTGCATTTTTCTTAAAAACAGGTGATTTTCTTTAAAAAGTTGTATGATACAATGCGTACAAATACCTTAAATAACTTTCTTACCTCATAAGCTTCCAAAAAAGGTACAAATATGTACATAAAAATATGAACATGTAATAAACAAAGACAAAACAATCATCAGGTAACGTTATCTCAAGAATTACTCTACCTGAGGCGACCTTTTTTTTCAATTGTTTCCTTTGTTCAAACTTCGGGATGTTTCGGCTACTGTCGTCGCGGCCCTTTGTCAATGAGTTACCGACTGGCTTAGAGAGCAAATTTAGTAGCTAATATTAGTTTTAAGTCAACTATTGCCGTGTACGGACCGTATTGTTGCTTTAAACTACACCCTTACTTCTACTTGTGATTTTTTTGTATCGCGATTGCTGCTTTTGAGTACGATGAATACGCTGACATCTTGTTTTGTTACGGACTTTGTAATGGTAATCCTGCTGCTGCACGAAGAACATACGTTGAACGTTTTCCGAATCGACGAGTGCCAAACGTTAGTGTTTTCAACAACATTTCGACGAATTCGGGAAAGCGGCCGTGTTGATAGAAGACGTGGCGATTCAGGCAGACCTCGTTTGTATGCTCCAGAAGAAGAAGAAGAAATTTTAACACTTTTTCAAAATGATTCTTCTATTTCTACAAGAGCGGCAGCTAGAAGACTTGGATTGAGTCAATGGAAGGTGTGGTTTACAGTACACACAGCGCGTCTACATCCATTTCACTACACACCTGTCCAAGCGTTGGAAGAGGGAGACCCGGTTAGAAGAATGGAATTCTGCCGTTTTATGATAAATGCAGACATGGAGGATCGCAATTTCTTCTCAAGAATATTGTGGACGGATGAATAGAAATTTGACCGTGACGGGATAAACAATTTCCACAACACATTACTGGGCACCAAAAGGAGAAAACCCCAGGATGAAAAAAAAAGGGCCCATCAAACCAGATTCAGTCTAAATGTCTGGATGGGTATAATTAATAATAATTTAGTTGGACCTCATTTTTTGCCTCAAAATTTAAATGGTGAAATGTACGAACATTTCCTAAGAGAGGAGATTACTGGTTTAATGGAAGATGTGCCAATAGCAACTCGTCGTAATATGATTTTCCAGCATGATGGTTGCCCGGCCCACTTCCGCCTCGGCGTACGCCAGTGGCTAGACCAAACTTACCCACATCGCTGGATAGGTCGAGGCGGGCCAATTCCTTGGCCAGCACGGTGTCCCGATTTGACCCCGTGTGATTTTTATCTTTGGGGTCATATGAAGGCTTTGGTGTATACTACACCCATAACTACTGTAGAGGAGCTCAGAAGCCGCATAAGAAATGCAGCAGAAGAAATGAAAACTAGTCTTACTACCAGAATAATCAAAACAGAGGTACGGAGAAGACTACGGGCCTGTATCAGAAACAGAGGTTCACATTTTGAACAAGACCTAAAGTAGAATATTTATTATTAAATTTATGATTGATGTTTTTTAAACACAAAAAAAACGTAATTAAATTCAAGTTTTTCCTTTTATTTTAACCTTATCGCAAATAAATCGATTTAGACATTATTTCATTTTACTTCTAATATGTTTACTACAACGTCATATTTTTATGTAGACATTTGCACCTTTTTGGAAAGCTAATGAGATAAGGAAGTTATTTAGGATATTTGTACGCATTGTATCATACATTTTTTTAAGAAAATCACCTGTTTTTTAAGAAAAATGTGCATTTTTCTTAAAAGAAAATTCTGTTTCATGTCTCATAATGAAAAATTCTCGCTTAGTTTGTCCCTATTTATTCCTTAAAAATAATATTTGACTCATTGACGGTTAAAATACATAAAAAAATCACTAAAAAGACAAACATTTTTAAAAATACGTCATGTCAAAGTCAAAAAGTCGAAAATAAAGAAAACAATTTTGAAATTTCAATAACTTTGTAAATATCAACTTTCGGATAGGGTATGCTATGAAAAATATTACTGTAAATGAGGTCTACTTTCAATCTTTCAAAGGAATGTATCGAATTTCAGGTCACCCTGTATATATTAATATAATAAATTATTACGAATCTATTGACACTTCATTCATTAAGATCGGATCAGTAGTTTAGGCGCTACGGTGGAACAACATACATAGACTGCCAAAATAATTTCCATTCCCTTTGGCTTCCTTGTAGTCTGGTAAATATGCAATTCTCCGTGTCACAGTGTTTGTTACCTAACTTTCAAGTAGCTTGACCGATGTTTATGAAGTTTTTGGTGCATATACGTAGGTCTGAGAATAGGCGTGTGTGTTGTTGATGTGTGAGTGATTATTTTGATGGCAGAACAACATTTGCTGGGTCAGCTAGTTGTTCTGTAATTAACAGTTAACACAATGCAATTGGATACTTTTGGCCCCTTGTTTGTCTGTCCTTGGGTGGTTCCACCACATCTCATTTTAAATTATAAATACTACTAGCTTTGCAGATTCCGGATCATATAGTCCCAGCTTAAACATTGTACAATTTCAGGTGTACAACTGGCGAAGATAGACGAAGACGGTATCAAGCTAAGCACCCTGAACCGCAACAACCAGGCGTTGATGCAGTATGCTCTCACCAACTACGGCACCACCAACCTCAGCGCTGAAGACTGGCAGAAGTGTGAGGACAATTTCAAACTCAACTTGCTGTTTCAGGTTAGTCTAGTCTTAACATTTAATATTTTATTGTAACAAAATATGTTAGGTTAGTATTCAATTATACGTAACTAATAATAATTATTATTTATTTCTTGTTTGTATTCTGCTATTTTTTTAAATTTTGTATAAAAAAATTTTAAATATAAAAAAATACACATTTTAATGGATCAATGGAATGCTAATTGTCATTTTCAGTAATGAACAACGAAGTAACTAACGTAAAGATAAGTACTATTTCAGTAACTGTGCCTATCTGCAATTAATATATTGTCAGAAGTTTTTAATTATTGGCAAATGGGATAAGATAATCTATGCCATAGACTCTATGGTTTAGAAGGCCAGCAAGTTAAATAAACTATGTTCCTTGTACCTTGTTTTTTTGCGCGGACGAAATCGCAGGCAACATCTAGTATAACATATTTTTCAGGACATGCTGAAGAAACGCCAGGAGGTGGAGCGACTGGCGGCGGCCGGCAAACACAAGTACGAGTACGACAGCGACGAGGACACCGCCGAGGGCACGTGGGAGCACAAGTGAGTTTGTGGCTGTCCAATTAGCGCCGCGATCCTTAATCGCGCTATCGAAGTTTTCACAATTCGACGCTTTAAATACAACATCTGAATTTCTTAGAAGTGAGCTTCGGTCTGATCGGGCATACTACCTAGCTCTGTTGGAGATCTCCCTTTGAGCCTTCCACAATTTCCGCAAGTTTACTAAATAATAATACCTCAATATTTCTGAATTTATAAATTGAAGTAGACGCAGTCAACACCCCTATTCAAACTGACTTATTATTATTATTGACGCTTAAAAATCTTTCGCTTGTCTTGTTTAAATGTATTTTCTTAAAAAAAACTTTTTTTATATTTAAATATCTCTATTCAACAATTTATGAAAATTATTTTGTTAAAGTGTGATGTTTGACACTAGGCAACGCCCCACTGTAAGATTATTTTATTAACAGATTGCGAGCTAAAGAGATGAACGCAACTGAGAGATGGGCGGACGAGCTGACGAAGCAGGCGGCCGGCAAACATCATATAGGAGATTTCTTACCGCCGGAGGAGTTGAAGAAGTAAGTTTAAATACTTTTCAATTATTTGACGACCCCTGTGGCTCAGTGGTTAGCGCGTTTGCGCTCAAGCCGAAGGTCGCGGCTTGGAATCCCGCCTAGGGAACAAAAAGTTTTCTGGTTTCAAAATTTATTAAATATACTTCCCGTTGTCTGGTCACCTGTAACACAAGTTCTTCGGATATTTAGCACGGACCCAGATTGACGTGGTGTGAAGCGTCCATAGATATTAATTATTAATAATAATTACTATACAACAGATAAATTATGTAACACTGATGTTGGCCGCGACTTCGTACGCGCAAACAGAAATCTCGCAGGAACCGTACATTTTAGCTGTTTACCGTAAGAGCCGAGGGCAACACCTAGTTATCTATGTCTATCTATGTAAAATTATGTCTTTTGGAGTTTGTGTCTAAGGTCAATTGATTTTATTTATTGATCTTAGAATTTAATGACTTTGACATTTAAATATGTTGATTAATCTTTGGAATACTTTGCAGATTTATGGAGAAATATTCTTCTGTGAAAGGTGGCAAGGAACCCGACCTGAGCGACTACAAAGAGTACAAACTAAGAGAGGACAATGTTGGTACGTATTTTAAGAAAATAATTCATTACAAATATTTATAAGGAAGAATTAAAAGGAGGAATTGTACATAATATGTAAAGTACATTAATAACAATTCTTTTTAGTGATAACGAAGGTTAAATTACATAAGTAATATATTTGTTTCAATCGTAGATTTGGAACATACTAATTATACACTAAAACCATGTTGCTAATGGCGCTCGGCAATCTTCGTTTTTCTATGGAAATGACAGACGATTTATAAAAAAAAACCGACCAAGTGCGAGTTGAACCCGCGCCCGAAGGGTTTCGTACAAAACGGCTTAAAAAATCACGTTTGTTGAATGGGAACCCCACTTAAATAATTATTTTATTGTTTTTTGGTGTTATATAGGCAACAGAAATACATTATCTGTGAAAATTTCAACTCTAGTTATCACGGCTCATGAGATACAGCCTGGTGATAGACAAACATGAAAAATTTTTTTAGGCAACATGCCTATAGGGTCCCGTTTTTACCCTTTGGACACGGAACCCAAAAAACGACGATTGCCGTAAGACATTGAGGTCGTGATTGTACTGTATCTAGTTGTTTTAAACAGTTCACCAACCGAATGTAATTAAGTAAAAATTCTTCACATATAAATAGGCAAGGAAAAATCACTTCCGACCGAATGCGAACACTACTTAAAATGAGTTGCTCTCTAATCACAAGCTGTCTCTGTCTTTGCTTTGCAGAACGACTAGGACAGCATGTGACTTAAGTCCCACTTAAATTAAGTAGCGTTTCAGTATTCGGCCGTAATAGATTTAATTATTATTTTTTAAGGTTTCAAAATGCTCCAAAAGTTGGGCTGGAACGAAGGCCAGGGCTTGGGCGCGGATGGAACCGGCATCGTTGAGCCCATAAACAAGTGAGAATATTTTATCAAACAAATATTCGGGTCGTTTTAAAAAATATATATATACTTGTTAGTGTTTGAACATGTACTAAATTCGCGTTAAGAATACAGTGAAAATGACAAAATTGACCAATGACGCTTATGCTGCTACACTTACCATTTGAAATAAGCCATGTTGACATTTGCACTGATGACTCGTTGCATTCTTAACGGCCGATTTAGCCACAGATTCGTTTTCTTATAATGTAATTTTGTTTTGTATTCATGTATCAGCAGTGCCGGTTTTAGCATTACCAGCGCCCTGGGCGATAACATACCGTTACAATGAATGATGACTTCACACTGCAAATATTAGATTAAAGTGACGAAAGTGGATAATTTTAATAGTTAATAGTATTCAGGGTTTTTTCTAATTGGAAGTTGTTTAAGTACTCAATTTAGGGAATTTACGAGTATGTAGGCCTCACTCAGTGAGCGAGGGATAAAAAAGTACGCCTGTGGCGCCCCTTTTTATCCGGCGCCCCGGGCGGTCGCTCAACCTCGGCCCCCCCCTAACGCCGCTACTGGGTATCAGTCGGTTCGATTCCTGGCTAGGGAAATTAACTTATAAAAAATGCAGTTTCAGTTATTATTGTTATTATACAAAATTGGGGTCCCAATTCCTTTCAGCATTTTTCTCTATTCCTTATAGCTTAGGATTTCGCCTACCAAGCCCACTTGAAAAATTCATTCTGTATATTTTTTAGAGTTTCTTAATAATTTTTCTGTCTTTAAGTTTTTACATAAAATCAAGTTGCCCGAAGATTTTGTTATTATTTTGCGAAACGCTTATACCATGCACTTAAGAATATTTTTTAGTATGTATGTATATTTTTGAACTTGGTGAAATTTTAAAGTTCGCCGCGCTAAAATGCAATTGCTGATTTATAATTTTATACAAAATGTTAATATTCCAGAGCCAACCAGCCGGTCGCTAACATGGGTTTAGGAGCTAAGACTTCCGACATCGTGTCGTCCGAGGATGACGAGTTCGACGCGTACAGGAAAAGGATGATGCTCGCTTACCGCTTCAGGCCAAATCCACTGGTAAACTGTCAAGTTCTCGCTAGAATTGCTTAAGTCTGAAACTGTAGTAACTGTTATAAATTACGTTTTTCTCCGGTGCCCACCAAGTACCATCACGTAGGGACAACTTCGTAAGTGTTTATTTATATTTAATAGCCTGTATGGAAATCAAACTTATTCGATTCGAAACAAAAGTTTACTTAAATGTTTGCGAGGACTGAGAATGTTTGTTTTTCACACATTTTTACTAATTAAAATTTAAAATTGTTGAATAGAGTTGAATAGTTGAAACATAAATCTAAAAGAAACATTTTGCTTAGGTAGACGCGATTAAAAATTATAAGCAAATAAAAAAAAAACGCTGCCCATCACAATTTGCTAGCGTCGTACATTGTTTCATGACAAATCATACATTTGACATGAAACAATGTACGACGCGGCGGTGCACATCGTGACGTCACAGGCAGATATATCGCTCACTGTCCTATTGTAAATTGAAATGATTTGTATCTTCGTTATTTTTTTTACAAAATATATGTAGATTTACAAAAATGGGGTTAAGATTGTTTATTATCATGTTGTCTAACATTGAATAGACCTAAAATTATTTTTTTGTCAACATGCCTATTGCTTAAGTCTGAAACAGTAGTAACTATCATCAACAAAAGTTAACTGAAATGTTGGCGAGGACTGAGGATGTATGTTTTTTTATACTTACAGACAAATACAATATAATAAAATAAATTTGATTGCGAACAGGCAACATTGACGCCCGCGACTTTTTATACGCTAAAACCATATCTGTCTATCTAGCGGGCATCGTGCATTTTTCTGAGATATGACTAGCTTAATATGTCTATGCTACAAACTTCACAAACAAATTCATGCACTGTACATGAGAAGTGGGACTGAGGACCAAGTTAATAGTTTACATATCGTTCGACGACTTAATTTGTCTCAGTACCCCTCGAGCTATGTTTACGAGCTATACAAGGTAATATCGAAAAATAACGTTTGAAAATATTTTTAGTAACAGTTAATATAATTATTATTTTCTTGTTTCAGAACAATCCACGGCGACCGTATTATTAAAAATGTAGAAATTCTAAGTTAATTAAAATAATGTTATAAAAAGTCATGAAATTCAAATTTATATTTCAATGTGAATTGTCCAAATCAATTTCTGTACAATTTTTTATTAATTTAAAGATACACATAATGATTTTAGAATATTTTCTATAAAACATGATATGTTGCATGGTAAATAACAATTACATACAGTACGCCCGCGATCTGAGTGCAGCTCTGAGGAATGCGCTAGTGATGTGACCTAATTAGCGACAATGAACGGAGTTCGATATTTTTCTTTGACATCTTAAAAGTGGACATTCAAACTGCTTGTATTTGTTAGTATTTTAACACATTTTATTTATTATATTGGCGGTAGATATTTGTTTTACAAGTTATGGTACAAAAAATAGAAAATATCATTCATATATTTCCCTACTTAAAGAAAACTGTGTGAAAAGGCGAAAATCTTAATCAAAGAAGTTTATTATTGTAAAAAATATATATTGTAATTTTAATCATCATCAGTTTCGACAATCACAGATATGGCAGAATCGGAGTCACTATCATCCCTGTCGTCGCCGACCTCAATGACAAATCGGTCTACGGCATCTTCCATTAATCCATCCCTTTGCCAGTAATGTTCTTCTAGAACAATAACGTGATCGTCGAAGCCACGCCATTCTTCTTCTGTGACTTGACTGATTGCTAGCTCTGTAACTTCTCGCAGTCTTGTTAGGGGTAGATCTGACTTAACATTGTGCTCCCTCACTATTCTCTTTACTTTCGCCCACGCCAATCGGGCTTAGGTCGCACATGTATGGCGGTAGTCTCACTACGATATGACCATGACTTTAGATATGCTCATCTATTTTAAAAGTTTTTTCTGAAGGCTTATGTATTTCGATCAAACGAAAGAGCTCATCTTTCCTTATTGTAATTGAAGCTACCACGTTGTTTTTAGTTAACCATTCCAACATTACGGGTTTGGTGTTGGACTTCGTGGGAACTTTATTTTCCTGTACAATATGGTAGGGTGCATTGTCCATTACTACAACAGATGACGGTGGCAGATTAGGAATAAACATTTCAGTCGTCCACTTCTCAAAATTCGTTTGATTCATCTGCCCGTGATAATCACCTCTGAAGGAACAAAAAAACGGATTTAAATTAAAGGTTGACGGTTTTATAGGTCTGATACGTACATTTGAACGGAATAATCACCTGTTGCAGTACCGGCTTTAAAAAGCAACTTCGCACCATTTAAGAATCCTGCTCGAGATCCTGCGTGACCCAGAATAAGCCTGTTTGCGGAGCTTGTGTCTGTCAATACTGCGTCGATCATTTCATTTCGCCAACATTTTTTTAAAGTGAGGTTGTTATCTACCCACGTTTTATCCCGAAAGAAAATGTTTCGCTCCTCTTGCCTTATACCGACGGATCGCTCGTAAATAAGTTGATCGTGCATAAACGACAGCTAGTCTCTCCACCAAAATTCGTCGTTTATTGTGACATTTTTGCCATTAATATCCCATCGCTTTTAATAATTTTCTCAAACTTGTTAATCTCCACGGAAAATTGATATTTTCTCTAACGGCTGTCAGAAGTTTGGGACAAGTGGGGACAAATTTTTTTGTTAAATAAAACTCGTCCATAGTTCGATGTATCACACTTCTATCAAAGTCAGCGACGTTGTAAGTTGTTTTTTATTATGACATTTTCCTTTAGTAGAAGGCGAAGAAAGAGGCCCTGTTTTAGCTTGTTTTTGAATTGCAGCTAATGTTCTTTTGGAGATATCAGTATAATGGCTGGCTCGGTCGAAAGCATTACTCAAAGGCAAGGTCAAAAATTGGTTATTCTTTTCTTCAACGCACTTCTCGAGAATATGATTCGCCAGCTCCCGTGCTCGACGATGAATAAAAACACGTCTTTTATCAATAGGACTCGAAGTACACGGATCAGTCATCTTTAAAACAATAAATAACACGAGTACGCAACTTGAGTAAAACGCTATCGGTAAGCGCGCGAGCGGGAGACGTCAAGGTCAGCACGGCACTACACGCAGGCAGCCGCGGCGCGGTGTGGCGGCGGGCGGGGGGCGGGGGGAAGTGCGCCCGCGCCACACCTCTTACCCCAACTGCACTCAGATCGCGCGCCTACTTATACATAGGTACTTAAAAAAAATGTTCATTAGGGCTAAATATTTTTAACTGCGTAATAAATTCTAAAAGACTCTAAATCGCACGCGTACAGCGAGCTCTAGATATTTGCCGGCAGAAAGGAAGTATAGACAATAGACATGTGTACATAATATTATATTAGCTTTCGTTATAGTTTAAAATTGTATCGCGTGTTTTTTTTTATTATTAAGCAACAGATTTTAATGCGGTTTTTGCCAATAAGCAGAGCAATTCTTGTAAAAACAACCCCCAATGCTAGGAAGTAGATATTGTAAGTGTATTGTGGTCTGTGGAATATGTTGTGTGGATGTAAAAATGTTCGAGTAATGTATACTTTATGTCTGGGTATACTTGCATTTTGTATTATATAGTATACTATTGAATGGTATTATTGTATCTTTTACAATAAATTTATGAATGTGAATGGTGTATTTTTATTCAGTAGACACTGTACTTACATATTACGAAATAATTTATTTTATAAAGTTCTTTGAAAAATTCTCTATTATATAATTATAATTTCTCTTTATAATTTTTTCAACAAGCTTGTTGACGCCAAGATTATAGTTTTTATCTAGATTCCTAAAATAAGTATTACCTACGATTTGATGTAAAACATCAATAACTTTCTTTTCTACCCGCAATCAATCGAAAGTTTAATATTATTATTTAAATAATTGTGAGGCTGTGCTAAACTTGTACTTGTTATGCCAGATTGGCTATACTTTAACTATATTGGCTTTAACACAGGTTGCACTGTAACCTAAGCTAAGCCGCCGGTTGCGATCCAACTACATGTGTACTATAAAACTAAACTGACAGCCTCCGTGGTCTAGTGGTTAGAGCTTGGCTCTCGACTCGGAGGTCGTGGGTTCGATTCCCGCATTGGAACAACAAAAAATGTTGTTTCCAAGTTTGGTTAGGACAATGCAGGCTGATCACCTGATTATCTGACAAGAAAGATGATCTAAGCGTCGGATGGGCATGTAAAAAGTACCTGCGTCTAATCTCTCGCCAGTCGTGTCGGTCATCCGTCCCACTGGGTTACGAGAGTAATGGAAGAGAGTGCTCTTGTGTACTGCGCACACACTTGGCTACTATAAAATTACTCCTGCGTAGTTGGCCTGGTTTCAATGAAACCGGCCAGCGTCACCGAAATCGGTGTGGGGGAGTTATTACTTTAAAACTAATATTACAGCCCAGTGTATTTTTTTTAGAATAAAGTTTTGTTTGTTGAGCTAAATACAGATTATTATAATTAGCACTCAGGTATGCATCTTAAAGATATCTCTTATTATTTATTCGAGGTATGTTTGCACTGAGTCCCTGCTAAATTGTTAATGTCGAAATTGACTAATAACGCTTAAGCCGTTTTCACATTCGCCAATTGAAGTAAACCATTTTGACATTTGCACTGCAAACTTACGCGAGTAGATCAAGCAAGTGATACAACCATATCAATCTTGAGAAGTATCTACTGAGAAGATGACGGGCCAAAGGCCAGGATAAAAGCCATATCAATGGAACCGACACAACATCTACAACATCCAAGGCGAAATTAAGAAAGAATTGACACTTAGAAGAGAGAGATGTCAACATATTGAAAATATTTGGCACGACGACTTAATTTTTAACGAAAATAGTAAAGAGAAATCACAAATCTAAAAATGGCACGGTCCAACCCGATCCGTGGAGATGAAAATATAGAAAAAAAAAGATAAGTACTACCATCTAGTTATGTACAGTGGAGTTATTTTAATAGGTAACATTTGACGTCTTTCAGTTTTATCTTCATAGTGAGGTGACCTGCTTAAAAACATCGATTAAAGTGAATGAATCGATACGGACTTGAAACATGAATTTTAAAAATCATCAGGCGAATCCCTGTCCCATTATTATTTTTTCTTTCGTAAAAAGGAACAAAATAAGACAAGTACATAATTTAACAAAAAAATTGCATTTATTCAGTTGAACTATCAGAAATGTTATTAGTATTGTCATCTTCATCACTGCTGTCAGCACTCAAAGATATTATTAATTCATTTTCAATATTATTGTCTATTCTCACATCTCGTTCAAAATCTTGTAAAATTATTTTCTTTGTTTTCTCTATGACTGTTCTCCAGTCTTCTGTAGTGACTTCTGCACACGCAGTTTGTAGCAGAGTCATCATTTTAGCAGTACTGAAGGGTGGTTCAGTATTGTTCCGCGCTGCATGACCCTTATTTGTGCCCGAATAAGCTCGATGGCGTTATACTGGCAATGGTAGGGAGGCAATCGAATAACTTCGTGTCCATGCTCTAGGGCTAGTTCATCGATTACATAGCGGAGCTTGGACGGCTTAGTTGCTTTTACCAGATTTAACAACTCAACTTTTAATAAAGTTGGACTTGCATCCACACCATTTCTTACCAGCCACGAGACAATTTCTTGCTTTTTATTTGCTTGAGTTGGTGGTTTATCAACTTGCACAGAATGATACGGTGCATTGTCCATTATAATTTTCGATAAGAGTGAGCTTTTTTAAAGAGTGGTTTGAGAAGCTGCTAGTCAGCACTAGCAGCTTCTCAAACCACTCTAAAAACCTCAAAGTTCATTTCCTCGTGGTAATCACTTGTAGTTTTAGAGGTGAATGCGAGGAGACAGTCAGGAATAAAACCTTCAGAAGCTGATCCCGCGTGTTATATAATAAGTCGGGCTCCTTTTCCCGATGGAACTTTTGAGGTGGAGGCCGCTGTATCATCGGTCCATGTCCGCGAAACCGTATAGTTCGCATTCAACCATGTTTCGTCAATAAACACGACATTGTCCCAATCTGTAATTTTATTTACTTGAAGTAAGAATGTTACTCTCTTCAAAATAATATCGTAGCGTTCAAGCAGGATTTTCCGCTTGTCAGATTTTTTAAATCTAAAGCCAATCGATTTCAAAACCTTTGATAGAGACGATTTAAGACGAAGACAGCCAAAAAATAAGCCTGCGTCTTTTAACGAACTCATTAGCTTTTCCCGTGTAGGATATTCTTTTCTCGAGTAATATCCATAAATGTGGTTCCGAATTGCAGCAGCATCAAAATTATGAATGCCAACAATTTTCTTGTCCCTCTTTCTTTTTTTCGGTGTACGTAAAGTATTATCTTCTGAGCCTGATGTGCCGTATTTCTCTTTCAGAATTTGAGTTACTGTCCTCTTTCCAATTCCCAATGCTTCGGCAACGCGTTCTCTCGGTTGTATCAATGGTAAAAGAGGCCAATCGTTCACTGATTCACGTTCAAAATAATTGTACAATTTCACCACTAGTTGCGAGATTGACTGTTTAGCGTTTTCGCCCGTTTCGACATGGTAAAACTGTAATGTTGTTCTTGTTTACTAATCGTTAAGCAATCCAATTTATAGCCAGGTAAACGTAGTCAGTAAGATCAGTCCAATAAAAAAGCCGGGTCAGAAGAAAATAACAGAGAGCACACCAAAAACGCACAGTCACTTCGCACAACGACAAAAGACTGCGTCATGTAATGGCGACATGTCGCCATGTCATGACAGGCACTGGTGTTGCCAGCAACATCCCACCTAAATTGTACCTAACATCAATGATCTTTCTATTTAGTTATTTTTTGTATTTTTATAGTTAGTTAAAAGTATAATAAATATAATTATGTTTTATTATATTCACAACGTGGTTATTAATTTATGGTGATATTTCTTCACAAGTAATCATTGCATTCGATTCTACTTATCAGCTTTCGATTTTTAGACATCATCTAACATCTCTAGTGTTTAAAAAGAAAAAGGGTTAACTGACGCAACATTGTAACGACGTTCAGTTCTTTAGATCAGAAATTGTTTATTATGTTTAGAATGGTTTATTAGTGAGTAAGTGAGCAAATCGTAAAATTATCGTAATTGTACTCGTATCGGTCATTCTTACAATAAATATGTAATCGTAATTGAAAAAAGTTAGGCAATTGTGCAGTTCTAACAAAATGAAAAAATATATTATTTTATGCCCGCCGTTACAAGGTTACGTTGTTGAATTTTGATGAATTCTTAAATGTTACCTATTAAAATGATTCCACTTTAGCTAATTGCAATGTCAACAAAGAAAAACTCAATTATTATAATTTAAGTTATACTAAATAACTAATACTTAAATAATATAATTTAAGTTGGGAAGGGTTAGTACCCTTTACGTCATATGGTATTAGGAATAATAATAGTTTCTTAGGTAGGTCCTCATATTTATACATACATAGTAGGCAATCGGAATTTCTCTAAGTATTTAGGTGCAAGACTGAATGAAGACTTTTTGGACGTTTCCACATTTAACCCCATTATGGTTCAAAAGTGGTACAAGCAACGTGTATGTCCCCGAGGTCTGTACGGTGTACCTAATGAGATATTTTTTACGTGATAATGTCTTATATAAATCGATGTACGCCGGCAGCACGCACCAAAAATGGTCACGTTCCGTCTGATTGTCACGTTCCGCCTGAGCCGAGCGTGCAAGCGAGAGTGCGGAAGAAGCGATGGTGTGGAACGATCGGCCTAAGCGTTCGGCTTGTAATGACGTTATCGCGTAAAATTATCGTCTGTAAACCGACTTCACAGACAAACATTTTTTTAAATGAAATGATTATGCAATCATCGATATAATGAGCTAGGATAGTGACCTTCTGTAGTGAAGTACAAACGGGTGCCATTTCGATAATTCACTTCAATATTTTCACCGAAATGATTCAATTGAGCGAAACGTTAGGCGTTCATGACTCAAATGTTTGAATGCGACATCCCAAACTAATTTTAGATTTCAGTGACATCGTCTTCCAACGATCGTTCGTCTAGTTTGCGCTGTGTTTTTTTGTGTGATAAGTACTTAAATATGTTAAAAACAAACGGTACTACAAGTGTTAGTTGTTTTCAAGTGTCCTACCATGTCGCTTCAAGCGGCAGCGACGGCAGCTCGTCCAGCTCTGACGAAGTATACGACACGCCACTCAAAAGGTAAATAAAACATGTCATAACATACCTACTCGTGTTTAATTGAGATAAGATAATAACAAGAGTCAAGAAGGCTAAAAAAGGTTGAATTTAAATGTATGATAATGGCTTAACCATGTTAACACTCTTTAGGGAAGAGAAAGTATTACTACTTAACTACAGTTGAGGAAAGACTTATAAAAGTCATGTTACTCAAACTCAAAACTCAAGCTACCTACTATTTCCGAATTTCCCGACCTCCGACAGAGTGTCTCACGACTAGTGACGTCATTAGGGCTTAGGCCCAGTTTAAACACAGTGGAAACCGTGCAATTTCTGCACGTAATCCCCGAAGTTTAGTGTGAACGTTCTTACTTCTAGTATGATGCCTTTGTAGTAATCTGCGCGCGGTTAATCGGTGATCCGCATAGTATGGGCAAATAAATAGGCATAGTTTTTCAGATGATGTACGACAACTTAAGAATCTACTACAATCGTATACTGAGCTTTTATTTTCAGGAAGTCCTGACTTAACCCTCGGACCTAACAACTTCTTGTTGATCACTAATATTTTATTTACATATTTACACTTATTATCTTTAGAAGTTAAAAGTTTGGTTTAATTTACTTAACTCAGCTTGAGGAAAAGGTTTGTAATTACTGAAATGTAGCAGACTGTGGTGTTTTATTCCATAATGCTGACACTTCGTTGGAACTGTGCACTGATATATTTTAGTGTCCCGAATTTAAGCAATTTGAACATAACTTATTGGTCTCAAAACTCACTTATTGGTATTTGGTGCAAACTCACGCCGCGCTACAAGTTTGTATCATAGCTAGACTAGACTAGCTTTACAAAACGTAATAAATTAGGGAATCAGTTGCGCTAGAATGTGGTAAGTTTGAAATTGCAACCGATTCCTTAACACTATTTACATAATTACATGACTCCGTATGATAAAAAGTAGCGTTCTTCCCCGTGGTCGAGTCTGTGTCTGAGCGAAATTTTACCAAAATCGGTCCAGTAGTTTCGGAGCCTATGCAATGCAAACAAACAAATATTTCCTCTTTATAATATTATATACTTAGATAAGTATAGAAAAGTAAGAAGTATTTTGTTTTTAATAATGTTTCATTAGAAGTTGGTAAATCATATCTAGATAAAACTCTTTATTTGCACACACACACACATAATATAACAGCAATAACTCAACTATAGGAATAAGGAACAGTACAAAAAGGCGGTCTGCAGCAGCTTCTGCTAGACTTCAGACAGAGTTCCTAAAATATAACATTAGTTGGTAGTTGGTAGGTACTTGGTACCCGTGGCAGTGGAACTAATGGATGAAACGGGAGCCTACCTTTTTTTAACGGAACCCTAAGATAAAAGTAGCCTTAGGTAATCCCCATAACACCAGCTATCTGCCGGTGAAAGTCCGGTCAAAAACGGTCCAGCCGATTCAGAGATAAGCCGGAGCAAAACACAGACAGACAGGCAAAAATGTTAAAATATGTTTTTTTTTGTGTAGGCACCGTAAATACTACCTACCATATTATGCATTTAGAGCGAAGCTGTTAATTTGTTATTACAAACAGACACTTACATTTTACTTATTAGTATATTAGATAATGTGGGCACAAAGTATAAACCACACGTCTACATATATGCAAAAGTGAATGTGTCAATTTCGTCACGACCTTGTCCTCCATGCATATTTAAATCAATATTTAGCTCTATGTGCTAATAGTTAGTTATGAAACATTATATTATTATTATCATCTTTTTTTTTAACATATAAGGTAGTTCCGAATCAACTACGGATATTTTGGGCATACGATCTACTGCTTATGTAATGACGCTTCTTATCTCTCTCTCTCCTAATAGTTAAAATTTTAGCCAAATTTAAAAGGGCAATTATTTAGAAAATAAGTTTTATTTCATACTTTTTTGTGCGTTTTTACTTTGGATGCTGGTTTAATTTTTTGTTTAAAAATAATAATATTTTTTCCCTTTTAGTGATATTTGTTAAATTATTATTAATATATTATATTATATAGTATAATTGAATACGCGCCAAGCTTCCATTAGGTATTGTATATAAGATGATGATGATGATGATGATTACTATAAGTTACATAATGGCATATGCTTGCAGTTCTTTAAACAATGTCGAAATTTTCAAACGCGTATCTTTAGACTAAGGAGTTCTATTCAGTGCTTTTGGATTCAGGGTATACCTTGGTGCAGTAACTTACTTTTTGGTGGCATATGCTTGGGTTACTTCAGAAAAAGTCGAAAATCACTATATATGGTGTGTCCATATAAATTTCGAGAAGTTCCCTCGATTCCTCATGGATGCCATCATCAGGTCACCGCTTTGGTGACAACGAGACCAACTTCGAATTATACCCAATACATCAATAAAAGAATTTTGAAAATCGGTCTATAAATGACAGAGTAATGTTCAAAGATATTCGTATCGGTGTAAAATACTATGAGAAGTACCTATTATAACATCATTATGTCATGATTTATGGTGTGATGATGGTAATGATGATGATGATTACTTTAATTGACATAGTGGCTTATGCTTGCAGTTCTTTAAACAACGCCGAAATCCCCGAACATGTATCTATAAGGAGTCAGGAGTTCCGTTCCGTACTTTTGGATCCAAGGTATACCTTGGTGTAACATCTTACTTTTTGGTAGTATATGCTTGAGTTACTTCAGAAAAAGTAAAAATCACTATATGTGTCCATATAAATTTTGAGGAGTTCCTTCGATTCCTCATGGATCCCATAATCAGGTCACCACTTTTGTGAAAACTAGACCAACTTCGGAGTATACCCTTTACATCAAAAAAGAATTTTGTAAATCGGTCAACAGACGGCGGAGTTATCGTTGAATATTCAAAATATTATATATATTAGGTATTACATATGAAATTTGCGTTTTGTCGTACTGGCCACTTTGATCTCAAATATATCTATGTTCTTTGGTTAGGAATTCCATTTTCAAATTTATACCGCTATTTACTCGTGCATTTGTGTTTTTTAAAATCGTAATTCATTTGTTTTTTCCTCTTTTGATTTTTTATTTGCGTTACTCAGTTTACAAAATGGATAACTTGAAATATCGTATTATTTTTGAGTACTAGTTCCACCGTGGCACCAGTGCTGCAGAAACGGCTCGAAGGATTAATGATGTGTATGGCGGCGGTGTCACAAAAGAAAACACACTGCGTGTTTGGTTCCAACGTTTTTGTTCTGAAAATTTCGACCTGCAGAACAAGCTCCGTGGACGACCGGAGACCAGAGGTGATAATGAAGAATTTAAGGCTATTGTGGAAGCGGATCGCAAACCACACCCGAGTTAACTGCAGGCTGCGGTGTTAGTGATAAAACTGTTTTAATCCATTTGAAGCAAATTGGGAAGGTGAAAAAGCTCATGAATTGAGTGCAGCAAACCGACAAAAGCGCGTAGACTGTTGCTTTACATTACTCAACCGGCACAATAATAAAGGGATTTTAAATCGAATCATTACCTGTGATGAAAAGTGGATCCTGTACGATAATCTGAAATTATCATCGCAATGGCTGAACCTTGGCGAACCAGCCAAAGCCTGCCCCAAGCGAAAATTGACTCAAAAAAAGTTACTGGTGAGCATTTGTTGGACTAGTGCCGGTATCATTCACTACAGCTTTCTTAAATCTGGCCAGACGATTACGGCAGATGTCTATTGCCAGCAACTGCAAATCATGATGGAAAAGCTAGCTGCTATAAATCGAGGTTGGTCATTCGCTCTAGGCCACTGCTGCTTCAGGACAACGCTAGACCACACACTGCACAACAGACGACTACCAAATTAGAGGAGCTTCAATTGGAATGTCTAAGACATCCAACGTACTCCCCGGACCTTGCTCCAACAGATTACCATTTTTTTCGAAATTTGGATAACTTCTTGCAAGGGAAAAACATCAACTCCGTTGGGGCAGTCCAAAGCGCCTTCAAAGATTTTACTGATTCCTGTTCTTATTGTTTTTGGTAAAGGAATCAATGTACTACCTATGAGATGGCAAAAGTGCATATATAGCAATGGTATATACTTTGATTAAATAATTATGTTATGTTTAAAAAAATGGATTTTATGATCCTCCTTTACAAAACGCCAATTTCATATGTAATGACCTAATATAAAACCATAAGTGGTTCATTAAATTTTAAGTGGAGTGGAGTAACCAAAACGCATTAGTGAAAACCGCATTCAAATCATGAGATTAGCGCATACACACGTAGAGACAAACAGATAAACAGACAAAAATTCTAAAAATCATTGTTTGGGTTCTATGTCGTTCATAAAGCTGTAATAATTTTACTTATATATCTTCCATGTACAGACAGCGACTAGTTACGATTTTATTATATGTACCTGGGCTGATTGATAACTGGCCGAAACGACGAACTTAAAAAAATGTTACGCAAAAAAGGAATATTATATTATATTCTGGCATCTTTTTGAAAATAGAACGCCAAATTTGAATTTAATCGAACTGATGGAATTTGTTTGAGAGGACGTAGAACTTTCTCTGTCGTATATTTTCTTAACAATGGAAAGAAACGAAATTCGTGCGGCGATAAAGTTTTACGTTTTAAAAGAGAAAACAGCAACCCAGATTAAAACCAAGCTAGACAGTGTTTTAGGTAATTCTGCTCCTGCATTGAGTGCAATTCACACCTGGGTAACTGATTTTAAACGTGGAAGACAGCGCTGCGAAGACGCCCACTGGTCTGGCCGTCCAAATGCAGTCACGAATCCGGACATGATCAAAAAAATTCACAAAATTGTATTAAATGATCGGCGCTTAAAGTTGCGAGAGATAGCAGAGATGGTGCGCATTTCATCTGAATGCGTTTTTAATATTTTGCACCAACATTTGGGAATGAAAAAACTTGCGCACGATGGGTGCCGCGTTTGCTCACTGTAGACCAAAAGCAACGTCGAGTTGACGATTCATCGGAGTGTTTGGCGCTGTTTAACCGAGATCCTAATGAGTTTTTGCCGCGTTATGTAACAGTTGATGAAACCTGGATACATCATTATACTCCCGAGACAAAAGAACTATCTAAGCAGTGGACTGAGAGAGAAAAACCTGCGCCGAAGAAAGCAAAAACGGTTTTGTCGGTCGGTAAAGTGATGGCGACTGTTTTTTGGGATGCTCGAGGAATTATTTTAGTGGATTATCTGCAAAAAGGAAAAACAATAAATGGAGAGTACTACGCAAGCTTGCTGCAAAAGTGAAGTGAAGAAATCCAGAAGAAACGACCACATTTGGCCAAGAAAAAAATTTTGTTCCACCATGACAACGCACCTGCACACACGTCAATGGTTGCAGTCGCCAAACTCCATGAATTGCGGTTCGAATTGCTACCGCATCCACCCTATTCCCCGGATCTGGCCCCGTGCGACTTCCACTTATTCCCAAACCTGAAGAAATGGTTAGGTGGCCAGAGATTTTCATCAAATGAAGAAGTCATTGTTGCCGTGGACGAGTATTTTGAGGGGTTGGAGAAAACATTTTATCAAACTGGTGTAACGGCATTGGAGATGCGCTGGACTAAATGCATCGAGGTAGAAGGAAACTACGTTGAGAAATAAATTTATTTTAAATAGATTTTTGAAGTTTTTCTTTGTCGTTTCGGAAACTTATCAATCAGCCCTCGTATAGATAATATACATATATTTTTTTCAATTTTAATCTATTTTTCTGTTTAAACGTCTTTACATTAAGGTTAAAGTAACATAAACAGTAGATTTTATGCCCAAAATGATTTGGAATATTCTTATATGTATACATATTACATTTTTCCAGGTTAAACCAAACTGTTTATTTTGGTTTCAGTTTACCCGAAGCTATTTCCGGGTTTAACCAAACTGCTATTTGTTGGTTCAATCACTCCACTTACAATGGTTCAACGACACCGCTTTTTATTCACAGGTTCAACCGGCTGCTCCGCTCGTCGGTTGCTCGCCACTGGACATACTTCCGTCGGGAGCGCCCCGGCCTCAAGTCCCGCGGACGATCCGTCTCTGATGCCGATATATCGTCCATCGTCGATGGAGGTAAAGATTTACCTACAAACAAGCAGGATGATCGCCTGATGGCAAGCGATTACCGCTGCCCATGCAACACCAAAGTCATATTTCTCCTTGTGCCTTTGGTACAAATACAAAACCAGTGTCATTTCACGCCGACTTTCTGTCAGTTCATGCTTTTTGTCGATTAGAGCCTGCCCAGTAAATAAAATAAAATAAATAAAATAATAAAAAATAATATAAATGCAGAAGCATGGCTATCATTATACATTATGTATAATGTTACTTGTGAGATTTTTCAATTTCAAATAATTCAACTAATTACTAAACCATATTTTTTTAAATCGCTCAATGAATTTGAATATAATTTAGCAAACAGATAGCTTGTAGCCTCGATGAACATACAGGCTACTTTTAATATCCCAAAAAATACGACCCCTCCCTCTCCCTTTTACGAAGTTGCGGGGAACATAACGTATACCACGAGCACCTTGCAGTGGCGTGGGGTTCCTATAACTCCATTCCTATGGGCTTCACTTACCACTTACCTTTTGAGGACCCTCACATAAATCCCTACCTTTTATACAGGCTAGGGCTTCCCTATGAAGTATGAAGGAAAACCAGCCTTCGCCACTGGCACCTTGTCAATGTCTTTCGGCAATTTTCGTTTTTCTATTGAAGTGACAGATGACGATTGACGAAAGACATTAGCAGCGTTGTTTTACTGTAAGTCATTTTAACTTTTAGACGAGATGTGTAGTGAAAATCTGCCAAAAGTGAAGTGGCAGGTGGCATTGAGGTGAGGAGGGTGTGTAGGCGATGCGGTGTTGGCTGTAAGCCAAACAAAAAATAGGGACATACGTGACGCGGCGCTGCATTTTCAAAATTGAACTTTATTTACTACACAAGAAGATACTCGTTTCATTGCAACTTGCAAGAGTTCGAATGTCAAGTCAATCAAAGTCAACTTCAAAGCCCGAACGCGCCGCTCTTGTAATGAAACGTATACCTTTTTATGTAGTGTAGTACAATTTTGAATAGCTGTCTTAAAAATGCAGCACCGTGTCGCGTATCGTCGCGGTCCGCAGGACGCGGTCGCGGTGAATTGACCCTTAAAGTAAAAGCTGTAATGTAATATTTTCTGTAGAAATACCTCAAAATGTAGTGGTTAAAAATTAATTAATGGTAATGTAGAGATTCTCTACCGCTCTAAAAACTACTTTTAATTTTTATTTTGGTAATAATAATAATAGAAGGTAACGAAAAAGAATCGAAGAAGAAAATTCCTGCCCGGCTATTGACTATGTGTAATTCGACTCGGATTCGATAACTTCCCTGCGCGGCAACCAATAAACGCTTTCCGCGCTAAGCGTTGGCTAAAAACCGTGCAGCAAGTTTTCGAATCCGAGACGAACGGGAATTTCAATGGTCTGAATTTTATCCGGACTTCCGGATCCCGGACAATATAGTCTTAGCCTAAGTGTCACTGGCCTCAATCGAGGTAGTTCAGGTTGTACCTGTTCTTTTACAAACAGACTAATAGATAGTCTAGCAAAAACAAAGCCAGCATCAAAGTCCATTCAAATGGGAAACATCGAGAATCGAGATTATTTTGTGTTGCGATACGTAACTACGCCACTGCTAACACGCCACTTTTTTCAGATTTTAGATATCTGGAGTTGCCTGTTCCCCAGCGGCGCTTGTACCCCGTCCGCAACAGTGCCACCGACCCAGCTATTATATTAAAGAATGTGTTAAGTAGGTAGGTAGTAGGTACTACATGAAGTTAAACGGGCCCCAATTCTCGTACTTCGAATCTCGGTTCGATTAACGCGCTGACTCATTCGGATAGGCGTCAAATCATGCGCTCGCGAGCGGGACAGACTGACAACCGGACTGAGACTCGAGGTACGAGAATTGGGGCCTTGCATATATGAGAAGACTAACTAGCCTCTGTCTGCTAACCCGTATGTAGGCCATCGTGGTGGAATACATCCTGCTCAATCCTCATATTGAGGAAAGACCCGTGATCTAACAGTAAGGAGCTTAGAACTTGTCGTATGAAGGTTAGTAGAGTGACAATGGACATAACAACAAAATACTTCTCGTATTAATCAGTGGCGAAGGGTGGTTTTACTTCAGAGGGAAGCCCTAGTCGCTAGACGTGGCTTGTGCAAGTATTTTTGAAAGCACCATATCAGGTATGATGGTCAAGGTCGTTACAAGCGTGTAGAGTTGTGTCGTGTCCGAGAGGTATAAATACTTAGGTAACTATTTATATAGTTATACCTACGGTTCCTATTCCTATAGTTAAATATAAGTACGGTATTCATATACTTACAATTAGGTATATTTCAAAATACAAAATAGGTATGTACTTAATAATAATAATATTAAAATACTTCCACGGTACTACCGCCTATTAAATAATACACAACACAACACAAGTAGTCTCACAATCAATATTCACATATAAGTACATAAACACGTATTAGTTTAAACTTTAAGACGAATTACATTTATCACTTTTCACTGCTCAATATAATTTAAAAAATAATAACTATTAACGTAATAACATGATTTTACATCCAAAAACGCGCGGCTGAGGTACCGCCGAGCTACTTTTCAAAATTCATTCGTCTCATGATGCACGTGATATTATCTAATAACGGCTCCTCATTGGTGAAAGCTACAAAATTGTGGTTTAATGTAACAAAAAAATAGCCCTTAATTACTTCGAACTGTCGTCGGACAAATTATATTAATAATATTGTTCTTTAGTGGGCCAGCCGGCTATTAAAAACAAGTTTGAATTTCAACTTTATTTCTAACGAGATAAGGTTTCTATGATCTCCCACCATAAGTGATTATGACTTATACTGACTAAGATATTATTGTTTTCTATATACTAGTTTTGCCTAGAGGTCTTCATGAGGTAATCTGAAAGGGAAGCCGATAAGAATGGAGTTCTTTAGACCCTTCGCCACTGCTATTAATAGTAATAATAAATCATGACGGAATGTCACGGATCATGTAATTATAGCATACACAATTTTTACCCTTATACTTGTAGTAGTATATATATAAAAATTAACTTACAATTTGTAGGTAGGTAACTACTTACAATAAAATCGTTAATTTAAAATTAAACAATGTTCTGAATTCAAAATTAAAGATTCGTGCATGATGTATTAAAAAGTACAGTCATCTTAATAAAATTTGATTAGATTTTTTAAAATTAATCTGAGTATCCAATGACATCATTTTAATTTGTAATATCTACCTAAGTTCAAAGTTATTATTAATAATATCTCAAATCCCAATAGACACAGTTTCTTGTCTATTTTAAAAACTATGTTTTACTAGTTTTTAATAACATTGTTAGGTCTATATGGAAAATTGGAAAAAATATAATATAAAAAATTCAAAAATGAAATTGCCGCCATTAAACACCACATATGATTGCAATCAATATTATGCGCAATGCATCACTGCGCATGTTTCTCCAGGACCGACTGAATGTTAGACAAAACACAACTTTAAATAGTGAATATTAGAGTTTGTTTTTGTATTTCTTATGCTGGTAGCTCAAATGACAGGTCCACAATTTGTTAGGGATAGATACAGTGCAGTGTAGAATATTGTGAACGGGAAATGTTTGATTTAGTGTATTTGTGGTATATTGCTCAACATAATACCATGTAATAAACACAACATAAATTATTATGAACACTTCATAGAGTTGCAAAAATAAATTAATAAAACTAACATGAGAAACTTGTTAACATGTTTTCCGGTGTTAAACGTATTTTGATCATTAATTAAGTAATGTTTCTAAATTAAATCAAATTTAAACAGACATGCATCGTAAGGCATAAATATCTACTAACCAGTGGATCTTCCAATTAGGGTGCTATTTATTATAGGAAATAACTTCTAATCACTTTTCCAAGCAAATGTACAAGTTTTGACAAGCAAATGACAATTACTACCTCAGTATTTAGTGAAAATCTGACTGCAGATAATCGGTAACATTTTGTTTTATATGATTTTACGAAAAATCTGTTGTGGATGACACTTATAAAAATCTGATTGCATTTATAAATTGCGCAGTAAATTTTTAGAGGGCCGGTAACGTCAGAAAAATTATCTTTAGCATAAACTAAAGTTATCTTCGGTAATCCAATCAACTTGTAAGGCATCCTGATGTAACCATTTTTCTTTTACCAGGTGTTATGCATTTAATAACACTTGAGACTGACACTAGGAGTGTTGTGACCAAACAAATTCTATAACCAGTAATCGCTTTTTGGAAAACTAGTGAAAAATTATGTAGCCAGTATAAATTTCAACGAAAATTCTTTAGTCGTTTTGTGATAAAGGTGTATATAAAATCTCAAGTCATTAGTCGCCTGAAGAGAATTTTTCGGTGAGTTTAACCGATACTGATTGCTTTACCTGCTGATATAGAAATATATAAAAATGCTATGAAAAGAATTTAGCTAAATACATACGATTCATATTATGTATTGCAACTTGCAAATATTTTGTTTGCTACATTATTAGAGGATATATTATATTATCTTACCTTATTCGTTAACACAATATTTTATACAGTTGATAATCACTAAAAAATTAAATATCCAACATTTGTACTGACGCAATGACGAAACTTGTTTATGATTCTACGTCTTCCAGTTTTAGAATCACTACTATCCATTTCCTAATTTTACTCCGTTTTTAATCTTACAATTTAAAACTTAAAATTACATTTTTTTAACCATTGTCCATTTGTAAGCCCGTTTTTTATTCAGTATAATAGTATAGGATAAGAAATGCATTGTGCTATATTTCTAGGTGATCGGCATGGCGAGACACAAGTACATAAATCATCTAGGTATCAACAATTAGTTCCCGCTTGCAGCTTTTGAAAGCTTAATAATGCCAAGGTATACCTTGTCACCTAACATACGCATGTGCATGCTAATTACCTATTATGTATTTAAAATCTAGTAGGTACCTACTTATTGTAGCTCTTTTGTCCTTTCGAATTTCGTTACCAACAGTTACTTAAAATGCTAATATTATAATTTATATAATACTATCGTTTTTTTATACTGTGTAATTTAATTATTTTTAGCTATTTTATTAATTGTATTTGATTTATTAATGTGAAAGTGAAATGATTATTACTTTTTTTTAAATATATAACGGAAAGTGTGTTGAATATTCCAAATAACGTGTAAATGCTAAAACAGAAATGTAATATCAAGGGTAGCTTTATTTTAGCAATCCTAATCACTAATAAATGAAAGCTAACCTCATATTAATGCATTGACAGAGGCTCACGATAATGAGCAAATACGAGTGGATTTTCTGCTTATGTCATTATTATTTTGTATTTTATGCTATAGTTTCATGTGCTGGTTAAAGCACGTATCTCACAAAAAACATTTTCATGTAAAATTGTGCCAAGACGAGATGAAATGACTCGCACTTGCAAAAAGTTATCAGATCTCATCTAGAGCCAAGCTTCTGGCTCTAGGCGACCAGCACTACAAGGCGTAACTTTACAAACTCTACATCTTAGTCAAATATGTAGCTTAGCCATTTTACTACGTACCGTGAAAACATAAAGTGAAAAAATATTTATTTTAACTGTTCATTAAGTGTCTGTTATACTATTGCTCATGTAGTATTTTGACTAATATATATTTTGTGATGTTAGGCCTTGTAAAGTTAGGGTGTGTAAAGTCAGAAGCTTGGCTCTAGATTAGATCTGATAACTTTTTGACGGTGCGAGTCATTCAGGGGCGTGCGCTCCATATAGGCAGAAATGCAGTGCTTTACTTGTCATTCACAGATATTTTAATAAAACGTTCGTACGTTTTAGATGACTTTAATAATTAATTAATAGTAAATAAATTAATTAAAAAAATATAATAACTTAAAAACGCCTAATATTTTATAAATAGCAACTAATGCCGATAAGTTCTGCAGGACAAATCATCGCATGTATGTGTAATTTTCATACTTCGCAAACGCACACACACCCATGAATATCGACATGATAAAATAGCGAAAGTCATGCGGCTGGAGATGGCCGAACCGAGAGCCGAGCCGAGAGCTTCGGTTCGGCTATCCGATCGCTTCCGAAAACCGCCGAACTGGCTTGTCGGAAATTATTCAATGCCTATAATCCGAGTAAAAACAATACGACGCGAATCTAATGAATCATGTATGCACACATTACGCATTTTTTTTAGTAAGGTTTTATTTGTTTAAATAGAAGAAACGTTTTGTGTTTTGCGGGGGCCATATTGCATATTTCATGTAATAAGCATTGTTTACAATTTAATCGCTCCAGTTTATTTATAGTTTTCTTAAAAGATTTTTCATTTTAACATTTGAAAGTGTGTACATTTAACAGTTTATTACTGAGTTTCTATAATAATTGTAGTGATTTGCTTTTACTAGTGAGTTAGTTGAATTTTTTTAAATGTTATTTGACTGTGAGGTTTGTGTTGAAAATGTGTGTTTATTGAAAATAACAAGTTCTCACAATTGTCATTCAGTGAAAATATTCAAATTCTGTCTAAAGGTAGGTGTGTACCCGAGTTACAACAATTAAACCAACAAAAAAATAATGTAACTCGAAAATTTCATGTTAAAAGTTATGAAACGTATAACTGGCTGTTTGGCTGTGTACACACGATTAAATTATATTGTTTTCCTTGCATATTATTTAGTAATTTACATCGGGATATAGTAATCTCAAGTAACCGGAACCTTGAATATGTGAAAATTGAAGCTGACTGACTGGTGAGTAGTTATAATATTTTAAAATATGCTTATTATTTTACTTATTAGAATTTCTTCCGCCGCGACGATCGATCGCTGTCTGTTTGTCTGTTTGTCTGCGTTGCCGTAGAAGATGTACATGAATAGTAGTACATATAAGACTTGCTCGTTGGCATGGTTTCGACTTAGAGATCCGTCGCTTGGCTGTAGCTATGCTAAAAATCTATAAACGAAAAAGTTTTTGTGACCGAGTACTTACTTCGCCGCATGCCCAGTGTCATAATCCTGTGCACGCCACTGGAGTCATTTTGTATCGTCTTGCCATAATTTTACATGAAAATGTTTTTTGTGGGATTTTACTTCTTTTTGTAAGTTGCCTATAACAATATTTTTTATTATTTACAAGATGGATCACTATATCGAATTTTAGAATTATAGCATCAACATTTCCGGAAGTGTGATACTAACTTCCATTCCCTAGCTAAAGGGGTTGGAGCATAAAAATTCTAAGTTTTACGATTTTATGTTGTTTGTGTACTAATACTAGCTTACATACGAAATTTCAGCTTTCTAGGACATTTGGAAGTACATAATATGTACTTATGTATAATAACCTATAGGATATTATCCTATAGGTTTTAGTGATCAGTGATGAGTCAGTGACGAAATCAGGGGTTTTTAAATATCAATAAAATCTAAATTATAAGAGCTAATGAATCAAAACTATATATGATATTTATTAAGTCCGCTACTGGGAACGTATTCCAAAAATTTCGTTCATATTGTATAATCCAAACCCAAAAGTTATAAGAGTTTAAAAAATCGACGAAGCGCTTAGAGAAAAGGTTAGTTAGTGACCTTGCGCTTCGCTTAGCTCATCTTGGCGGGGGCACTACCATGCGCCAAATTGAAGTTGACCACTCAAACTACCCACGCGTCACGCGCCACGCTTTATCCCGACCCACGTTTCAATTTATGGCTTAGGAATTGAACACCGTGGGAGGGATTCTCTTACATTATCTATAATATAAAATACTAGCGCAGAATAAAATGAAAGAGCTAGTATAGATTAAAAAATTGATTGTGCTATTTTACTACTACTATCTATCTATCTACTATCGGTTTCAGATTATTAAAATAAGCTATAATCTACATATTATATTTTTTAATATAAACATAGTGAGTGAATCAACGAGATAAGCATTTTTGGTATCGGACTTCATTTTCTAAATTTATTCCCTGTGTCTCTGACGTCCCTGTAAGTTGCAATTTTTATGATTATAGTTAATATAATTATATATTATTATATTATCATCGCTTCGTAGGTACTGTATGCGTATATATTCTAATGTATTTTTTTAACCATCATTCAAAATATATTAATTTGTAGTAAAATCAACCCGCACAGCAATATATTCGACTGACTGTACTTTATTTTCCTATATAGTATTCTGTGAATGTTCCCATTAAATACCTTGATTTGACCATTCGAATCAAGGTATTTTCGGTCGTTAGTGAATTACACAATCAAAACTAACTCGATTTAGGCCAGTGACACTTAGGGTCAGTTCACACAGTCTTTATTTGCCACACAAAAAGATAGTACATGATTCGTATAACATAAGTCATATACTGTAGTACATGCGCTGTGCAACATGACATTGAACTCTTACAATGAAACGTGAAAATACTGTGTAGGTAAAGTTCAATTTTGAATAGCTATCTTAACAATGCAGTGCCATGGTCGCGTATCGTTTCGTTTCGGTCAGAATTGACCCTTAGCAATTCGCGAACTAATTTACGATTCATAAAATGTCTAATGAGTAAAATATGCTAGTGTCGATGAGGTCGATGATCTATGTTCTAAGTTGAGTATGGGAGTTTTATATTTAGAATTTAGAAACGGGGACTTTATTAATTTGAAAACGTTTGTCTTAGGTTTTTTAAAACATTGATTTCATCTTGACAGAGAGTAAGTAATAGGTACTAGCGTAAACTAAAGCGTGGTTAGTTCAAATTCACTTTTTTATTACCACTATTACAGAGTAAATAGTATACTTATAACTTTAGAACACTCATAAAGTTCAATTTTAAAAACAATATCAATTATTATGGGGGAATTTCGACCACCTCTAGTTATAGCGGCTAGAAGGGCGACCTCTGTGATTATTATAATAATAAGCGAAGACCAATTATTATTATAGTCTGTTGGCATCTCTTTCTACTTCAACTGAGAATCGTTCTTCGCGAGTGTCTCTCAAGAGTCAAGACTACTTGCAATCTTCTCAAGTTTATTTTCTCTTACTTCAGATAAATGATAAATAAAGATGTGATGGTCACATTTTCTTTGTGTTTTAACCGACTTTAAAAGATGTGGTTGTATGTTTGGCCTTAATTTTTTTTTTATGTTCAACTCTTTTTTTGTTGCAAAGGGTATTATAATCTGGAATTAGTCCCGTTGTCACCAAAGTAGAGACCTAATGATGAGATCCATGAGGAATCGAGGGAACTTAGAAAATATGAATACATATTATTATAGTGATTTCGATTTTTTGTCAAGTAACTCAATTCTTTAAATAGTTCCCTTTTTCGATTCGGCTAAAACTTTACTATTTTGGTACTCAATTTTCATAATTTTGAAGTCGGTACCAGCGCAAACAATTGTAGAAATCCTTGAATTGAAATCAATCAACTAATTGAAGCCCATATAACCTAATAAAAACAATATTTATAGTATAACTGATCGAGTGTACTGTTGGTTCTTGATGAAAATTTAAGTTCATAATAATATCACACAACTTTTTTATACGCTTTTCCACTTTATTCAGGATTTTACAATAATTTATATTTTAAACACGAGCGGTTTATTAATTAATAGGAAATATTTTATTAATTAAAAAATTATTAATAATCTATCATTTGATAATTAAAAATTAATTAAAAGCATTTAATATAACTATTATTTAATATATCAATTAATGGTTTATTAATTAATTTTAACTCGAAACTACCATTTTCAACTCTATTTTGTTAGAGTTTAATTTTCAGTGCTCTGAATTTTGACCCGCCTTCCGGATTACGGAGCATATTATAGTCCCAGCCTGAGCTGTGCGAGCTACGTAGGCTCGTCTTGACTCTTGGCAACATTTTAACCGACTTTTAAAAAAAGGAAGTTTTCAGTTTTACATTAAAATGTTAAAGCTTAGGTTATTTTTGGATTTCTTATATTTACGCGAAAATTGTTCACTGTCTTAAACACTTACGGATTGTGTCGCGGTGCACTTTTCTTTTTCCCGACGTTTCGGCTACTTTCCAGCGGCCGTGGTCACGGGAGGACCGAGGTGGCAGTTGTCCTATTTGTTGAAGCTGTTCAAACTACTTACCCGAAGATTCTTCAATTATTGTATGTGTTACGACTTCCGATCCAAGCAAAACATACTAACAGTATCTAGAAGTGAGAAGTCCCACAAAAAACCGTCAAAAGAATAGTGCACCGCGATACAATCCGTCTTTGAGCTAGCTTATTTTCTTTCCACATCCCATTCTCCAGAGTCAGTTTTAATGGTTTTACTTTTAAAAATAAAATTTGCGTAACAGTACCAAGTACCAACCATTATTGTATTTGCTCCATGGTTGGTGCTTGGTCAGGGAATTTTTATTTTTAGCATTTATTTATATTTAAATGCGTGTACTAAACGTGTACGTGTAACTTTTCCGCAAACATGGCGTGAATGTAATATTGAACTTCGTTCCATGTGGAATACCATACTCTGGACCTTAACTTTTGCCCGGCATTTCAGAGGTAGAATTAATAATTCATACCTAATTTACAGTTCATTATACGCCCTCTGCATTTTGCCTGCTGAATCTCAAAAATATGAAAATGACTTGATTATCATAATACCTCAGCATTATAGCGTACATTTTGTTTATTCTTATTTTATAAGAAAATAATTGATTTTAAAACTCGCGCACGAAGGGTTCCTTAAAAAACGGCAAAAGAACACGTTTGTAGTATGGGAGCCCTCCTGAATTTTTTTTATTCTGTTTTTAACATTTTATTGTTATAGCGCGAGCGGCATGAGAAATACATGATGTATTTCTGTGAAAATTTCAATTGTCTAGACTAGCTATTAGGTACGGTTAAGGAGATACAACCTGGTGATACACGGTGATAGCATTTATTGTTATAACAGTAAATACTAAACACAGAATAAAACAAAGCGCTTCTAGCTTCTCTAATTATGAATATAAATTGATGAAATTTGGTTAAGTTAAAGACTGTGTATATATCTCGGTTCCGGCATCATAAAATAATAATAATTTTACATTTTTGGGGTGGCAAAGTGGTTTATAAGTTGTCGGGTTATAACTTATTTTTTTATGTCGTATTTTTCCGTTTCTCAATCGAACATGTTTCTGGAATAATATTAATAAGTAATCAAAATACTTGAAATTAAAATAATATCTTCTTCACGAGCGCGAGCGAAATTTTACAAATATTGACAATGATACTGTTGATGCTGGTAATGATAATGATGTTAATAATGATGTTGTGCAGGTCGGCGGGTGGGTCGAGCAGCGCGGTCGGCGCGGAGGAGGCGAGCGACGGTAGTGACGCCGAGCGCTCCCGGCGACACCACCTCAGGGTCCCCACATTAAGTTATTCGGGACAGTAAGTACATTATGTTTTTACGATAATTAATCTACAGTTTAGCTAAATCTAGAAAGTATTGACTGACTCTGAAATGTGGTGCCGCTGCATTGCAATAACAATTTTTGGACTTACGGCAAGTCGTGTTTTTGCGGACTTGTGCAGTTTTATATTAATTGCTTAATATACCCTGATAAGGTTAAATGATCCCAGGTCCATATTCGACCATGCTTCTTGATTTAATAATGTTTAAATTCTGTTGGCACTTGGCGATGGGCAGTTAGTTGTCACCAAGAATAATTTCTTACAAAATTTAATTATAAAATATAATAAGTATTAGTACATAATATCAAACTAATTCAGAATTTTGCTATTCAAATTACGCTTCTGTAAGCTGTAAGTTTTGATCCACTCCGTGGTTGGATTACAGAATTGAAGCCATATTTAAATGTTTATTAAAGCAAAACCCATTTATACTAAACAATACGGCAAAGTACTAAAATTAGGTCGAGGAGAAATAAAAATGTGAGGCTCAGCGACCTTAGTAATGATATACAAGGACACTATATAATATAGGACGGTACATCTTCTGTAATGAATTAAGTCATTGCAAGCATGATTTTCTATTCAAAACTATAAAAAACCTAGATAAGTAATAAAAAAAACTAAAATAAGTATACAAGATGTTGCTCGAGACTTCGTGTGCGAAAAAGTTAATCTCGCGAAAGCCGAACATTCTGCCGCGATATAAACTCTCTTACTAATCTTCTGTAATGAATTAAGTCATTGCAAGCATGATTTTCTATTCAAAACTATAAAAAAACCTAGATAAGTAATAAAAAAAACTAAAATAAGTATACAAGATGTTGCTCGAGACTTCGTGTGCGAAAAAGTTAATCTCGCGAAAGCCGAACATTCTGCCGCGATATAAAGGAGCCTATGTTCTTCCCAGTAATAAAAAAAAATCTTCCCTGTAGTCTACTCTATATCTGTGCCAAATTTAATAAGAATCGGTCCAGTAGTTTCGGAGCCTATTCAATGCAAACAAACAAACATGCAAGTAAGATACAAATAATAATATGTAAACGCTCTGTAGATCTATAAGTTATTGTTACCTATTTGTTATAATGTAATGTAATGTAATGTAATGTAATGTAATGTTTCCATTGCAATGAGCTTGACAGGTTTTATTCATTGTTGACTATTGTGGCTTGGCTCATAATTCATCTGCAATAAGACACGCCCACGCCGGTAATACGAAACATTTTATTATTGACAGTATATACTGTGTATATACTGTCAATAATAAAATGTTTCGACTGTCAATAATAAAATTGACGACCTCTATGGCTCAGTGGTTCAGCGCGTTGGTGCTCAAGCCGGGGGTCGCGGGTTCGAATCCCGCCGAAGGAACAAAAAGTTTTCTATGTTCCTGAGTCATGGATGTGTATTAAATATGTGTATAATATAATAAAAATCTTATATATATGTATAGTATAAAAGTATTAAATATACTTCCCGTTTTCTGGTACCTGTAACACAAGTTCTTCGGATACTTAGCACGGGGCCAGATTGACGTGGTGTGAAGCGTCCATAGTATTATTATTATTATTATTAGTATATATTATATAAGTTAACTTCAGGTATATAAGCTCACTCAAATTGTTACATACTGTGAAGAAAAAAATTTCAGTACAGTTTTACGAGAATTGTGCAACCGGAGGAGTAGGTATGCAATTTGGCCGGTAAATTAAAGTTTATGTGGAAGATTTTTTTTACATAATGCTTAGAAAATAAATAAAACCTAGCATTTGCCCGCGGCTTCGCCCGCTTGTAATTGGGCTTTAATCGATATCTTTTTATTAATATAAAACTTCTCCCTCCCCCCCTATTTTACCCTTCTAGGGGTTGAATTCTATAAAACGCTGAAATACGTAAGTCATTATTTTTTCCGTCCTCAATTCATACGAAATATTATGCAAATTTGTCCAAGAATTATTTCTTGTTTGGTGAAAGTTTAATATTATCTATTATAAAGATATCGATTAAAACCCAATTTCACGCGGGCGAAGCCGCGGGAAAATGTTAGTTATTATTATTTTATTTAAAATAATGTATTTTCTAAGCATTATGTAAAAATAACTTCCACATAATCTTTAATTTACCGGCCAAATTGCAAACCTCCGGTAGCACAATTCTCGTAAAACTGTATTGAAAGTTTTTACTTCAAACTCAAGGGGGTAAAATAAGGGTCAAAAGTTTCATACAAACCTTATCCTCCATCGTAGTACCCTCTATTTTACCGCCTTGGGTGTTGAATTTTGAAAAATCTTTCCTTAGTGGATACGTGTGCAAAAATTTAAATTTTTCTCCTTAAGTCTGTGCGTTGGTACATCTGTCAATCAGCTTTACCTTTTTTATATGTATACTCCCTTACTAATAAAATTATGTAAATAGTTTTATTAGTAAGGGGTTATCTTAAATTATTATTATCGACGTTGCTGTCTTTGTCTGATACGTTGGAAATGTCACATGATAGAAAAAGATAGCAACGTTGTTTAAGTATATCAGTTGTGTAAATATTTTTATTAGTAAGAGAGTTAGAAGATAGATAGATAACAACACACCGCCTCAGATTATTAATACACACTGCCGTGCGTTTGATAGATACAATTTACACG
Organism: Phengaris alcon alcon; assembly: GCA_037179445.1. Classification (NCBI taxonomy): domain Eukaryota; kingdom Metazoa; phylum Arthropoda; class Insecta; order Lepidoptera; family Lycaenidae; genus Phengaris; species Phengaris alcon. The sequence goes on from JAYRCH010000342.1 coordinate 1,021,579, forward strand.
TAGACGTTTGTACAATCTGTCACAAAATTTACATTTTATTTTCTATCTAAAAACGCCAAAAGAAACTTAAAAATTATATGAATTATTATTTGCGAATTTCTACAACAGGCAACCTCCAGAAAATAAAATGTACATCTAACATTTATGAAGTTGGTGGGTTGACCCACGGGGTTGACCCACGGGGTTGACTCACGGGGTTGACCTAACGATCAATGCCGATAATAATTACCTATTGTCACTATTCACTTCTTCATTAATAGTAGTGTAGAGTGTTACGTTATTGATACACCAGTGAAAAATAAAATTTTATTGAAAAATTTCATAATGTAAACAAGAAAAAGCCAGTAAAATATTAGATTACATAGAAGCCACATAAATAAGCTCTAGATTGAGTTCAATCAATAAAGTGCTGACATACGAGTACAAAGACGCACGGTGGTTTTGAATGCAATTATTCCTAATAAACGACAAATATGATTGATTGATACATTATTAATTTCCTAAAAATAAGTTACATAAGCATAGCGCTTCCTCTTAACGATATGTACCTAATTTCTGACTGATTAAACAATTATTATATTTTAAGAATTTATTACTAGAAATGGAGCTCCGCACCGTAAGATTTATGCCACGGAATCCAGGCTCATTTAATGAATCTTCATAAAAGCTGTTGGATTGGACTGCATTCTTAAGGGCCATACTAACGGCTTGACCTGCGGCATGCATTGAATTTGCAGACTGGGCCGTGAGCAAGGCGCTATAAAGGCTCAAATAAGAAAAAAATGGCTTTAATGAAAATGGCTAATAGAATTTTAAAATTAGAAAATATTCTATAAGAGCAGGAAATTTCCAATAAAAAATCGGTTGTCTGTAAAGTCGGTTTACTGACGATAGTTGAACGTGAGAACGCGGTCAGAACAAATGGAACAGAGCTAGGTAACGCCGCATGAGTCATGTTTAGCGAGGTAACGCCGGTAACGCCTCATGAGTCATGTTTTTTCGTGCGTGCAGCCGGCTCCATCGAATTATAAGACGTTAACACGTCAAAACCTCATGACTTCTGAAAATACTAAATAGGTGTCCGCGCGTCAATTTTAGGTTTCGCGGGTTTTACAAGTGAGTATTTACTAGGTAGTTACCCAGTATCTATGTCGCATAAAATATGTATTTTTAAGTACCTACTTAGTAATTAATTATAAAAAAAATTGAAATAATTATGGTGTATGCTGAACACTTGAAGAATATATTATAATATTATACTTTGAAATTTATCTTAAAGTTAATTTTTTAACAACCGTCACGTTGTTAATAAGGAAAAGTGTCTTGAAATTTCGTCCTTTTAGAAAATGTACTCTTTTTCAAATTTCTTCGAGAGTAAGCATAAAGGATACTTCTAGCAGACTTAGAAATTTCAAATTTGCTGTCAGGCTTAGTTATTAGCTACATATAAAGAGAAAATATAGAAAATGTAAAAATTGAGCAATGCAGTGCAACAGTTTTTATGAAGATTCAATGACTAGATTTCGAGATTTCAAATTTTTTACGCCTTACGAGTTATGACGCTCCACTATGGACTATAGTACAGTCGAGTCTTTATGAGTTTGTCTACTATAAACCTGATAGAGATATCAATAAGTACGCGCGGTAGTGCAGTTACTCTCACAATAATGATTTAATCTCAGTACAGCATACGTGATATGACACACATAGGCTGTTATTGCTATGAGACATGAGTTATGAAAGTGTCAGGCAGTAGACAGAATAATTAGTGACTGACACCACATTGTAGTATTGTGCTTACAGAGTAGGCGCTAGTGACTAGGCGCAAACATGATAGCAAACAGCAATAAATGTGGAACAAAAATTACATGTTTTCGCTCTTTATCAAACACAAAATGATATCAATATACAAATAAAGGTTTATTTATACGCGGCAAATACTAAATACCTTTAATAACTACACTCCGTTGCAGTTTCCGACTCGCTTGGTACAACAGCAGAAATATGTTCAAAAAATTGTAAAGTAACAATAATATAATAATAATATCTATGGTGAATAAAGTGATAGTCTTGTGTAAGTGTCGATGGAAAACGATAATGCCAGTTCACAAAAGAGGATGTCTAGAGGGGCGATTTTGCTCTTGGGCTTCAGAAGAGACAGTCTTCCAATAGCCACTGTACGAAAAGCATGGCTGAAAAGTAGGAATAGTATCGCTCATGATACCCTACTGAAACGAAGAAGGTGAGTTGGATCAAATGTTGATTAGTTAGCTAGAGTCTGGCAAACGAAAATTGAACCTGGGATATTTGCAAACTTTGAACTAATCGGCAACTCTATACGACCTTCAAAGTCAATTTGGTTTGGTTTGTCAAATTGTCATTGAAGATCATGTAGATTCAAACCTTTAGACCTTCAAAATATTTGCCATTAAACCAAACTTTCACAATAATTCTGTGGTTTTGCTTTAAAGACTAGAGTACTAGAAGCAATACTAGTCATGTTAGGTTGGTACAAATAGTAATAATTATCCAGTATCTAACCAGTTTAAGGCTATTTTTTCATAGGAATTTAAATTTTGCCACCATTAGATTTTTTGTAATTTGCCGCCATTTCTCAGGTTCAATTCTCGTTTGGTAGACTCAGCATACATACTAGAGTGTATAAAGGCGCGTCTCCTGCTCATGTTTTTTCGAAACATTACACAGAAAACATGAAACAAAAAAATATTTGTTTTCATACACAAGCTGTCTCCAGCTATATAAAATGTTTTTGATTGAAACAAAACATTTTGTGTAGACAAGATAAAGAGTTCCGATGAGGAAGACGTAAGCACTCGCACAGCACAGAAAACTCGCAGAAAACACAGGGGGTAGACCCCCTGTGTTTTCCAAAAGTCCACTTTAGGTGTTTCATATATTTTTTTCAGCTCATATTATGCATATGCGCCATTTTACGCATTTCTATTGAAAACTGTCAAAATTGTTGATTTCTAATATGATGAAATCAGATGAATCATGAAGCCATTTTATCATTTCATGATTTTCGTATGGAAAAAAATATATGAAACATTTAAAGTGGCCTTTTTTAGACCCTCAGATTTCGAGTTAGGCCATATTTACTGACCCGTAATTTTAATATTTATCAGGAGTTACAGATATAAGAATGATTTGGGATTGATAAATAATTTCTTCCGTATTTCTATGTTTAATGGTCATGTGAGCAGGGGCGTGCGCTCCTTGTAGGCAGAAATGCAGTGCTTTACTTGTCATTCACAGATATTTTAATAAAACGTTCGTACGTTTTAGATGACTTTAATTAATAGTAAATAAATTAATTAAAAAAATATAATAACTTAAAAACGCCTAATATTTTATAAATAGCAACTCATCTCATGCCGTTGCGTTCTGCAGGACAAATCATCGTATGTATGTGTAATTTTCTTACTTCGCAAACGCACACACCCATGAATATCGACATGATTGTATAGCGGTAACTCCAGCGGCAGGCGATGGCTCTCCGTTCGGCTATCCGATCGCTTCCGAAAACCGCCGAACTGGCTTGTCGGAAATTATTCGTTTCCTATAATCCGAGTAAAAAGAATAATCGGAAATCTAATAAATCACGTATGCACATTATGCATTTTTGTTTAGTAAGGTTTTATTTGTTTAAATAGAAGAAACGTTTTGTGTTTCGCGGGGGCCATATTGCATATTTCATGTGATAAACATTGTATACAATTTAATCGCCCCAGTTTATTTATAGTTTTCGTAAAAGATTTTTCATTTTAACATTTGAAAGTGTGTACATTTAACAGTTTATTACTGAGTTTGTACAATAATTGTAGTGATTTGCTTTTACTAGTGAGTTAGTCGATTTTTTTAAAATGTTATTTGACTGTGAGGTTTTGAAAATGTGTGTTTATTAAAAATTAAAAATAACAAGTTCTCACAATTGTCATTCAGTGAAAAGATTCAAATTCTGTCTAAAGGTAGGTATGTACCCGAGTTACAACAATTAAACCAGCAAAAAAATAATGTAACTCGAAATTTTCATGTTAAAAGTTATGAAACGTATAACTGGCTGTGTGGTTGTATACACACGATTAAATTATATTGATTTCCTTGCATATTATTTAGTAATTTACATCGGGATATAGTAATCTCAAGTAACCGGAACCTTGAATATGTGAAAATTGAAGCTGACTGACTGGTGAGTAGTTATAATATTTTAAAATATGCTTATTATTTTACTTATTATAATTTCTTCCGCCGCGACGATCGATCGCTGTTTTGTCTGCGTTGCCGTAGAAGATGTACATGAATAGTAGTACATCTAAGACTTGCTCTGTTGGCATGGTTTCGACTTAGAGATCCGTCGCTTTGCTGTAGCTATGCTAAAAATCTATAAACGAAAACAGTTTTTGTGACCGAGTACTTCGCCGCATACCCAGTGTCATAATCCTGTGCACGCCACTGCATGTGAGTGGTGTAACAGTTGATAAGAAATGAAACATTCCTTCCCCTCTCTACTCTCTCTACCTGTGCGGGGAATGTTTTCCGTCCGTCTCGGAAGAAAAAAACATTGCATATTCCTACACAAATGTGTACAGCCACAAACATTGGGGAATGTTTTGATGTTTTGTGTAATGTTTCGAAAAAAACATGCGCAGGAGACGCGCCTTTAAACTGGCTGGTTTAGATATAGATCTTTACCGCGGCTATCATTCGGAAATTAAATTGGGGTAGGTACTTGGATAATAATTAATAATAGTCTATTGTTAATAGACATGATCCCGGGCGAAAATCAGGGCGAGAGATTTTGGAAAGTCATTCTTAATTACTGAAAAACAATTCTTCACCCAATTCCCTATTAGGTGGAAAGTTATGTAAGGCCATGAAATAAAATTGAAGTTTTCAGACATTAATAAAATACAATATTATGTCTGATCACTAACGGGAAAATGTATGTACCTACAATATCGACAAAGTTCCTGCTCGACCAGTTTCTAAACAGTTTCCTCCGCACTAGGACTCCTTAAAATATTTAAATACAAAGGAAGTGACCGCAACGGCTGCAGACGTGGTTGAACATACACATGAGTATGTGTGCGTGCGCACGATTCAACGGCGCGGCGCCGCGCTGTTAAGGGATTTTCATCGTGTGCCTGGTCGAGCGGCAACCTGTTCGATAGTAAGGAGTACCTAATTTATTAAAACATGTACTTACTAAGTATTGTAGTTTTTTTGCGAGTGATTTTCATGTAGTTGGCATAAAGGTTCTGTCAGAGGTAAAATAACTTTCCGATCGGACTGTCACTAGCGGCAGTAATCTTAGGTGTATTACATACGAGACATCTGTGGGCGGGCAGCAAGGGCGGGTGGGCTTTAGAATAGGGGTAGCCTGAATTTGTATATTTTGATGGTTGGGTTTTGTGGGGAGTACTTACCTCATCATTCCGGTACCAATTTTAGGGCGAGGAAATAAGTTTTTATTTTTTTTATAGCCAGTTTTGTGACTACAATTTTATTTTATTTTTTTACGTTTTTCACTTAGTTTACTTACGTCAATCTGTTTTTATCACTAAAATGTGTATAGTAATGCTGGTTTATTAATATAATTTAAAAATAGGTTGCGTTTTATGTGTAAATATATAAATAAATGAATTATTGTAAAAAACACGATAACCTCAAAAAAACACGGCGTGAAATAAGGTTTGTGTAGTTTTGGGTAAGTTTATGTTAGAACTTTTTTATCACGTTCAAAACGTCTTCGGAGTGGTAGCACGGCCTCGCAAAAACCCGGCGTGAACCGCGAAGTGATATTTGTGTAGTATCGGGGTAGGTTTATTATCGCTTTCATCACGTTCATATTATTGTTTTTATTATTTATAAATTATATCTACCTCTGTATTTATCATCAAGACAAAATTTTAGTAACATTTCATATTTGAATATATTTAGAACACAAAATATAACTTCTCACATATGTAATTTAAGGTTTAAAACTACTTTTAAACTACTTTTAACTGATAAAAATATAACCGAATATGCAATAACTAGTAAAAAAATAAGTTTTTTTTTTCAGTAGGTAAAACATTCTTTAGCTTATTTATTAATTAAGACTGTATAAACAGGCTTGTAATAATTAAAGTACCAAGGTACTTGTTTATTTGGAGGTTTTCCTTTAAGAATGTAAACATTTCAGTTAATGTAAACATTCAGCTTTTTCATAATAATTTACATAGGAGCAGCGATAAAGTTGTGAATTTCGTCGTTTTACAATCTACGACATACATATGGCACGTGTAGTCACCTGTAGTAGTATGTAAATTACTACAACACAAACTTATGAAATTGAAATTATTTTTCCAAGACAAAATACCAAAATTAAATACGAGTAAGTTATCTGTAGGTACTGTTTCTTATCATCCGTCGGAACCGTGTAGTAAAAAAGTACTTGATTAAAAAAATGATTTAGGGGTTGCTTTAGAATAGGGGTAGCCTAAATAGGGGGGATGGGGTTAGGGCAAGTGAGGGGGAATGGTTACCTAACCCCCCTCCACCATTCGCAAGGTGAGGATGCATACATCTTTTTTTGGAGATATACGTTTTCGAGAAAAGTGTGTTTGAAAATTTACAAATTTTTACCTTTATATTGTACCTTTACTTCCATTTTTGTGCAATTCTTTAGTAATTAAGTTAAAATATTTAATCAATATTGAGAGAGGAGTGGGTTACTCCTCCCATCTACTACTAATCCAGAAACTCAAATCCAGAAATCCCCCAGAAACCTGTACTTTTTTGATGTTATGATATTTTAAATTGCATTTCTTAGGTTACATGTTTCACATCATGTCACGTCTCCGGCGCTGCGGGAAATGCAGCCTAAATGATAATTTAATGTCAACTAAGCAGTTGAAATAATAGTTTTTGAAGACATTTACTAAAGTTTACTCTAAATTAATTTTAAAAACGATTTTTCAAAACATAATATATATTTTCATAAATATCTATAAATTTAAAAACTTTTATTCTTATTTGCTTAAAAAGTGTACTTACGGCAATTAATGATACGCAGATAGTTTTTACGTAGATGATTTATTATAGTAGTATTACGTCACAAGTGACTATGTTGCCCGCGACTTCGTACGCGCAGAAGGGCATTTTACGGGAACCGTGCATTTTGCCGGGTTCGGGTCTATCCCCGTGGTCTACCCTATATCTGTGCCAATTTTTTTCAAAATCGGTCCAGTAGTTTCGGAGCCTACGCGATGCAAAGAAACAAACAGACAAATAAAAGTAGTAGGCTTCACCGGGTCTGCCTTCGAGCCAGACCCGGTGAAGCCGGTTTGCTCCAGATTTTCGGCGTTCGATGGGCATCACCAGCTAAAAAAAAAAAAAAAAAAAAAAAAAAAAAAAAAAAAAAAAAAGTTTGGTGTCAAATTGGGGGTTTTTGCCCATGCCCGATCAATTGCGCTTATCCGCTTTTCAATATCTCTAACGGTTACAAAGATAGACTTTTGCAATCACTAGGTTCATTAAGTTCTGTTCATTACTAATTACGTCATGCAGCAGTAAACAATGGACGGTGATAAGCTTAGGGCCATTAGTGGTTAAGTGTATCAACAATGGTATTGTAAGTGAGTCATTTTATTAGTAAAATAACACATTTTCAAATCGTTGTTTTGTCAGGAATCGAGCAGATGGATCGTCTAATGTTAAGCGATTTCCGTCGCTCATGGAAACTAGCAACACCCTACTCTGGTGTTGTAACCTGCGTTCCCAGTCATAAAAATCCCCAACCCCTCTTGGACCTACGGTAAATCCGTACTCACACAGCGATACACAACGCAAGCGTTATTTCATATCTGTTTTCTGTGTGGCCGTGGTATTTACCCGATGGGAATGGGAATGGGAATGGGCCGAGCCGGCCCATTCATGCTGAAGCGTAATCCATGACCAGGAACACAGAAAAACTTCATGTTCCTTCGGCGGGATTCGAACCCGCGACCCCCGGCTTGGGCACCAACACATTCAATCAACTGAGCCACAGAGGTCGTCATTACACTTTTGTTTACACACCTGTACCCTAAAGTGTATCTACCTAGGTAACACTGAAAATGTTTAGAAAATGAAAAACGGCTTAATGTTGAAAGTTGTCAATACTTTTATTGATTTTCGAAGTCATCTCCGTTCCTCTCTACACATCGTCGCATTCGATGGAACCACTGAAAAAAGCAGTGGACCCATTATTCCTTAGGGGTCTCTTCTATGGTATTTTCGTACTCTTTCACCGCATCTTCAGGGCTCGTAAAGCGAATACCTCGAATTTTATCTTTAGTTCTTGGGAATAAATGAGTCACAGGGTGCAAGGTCAGGGCTGAGACTTTTACAAGTACTTAGACTTTAACAAGAGTTTTAGATTTTCCGCCAATTCATAAAAACAAATGACAAATGAATGCAATATACTAAATACATTAGGTTACCAAAGAGTTCTAAAATTGAAATTAAAAAAAAAAAAAAATTCATTAGCAATGTTTCTAACTGGCCAGTTCTAAACATTTTCAGTGTCACCCACGTATTAGGAAGCACTACACTGGTTTTTAAAAAGTGGATCTATAAGGAATAAAGGTGAACTTTTTTTCAAAGTGTATCTACGAGGAATAATTCTTTAGCAGAACCTCATAAAATCTCCAGTTTTAGAAGAAAATTAAATAGAAAATTTATATATTTTAAAGCAAACCTCATGTATATTTGACGACCTCTGTAGCTCAGTGGCCAATAGTTGCAAAGTGGAGGCGGTGCGAGTTTTCTATGTTCTTAGGTCGTGGATATGTATTCAATACTAGTATTAATTTCCCGAGACTTCGCCCGTGTGAAATTAGGTTTTAAACTTTCATCACCTATTTTACTCACCTAGGGACTGAATTTTAGAAAACGCTGAAATACGTGACTATTTTTTTTTTTTCGTTCTCAATTCATATGAAGTAACATGTAAATATGTCCAAGGAATAAGAAGATTTATACAGGGATAAAATTTTTACCCCCTTGAGTAAACACTGCAAAATACAACAACATCCTATCGATAATAATACATTTGTATCTGTAGGGCCAGTAAGGACCTGCACATCGAAAAGTTTAATAAAGAAAAGTTCATTGACTGATGTATCAATGCACAGGCCAAACCTTTAAGACTAGAAATTTGAAATTTTGCACACGTATTTCTGGTATAGCGTATGCAACCACTAAGGATGGATTTTTCTAAATTAAACACTCAAGGGGGTAAAATTTTTATCCCTGTATAAATCTTCTTATTCCTTGGACATATTTACATGATACTTCATATGAATTGAGAACGAAAAAAAAAAAATTTGTCACGTATTTCAGCGTTTTCTAAAATTCAGTCCCTAGGTGAGTAAAATAGGTGATGAAAGTTTAAAACCTAATTTCACACGGGCGAAGTCTCGGGCAATTAATACATATCCACGACCTAAGAACATAGAAAACTCGCACCGCCTCCACTTTGCAACTATTGGCCACTGAGCTACAGAGGTCGTCAAATATACATGAGGTTTGCTTTAAAATATATAAATTTTCTATTTAATTTTCTTCTAAAACTGGAGATTTTATGAGGTTCTGCTAAAGAATTATTCCTCGTAGATACACTTTGAAAAAAAGTTCACCTTTATTCCTTATAGATCCACTTTTTAAAAACCAGTGTAGTGCTTCCTAATACGTGGGTGACACTGAAAATGTTTAGAACTGGCCAGTTAGAAACATTGCTAATGAAAAATTTTTTTTTTAATTTCAATTTTAGAACTCTTTGGTAACCTAATGTATTTAGTATATTGCATTCATTTGTCATTTGTTTTTATGAATTGGCGGCAAATCTAAAACTCTTGTTAAAGTCTAAGTACTTGTAAAAGTCTTAGCCCTGACCTTGCACCCTGTGACTCATTTATTCCCAAGAACTAAAGATAAAATTCGAGGTATTCGCTTTACGAGCCCTGAAGAAGCGGTGAAAGAGTACGAAAATACCATAGAAGAGACCCCTAAGGAATAATGGGTCCACTGCTTTTTTCAGTGGTTCCATCGAATGCGACGATCTGTAGAGAGGAACGGAGATTACTTCGAAAAACAATAAAAGTATTGACAACTTTCAACATTAAGCCGTTTTTCATTTTTTAAACATTTTCAGTGTTACCTAGGTAGATACACTTTAGGGTACAGGTGTGTAAACAAAAGTGTAATGACGACCTCTGTGGCTCAGTTGATTGAATGTGTTGGTGCCCAAGCCGGGGGTCGCGGGTTCGAATCCCGCCGAAGGAACATAAAGTTTTTCTGTGTTCCTGGTCATGGATTACGCTTCAGCATGAATGGGCCGGCTCGGCCCATTCCCATTCCCATTCCCATCGGGTAAATACCACGGCCACACAGAAAACAGATATGAAATAACGCTTGCGTTGTGTATCGCTGTGTGAGTACGGATTTACCGTAGGTCCAAGAGGGGTTGGGGATTTTTATGACTGGGAACGCAGGTTACAACACCAGAGTAGGGTGTTGCGAGTTTCCATGAGCGACGGAAATCGCTTAACATTAGACGATCCATCTGCTCGATTCCTGACAAAACAACGATTTGAAAATGTGTTATTTTACTAATAAAATGACTCACTTACAATACCATTGTTGTTACACTTAACCACTAATGGCCCTAAGCTTATCACCGTCCATTGTTTACCGCTGCATGACGTAATTAGTAATGAACAGAGCTTAATGAACCTAGTGATTGCAAAAGTCTATCTTTGTAACCGTTAGAGATATTGAAAAGCGGATAAGCGCAATCGATCGGGCATGGGCAAAAACCCCCAATTTGACACCAAACTTTTTTTTTTTTTTTTTTAGGTGGTGATGCCCATCGAACGCCGAAAATCTGGAGCAAACCGGGTTCACCGGGTCTGCCTTCGAGCCAGACCCGGTGAAAACCTACTACTAATAAACCAACTTTCCTTTTTATAATGTTAGTATAGACGACAACAAACCGACGTCATTGTTAATTATCTTGCTAATTTTAGATATTTTGCCCGGGATGTTGGTAATTACAGTTAACGAACGTTCTACAGGTGCTGAATATACGTCATTTGAAATGGCCGACCGATGACCATCCATGAATACAAGAGCGCAATCAGTGGACCATTCGTTTTATTCGACTCTGAATAGGGCAATAAGGTCACCAGACGGCTGTTTATAGTTTCTGTTTCAATTGCCTCTTTGTTTACAACAATTTGTTTTACGCATTTTGCACGAGTCCTGTATTACTTACCTAGTTAGCGCATACCTTATAGTATATACTTACCTCCTAGTTAAAAATAATTACTCACATATCTGCGTATATTTCTTTACATATAATAGTAACGAGTAACGACTAATGCCCGGTTTCTGAGATTTTTTGTGGCTAGTTTATTATTTAATGTTTATTGGTTAACGCGTCTGCGTCATCCAATCCAAAGCGCTATTGAATAGATAAACTACCGGCAAATAATCACAGAAACCGGGCATGGCTCGATGCCACCGAAGTGACCGACAGTTTTACAAAATAGAGATAAGACTAGTGTTGCCAGATGCGATTTGATTAAAATCGGGACAGAAGGCAAAAGAAATCGGGATTTGAGTCTATAAATCGGGGCTGGCAAAAAAACTGTCCTTATCCTTTTAAACTCATAACGAACGTTTCGTTATGAGTTTAAAAGGATAAGGACAGTTTTTTTTGACTAATGTAAAATATTATTTTTCTGATCGCTAGGTAGCTGTTTACGTGTAGAATATATTTTAGTAAAATGCGAGCGAACAATTTTTTTTTAATTTTACTGGTAAAATTTGATAAGATAATCCCTATCTGAAAGATTGTATACTTGGAAAAATAAACATAACTTAAACAGAATATAGGTAATACCTACATTTAGTACCTATGTTCTATTTTGCAACATTGTTTCCTACTTGTGTTGTTTTATACTTTGTATGTTAAAAGTAAGCGAGCGGAGCTAGCTCCTTAAATTCCTATTTGAAAACATTGCATTTTAGAAAAACAAAAGGGGGTAGTTACGAAATGTTAAATTATGCTATGTATATTAAAACTTAAAAGAGAGCGAGCAACATTTTTATCCTACTTTGCAGGTTAAATAAAATATGTTAAACCATATATGAAAAAAATTGAATCCAAAATGAATGTTTAGTAATCGTATAAGTGCTGTATAACTGTAGGTTACTACAACTATAAGCTCCAACCTATGTAGCCTACTCCTAAATACGCTCCTGCTAGGTGTACGCGGTGGCGTCATGCTATGTTGTTTCGTTTTCATCATGTTTTTATATTCAAAATTTCCTCCTGTGTAAGACACACACACACAATTTCGTCGTCGTCGGACCAAATTAGGTAGAAATTATTAGGTAGGGCCTCGGAAAATACTCTTCTATAATAATTGTCTCACTTCCATGTTGCTATTTTGATTATTATGATTTATCGGGACATTTAGATCCCGACGCGTCCTCAGACCCCTGAAAATCGGGACGTCCTGCGCAAATCGGACTACCAGGTAATCCTAGATAAGACATAATAGTATTATATTATAGTTTTATATTGTTATTACTGATAGCTGTTGGTCTTCCTAACAAAATAAAATAAAATAATATTATTATTAATATTGTTTCACTTAGTCGACATTGAGCCATGCAAGTTGTTATTCTTGTAGGTCATTAATTTGCCAAACTGGTTTGTCCATTTTAAATGTTCTAGTTTAAGACGATTGCTTACATTGGTCAAACTAGGACATCAGATTGTTCTAGAAACTAGAACCATAGCAACTGACGATTATAAACAAACTTCTGAGATAACTATTTTGAATCATGGGTAAAGGTCTGCACTGTGCGTGGGTCTAGGACCCTTCTAGGATCTTCATGGCATAGCAAAAAGTAGGTACTGTCCGAAACCAAGATTTTTTCAAAATGACAGATAGTATAATTTACAATAACCGCCTCCTTTTTTTTTGAAGTCGGTTAGAAGTTGAGACATTTGAGACATTGTTTTTATTAATCTGTTTTTTTTTTGTATATTCAACGATTACTTCGCCGTCTGTGGACCGATTTTCAAAATTCTTATTTTGATGTATAGGGTATAATTCCAAATTGGTCTTTTTGATATTAAAGTGGTGACCTGATGCTGGGATCCAAGAGAAATTGTGGGAACTCCTCGAAATGTATATGGATTGGATTATATATGGTGATTTCGACTTTTTCTGAAGTAGTCCAAGCAAATGCTAACAAAAATTTTGCTTCAAGGTCTACCCTGGATCCAAAAGTACTGAACAGAACTCCGGACTCCTTATATTAGGTCCTTACATATGAAATTGGCCTTTTGTCGTACTGGTAACTTTGATCTCAAATATATCTTCTTTGGTTAGGAATTCCAATTTCAAATTTATACCGCTATTTACTCACTCATGCATTTATGTTTAGAAAACCATAATTCATTTGTTTTTTCCTCTTTTGGTTTTTTCTTTGCGTCACTCTGTTTACAAAATGGAAAACTTGAAATATCGTATTATTTTCGAGTACGAGTTCCACCGTGGCACCAGTGCTGCAGAAACGGCTCGAAGGATTAATTAAACCGCGTCGACTGCTGCGTTACCTTACCCAACCGGCACAATAATGAAGGGATTTTAAATCGAATCATTACCTATGATGAAAACTGTACAGATCCTGTACGATAATCGGAAACGCTCATCGCAATGGCTGAACCCTGGCGAACCAGCCAAAGCCTGTCCCAAGCGAAAATTGACTCGAAAAGTTACTTGTAAGCGTTTGGTGGATTTTCTTAAATCTGGCCAGACGATTACGGCAGATATCTATTGCCAGCAACTGCAAATTATGATGGAAAAGCTAGCTGCTAAACAACCGAGGTTGGCCATTCGCTCTACGCCACTGCTGCTTCAGGACAACGCAAGACCACATACTGCACAACAGACGGCTACTAAATTAGAGGAGCTTCAATTGGAATGTCTAAGACATCCACCGTAATCCCCGGACCTTGCTCCAACAGATTACCTACCATTTTTTTTCTAAATTTGGATAACTTCTTGCAAGGTAAAAAATTCAACTCCGATGGGGCAGTACAATGTGGTGTGGTGATGGTTTTTTAGTAAAGGAATCAATGAACTACCTATGAGATGGCAAAAGTGCATAGATAGCAAGGGTATATACTTTGATTAAATAAATATATTATGTTTAAAAAAAATCGATTTTATGTTCCTCCTTTACAAAACGTCAATTTCATATGTAATGACCTAATAGATACATGTTTGGGGATTTCAGCGTTGTTTAAAGAACTGCAAGCATATGCTACTATGTCAATTAGAGTAATCATCATTATCGGCACTATGATCACACCATACATCATCACATTATGATGATATAAAAGGTACGTCTCATAGTATTTTACACCGACACGGATATTTTTGAACATTACTCTGCCGTTTATGGACCTATTTGAAAAATTCTTTTGTTGTTGTAAAGGGTATAATTTTAAATTGGTCCTTTAGTCACTAAAGTGGAACCCTGATGATGGGATCGATGAGGAATCGAGGGAACTCCTCGAAATTTATATGGACACATATAGTGATTTTGACTTTTTACTGAAGTAACAAAAGCATATGCTACCAAAAAATAAGATTTTGCACCGCGATATACCCTGGATTCAGAAGCACTGAACAGAACTCCTCGGTCTTTATATATACGCGTTTGGAAATTTCAGCATTGTTTAAAGAGCTGCAAGCATATGTCACTTTGTAACTTACCGTAATCATCATCATCATCATCATATTTACCTAATGGAAGCTTAATTAATACCTAATGGAAGCTTAGCGCGTATTCAATTATACATTATATCGTTAATTTTAAACGTTCTTAAAATGTATTAATAATAATTTAACAAATATCACTAATAAGGAAAAAAAAAATATTTTTAAACAAAAAATTAAACCGTCTTCTAAAGTAAAAATGCAAAAAAAAAAATGATATATACTCATATTCTAAGTAATTCCCCTTATAAATTCGACTATTATATATCTATAAAAAATATTTCTCCTCTCAATCTTCAAAATTTTGATGTCGGTACCGTATTTAAAAGGGGAATTATTTAGAAAATGAGTTTTATTTCATACTTTTTTTTGTGCATTTTTACTTTGGAAGCCGGTTTAATTTTATTCGGTGATTTTGGCAGGATACGGTGTGTTTGCGTAGCATGTAATAGTCACGTGAATGTCTGATGACTGGTCATATTTCCTACACAATCTATATAATAAATCGTCTGAAGATCGTAGGCCAGGGCACGATGCCAAATTAATGTATACCACACCCTCAGCGACGATATTGTCCAATACGTCACTGTCTATTTCCGTCGTGCTTACGTTTGTGTACATGTTGTGTCCAACTGACAACTCCTACGTCATATCGATGAACTGCAACGTAAAATGTCTCAGAACTGTTACTACGAATTTTTCAGCATTTTTAGGTTTTACCCGACTACGGAGCGAAGCCAAGAGGAAGGGTAATGATTTTGGCAGTCTACGTATGTAATATGTATGTTTGTTCCACCGTAACGCCTAAACTACTGATCCGATGGTGTCAATAGATTCATAATAATAGCCCGGGTAACATAGGTTAATGGCTATATAATACGTAGTCGGGTTAAAAAAGTTTTTATAAAAAGTTATAGTTTTACCCCCTTACTAATAAAACTATTTACACAAGCAACATTGCTATCTTTGTCTGATACGTCGGAAATGTCACATGATAGAAAAAGATAGCATAGCAAGTATATGTTATCCGTTGTGTAAATATTTTTATTAGTAAGGGAGATTGAATATAACAATCCTAATATTATTATAAATTTGAAAGTTTGTGAGGATGGATGCATGCGGATAAATATGGATGGATGGATGGATCTTTGTTACTCTTTTACTCAAAAACTACTGAACGGCTTTCGATGAAATGGTATGGTAGTAGTGTAATAATAAATAAAAAGTGTATCTGGATTAACACATACTTTCTAACCCGGAAAAGTACAAGTAAGCTAGTGTTTTTTAAAGTTAAGATCAGTGCTTAGTTTGCTGGACTTTTCAAAATACATTTACCTACTCACACTAAAGTGTTCGCAATATTTTGCCTGCATTTGAACAATTTTCTATAACTGTAAGCATCAATTTAAAGTTTTTTAAGGATAAGTGGCCTCAATAATATGTTTTAAGGTGCCTTAAGGTCAAAATTTCGTCCTAATAATTTTTAGGTTATTCATTGAATCACGTGGCCGTTCAGTGGATCGGTTGACCCATTAACACTTATTAGTTTACTTTTATCGAATTGATCTTTCGACTTTGTCGTATGTAATGAAATTGACTGCATATAATTTACATGAAAAGGGTCTTTACTCTTTAGTCTAATAAGGTCGAGATGACAGTAAAGATAAAGACCTATAAGTAAGTCAAAATGGCTTACTTTAATTTGTTACTGTGAACAAGGCTTATGCGTTATTGGTTATATTATGTACACATCATTTACTGTCTTCTATAGGTATATTTATTGGGAAAAGTGTTTTATATTTACTAGATATTTCCCGCGACCGCGTACCGCAAAAATAAATCCCGCGGGAACTATTCATTTTGCTGCGATAAAAAGTAGCCTATATGTTAATTCCGAGTCGAAACTACTACCATACCGAATTTCATTAAAAGTAGTTATTTCGTGAAAGAGTTACAGACATCCATTTATCCACACATTCATACACATACACATGTAAAAATATAGGTATGATCTTCGCAAATTCTGACAAGAGCTCACAAAACCCCCTAAAAATAGCTCGTGAATCATTTGTTTAAACAGCCTCATCCCGGAACCGGCTTAAAGCTTGTTGTACATTTTCTCTATGAGAAAAGTTTCATTTTCAGTCATGAAGGATAAAGTTTGAAAAGCAATACAGGTTTTAAATTTGGGTTTAGGAGCTTTAAAAAAAATACTTAAGCACACATTCCTAATAGAACAAAAATGGATAATTAATATAAAATTATTTTTATATTGTGTACTACACTTAATAAAGTTTGGTTATTAATAATAATTGGTAAATTTTCTTGGAAGATCGTTCGCAGCACTTTGATGTATCTTCTACAAGGATTTATGTATATTTAATAAACAATTAGGTACTTCAAACCTTGTTTACGTTCTTACCTTACAAATAGCATTTTAGATGTGTCGGTAGTAGTTAGCATAAATTGTTTCCTGCTTGACAAATCTAATTTATAAGGTAAAAAAACAGACGTCCGATTTAAGTATTAACGTACGTACAACAGATTCGGTCCGGAGCAGACTACGGATTTGGTTGCCAACATAGGGGAAAAAGAAACTCTAGGGGGAGGACTTTTTAAGGTTATTTTTAATAGATTGTATTTTCTTGTTTTTAATTAAATTCAACTATTGATCGATATAACATCGACAAGCGATTTGAAAAGTCAACCTGTAGAAAATAAACTTTTGGAAGTATATTTTAATGTAAAAAGGACAGAATAATATTACAGAACATCATTTTTTTTATTATTTATTTATCAGTTTATTTAAGTTTGGGGAGAAACATTTTTGATGGTTGTAACACTGCACAAAATTCGGAATGCACTGTAAATAGTACTATGTGCTAATACAACAGAGCTGAAAATCAAACACACGAGGCCGTGCTGTCATAATGGTCCGCTCCAAACCAAATCTGTACGAGTGCATGCAACTTTAGACGACACAAATTCTAAAAAATCTGATTTTTCAATTTTCGCTTCGGCCAATCGTTTGTGAATCGTTTGTGTACACTGACACCATAAGTTTCGTTTGTGACTTCGTAATTAGTTGAAAATTTAGTTTTTCATTATGGCATACCGAGACACACATTAAAAAGTAATTATAGTACTCAATTTAATAGGAAATCCTTTGTGACTATATACGAATAAATTAATACGGTAGAGGTTTGTGACAACATTGCTTTCAAGAAAAGCTTAAAACATGTCTCCAGTTAAATGGTCCCACTTTTGAGATTTTTGGGGTCATTTTGACATTTGAAGTATGGTGAAAACAAGTTGGCTGACATTTGAAGTATGGTGAAATCTGAATGAAAACAAAATGGCGTAACTTTTTCTTGTTTAAAGATTTGGTCTGTCAAATATACGTCATAGCCTATCTTGAGTTTGAAATCTTTGGCGCGCGTACTTAAGCGCCATACTCACAGTCCAGCCTGCAAATCCAATATCGCGGCCTTGAAGCGGACTTTTAGGCAAAAATTTTAAATTATTTACATTATTGACACTAAGGCTACGTTCCCACGAGCATTTTTTTTGTGGTCTCGACAGAACCAACGGCTTAAGGTGTCACGACTCATGTCACAAACGTTCACAAATGATTGACTGAAGTAAAAATTAATAATCCATTTTTTTAAATTTGTATCGGCTAATCGGTTGTCACTCGTCAGCCAATAAACATCCTTCTTTACGAACCTAATCAGTTAACGGCCTGTTTCAATAACCTATCTACCAATAACTATTTGTTAAAAACGTCAAAATTGCATCGCAAAAAACCGGCAAATGATTGATAGACGACGTTTTTAACAAATAGTTATTGGTAGATAGGTTGTTGAAACCGGCCGTAAGTCAATAAGTTAAAAATATCCTACAGGTTACAGTGGTAGGTCTGTATGGTAGGTTTGGCTCTCGGTAGCCTAGGTGATCCCGACTTTAAATTATGCATTTATCGATTGATGAAGTCACGCGATAGTTCCTGTGGGGTGCCCGTCGGAATGTACACAAAATATACTAAATCTGGATGTTTATTTTTTGTTTAGGAAATTACATCAAGATATAAAAATGTGTAAGTATACACAAATGAATTTAAACTTTACTTTCAGTTTTGAAAATAATTGTAAATAGCCTGTAATAAAAATAAAAAGGTTATCGATATGAGGTTTTTCATGGTGCAGCACTATTACCACAAAGTAAATAAACTGTGCTATGTATTACTTCTCACTTTACTTATTTTTTAAAATGATTTCTACAGGTCAGCTCACATCGAGACGCAACGTGGTGCGGCATTTTAAGATAGCTATTCAAACTTGAACTTATTCAGTACACAAGATACATATTGAAATTGTGAGACGTCGCATTGCAAGAGCGTCGCCGCGAAGCGCAGCGCGGTACAGCTCGAAATCCGTACTCTTGCAATGAAAAAGTTGCTCTTGCAATGAAAAAAAGTGTATATTTTTGTATAGTGAATAAAGTTCAATTTTGAATTGCTAACCTAAAAATGCCGCGTCGCGTCTCGGTGTGAACTAACGCTTGGTCTAAGAGAAAACTGCTCCAATGTAGGTACTACATGCTCACATAGAATAAACACGCTCATGCATATAAAATATTAGATATAATATTAATTTATTAGCATAATAATTCTTTTGTAACATAATTTTGGCGAATAGCAGATTCCCTAGCGGAAAGTCGCAGAACTAACGTATGACAGATAAAAGTATGTGTGGGAATAAGTAGAAGCCGGTGATGTTAGGGAGGGTCAAACCCTCCCATCGACTCTTACCTAATAAACTAGCTAGTTATAGTCCGATGTAGCTACAGCGGTCTTAACCCGACCCTTAGCGTAGACCCTTTCGAAAAAAAAAAAAAATAAGTAGAAGCCCCAGAGGGAGATGTCCGACCGGGCGAGGTGCTATGCTCGGGCAGGCCGAAGCCCACTGTAGAAGTTTACGGAAGTTCTATATATACATATATAGCGCCGAACTGTGAAAACTTCCATAGTGCGATTCAGGATTGTGGCGCTAATTGATACGCCACATCACTCCCCCCCGGTCAAATCTTGACTCGTCTGCTTGTGTCGCCAGTGCCAGAGAGTCCCAGTGAGTCGGAACTGGGCTGCTGCTGCACGGGCTCCAGTGAGTCGGAGTGCTGCCGTGCGGGGCCGATGCTACATGCTAGAGAGATGTGCTCTGCTTGCTGACCGGTCGTTGTAGTGAGAGTGCCCGATGAAGCCGATGAGGGTTCGACCAGGCTGCGGTGCGTTGAGGCTGGTGCTCGTGGTACCCGATGAGGCTGAATGCTGGCTGGCGTGGTGCGGGGTGGGGAGTGATGATGTTTAGAAGGTGGCGTGTTCTATCGAGGGTCACCAATGTGGGATTTGGGAATAGTGGAAGCCCCAAAGGGAGATATCCGACCGGTCGAGGTGCTATGCTCGGGCAGGCCGAAGCCCACTGTAGTAGTTTTCGGAAGTTCTATGCCGAACTGTGAAAACTTCGATAGCGCGATTCAGGATTATGGCGCTAATTGGTCCGCCACATAATATTATGGTTAGACGTACGATTTTAAATGATTTTAAAAATAATTTGTAATTTTTCAAGAATATAATATAAACAGTGCTATAAATTTAATTTTATAATGACTACAAATGGTAATATAAAAAAAAAAACTTACTGTTGTGTTCCTAAACAGTAAGTTATAAGTTTTCATATTTTTCCTACTGACGAAAAGTTACGAAAATGTTGGGAAAACGCCCTAAAATTAGGAATACCTGCTTCAAAATACATGCGAGTTTGCTCACATTTCACAGAATTAGTAATTTGATTACTTTCCAGAAGTTTGTACAGCTAAGCCAGGCTTGTAATTAGCGATATGTTTACCACATTTGTATTTGTATTTTGTTATTAGGCTGTAAGTTTTCTTAAAATTTAATAAAAATAAATAAAGCCACACCATAACAACACCTAACTTCTTCAGATTTTCGTTCAAATACATTTTACACCATCACACATTAACATTCCACTATAAAAAATTAAAATGCTGTTCACCCTCACGAAGTGGTTTTTAGTATTTTTTACCACTTCGTAGATGTCCAACAAGGAAATCATGACGCACATTTAAATAATTATTTCAAATTAAAAATAAAATCGGCTCTTTTTGCAATTATAATGCTATTTTACTGTAATACAGCCATACGGAAATATCAGTCATAGCATAGTTCCGAAATCCGCCACTAGGGAAATTTGCTCGCCAGTTGCCACCAATAATTCGCCGCGTCTATCTGTTCGTTAAATTGTCGAGACATTGAGGACAAGGCGGGGGCAGGCAGGCGAATGCGAGCCGGTTAAGTCATCGTTCAGTACCTTTGCAACAGTTGTTAGAATTTGTGTCCAGTGTCTGTGTTTCCGAACGCAAACGAAAAATGTCATTCAGAAGTTTATTGGCATGTTTTTGTGATCTTGTTGAATGTTGATTCTCAGGATTAATTGAAAACATTTATTACATTTTTTTAAATTAAATTACATTCGGAGTATATAAATATAAAGAAGTTATTTCTTTGATTGAATAAATACGACAAGACGACTAACTAAGGTACCTACCGTTACCTATTTGTTAACAAAGTTTAGAAAGTGTTTTTAATCGAATAAATCTAATAATGCAAAAAAATTATATAGATGTGTATCGGTGAATAGTGTTATTTTTACTAGAAAGAAGGGAATGGACATCTACTTAAATGAAGGAGTCTTATCCCGACGACATTATGCTCTGTTTTGTCCAGGAGTATAATGATCGCAAAAATCGTAAGAGCCATAATAGTGAAGTTGAGATTTTGAAAAAGGAACGCAAAAAGAATACTTTCGAAATTACTCGACAGAACTCAGAAACGACCGGACCTGGTAATTTCATAAAAGGGAAATCTCTGAGATTACCCAGAGATGCTGTTGGTAAAGAAATATCTGAAGTGAAAAGAAGTTTCAGTGATCGGTTTTTTGTAGTGAGTGATACAGGCGCCAAGAAGAACAGAAACCTTCTGACCATTAGAAAAACTTGGTAATTAATATTCTTTGAATCTATTGTAGGATAATTGGAAAATTAGGATCATTGCAAAGAGCCAGATTATTTGATTGAGATAAAATTTCGCAATTTTCAGGATCTTCGCAAAAAACCCAACTGTAATAAGATATAATAGAGAAAAATCTCTGACACTTTCTACACTTTCTAATTGGTGGACTTGAACATAATTTTTGATGGACGTCAAATAATCCGGCTTTTTGCAAAGATTCTAATTTTCCAATTAAGTAACTTACGAAAAATGTCTGATTTAACATATTACAATACATTTAAAGTTATAGGTAACTATTTATATCTAATAAACAAATCAAAAACACTTTGATACTGTACATTTTAAAAGAAGTGAGTACAACTCAGTCAAATTATCCATCCACCTGGCGTGCGAGTATTTTCTAGGAGATAAAAAATATTATTAGTTTCTTGTCAAATAGCTTCATATATTTTCATCAAAGAATCAAGATATAATGTTATTTTCATTGTGCATCTGCTATAACTAAAAATATATGTAAAACATTACAACAATTTGTTATTTTATATTTTATGCCTGCACATTGCCTGTGTACATTATTTGAGCGCAATTAAAAGTAAATTATTTATATTTTAAATATTATCTTATCAGCTATCGCAAATGGTACAAAAACACATGTTCCTCTAATAAAAACATACATCAAGATAAGTATTTATTGAGACTTGTATTTTATATCAAGTAGTCAGGGAAAATTTTAAATATAATACTAACTAATAAGTATAAGTTTTAATATTGAAATTCTGAAACCTTAAAATTTGTCCTTATTAGTAATAAAAATATGTAGGTACACAATGGATAATCTATACAATGTTTTGTCCTTGTCTGATATGTTGGAAAAGTCGCTTGACAGACAAGGACAAAACATTGTATAGCTTATTCATTGTGTAAATATTTTTATTAGTAAGGGGGTTAGAATATATTTTTAAAATATACTAAAATTAAGGAAACTCAAACCAAAACATAATGACTTGGATGGAGTTCCCTAGCTACAACAAGTCTGGGTTTGGCAGACTTGTTGTATTATTATTTATTTGCCTGACAAGAATTATTTCGCTGCACATTTAAACTTATCGGGCAGCTGTTCCTAAAAATTAAAATAAATCTTATGTAATGAATAAAATAACACACCTAAACATTTATTGTTTTTATCAGTACTTGACCTTGTAGATTACCGTTGGTGACTTTTGATGGTTTACCACCTTAGCTTAATCATGATCTGAATGCTAATGATTGAACAGATTTGATTGTAGCACCGACAAAGCTAACCTTGACAAATAAAGAGAGCATTTAATATGTCTCTTTATTTGTCAAGGTATAATAAATGTAAAGCAACACCTTATTTAATGCTTATTTATCACAATACTAGCACAGAGTAGAAAATATATTTATAATATACTTATACAGTACAGAGAAACAGCTTTCGTAGAACAATCCAAATCGAACCAAATTTGAAAATTTTGATGTCCCCTTCAATGGCCCACAATTTTTCCACACAGTCGAAAGCTAACTATGTACCTGTTTTTCGATTCCTCTTTCTTTTATCTGTGATACTAGTGACGAGCCCTGGCTGCAATGTATTATACATATAAACCTTCCTCTTCAAATCACTCTATCTATTGCTTAAAAACTCCTCATTTTGGACTATGTAAAGATGCTGGTTTGTTAAACATTTGATATATTGGTAAAGTCACTAACCAACATACAAAGACAGCAACATTGTATAAGTTATCCGATGGCTAATATTCATTGTGTAAATATTGTTATTAGGGGGTTAAAAGATAGTACTATCTCATACAAAAAACGATTGCCTACAAGGAGAGTTTTCATGGTGTGATGTGGGACCTACCCAATCACATATTTTTCATACAAAAAATATAAGATTCATTATCTTAGAAGCATTTACAATAAATGTGATATTTTAACGGTTATAAACATTAGAAGCGATTTTATCGATGGTATCTAAGGGGCCCCATATACGGTCCGGTTTTCCTTTAATTCGGCCTGAACGGATGCAAAATTGTATCGTCTGTGTGCAATTTCGAGATCGCATCAGTCGGCCGGATGGACTGAAGCGATTCGTTCCAGTGTTGCCAGCTCTGTTTTTGCGAAAACTCGCGTCGATTTCTACTAAAAACTACTAAAATAATACTGAAAACTTTAAAAAAGCTACTAAACTTAGGAATCGTAAAGCCCCCAAAAACCTCGGCATTTTAGATTTTGTTATATAAAAAAATATTATATTGAATTTAAACTGAAGAAATGAAGAATTGAAAACTATAAATTTTACCGTTAAATTAAAATATAGTAGGAAATATTACGTACATAGTAAATAAACGGGTAGTTTTAAGCAAATTACGGACGAATGTATTATTATGGTAAGGTGTATTTTTTTTGTTCCTATCCTAGACCATTTTGCATATTGTTACTGTCAGGCTCTTTCCTACTAAAACACTACTAACAACTAAATTCCTACTAAAGAGGGAATAAAATACTTAATTTAGTAGTAAAACTTTGTAAAATAACTAAGTTGGAAACATTAATTCTGGACTGTACGGATGGATTGAACGGACCATGTGTGGACAAATCGCTTCAATTCTCGCCAGAGCCGCGACCGTGCGGGCGTGTATCGTGTTGTACACGCGCAGTGAGTTTTAGCGGTGTTTAATTATTACACAATTATTAAACACGACCGTAGCTCGCAGCAAACCAGAACGAACTGATGCGATTTTTCCGTGTGTATGTTCTCGAATCCGTTCAGGCCGAACTGACGTCAGTTCTAACTGAACGATCGGCCTCTCGTCTGTGGCGGCCTTAAGACCATCTGTATAGCAGGCAACGGTGCTATTGTGTATTCATATCAGATAATATACCAATTAGTTGGTTAGCCATTATCATTGCAAGCTATTTCCGAAGGAAGATGTTAGTGTTTCATGGAACTGCTATGTACGCGTACGGTCCCCTACAGATCCGGTGTATCTCTTTTGAACCCTATTGCCAGGTAATAAGGTCGAAAAGTGATACACCAGGTCTGTCAACTACCATACACTTAAGAAAAATGTATGTTTGGTAGTTTCATCATCCTCATAATTTGTTCGTCTTATAATATGGTGGTGTTGTCAATAGTGGGAAACTTTCGGGAAGTATTATAATATGACCAAATTCAGAAGTATGTCAAACTCCTAGATCAATTACCTCGACCATAATATAATGACACTAGGGTTAGGCTCCGCCCCTTTGTAAATACAATATCCAACGGGAACACTACTTTTTAGGGATCGGTTTTAAACCAAATAAAATATTCTTGGCGTAGTTCATTCATCACTGATTGTGGTTTATGATATTTATAATGCAGAATATGTGCTCGGTATGACGTATTTCTTACTTCTATACAAACAAGGCCAGCTTGTCATAATTAATTCTTTATACATAGATAATATGAATATATGACCCCTGTGTTCTATGATATTTTATGAAAGTGACTGATTTAACCTTGTTTAAAATAATGGTTAGTGGTTACTCACTGTTCCAGAGACGCAAATTTATTACAAAATATTAATTATTTATTGGCAAATGGATTAAAAGCTGTTCATCATTTTGGGGTCAGGTACGAATACATTCGATTATTTCGATATAGTATCGACAACAATACAATTTATAATTAACTAGCTTTTTCCCGCGGCTCCACCCGCTTTAATATAGTATCCCACGGGAATACTCTACTTTTCGGGATAAAAAGTAGCTTATGTTTTAATGCAGCCTAAACTAGTACTATACCAAATTTCATTAAAATCCGTTCAGTAGTTTTTGAGTAAAAGAGTAACAAACATCTATCCATCCATCCTCACAAACTTTCACATTTATAACAGTAGTAGGATTATGTAATACTAAATAATATACTTAATTAAATATAGTTTAAACCAGAGCTTGTTACGGATATCACAATTAAAATTATTTATCAAGCCTTCTGATAAATGTAGAGACGAGAGGTATGCGGCATACCAGGCATGCCTCGCTCCAACCAAAATTAAGAGGACAATACGATAGAGTCTATCATAGTTTTTAGGGTTCCGTAGTGCTCAAGGAACCCTCAAAGTTTCGCTCTGTACGTCCATCTGTCTGTCTGTCTCTAGCGAAATCCCACAATAACTTTTGAAGTAATTTGCAGAAAACCCATTGCGCGTTGATAGTTACGGAACCCTCCTAATTGATATGTCCTGACTCCTGACATGCTCTTGGTAAGGCTATCATATAGAGTCATAAATTAGTAGCACCTTTATAATGTTAGTAAAGAAAGAAAATACTATTTAGTTAAACAGAATAAGCTATTACCTGGATCTTTATGTGGGCGAATCAGGTTTTCTGACTGCGCTGAGCAGCATGTCGATGTCGTCTTCAACGTCAACGTAAAAATATGTGATTTCTTACGTAAAATAGAAAAAATTAATAATAGGTACATTTATTTAAACTTCCGCTTTGATAAGTAAAACTATTTAAACTTTATTCCAAGACAAATTATTAAATTCCAAATAAGGTAATCTCAAATAGTTTAAGTGTTGCCTAAAGGCTAAACCCACATCTTTTCCTATTCTAGTCGCCTACAGAAATAATTTTATTTTTTCAAGTAACTTGACTGTGCAAAAAAAAACACTAGATAATTTCTAGTTCTCAAAAATACTGGATAATATAACAAGTTAGATAGTTAAATTTTTAATTTGTATCAAAACAATGTGTTCTTCCAAAAATCAAACCATATAACTACCTCCTATTTTGGAAGTCGGTTAAAAATGAGCAAAACTTACCTTGCATCACACAAAACACCATTCTTATCAGAAGCCATTACCACGTCAATCATCAACTTGCCAGTTAGGTTCAATATTTTATTTGTGGGTTTGGAAATTAAAAAAAAAATACAGGTCGATCGAATTTTGCCGGTGTGCGTACTGTGTAGCAGTGAACATATTCATGTATCAGTGTAATTAATTCGTTTGTGGCTAGTGTCGCTCAAGGCCAACTCAGGAAGTCCAAATAAAAGCCGTGCCTAAACGTCCACTGAATTAAACATAAGCCATTCTACGACGTTCCTCAAAGTGAACTTGTCCTTAAAATTTACACTTCCCGTTGTGAAAAGCAAAAACATGTATGGAAGTTGGCGATCAGCCAATATTTCAGTCTCGTTATATTGGAACAGTATTTATTTTAAGACTGCATACTTTTGTTTCATTCTATGGTTCATTAGTAATCGTTTGACACAGAAATAGCTTGAATCGTTGTAAAACGTGTTTTATTTTATATCCACGTCTGTTTATTGTTAACCAAGACTTTAATTTCTCAAAGATAAAACAGCAGTTTTTATGGATAGTCTTGTTTAATGGAGAATCAGGTAGATATAACTACAACCCGACTAAGGAAACTATATAGCCTATGTTACCCGGGCCATTATTTCGAATCTAAATCGAATCGGTAGCTTAGGCGCTACCATGGAACAAACATACGCTGCCATAATCTTTATCCTTCCTAATGGCTTCGCCGTAGTCGGGTAAAAAGACAGTAGTTTTAATACAACAAATCATTATAATATTCCAAAATAAAAATGAAACTACTTATATAAATTATAAAGGCAAAGTCAGTCGTCAATCGTTCTCTAACCACATATATAACTTATAGGGGTCCAGGATGAACCGGACCTTCAAAAATGTTGTAAGACTCATTTGAGTGTTCCCCTCCACGGAAATCTTTAGTAAAAGGCGAAAGATTTATACGTTTTGAAGGGAAATCAGAGTTAACTGTAGTAATTCACTAGCGGTAGTCACTATTTCGACTGGTAGTTTTGATAGCGCGATGTAGAGAACTCGCCGCGCCACCTATTATGGTGTTTAGGTACTGCTTTAGTACGTATGTAAAGTTATGAATAATATGCAAATTAAATATTTTTATTATAATTTATAATGTTGGTACATACTTTTAACATGTTGATATTTAAATTATAGTAGTGGCAATATGCATACATACATGCTTTCTGACGACATTAAGAAGGAATTCGTCGTTAATTGATAAAACATGCTAATAGTTGAAAACCAAGCGCTCGTAGTTCATAATATGGTCGATACAAAATAATATCATGCTTTTTTCCTATTGTGCCGGTTAAAATCAGTTTAAAGTTAAATCTCTTACCTGATTATTAATAAAAATATTTACACCACGGATACGCTGATACGTTAGGAAAAGCTACTTGACAGACAAAGACAGCAACACGGCTAAAATATATATACTTACGTACAAAAGAACAACTTTCATAGAACCATCCAAAATTTTTTCGATTGTTCTATGAAAGTTGTTCTTCTTCAAACTCCAAATCGGGTTGTCACTCGTCACAGAAGATGGGGTATGGTAATTTAAACTAAGTCTAGCGTCAGTATACGGTTATCGAGAAAGTCTAACGGCCGCATACTGAAACGATAATTAAATTAAGTGACGCTCAAGTCACATGCCGTCCTTGTCATTTCGGCTAGCAGAGACAGCGACAACCTGTGATTAGGAGGACTCCTAATTCTGATTAGCGTTTCAGTATTCAGCCATATATGGTACACACCACAATCCGCCATCTAACCTGCACCCATTACGTGTGTGACTCAAGGGGTATATTCTCTAGGTCATGGACGCTCTTATAATAAAGCAAGAAGAAAAAAAATGAAATATTAATTTACCAATTATTATCCTTAGATTTGCAGTGATTCTGAAAAAAGATTCAGTGTTGCGGCAAAGTTTAGCTTTAAACCATGTGGTTAATAGAAGTCTTTACTTTCTAGAACAATCTGAACGCGAAACATAAGCTGCGTTTCCCACGAGTCACCAGTACTCCTTGACAATGGGAATTTACTACGTGGCTCGTTAAAAAAGTGTAAGCTTATAATTTAGGTTTGTTTGACTTTGAAGGAGAAAAACTAGTACTTGTTCATTTTTCATTCGAGCCTCTTTAAAATACCTGGAATCTAATTAGAGGGTAGTATTACAATGTTAGCATTGGCTTGATGCTTTTTCATTGACTGCCGAAGCCTTTTTTAACCGAAAACTTCTATGAATACAGATTCTGAAAACAATATCATTACGAAGAATTGTACATACTATTTACGAATCATATTTAAAAAATTGAGCTTATGCAGATTCTATAAAGGAGATAGTCGATCTGTATTATCTTTAGTGCTTTTAAAAAAATACTAAGAGACATCCCCTTTATAATCTTCTAATAAGTGTAATATCGGATAGCTCATTCGGAAGTTTTTTCGCTGCTTACTTTAATGCGAGAGACAAACAAAACCTGCACATCTATCTGACACTTATCAGTAGAATGTGAAGCAGGCCCTACGCTCTGGGGCCTTACTCCCGAAACTGATACGATTTCGTTTTACGAGTCTGATCCGATGTCGATTTTGATTCAGTTTCGATCCTGATCCGTACTCCCGAACAAAATCGAGGTCGCGTTGAGATCGTGTCTTATCAGCGTCGTTAGCTGTATCCGGTTGCTAACGTCACGTCTACAGTGTAAACAAGTTACAGCTGACTGCCGTAGTCTATGGCGAAGATTAATAAAAATATGGAAAATTATATATTTTTCACTTTAAATAACATTTTGTGTATGTTTATTCAAATGAATCTCTCATGCAAGGTAGGTTTTTAAAGGTTATGTTTCTTAAAAAAAAGATTTTGCATTCCCCGAACGCGTATTTAATAACATTAAATAATGCTGCAATACTACAATAAAAATCACATATTTTAGTTTAAATACACTAAAACAAGCAAACTTGATACTGTAAATGAGATCTCTTTAGCTATCGTGTAATTTGACGTTTGTTTTCGATCCTGCCATTCGATTCTCAGTCGATTGATTTCGTCGGGAGTACCAAAAATTACGATCTAACGAACTTCTCGATCCAGGTTAGTGACAAATTAGCCACCGCACGATCGTGCGCTAGTGTAGGTGTCGGGAGTATCAAAAGCTATTGAGATCGAACTGATTCGATTCTTGATTGTGTCGGGGGTAAGGGGGCTGGTTTCCTACGATAGCATTGCCGTGATATGGCGGCCGTAAAACAGCGTAAAAATGAACGTTTTCTATAAAAATATTTTGTTTATGTAGAAAATGTTAACTCAACCAAATACAGCTGGTATTACGGACGCTGTCGCCGCGCTATATGGCGGCAACGCTATCCTAGGAAAACAGAAGGTATCTTATAAACTATGAGGCTTGCTTACATTCGGTGCTACTCTACCAAGCTGTGGCAATATCATCACGGTACATTTTAAATTCGTCAGCTGCATCGTATTTTTCACAGGTTAAAATTATATAAGGGTTTGTTGTTTTTCTTGGCAGCGTTACTTCGAAAATGGGCTGCAGATGGCATAATCTGAAACTTATGGGTATCACCGATCACGTCATTATAGGTATAACTATTATTGGTCGACTATTAGACAAAATTCGACTATAATTAATTTAATTTTTAAGTTTGAACTTTATAAGATTAGATAGGGCTTTTAAAAACATTCAGAGGTTGCTTGGAGGATATTTTTTGATTTGGGTATCCGTTTGCGAGATATTCAACTTTAAAGACCATTTTTTTCAGCACATTCATTTAAAATAGTCCCCGCCCTCGAATAGCTAAACGGCAGACTCGAAAAATCTGAAAAAATTCATGATGCTAGTCCATGTAATTAACTTGGAAAATGTAAAAGGAAAACTAACGGCTCATATAACTTCATTAGTTCAGAAGTTATACAGACTTAAGTTGTTAAATGCGCTTTCTTACGAATATTTATTCGTACAAAAATAACGAAACATTATGTAAACATATTGTAAAATATGGATACGGAACGCGAGTTAGTAGCTAGGTACGCGAGTCCGACTCGCATTTGGTCGGTTTTTTAAAACGCGTTCGTCGATCGTTAACTAAATGTAAAAAAGGTCCATTGGTTCAAAGTGATTTGTTGGAATGTAGGTAGGTAAATATAGCGCTAGCGTAGGTAAATATTGGGTATATTCTTTTACGCCCGAAATTAATAACGTATCTAAAACCTTAGATTGACTACAATCTTAGATTCTCAAACAAAAATTGACGTAAATGACGGTGGTTGATATTTTTTCTGCGTCTAGGGGGCAGACCCAACGCACACAAAGCGTCATCTGGTGGCGTAAGTGGTGTCAAAAACGGTCAATAGGAATTTTCGATCCTTTTTCTGTCACCAGGCGGCGCTTGGTAGCCCGACGTTCCTTGTCGTGTCAAAAAGTTGTCAGATTTCACGAATTTAAGAACCCTCATTGACGTCCAGTTAATCCCAGGATCGTTGAAATGTTTTGAAGTCTTGAGCTCAGATAGCTAAAATGAGATTAAGATTGATCATTGATTTCGGGCTTTAATCGTGGTGTTTCTAAATTGTATCACAGTTTTTTGTCTTTGGCAATAAAGATAACAGTTATCTAGACATGTTAATTTGTTTCATCAACTCACCAGTGCACACTTTATCAGCCACACTGTGTGTACATTTTGAGTCAGGTGCGACGCGACGGTTTGGCCTCTGCAGTTAGATTCTTGGCAATAGCATCTGGCAGTCAATTACATACTTATCATAGTTAGAAATAGTTTTCCCCTTTGAGACTAAGTAATCTTAGTTTGTTTTGTTTGAACAAGTATATATATTAACTTATCGAGTACTTATAGTAAATACCTTACTACTTTAATATACATAATGCGTTGTCATACCTATAGTATTTAAAAATAATGTTGTTTACATCCATTCAAAAGTAAAATAGCATTGAAAACCGGACGTTCTCGTTAGGTTTAATTGTTTTTAATTTGTTTTACGTCCTGGCAATAAGATACAGCGGGATTATCAGGAACAAATGTCAACAACGTATTCGTAACGTTATCGAATGAAAATTGTCCAGGCGCCGCACTGTGACCTTGGGAACCTTTATTTTAAAATGTCATTATCTCATGAACACTTCCAACTTCCTCCAAGTACGAACATTATTTTTATATGCCTAGATATGCCGGATGTTCAGCTTCAGTTCAATGTTCAGTTTTTGTCGTTCTAGTTTGATCACAGACTTTTCCGTTTAGGCGGAATTAAATGAAAAAACATAAAATTGCCTATAATTTCGATTCTATTAACAATTATATTCTGATTAAATCCATATCTTTTATAATTTATAATTATACTTGCTTAGTTTTCTCAGCATAATTTAAAAAAAAAATGTTTCGCCACTGTATTTAATAGATTTAAAAAAACATTATTCGAAAAAGGCACACTATCTTTGGATTAGGCCAATATAATAAGAATGTCACTTTTTTGGGGCAAAAAACACACTGTGCGCCAGTGCCATATAATCATTCCTATCGGCTTCACTAACCACTTACCTTTTGAAGACCCTCATCCAAATCCCTACCTATTACACCGGCTAGGGCTTCCCCATGAAGGAGAACCAGCCTTCGCTACTGCTGTGCGCTGTCGTGATTTTATGAATCTATAAATAACGTTACAAATACGTTGTTGTCAAGTTGTCAATTATTGTTCGTTCTAAATCCACATTTATTTTTAGGGTTCCCAGGTACCCAAAGGGTAAAAACAGGACCCTATTACTCAGATTCCATCCGTCATCAGTCCGTCCATCTGTCAGTACTCTGTCACCAGGATGTTTCTTGTGAGTCGTGAACCGTGATATCTAGACGCAACTCCGACTCGCACTTGGCCGTTTTTTTATTTACGCCCAAACTTTCAACAATCACTATATTCTTGGTATCGGCGGAACTTCTTTATAGTACCTGAAAATGTATCGTTTTATATTCTTATAGTCTTTATTGTATATGTATATGATGTAGGAAACATTAAGTTATATGTATAATTCATTGGCCCTCCCACAAGAAAAATACCACCTCAAAATTCGTAATAACGCACTTATTGCATACATTTATAAAAACTATAATCCGTCTACGTAAATTATGTAGCCTATATTACTCGGGCTATTATTATGAATCTATTGACACCAAATTTATTCAAATCGGAGTAGTTTAATCGTTAAGGTGGAACACACATACATAGACTGCCAAACTCATTACCCTTCCTTTTGGCTTCGCCGTAGTCGGGTAAAAAAGAAAGTTAGGTGATTGTTTTAACGGGTATAGTCGCACCCTTATGTAACTAATTACATGAGGGTGCGACTGTACACGTTAATGTTAGAGTAAGAGGGTTAGTCCTCTTCCCGTATATTTCTTTAAGGGTGCCGGGTGGTATTACATCTATCAAAGATCTTTGTCCAATATCTATTTTAATCAAAGAAATTGGATGGTTGCAACTAAATATCTTTGTCAAATAAAAAGGGAAAGGAGATACAGATACAAACGAAAGAGAAACAGACAAGTTTGATCAAATATTGGATATCCCAGATCTTTGATCAAATCTTTTATCCAATCTGTTTTCCCTTTCCCTTTAATTTGTATCTGTATATCCTTTCTTTGATTATTTGATGAATAGTATAAAAACTATGTCCAACTTCTTAAATGGCATCGGCAGATCCGCTCTACCGCTTTTGAATCTTATTGCCAAATAATAAGTTCTAAAGGTGTTGCACATTGGACAAAGATCTCAAGATTCGACCTCCGGACTTCGGGGGGGAGTGATGTAGCAGACCAATTAGCGCCACTATCCTGAATCGCACTATCGAAGTTTTCACAGTTCGGCGCTATATATACAACATCTGAAATGCATACAAGTTGGCTTCGGCCTGACCTAGCAT
Source organism: Phengaris alcon alcon (assembly GCA_037179445.1). Classification (NCBI taxonomy): domain Eukaryota; kingdom Metazoa; phylum Arthropoda; class Insecta; order Lepidoptera; family Lycaenidae; genus Phengaris; species Phengaris alcon. The sequence goes on from JAYRCH010000342.1 coordinate 1,055,336, forward strand.
ACCACTTCGCTCGGAGATCTCCCTTTGGGGCTTCCACCATTCCCGCATATGTAATACCACCCTAAGTCTTGGTATTCTTCATGCCAACTATCGTTTAAATGCAACAGCCTTTTGTAACTGTCACAAGATACTGAGGTATTTTCTAGTGAAAGTGCGAATATCAGTTTCGTAACGATTTCTAGCGTCGGATGTATCGTATGTTTGTTTTACCTAATGAAACCTCCTTGTGGTGTAAACGCTTTGTCGCTCAAGGGCACGTAGCTGGGAGGAGAGTTGGCTCCTAGTCTTTTCATGTAGTATTTCACGCTACTTGGAATGAGAACTCCTGAAAAAAAAAACCGATGTAGTGAAAAATATATAAAATTTAAAACAATAACTACAATTTTTATAAAAAAAACTATAACCCGACTACGTAAATTATATAGCTTAAGTTACCCGGGCTGTTAATACGAATCTATTGACACTTCATTTATTAAAATCGGACCCTACCTACTGGTTCAGGCGTTACGGTGGGACAAACATGCATACATACATAGATACGACTCCTCCGCTGTTGCGGGTGTCCATGAGAGACGGTAATCGCATTCCATCAGGCGATCCGTATGCTCGTTGTCTTCTATATTTTATTTTTAAATCTCCCTGACTAATGAAAAGACTTGAGGGTAAAACTCAACTTGAATTTTGATTTCGAGGTTTCCGTGTACGAAATGATATCCTTTTTACGGGCAATATGACCGCAATATGGGGATTCCGTACATTAGTTCTAGCGTTTTACTTTGTGCGGTGTGATTGGATATTATTATAATATACCTACTAATTGGCACTCAAATAACTGGAAAACTAAGGGCTATAAATTTTTACGTCGCCGCCACTTACTCTACTTTGTTTTTTTCCGAGATACCTAAATAACATTGTAAAGATAAACTTTACTCTTGTTTACGTTAGTGTAAACAAAATATACATGAGTTTGGACTTCTGTTTTTGCACGTAGGAGATACGTGAAAATCATGGTTGTTTGCGACCACCATCAAGGTAAAACAAGTTTTCTTAAATCTTATTTTGTGAATAATGGAGGACACTTTTTCTTCAGTTAGTTTCGAAAAGATAAATTTTACTTTGGAGCTTACCATTATTGTCGTATCTATATGTTCTCCTCAGCGTATGTGTATTTGGGCTTTGTACGTTGGATACCACTACAACTGTACATGGCTGGAAAAAAAATGTTCTAACTATTTACAGGCATGATCTCAAATGGGTTGTTTCCGAATTTGCAAAACTTGGCTCATACTTCTGTAAGCAAATCCGTTGTTGCTAAGAATCCTTAAACATTACTGCGCGGATTCCGGATTCGTAACAGTCTTCGTTGACGACATAGAAAGTAAATCGCGGGAAGAATTCCAGAAATCATTTATCATTAATGGTTCATCGTTGTATTTTCGTAATTATGAGATCTAATTCATATTATTCATAGCGTTACGTATCATATGTAGAGTATGTTGAGTTGATATCTGTCAGTATTGGTCGTTTTTGGAAGAGAGTAAACTGGCCAATGGCTATTCAAAGTTGTTCATTAGATGGCTATTCCCGTCGCCCTCCAAGTATTTTCAATGGTTAGTAAATATTTTGCTAAAAGAAAGACCTTTTAAATACCAAAAAGTAATAATAATCCTTGACGACTTCAGACTTACAGTATTGATGTTCTCTACTTCCTCCTGTAGTTCAGTTTCCTCATCATCTTCATTGCTTACGTCAGAGTCTTCCAAAGGCAGAAAATTTCTTTTGTTTGCGTTATTATCATCCAGAACATCGCGTACGCGCACCGCAGTTATCGGTTCATATTTGGCTGTGACAATTTTCTGAAATGGAATGATGGTTTAATAGACTAGTCTAGGACCCAAACTATATAGTCAACTTTGCTCCCAGTTACGACCTAGAATATAGGTTATTAAAAGTTAAATAAAAACAAATAGCTGGCTTTGAACTATCGATGATCTTACAATTATTTCTGATGAATGCACGTGAGTTTAATGCTTTACAAAGACCTACTATTCCACTTCCATAAAAAACGCTTGAATAGAATTGGACGTACGGACGTACGAACGGAGATCGTTATTTTATCTATTTGGCGATCGGCCAACTACCGGTAAGTATTAATTGGTAACAGTTTTAGTTCTGTTATAAATCTGTTTGTTTCTATTGTAAATATGATAATCAGGAGTCAAGCTGTCTTCGTCTGAGAAGTTTTTTGCCTTCATTGTGTTTACTTATTTATGCTTCAAAATTATAATGCAATTTGCAGCGAAGAGCGTCTAGATTAGTTGTTGGTAACATTTGTTTTGTTTTTCATTTGACGTTCTTTATTTAGTTTAATATTTTAATAGTTCTTTATGGTTTAATTTATATTTAGGTTTAATATAAATTAAACCATAAGCGATAAAATATTTGGAAAATGGAGTAGGGTTAGGTTAGGGGGACTATTTAATATGAATTTATATTGTTTTTTAATTATTTTACATCTACTGAGTTTAAAAGAAACTTACATTTTCCGACAATAGCACTTGCAGTAACACAGTCAAAATCCACAAATAACCCATAGTTGAAATTGAACTAACGTGTTTAAAGTTCGAGTACACAATGAAGACATCGTCATTTTCCGCTGGGTTGTTATTGAAATGGAATACTTAATTTATAGTAAATCTTTTTAAACATTGCAGGTGTTTGAAAGCAGGCTCCATATTTTGTGGCACGTTCATACTTTATTGTTACCCTGACCAGTTACCAGCTGCAGCTTTTCTAAGGCTTCTTGGGTTCGTGTTTCGCTTTATGTCAAATTAATAATAAGTACCTGCCACCTGGGTAGCCGAGCTTTCAATGAGATGTGTAAAATGTCGCACTTAGTGGGAATTGCTAATACATATACCAATCTGCATTCACTTAATGTGACCATTTTAGACCTGCATGTTTCCCTGCTTTAATAGAACCATTAAAAAAAATATTAAAAAACCCGACTGCAGTGAAATACTTAATAGACATTATGTTTGGTAGCAGGATTATAATTGTCAAATGGGTCCCCCATTTGACAATTATAAATCGTACAAAAATAAATGGGTCCCGCCTGCTACCAAACATAATCTCGATTATTTGACTTAGGCTTTCAGCTCAATCTTGTTTCGGTCTTTTTAGTGCGTTGCTTAGGTACCTACCTATGTTTTTTTTTGCAGTCGGGTTTTTAATTTTTTTTTAATTATTTATTTTGTTTAATATTTTTTAGTTTATCCAACACACACTTCGTCGATTTAAAGCGAAAATACGACTATTTGAATGCATTGATTACAAATTTATTCAAATTATTTAATTAAAATAATTGTGACTATTCCTGATTAAATTTGACATATGACATACATTAACATGACATATTATGTATATTCGAAATCTCATATTAATTTCCTTTATTTTGATACCCTACTGGATAGGTTTGGATAAAAAAAATTTGAACTACTTACAATTTGGCGCCAAAATCCACCATTTTGTATTTTTTCTTTGAACTAGCTATCTAAGGACACCTTGGTTACTGAGGCAAATCTAACGATACCTTAAATCCAAATCCATCCAGCCGCTTGGAAGATCGTGGGAATAAAGGAATTTACAAACATACATACATACAAGATACGCGCGAAAAAACATAACCCTTCTTGACAGTCGGGTAAAAAATGAAAAGAGGCTGGATAAACACAGTAAAAATCCGGATATTTAGCATGGCGATTGGATACTGTGGTGGTCGACCTATCCTCGTCACATCACTATATTCCATTCGCGTTAGGAAGACACTGAAATACCAAAAAAAAAAAAACCAATGAGTATGACGCATATGACGTGTTCACATTAACCAATTGCAGTAAGCCACTTTGAAATATTATGTCTGCGTAATTAATTGACATTTACTGTCATATTAACGTGAATAGACTATAGTTTTAACGTTCTTAACAATAATATTTACCAATTTTTACTAATACGCTGCGGTGTGAAATGTTACCAAGAATAATATTTTTGTTTTCGTTAAAATAGGGTAAAGTAGTTTAACACACCACGTATTCAATATTCATAGAATAAGAAAACTTATTTTTCACGACCTCTGTGGCTCAGTGGTTAGCGCGTTGGCGATTGGTTGGTACCCGTAACACAAGTTCTTCGGGAACTTACCATGAGACCAGATTGACGTGGTATTATACATATTATAGAAAAAGAGATATTATTGTAAGATAGCAATAACAATTGATATCGTTAAATAATGCTATCGCAACAAGGATAATTACTACTTTTACGCTTAATTAAATTTATATTGGAATTTACTAACCGGAAGTCAGTAGAAATATAATGTAGCAAGCTCGATTTACATTCCATGATAATACCAAAGGAAACTCAGAGCTCTGGATTTACCAAACCGGAAGAACTATTCAGCTTTCGGAATCTAAAATGTATTTAAAAACTGTGTGATATTCAGAAACATCATCTGCTTTTGTATGCTAAGCGTTGTGATTCAGAAATGTCAACTATTTCTGAATACTGAGCGCTGTGATTCGGAAACCACATATTTTCTGAATATTGAGTTTGGGGATATTGATACCTACATGTGTCTGGGTTAAGCGTTTGATTTAATCCAAGTCTGACTAAGCAGGTACGATCAAGCCATATAAATATGCCCGTATCTGTGTTATTATATATTTCACAATGTCAGCGAATTTGATCACCCATGTTGCATTGGGATTTGGGTTAGATTTCAGAGCCATCTGTTTTTAACATTGGTGTTATGTTGCAAATCATTTTGTTGCTATAGGTTATACCTAGATAGGTTTTGACCTTGGCTTTTGGTTCTGAATTCTGACCTTGATTTCCGATCATATAATCCGTTATTTTAAAATTTGATTGATTTTAATCAGTATTCAATTAAATTCACAAGCGAGATGTAGGATTTAAATTTTCTACACTCTGCCTCAAATTACATTTAATATGATGCAGATACCCGATAAAAGGCAGTTTCTCAATTTATTACCTACCTACCTCTAAGTAGTTACCTACCTATATTAGGTATTATTACAAAGAAGTAGCCCTTTGGCTTGCAATTTGTACTTAGACATAATCGTACATATAATCCTCTGACTAAGAACTTATATTTTCCAGTATTTGTGGATTACTTTTATTTCCAGACTAAATCATTGTCAATCACTGAATAGACAATTTAAATTTAGTTTGAAGATAATTCGCAGAATTCAGTAGGTAGCGATCAATAGGTTAACAGTGTGTCAAGGACAGAATTGCTATTTTATTAGCGTAGGCGTTAACTTCCAATCAGTGTTGTGACGTCAAGGTCGTTGAAAATCTTTAACGTAATTATTATTTAGTACCTACTGCAAAAACATAATATACAAAGATGTAATTAGAAAATCCTTTGACTTACTCGGGTGACTTACTTAAGTGGGTTCATGCCGTAGACGATATAGAGTTTAGCATCAGGATTGAGGAAGTTACGAAATGTTTAATAGTAGATTTCATGCTGAAATACTAATAAAGTGATACTCCTTTTTAGTGTTCCGTACCTAAAGGGTAAAAACGTGACCATGGTTAACCATGGTTATGAACGGGAAATAGTTACTACGTAAACGGGACCCTATTACTGAGACTTCGCTATCTGTCTGTCCGTCTGTCCGTCCGTCTGTCACCAGGCTGTATCTACTTAACCATGATAACTTCTTTTAAACCACAAGCAGTAAGTTTTATGGTCTTGACTCTTGGCGGTTGCTAGCTGGTACCGAATACATAAAGATGCAAGAAGAATCTTTTCAATTTGACTGTCTTTTTATTACAGTATTTCATATTCGATGTATAATATGTAATATTTTTCTATAAAAAATATAGTAAATGACCATAAAAATATCAATTTAAAATATAGATAATATTATATATACATAAGAGTTTGTATGCCAAAGTGTCACATAAAGCTCATTTCAGACTACGCTAAACTATTTTGCTATATAGTATAGAAAAGAAGGACCTAACGCTATACTATATAGCATGGCTTTCACATTACGCGATATTATGCTGCGAAGCTGAGTATGGTTGTGTAACTAGTTTCGCTAGCGGGACGGCCTGGGGTGAGGGAGGAGGCAGAGGGCGGCGCGCAATATAGCACAGCATGAACTCAAGCGTATCGCACTATTTTATAGTGTATAGTAAGCCAATAATGTATAGTACAGTACAGTGTGAACGTGTCCATAGCCATGTATGGGGCGCGATATTGTTGTGCTATGAGCTATATACTATATGCTATTATATTATAGCGTAGTCTGAAAGCCGCTTGAGGGTATATAGCAAAATACACATCAATCAAAACTTTTGTCGCTTCAGTCAACATAAGGCTGACTGCATATTATTAGCTGCTAAACAACCGAGGTTGGTCATTCGCTCTAGGCCACTGCTGCTTTAGGACAACGCTAGACCACACACTGCACAACAGACGGCTACCAAATTAGAGGAGCTTCAATTGGAATGTCTAATGGCCGATTTCTTCATGAGAGAGATAAGCTAGAGTTTGTTATTCGGCAAATATACTTATTTTTGGTTGGCATTTTTGGTTGTCTTCAACAGACCGACGGGTTAGCTATCCTATGGTCATGTATGTGTGACTGTGAGCTATATAACTACTCTAGGGGTCCTCTAGACCCAAATTTAATGTATGTACTTAAAAAATATTTACTACCTACTTCTCCGTTCTAATAAAAGTTTGTTACTTATTATTTGTTTATGCTAAATTATCTAAAGTTTTTATCAATTTTATTTATTTTCATTTTTTTTAAATATTTTTTTATATGTTTGACATTCGAAGAATCGTTGTACAAGCATGTACAGTGCCTTGTAAACTCTAAACTGTAGAGTTTTTACGCACACACTGACATCAGTAAGTTAACTGCCAGGTATAAAGTCAGCCCAATATTTATCCTTAGGACAAAAATATTCGGGGGTTATTTCTTAAACTGGTGTAAAGAAAACGAAATCTCCAGTTAACTCACGTTAACTAACATATAACTCTAATCGTAGGATAACTTAGAGTGAAGAAATCGGCCATAAGACATCCACCGTACTCCCCGGACCTTGCTCCAACAGATTACCATTTTTTCGAAATTTGGATAACTTCTTGCAAGGAATAAAATTAAATTCCGACGGGGCAGTCCAAAGCGCCTTCAAAGATTTTATTGATTCCTATCCGAATGGTTTTTTTAGTAAAGGAATCAATGAACTACCTATGAGATGGCAAAAGTGCATAGATAGCAATGGTATATACTTTGATTAAATAAATATATTATGTTTAAAAAAAATCGACTTTATGTTCCTCCTTTACAAAACGCCAATTTCATATTATGTAATGACCATATGTATGAATTTCATATGAATGATATATTCAAGTGTTCTATTTTCACATTTCATAAACTTTAACGCTTTCATATTAAACTGAGTGTTAGCGGCAAATTTTTGGAGGAAAACCACTCCCAAAAGTCCCGGCGAAGTTATCGGTTTTGTCACTTTATTGGAATTAGAAAATTAGGAAACAACTAAGCGTGTGCCTATGAACTGTAATAGGATAAATATAATTTACCGTTTTGTTTTGGTAGGTATTGAACTTGTACATAATGTAAATATATACACACCCATACGCAAAAATAAATGAATTTGAATTTGAATATACCTAAGGTTGCTCAAAATCAATATGAAAAAGGTGATTTAAAGTGGGAGCAAAGACTATGCCTAAATAACATCACTGCAATCAGCTGTGTGTGGTCAATGACCTTAACAGCGCCTTAAAGAGTAATGCGCCGCCGTAATGTAATTTTAATTCGTATAATTTTTTTCCAAATTTTTATACCTAATATTAGGTCTTTACCTATGAAATTGCCGTTTTGTATGAAAAGATGTAAACTAATTTTTTTCATTTATTTTTTATTTGTATTAATCGAAGTAATCGCCCATGCAATCAATGCATCTTTGCCAACGCAGTGGCAGTTTATTGATGCCCTTCTTAAAGAAATCAGCTGGACGGGAGGCAACAAATTCTTCAAAGGCATTTTGTACTGCCTCTCGAGTATTGAATTTTTTTCCCGCCAAGAAGTTATCCAAATTCTGGAAAAAGTAGTAGTCTGTAGGCGCAAGGTCTGGTGAGTAGGGCGGATGACGGAGAGCTTCCAACCCCAGTTCTTGCAACTTGGAGACCCGTCTGTTGTGCAGTATGAGGTCGCGCGTTGTCGTGCAGGAGCAGCGGAGACGAGCGATTGACCAATGCTGGTTGGAGACGTGCCAGCTTCTCCATCATTGTGTTCAGTTCTTCACAGTACATATCTGCAGTAATGCTCACCCCGTTTGGTAAGAAGCTGTGATGAATCACACCGGCGCTAGACCGCCAAACAGTGACCATCACTTATCTAGGGGTAAGTTTTCGTTTAGGGCATTGTTTAGGTGCTGAACCAGGATCCAACCAACTTGCTGAGCGCTTGCGGTTATCAAACAGAATCCATTTTTCATCGCAGGTAACAATGCGGTTCAAAATTCCTTCATTTGTGTATCTGTTGAGCAGTGCAAGGCACGTCTCGACGCGTACTTCGCGCTGGCGATCATTGAGTTCGTGGGGCACCCATTTGTCAAGCATTTTACCTTGCCAATTTGACGCAAATGGACCAATATTGTTTTGACGCTAACGTCGAAAGCTGCTGCTAATTCAGCCGTAGATTGTGGATCATCAGCTTCTACAATCGCCTTTAATTCGTCATTGTCGACCAAAGTCTTCGGATGACTGCGAGGTTCATTTTTCAGGTCGAAATTTCCAGAACGGAAGCGAGCAAACCAATAACAGGTGGTGCGTTAGTTTGTAGTGTTAGCTCCGTAAACGTCGTTGATGTTGCGTGTCGCTTGTGCCGCGTTGCTGCCACGACGGTACTCATATTCCATAATTACTCGAATTTTTAACGTATCCATGATGACGAAAAAGATTGAAATGCGATGAAAATGTAACACTAATCAATAAACAAATGACTACTTTTGGAAAAAGAATTCCATGTTTTGAAAATAAAATTAATTTAAAATTAGAATTCTTAGTCAAACAAAAATTATTTTGATTTGAAATGGCCAGTATTGCAGAACGGCAATTTCATAGGTAAAGACCTATTATATTTTGCAGCTTAACGTCTTTACATAAGCAGTAGATCGTATGCCCAAAATATCCGTAATTGATTTTGAAATACCTTATATGGGATAGAATATACATTATTATCTATTCTACTTAATATACATAATAGTTAATAATATAATTTAAAATACATATTAATAAAGAATTCTGGATCAATCATTTGGAAAAGGGCTGCCGAAGAGCTCCATCCATTAGCGCTCATTGGAGCAGACCACGTTTAGCATTGGACGGAAACAGCAGCCGGTTGACGTTAATAATGATGATGATGATGTTAAAATATTAATATATAGTATATTATGTAGTCTGTTTCACCAACATCCGTACTAGGCGTTCGCATCTGTTTAAACAAACTGGTTAGCGATGTTGATTATTTTTAATAAAAACTAGTTTTGTCGCAAGACCTCGAGTGACGAGTCATAACTGTTGTGTATCGCGTCTTTAATATAGTTTAATATCGGCCATGGCAGAGTGCTGTGTGTTACTTAAATATAGTCATGTTTTTTACATAAACATGTATGGAAGTTACTCGCCTGTTAAGATTTTATAATTGTTGTTTTTCGATAAAATGTATGGGAGTAAAGGGAAAAAATTGCGAAAAACTATCATCGTCAGACGAACATCTGCGTCATTGCGAAGTCGGAACAAATTGAGGAGGTATTGTTTACGTTGCAAGAGCAATTATTATCTTATGTATTTTCTTTCTTTAAATTATCTTTCCTTATCTTTTGAGATGTTTGATATTATTATTTTCGGGATAAAATATCTATGTCTTTCCCCGTGGTCTATTCTATATTTGTGACAAATTTCATCAAAATCGGGCATCGGCCCAGTAATTTCGGAGCATATTCAATGGAAACAAACAAATCTTTCCTCTTTATAATATTACTATTAGTAGAGAGAAGTAGTAGAAGTAAAGAAATTGGACTAAAATTTATGCTATGGACAACTGAACATAAACGATGGTCATTTATCTATTACCATCCTATTACCTCCATAGATTTCTGGTGTCCTAGTCGTAGCCGAATTTCATGTTACCATAATATTAACATGCTACCAATTACTATATTATTTGTATTCACATTCTAATACGTACAATATTGACCAATTCTACCAAATTGCTCTTTGGTCATAATCCATTTGTCATTTTTTCATTTACCTTATAGCAACCAAACTATTGTGATTATTTATCGTGTTATCATTATTTTTAATCGTCATTATGAAAAAAGCCATCATTGTACGCGTTCGGGTCACCAGAAGTTTTTAACGTATCTTTTCTATTTATTGAAACCAATAAATCTCCATCATGTAAGCAAAGTCGTATTTCACAAATTAAAATTTTCTAAATATGTACTAACTACTAAGTTGGCACTTGAGGGTAAATTAGATACGTCATTAGATACGTAATATGTACAATTTCTCTCTGTCAATAAAACTTCTTTTGATATAACATTGTTTTATGTATGAGATTCTATTGAAGTCATTACACTCGGTTAGGTTATATTTTAACAAATTAGTAGACGTTTCTTATTTACTTTCTCTGACGTAACATTAAACAAAAAACCTGACTTACCGAATGTAATAATTACTTTGTAAGCCTCTCGTCGTTAAGCCACAAATATATTATTCAAGTACGTGAGCATAGAATAGGTATCATTACGAAAATGTTATATCTAGCTGACGTAAAACTAGCTAATAGATTAACTTGACCTGTCTAGACACAAGCAACATTAATTGCAAGAAAATTATATGTAACACCGTCCGTACACATTTTGCTATATGCAATAAAAAGTTAGAACTAAGATCATCCCCCAACTTAATAAACCTAAATATACTTACGTACAGACAAACACATTTCATAGAACGATCCAAATTTGAAAATTTTGTCGTCCCCTTCAACGGTCCATAGTTTTCCCAAAAAATCGTGGACACACCGTGCACCGTTTCTTGCAGTAGTGCAATCAAATCGAAAGCTATCTATGTAGCTGTATATCTGGTAGTCTTTCTTAAATCTGTGACTATAGAGACGCTAGAGAAGTAGAGACCAAAGTTTTTTTGAAAGCAGTATGTTTATTTTTTTTTTAAGTCAGCGACAGAGCCTCCACCGCAGGCAAATTCTAAAGCTTCGTAAGAAAAAAGAAGAAGAAAAAAAAACGTTTTCAAATTTGACATATTTTGTTGCAGGTCGACCGGGAACTTCGCGTCGAGCGCGGCGGGTGGCGGGTGCGGGGCTCCGCGCTCCGCCCCCGCCACCCCGCTGCAACTCGAGCCGCACCCTCGCTCCAAGCACGACAAGTGAGTACCAACCCGCATTAGTATCGAAGGACTGAGCTCAATGGGGCACGTCACACGAATGTAGCGCCTCCAGCGACTTAGTGGTCGACGCCAAGCCGTCGCTAAACTATCCTCCTATAGCTGCATCTTCTAGGTGGTGACCACTAGAGGCGTCACCATCGGAGCGCCCAATTAGCGAAAGCCTTTAGAATTAAGGCTACCCCACGATGATCCTATACCTTTTCGGCTATTAGAGACAGGATGGACAAGACACCAATCACCTCCAAATTCCAAACCGCTGCTAGATTTAGACGCTAGGCAAGCTTGACAAGCTAGCATATCCCTTCTTGCCCCGCTGCTTGCCTAGCGTGTGCAATGTGCCTTAAGATTTTCAAACAGCAAACTAGATCAAACACTCCCAAGCCGATTTAGATTTCCGAATGTACGTAAATGCACGTAAATGTACATAATAATGTATGTGCCTATCTGGTCATAGCTCAAAAGCCAATCAAACCGATAATAATAATTTGAAAACTAAATAGATAACTCTGAATAACACTATTGGGGCATTTATGGGCATTGATAAAATCATCAACCGCTCATTCACATTGTACTACTACATTTAGTTGAATGGGTTTTTGGTATTAATAATTATAACACATAAAGAGGGTTTTTGGTCGGGGGTTCAAAAGGGTTTTACTAACTTGATTTGACAGAAGTGATTCGCTAAATCGCTACTTACGTAGTTTAGACTTTGCAGTAGGTAAGTAAATCTATCATGGCTTAAAAGTGCCATGTTATTTAAATCGAATATTATCCTACTACTATTATAATTGTGAAAGTTTGTGAGGATGGATGGATGGATGGATGTTTCTTACTCTTTCATGCAAAAACTACTGTACGGATTTCGGTGAAATTTGGTATGGTAGTCGTTTAAGATCTGGATTAAAACATAGGGCACTCTTTTTATCCCGAAAAAGTACAGTGTTCACGTGGGATATTTTATTTACGCGGGCGGAGCCGCGGGCTCCAGCTAGTGAGTTTATACTTAAATACAAGATACAATATCAACATTTCGTATTAATTAGGCTTAGTAGTAAGCAGGTAAATAGGTAGGAACCCAATAATAAGTTATGGTTTCCCATTACAGCGCGAGCTGTTTTTCCTTTAGCCATTTATAATGATCAAATTTTTTGTATTCAGAATTTCTTTCAAATGGACCAGGAAACGAGGCGAAGGGTCGCCTGATGGTAAACGTAAAGCGATTACCGCCGTTCATGGACATAACTTGCATTCCTGGCCCTTAAAATCCCCAACCCCTTTTGGACCTCCGGTACCCTCACTCATTAGGACATAACGAACACATTACACAACGTGAGCTTTATTTAACGCCGGTTTTCTGTGACTCCGTGGTATTTATCTGGTCGAGCCGGCCCATTATTGCCAATGCACGACACTCCCACGTATCAGACTTCCCAATGGTTTAGCTTTGTATTTCGTAAGAACAATTTTAATATGTTAGCAGGATGGATAGAGCTTCGTAATTCGTATAGACTTCCTGTAAAAAATAAAAATGTTACATTACTCACGTTAGAATTAAATCATGTTAATATATTTTGAATATATTTTAGTTAAGGTGCCCCCTAACTATTACCGCAAAACCCATTAAATAAGGAAAAAGGCATTTATAATATATAGCGAGAATTGAGCGACCCAGTCAGTCGCGTTTGCTTCGCGATTCGAGTGAAACGTGCGCGTCACATTACAATATGTTATAGTGATATATTATGCTATAGTACGATATAGTGTTATATATAGTATGGTATGCTCGTGGAAAATGCAATGTGACGTGATGGCACCCTATCGCTCAGACGATGCGGGACGAAATGTGCTGAAAGCTATCAATCTCGTCTACGGCGGGCTGAGGTAATGATAATGATTAATTATAACGACGATAATGATATTAAGCTGTTATTCTGAACCTCAATTCTCGTATTTAACTTAGACTTTCAATTTACTTTTAATGAATTATAAATGAATCGTCTTGATATCATAAACTGATTTTGGAGTTTGGACCAATCGAAACGCGTTAAACGTCGGATGATGTTTATGAGAATACTATTTTGCTGTTTTAACATAATATCGAGACTGCATCGAATTATTGTATGATTTAATTAGCAGAATCGACGTTCTGTTCGATAACGATTATGTTTTGTTTGTATTTTTAAACCTGTCTAATTTGGAAAATATGCCGTCATCGTTATGGGGCAACTTTGTGGGATTTTGTTGATAACAATAACTTTATATGTAACAATATTTGCATATTATATATGTTATAAGTTATAACAGTTGTTAAAATATATTTTCAACTGGCATTTGCCCGCGGCTCCGCCAGCGTAAACACAGCATCTCACGGAAACACTGTACTTTTTCGGGATAAAAGGAGCCTATGTGTTAATACAGAGCCTAAAATACTACCATACCAAATTTCATCAAAATCCGTACTGTAGTTTTTGCGTGAATGTGTAACAAACATCCACACATCCATACATTCTTACAAATTTTCGCGTTTATAATATTAGTATGTTTTTACTACTTTTTACCCAACTATTCCAAATATTTTAACCGAAAAGTGAAACAAAAGTTTACGAAAGGAATTTTGCTAGGAGAAATAATAATGTTATATCTTCTCTCTTTCTTTCCCCTCATTTTATGGCTGAGCTGTCATCAAAATGTTACACTTAGTAATTCCTTATAAGTCATATCCTAAACATTATCAACATCATATGGGTATGCACCGTAATAAAAATTCCTTCACTTCCTTCACAAACATTGACTAGTGAATAGTGACGCGACGCTAGCCATTATAGTGTTATCGATCTCAATGAATATTTTCCATAAAAGACAAAATACATCATAGCTTAGCAATACCTGTTTTTCCTTTGCCAGTGGAAATACCTGTTTATTCTCTGCCGGTCTTAAAATTAAATGGCGTATAATTATTAGGTCATATCTACGCCTTGATTAGTTAGGCTGCTGAATACAGATCTCATAGTTGGCATGGCATATGTCAAGGATACGTAATACATTTTTGTTTACTTTAATTACAGCGGCATGTACAAAATTGTATTAAATATAGTTTATATAAATATAAACGTATTAAATATCTAATCTTTATTAGTGCGTGGCCGATGTATGTATTAAGAGTTTTACTGTTTTGCTAATAGACCCTTGACAAATCGTTGTTCTTCGCGTAAGGTTAAAAATCTTGTGTTTCTTATAACTTTAAGTGCGCGTTACGAAATACATAGCTTGTGTTTTATGGTTAGTTATTAAACAAGTCGTTAAGAAGTAACCACAGTCTATAGGACAGTAGTTTAGGTCCTAGAAACTCAGTAATAAATAATAAAAATAATGAGTATTAAAAAATCTTGAATTACACATATATTTTTTATATTATATTAAATACTAGCTGTTGCTCGCGGCTATTCCTCGGGAATACTACTTTTTCGGGATAAAAAGTAGCCTATGTTTTAATCCAGAATACTAAACTACTACCATACCGAATTTCATCGAAATCCGTTCAGTAGTTTTTGCGTGAAAGCGTAACAAACATCCACGCTTTCACATTTATAATATTAGTAAGGATATTTGGCTAAGAGTATATTTTAGACAATGCGGTGTTTAAATTATTATGCACGTAGGTCGTAACTCATCACATTGAAATTACTTAACAAAATTCAAGAAGCATAAAACTGTGATATTTATTGTTTCACAATTCACATAATCCAAAAATATTATATTATGTAAGTATATGCTTTTGATAAAATGTTTTTTTCGTGTTTTATTAATCATCTTTTAGTCAGACATCTTAATATATTGTAAAAATGTTGCATTTTCAATATTTTATCTCGGAAAATGTTTTTTCATTTAAATTAACTCTTTCGTAAAATGTTGTTCGTGTTCAAATGTAGGGTACATTCATATTTCATCAGCTCTCGAGAAAATCTTAATCTTATCGACAAAAAAAAAACACCTTTAACGCACTATTTTTAGTTAACTTTATAAAGGCTGTTTAATTTTAGGTTAGCTCACGGCCGAAATTTTGTAGTACTGATGATCTATGTAATATTTTCATTTCGCGATTGTTTATTTTAATTTTATTAACGTACATTATTTTGATAAATTGCAGAATTTGTTATTTTGCATTTGTTATAGCCTAACTATTGCAACATTTCACATTGCAGACAAATACCAAAAATAGCTTCCAAATAGGCAAGTTTCGAGTCTTAAGTTGATAAATTTTATTCTTGATGCATAATGTATCTATTTACCTAGTAAAAAAATCACAATTTTGTCAATTTTTCGCGTACACGGTAGTTTGTTTAGATGTGGTACAGCTTGGGTTCCCAAATCGCAACCCTCCCGGATTGCACGGGAAACTCCAGTAATAATGGTCAATCTCCTGACCTCCCGGGGAAGAAAAATTTATCTGGTTTTTCAAAAAATTCTCATATTTTGTGTCTAACGCGACTATCGAGCACATTGGAAATGTATCTACGGAATTCGAAAAAATATTGTCGCTGAGCGACGAGATAGTCGGGATAAGGAATAGGTTACAAAATGTTATTGTTTAACGTTGAACGATAATTGTTTTATTCTTAGACTAGCTTTTGCCCGCGACTTCGTACGCGTAGATGTTGAGGTGACTAATTTCCTATTATTTTAGAAATATACTTTAATTATGCTAAAAATAAATTAAATGGTAAATGGTTTAAGATTATTTTATTATTATAGTGTATTATGCTATTGAAGGACCTCTTTATATACAACATTAACTGTATTGCCATGCTGAGCAAGGATCACTAGACTGCTGCAACAAAATGTATGGGGTTTGACATAAGGCATCGCAAGCCATACACGTCACTTAGCGATGACTTATGTCAAAGTCCATACATTTTTGATTTCGAACTTCGCCGTCAAAATATCGAATGCATCTTGACTAAAGGTCCTGGAGGGGTATTATGAGGTCTTGTAGCAGTATTACTTTAATATTACTTTTAGATTTCGCCCAAATTAAAAATATCTTTTTGTCTATATAAATAGAGATCATGTTTGCTTATATGAAATTCAAAAGTAATGTTAAAGTAATACTGCTACAAGACCTCATAATACCCCTCCTGTTCGACGTTCGTCTCACCGTCGACATTGTCGATTCGACGGTGTCTCTCTCTGTCATGCACGCCGCGTGCGCCCTAGTAGTACTCAAAAGCAAAATAAATATAAATTTAAAAATTAATTGAGTTTTTCTTTCCACGTACGTCCCCCCATTCAACATCCATAAAAGTCTCCCGGGTTGGTTCTTTCAAGAGTTGGCAACTCTAGGTACAGCGCAAGTTTATAATGATGTATAGTTTGACGTTTCGGTAGCATTGTGGATGTAGTTTACGATCGGTTGTTAACCCAGTGAGTAGTAACTTGCCTCAACATACGAGGGCGGCACTGAAAATTTCGGGAATCAAGGAAGTGACACAACATTACTATTTAAAAATGTATTAATTGCTTTTCGAAGTATTCTCCGCGAAATTTGACACATTTTTCCATACGATGGAACCAATCATTGAAGCAACCATTCCATTCGGAAGTTGGGGTCACCAAAATGGCCGTTTTGTAGGCGTCCACAGCTTCTTCAGGTGATGAAAATCTCTGACCACGCAATTTATTCTTTATTTTAGGGTAGGTATATAAATCATTAGGGCTTAGGTCGGGGCTGTACGGCGGATGGTCTAATAATTCTATGATTTCTTGCTCTAAAAACTCTTTTGTTCTGTGCGCGGTGTGATAACTCGCATTGTCGTGATGGAGGATGATGCGGCGGTTGCAGTTCTCTTTACGGAGTTCAGAAACGACCTGTGGCAAACAAATGTTAGCATACTATTCTGCATTAACCGTTCTTTGTCCCTCAAGAGGAATAGTCGCAACATGGCTGGTTTTGGAGACAAACGTGGCCACCATTTTTTTGCAACACTCCGTGAACGAACAATTTTTGTTGGCTTTTACTCATTTTCGAACACCCAAACTCATGACTGGTTTTTTGTTTCGGGTTCGTACGCGTATCTCCAGGATTCGTCACCTGATACGATGTTGTACACAGCATTTGAGGATCCTGCGTGGAATCTTTCGAGAGTTCTGACGCACCAAGTAACGCGAGCCGCTTTTTGCTCTTCACAGAGAAAATGCGGTATCCATCGGGAAAACAACTTTTTTACACCTAATTGTTCATGCAAGATTATTTGTATTTGACTCATGCTAATGTCTAAAGTTGCCTGAATTTCGCGGTATGTCACATGTCGATCTTCCTCAATCAGCTTACGCACAGCATCAACGTTTTCTTGGGTGACTGCAGTTTTTGGACGACCTTGACGGGGATCATCACTGAGCTTTACACGTCCACGTTGAAATTCAGCAAACCAGCCATAAATTGTGGTTTTGGATGGGGCTTCATTACCAAATTCAGAAATCATCCGGTCAACCCACTGTTTTTGTGTTAAACCACTTCGAAAGTCATAATAAATCATCGCTCTAGAATTTTCTCGAGTCAATTCCATTTTCTCAACGACTAAACAAGTTTGACAAGACCTTGTGACAAGACCGAGAATCTTTTTTTAAATAAATAAACGGTATTCGATTTTTAAAACCAAGGAGTTTTAAATTAAAAAGATTTTAATATGACAGGAACAGTGGAAATATTCCATTCTCGATACTTTTAGTGCAGCCCTTGTACTGTCGTCACTCGTCAGGGCATAATTCTTCCATATCGTACGGCGAATTCCCAAACTGTTCTTAAAAATATACTTTTGAGTACATAGTTTTTGTGTGGGCAGTGGTGAGGCCATTTTAAAACGTAGACGGTAAAACGCAGAAACAATAGGTCATCAAATTTTGAAGTCAACTTAGGCTGGAACTATATGAGCCGGAATCCGGCGGGCCCGGGAAAATTCAGAGCACTGAAAATAGAACGCTGCTCTACTACATTAGAGTTAAAAATCGGATTGTCCGGACCATATTATATTTCCCAGCCTTAGCTTAAGGTATTCAGTCGATAATCGTTATGTTACAAATGCGTGTTGTTTTTAGGGTTCCGTAGTATTACAATGAACCCTCATAGTTTCGCTCTGTCCGCCCTTCTAGTTTCTTTAATAATTAATTTAAATTGGTGAAATTTGGTACAGGTAATAGATTATGTATAGATTTCGTTTTTGGCATCATAAAATAATAATAATTTTATATTGTAGGGGTGGCGCTCCATACAATATGTGAAGTGGGGATGTTATTTTTCCATAACACCGCATCGTGTGAGGTATCGGCGATTAGGTCCTTTTAAATTAAGGCTAGGTTTCAAACATGATTCCTTAGACCATGTCCTGAGAAGCTATTGCTTAAGTTTTTTCCTAATAGGGGTAAGCACCAGCCAGAAGCCACCGATGGCCGGATCCTATTAGGTGTTTAGACAAATCTGTAGTCCACTTCTCGTCTACTTTGTTTTTTTTTCTGCAATTGCAATCTGCAAAAAACCTCAATAACGAATTGAAAGACCTATAAATTATTGGGCATAATAGTCCGATAGTCCATAAAGGCGATATTAAAATGCAGATATTGTAACATTACAGACCACAAAATTTCATCGTAATTCGTTATTAAAGGGTTCTAACTGTATGCCTTTCAGTTGTAACATCTAAAGTCGGCTATACATGTTGGCCCAGTGTAGGCCAATGCGAGCGTCGGCAAACAGGTACAAGGCAAGTGCTAATGTCCACACGTTGGGCAAGTTCCTCGATTGCTAATACAAGCGGCCAATGTACTTTGTCGAGCGCAGACGAGCGCCTTTGATCTGTGCACAAAAACCGACACCGAAGTGATCCAAGTGATCACGGGTGACACCGAGCGATGACAAGGCAAGACAAATCGGCTGTCTTCACGTTGCCAACGCTCGGCAACGCTCGGTCAACATGTATAGCTGACTTAATACATAATTGCAACACTTGCAATAAAGTTGCATAAGTAGATAGGATAAGTGTTATTATGAGTAGACAGTAGGTATGTACCAATTGTAACTTCTGCGTATCTAATGCGACATGTTATCTCAGAAATAACCTTATTTGAATAATTCTCTACTTATTTACTGTCAGTGTGTAAAGTTGTAAGATATTTCAAATATATAAATAAATACATTTAGGTTGCTAGTTGCTACTAGGCATGTTGGCCTAAAATTTTTTTTCGTCTATTCGATGTTAGACTACATGTTAATAAACAATATAGAACCCATTTTATCGTTTACCTTAAAAAATAAAGAAAAAAAAACAATTTAAATTTACAATATGAAAGAGAGCGATATATCGGCCTGTGACGTCACGAGTTGCACCCGCCATACATTTGTCATTACAAAATGTATGGCGGTAGCAACTTGTGACGTAACAAATAGTTTTGCGAGAAAGAGATGGGCAATATTTTTATTTGCTTATAATTTTGAATCGCGTCACTCTAAATACCTATTTTTTTAGATTTATGTAACTTTAGTCAACAATTGTAAAATTTAATTTATAAAAATGTGATATTCCGATTGAAATATACCGGGAAACGAGCAAACGAATTCGCCTGATGGTAAGACATCGCCGCTCAACATGGACAAAACTCCTCTGACAAGTGCGATCTAGATATTTAAAAGCCATCCAGGATGTAGGTACTCTAATTTGGGGAAACACAACGGAAGTGTTTAACACCAGTTAATAAACTGGTTGTAAACACTTCCACAATAGTGCGGCCGTGGTATTTCTCCCGTCGTGTTGGCCTATTCATGCCAAAGCATGGCTCCTCCACGGAAAAAATCTAAAACCGAAACAACATAATTGTTCGAAATCTAGAATCGGGAATCGAGATCTTCTTCCAGGAAAATGTTGTACATTTTTTTCATTTCAGTATAAAATACCTATGTTGATACTTTCGATGTAACTCAATACACGAATATCTAATAATCAAGGTTGTTTGACAACAATTATTGTGTTGTGTTCGTCACGTGTGTGTAATGTGCACTGTGCAGATCAGCTGCCCTATTATGTATATCCCTTGTTAACTGAAAAACAAAATGTATCTCTATAATGTATATGTAGGTACCTACATCGAGAACATACCATATAATCGTGTATTTGTTTTTGAGAAGCAGGGAGCGAGCTGGTGATGATAGCTAATAACACTCTCTCGATCATGACAGCTTTCAAACAAAACAAACTAGATCGAAATCGCTTCACACGTTTGGGAGCTACGATGCCACATACAGACTCACAGATAGACGCGTCAAACTGTTTTCGTCGGGGGTTAAAAATGCAAGTAAATGTAACTGCTGGGGGGCGTAAAGTATCCTACGGGAGCACTGTACTTTTTCGGGATAAAAAATAGCCCATGTGTTAATCCAGAGTTTAAACTACTACTAATCCGTTTAGTAAGTTTAGTTTTTGCTTGAATGAGTAAGAAACATCCATTAATCCATCCATCCATCCATCCATCCTCACAAACTTTCACATTTATAATTATAATAGTAGAACTAGAAACAATATTTTTTCCATGGATTGGCATCGAATTTTCATTATTTCTCAACGCTGATTTCAATTTGCAGTGTAATCAAATATTTTTATATGTCGTTTTATAGCGTTAACCTTTTAGAATGCTAATTCAATTTAAAGTTTGCTATATTTACCGCTATTTCAAATAATTATGATTCACGGTCAAAGACAGTTACTTTGACAATGTACGCGTAATAGCAATCGATTGAGTCTCGAAGAGAGAATCGCCATTCGCCATAAATACTAGTTACTATGTTTACGTAGTGTATCCCTGGGGGGGTATTATGAGGTCTTGTAGCAGTATTACTTTAACATTACTTTTGAATTTCATATAAGCAAACATGATCTCTATTTATATAGACAAAAAGATATTTTTAATTTGCGCGAAATCTAAAA
Source organism: Phengaris alcon alcon (assembly GCA_037179445.1). Classification (NCBI taxonomy): domain Eukaryota; kingdom Metazoa; phylum Arthropoda; class Insecta; order Lepidoptera; family Lycaenidae; genus Phengaris; species Phengaris alcon. The sequence goes on from JAYRCH010000342.1 coordinate 1,076,849, forward strand.
GTAATGTTAAAGTAATACTGCTACAAGACCTCATAATACCCCTCCTGGTATCCATTTGTTCAATTAACAACGTTCCCGCTCCTACGGACAGCATATTCGTAAACATACAGATACTATTGTACTTCAAAAGATTTTCACTTTTTAGGAATGTGTGAATGTGATGGACGGCTTAATTCCGTCTGTCTGTTTTTGCAGAAAGTTACCAGCTTGAATAAATCAAAAGAATCCAAAATGAAATGTTCCTTGTCATTCGTAGATTGCATAAAATGTATCTGTTACTGGCTGAAGCACTTCCTGTGGCCATTTTATACAGCAGATCTAAAATGACCACAGTAAGGACCAAAATTGATAAAATCTAAAAACGATTACTATAAAACAAAAAGAAATGATTTCTATAACAATTATTACTGGTAAAATGTATGGCACAATAATTCGGTTTCGTCGATTGCGTGACTACAGTTACATAAAAATACAATTAATAAATAAAGTAATAACCTAACCAAGAGCATGTCACAACATTTCCGAGGAGGGTTCCGTAACTATCAACGCGCAATAGGGTTTCTTTGAATTACTTCAAAAGTTATTGTCATAAAGTTATTACAGAAGCTAGGAGAGCGGACAGACAGACAGACAGACGGACGGACAGAGCGAAACTATAAGGGTTTCTTAAGTATTACGGAACCCTAAAAGCACGACCGTAGCTCGCGGCAAACCAGATGCGATTTTCCGTGAATGTGCTCGAATCCGTTCAGGCCGAACCTTATAATACGCCTAGCAACCGGGTACGCGCATGAAAAGCGAAGCAAATCAAACTGAGCCGATACGGCTCAGTTTGTTCGTACGACCCGTCAGTTGTCTAGGACCCGCTAGTGCATACTACATCTACAACTATTTTTTAACAGTCGGACATCGTGACGGTTTGTGTGGTTGTAGGGTGTCACAATGTATCGGAAAAGAATTAAAAAAGCTTGGGACATAACATTCCATATGTAAGTACTACAACTTGACTTGTATTAAATCATAACATAAAATCACATTTTGTCGCCATCTTGCAGCCCTGTTGTGAATTATGAAAATGTTACTAGTAATAAGAAATTTATTTCAAATTTCATGGCTAACTGATAGTTGTAACTAAGACAAAGTTTTTTAATATTTTCTGATTTTTTGAACTGTCAATTTAAAGTATTTTCAGTATTAAGATAATGTTTACAAATCGTGTTTAGATGGTTTAAAATTAAATATAAGTTATATTTTTACATCTCACAATATTAAGAAAAACAAATACAATAATATCAATTTTAAGAGCAACATTTCCCGTGTAAATTGTCCCTTAAAACTGTACACACTCCACAACATTAAAGTTTTGTGTGCGTGTCGCTATGTAATGCTTACGCCTACATCTATCTGTTGCTTGCCTCACTTTGTACGATGCGTTAGTTTGAAGACTATCTAGGCGTTATTAATCTAAGGGCCGAATTGACGTCAGTTCGGTCGGATGCGTTTTTTTCCGTGTATGTGTTCGAACCGTTTTCTAACTGAAAATCTCAGTTTCTAACTGAAACGATCGGCCTCTCATCTGTGGCGGCCTTAAAGCTTACACTGTAGGCATCGTAACGGACGGTCCCGGCAAGCCTTACTCCCTCATCGCCCTTACGATCGAGTAGTGCAATAAATCTTAGGGCTTCCTGTAGCTATAAATCTTAATGTGACAACCAGTCTTTGTCTAGCACTTACATTCTTTCTTAAAATTGTGTTTTTTTTTTATATACGGAGCTACTAAACTTAATAAGTATTCAAATTCCTTCTCTCCCATTCTTAAATAATTTTTTAAATCCACTGGTTCCAGAGCACTGAGTAGCCGCATATTGGAGTGCTTTTCTCTTAAATAAAAAAAAAAACAAAATAAAAGAAAGGGCGCCGGTGTTCAGAAATCAAAATCAGTACAGTTGTTTCGGAGTCTATTCGATGCAAACAAACAAACAAACTTTTCCTCTTTATAATATTAGTATAGACAAATCGTACTGATCCGCAATTGCGTTCTCAACGTTTTATATCGATGATTCAGTTGATATTCGATAACAATATATATTTAAACCACTCGAAACACCTGGGCTTCTATCATCATAATCTTATCGATAATATAATCTTTTATCGAGTTTTGTGTTCCCGGGTGTAGGTGTAGGCAAACAATCGAAATGTCTAACCACGATTGGCGATTCGATACATCTAAACTTTGCAGTTAGATCAGTATTTTGGGAGTCCCTAAGACGGGTTATTAGGTTGTGTAGTGAAATGGATACTTAATGAATATTTTAGGTGCTTCAGAAATAAAGGCACAAAAATACTTTATCAAAATACTACATCATGCATCAGTACTCGTACTGATGCATGACGAAGAAGTATTTTAGTCATAGATCCTGTCAGAGTGTCCCAAATCACATCGCAGTGGCACCGAAGCACACCGAAGCCGCCGCAGACAAGTGGCCGATCGTTTCACCTAGAACTGACGTCAGTTCGGCCTGAACGGATTCGAGCACATACACGGATAAAATCGCATCCGACCGAACTGACGTCAGTTCCGCCCTTAGATTAATAACGCCTAGATAGTCTTCAAACAAACGCATCGTACAAAGTGAAGCAAGCAACAGATAGATGTAGGCGTAAGCATTACATACCGACACGCACACAAACAAAACTTTGAAGTTGTGGAGTGTATACTATTAAAATTTGAATTATTGTATTTGTTTTCTTAATATCGTGAGATGTACAAATATAACTTATATTTCATTTTAAATCATATAAACACGATTTGTAAACATTATTTATATTAATCTGGTATTAAGGAATATATTAAGGATTATCTTAATACTGAAAATACTTTAAATTGACAGTTAAAAAACATCAGAAAATATTAAAAAACATTGTCTTAATTACAACTATTAGTTAGCCATGAAAATTTTGAAATAAATTTCTTATTACTAGTAACATTTTCACAATTCACAATAGGGCAGCAAGATGGCGACAAAACGTGATTTAATTTTAAAATATTTTAAATATTTGGCTTAATACAAGTCAAATTGTAGTACTTACATATGAAATGTTATGTCCCAAGCTTTTTTAATTCTTTTCCGATTCATTGTGATATCCTATAACAACACAAACGGTCATAATGTCCGACTATTAAAAAATAGTTGGGAGATTTAGTATGCACTAGCGCTTGACAACTGACGGGTCGTTCAAATAAACTGAGCCGATATGGTTCAGAATGATTTGCTTCACTTTTCATGAGCGTACGCGGTTTCTAGGCGTTTTAATCTAAGGTTCGGCCTGAACGGATTCGAGCACATACACGAACAATCGCATCAGGGTTTGCCGCGAGCTTCGGTCGTGTTTTTAGGATTCCGTAATACTTAAGAAACCCTTATAGTTTCGCTCTGTCCGTCCGTCTGTCTGTCTGTCCGCTCTTCTTGCTTCTGTAGTAACTTTATGACTATAACTTTCGAAGTAATTAAAAGAATACCTATTGCGCGTTGATAGTTACGGAACCCTCCTTAGAAATGTCGTGACATGCTCTTGGTTAGGTTATTACTTTATTTATTAATTGTATTTTGCTGTAACTGTAGTCACGCTATCGACGAATCCGAATTATTGTGCCAGACATTGTTCCAGTAATAATTGTTATAGAAATCATTTCTCTTTGTTTTATAGTAATAGTCTTTAGATTTTATAACTCTAATTATTATTCTTTAGAATACGTTGCCATTTTTAGGGGTTCCGTTCCCAAAGGTTAAAAGCGGGACCCTATTACTGAGACTTTGCTGTCCGTCCGTGTGTCACCAGGCTGTATCTTAACCTTCTTAAACCGTGATAGCTCGACAGTTGGAATTTTCACACATGATGTAGGTATTTCTATTGCCGTTATAACAACAAATACTAAAAACAGAATAAAATAAAAATTTGAGGTTCCCATACAACAAACGTGTATATAACGTCCCATAAAACAATTTTTTTCCGTTTTGTACGGAACCCCTCTTGCCGACTCGCACTTGACCGGTTTTATTTTACACTTGAATTTTATTACCTTTCAGTCCATCCGTACAAGTCAGAATTAGTGTTACCAACTTAGTTGTTTTACAAAGTTTTACTTCTAAATTTAGTATTTTATTCCTCTTTAGTAGGAATTTAGTTGCTAGTAGTGGTTTTATAGAAAATAGCCAGACAGTTATCATAATATGCAAAATGGCGTGCAGTATACTATGTGCTATTATGACACCTTATCATAATAACACATAGTGGCACGAGTCCGTAAGTCGCTTAAAAGTACCGATTTCATTTCTATATTACGTAATATTTCCTACTATATTCTTTTTATTTTACGGTAAAATTATTATATTTTCAATATATTAAAACTAAAAATGGAGTGGTTTTTTGTTGTTTTTTAGGGATTTCTAAGTTTAGTTGCTTTTTTTATAGTTATCTTTTAGTAGAAAACAACGCGAGTTTAGTAGCTTCGCAGAAACAGAGTTGGCAACACTGGAGCGAATCGCTTCAGTCCATACGCCTTATTGTCATTTTGAAACATTCTATATACAATTGCTATTCACTCCTTTGCCTACAACTTTCCGCGACATAGCTAACCTCTGGACCGTGTCGAAAGCCTTAAACGAGGTAGAACAATGAACTCGAACGTCTTATTTTTTAAACACAAAGCTGTGATTTATCATACTGACCAGTGACCATTTCCGTGTTTGTTACGCGTTCGCATTCTTGCGATAATTTTTAGTCTTATCCTACATTGGCATTGACAAAATGTAGTCAAATTTTTGTCTTTGTATTTTTATATCTATATATAATTTAAATCTTTTTTCGGCAACATTTAGATTTGACCAACTTATTCATAAAACGTTATGTTGCATTTTAAAACTTGGCGTATTCTTGCGTGATACACATACAAATGTACTTACCCCTTGATAACATTTTTGGTTCCTTCTATCAATATTTAAAACGGACAGTTGAATTTAAAACACTTGCAGGTCTAGAAAGGCCACATTAAGCGTATCGTACTATGTATTGAAGATGTTGTTTCTAACAATTCTCTTATATTATGACAAATGACAATAAATCCTCTAAGTGCGTCATTTTACGCATTTCTATTGAAAATAGACAAAAGTTATAATGATTCATCTGTCACGTAGCTATTTTTATGATATCCGAAATGAAATAAATTCGAAACACTCGAACTCGAACTTTTTAAACCTGCTGCAGATCTAAAATGGCAACATTACGTGAATGGTACTATGAGACATCAGCAGGTCTAAAATGGCCACATTATTTGAATCGTACTATGAAACATCAACTTCTGAAGAAGCTGTTCTTACAGTAACTTCTAATAATAGGTTTTTACCTATGAAATTGCCGTTCTGCAGCACTGGCCATTTCAAATCAAAATAATTTTTGTTTGGCTAAGAATTCTGATTTCAAATTCATTTTATTTTAAAAACATGGAATTCTTTTTCCAAAAGTAGTCATTTTTTTATTGATTAGTGTTACATTTTCATCGCATTTCAATCCTTTTCGTCATCATGGATATGTTAAAAATTCGAGTAATTATAGAATATGAGTACCGTCGTGGCAGCAACGCGGCACAAGCGGCACGCAACATCAATGACGTTTACGGAGCTAACACTACAAACCAATGCAGCACCTGTTATTGGTTTGCTCGCTTCCTTTCTGGAAATTTCGACCTGAAAAATGAACCTCGCGGACGTCCGAAGACTTTGGTCGACAATGACGAATTAAAGGTGATTGTGGAAGCTGATGACACACAATCTACGGCTGAATTAGCAGCAGCTTTCGACGATAGCGTCAAAACAATATTGGTCCATTTGCGTCAAATTGGCAAGGTAAAAAAGCTTGACAAATGGGTGCCCCACGAACTCAATGATCGCCAGCGCGAAGTACGCGTCGAGACGTGCCTTGCACTGCTCAACAGACACACAAATGAAGGAATTTTGCTACCTGCGATGAAAAATAGATTCTGTTTGATAACCGCAAGCGCTCAGCAAGTTGGTTGGATCCTGGTTCAGCACCTAAACAATGCCCTAAACGAGAAAAGTGATGGTCACTGTTTGGTGGTCTAGCGCCGGTGTGATTCATCACAGCTTCTTACCAAACGGGGTGAGCATTACTGCAGATGTGTACTGTGAAGAACTGAACACAATGATGAAGAAGCTGGCACATCTCCAACCAGCATTGGTCAATCGCTCGTCTCCGCTGCTCCTGCACGACAACGCGCGACCTCATACTGCACAGCAGACGGTCTCCAAGTTGCAAGAACTGGGGTTGGAAGCTCTCCGTCATCCGCCCTACTCACCAGACCTTGCGCCTACAGAATACAACTTTTTCCAGAATTTGGATAACTTCTTGGCGGGAAAAAAATTCAATACCCCAGAGGCAGTACAAAATGCCTTTGAAGAATTTGCCTCCCGTCCAGCTGATTTCTTTAAGAAGTGCATCAATAAACTGCCACTGCGTTGGCAAAGATGCATTGATTGCATGAGTGATTACTTCGATTAATACAAATAAAAAATACATGAAAAAAATTCGTTTAAATTTTTCATACAAAACGGCAATTTCATAGGTAAAGACCTAATATTTATTGACAAGTAAGCAATTCCTATTATGTGTACAATTTTATGCATTTCTGTTGAAAACTAACAAAATATAATTGTTAGAAGTTACTGTAAAATCGACTTCTTCATAAGTTGATGTCTGTGGCCATTTTAGACCTGCTGCTATTGAATTTCAATAGATGATGTTTCATAGTACGATTCACAAACCTATAGTGGCCATATAATACCTGGATCTGCTTGAGCTCTGTAATAAAATCGTCGTCTGTCCGTACTCGCTATTTATACTCAGTCCATACAGTGTCAGCAATCGGTATTCGTAATGTTGGACCGTTGGCGAACGGTACCACACATTACCATATCCGCGGAGTGTGGACCACATAATATTATGTAATCTTAATGTAACTGTACCTATCAGAGGCGAAGGCTGGTTCTCCTTCATAGGGAAGCCCTAGCCCGTATAATAGGTAGGGATTTGGATGTGGGTCTTCAAAAGGTAAGTGGTAAGTGAAGCCGATAGGAATGGAGTTATAGGAACCCCACGCCACTGGTACACCTATTGTATATATAGATGTTTAAAAAAGAAGCAAAATTTAATATTTCGTAATCCTGTCGTGTTTTGTCTGACTGTACTTATATTTCAACGAAGTTATATTTTGTTAAACGGCTTTTGAATTCTGTATATTTATAATCATTATTATATTCTTGGCGACCAAATTCCTCATTCAGGACTTCTTAAAGAGTTTGTTAAGCCGTTGAGTCGTAAGGCGTTCCGTTTGCCAATAGTACTTACAGATGCAATACTTGGCTTATTTACAACATAATGTCATAGCTAAGTATCCGATATTTCACACAATAAACAGTCTACCACATAATAACATGTAATTCACTAGTTGTTAGTTGTTCCACAAATCGCGAGCGTCCATTCATCCAAGTACATTGACCTCGTTTCCTATCTATGCCGACACCGATATAAATGCAAAGTTTTTCTCTTTAATCATCAAGCACGAAAATGAAACTAGTGCATATATGCACTAGTCTGATCTGCGAATTTGTTCGCGTTATCACATGTAACAAACTGTGCACCCATTGACTATCTCATAATATTCCATTAGGCATCCCATTATGGGATTATCGTACCTAGCTGTGAAAAATTGTTTTTAAAGCTTAAGCGCATAGTAGCATAGCATGCCTACTGCCTACGTCCGCGTCATAATTATTGGCGGTAGGTCTCTGTTCCAAATGTGCTTAATTTGGCTGAGTGTGAGTTGTGATAGGTAAAATATTTTACGAAGATTTCCTGCGGGCAACATAATTATTTCTATTAAGTTCGCAGTATGGTTCTAGTAGGGAAGAAGTTTCAGGGAGCATGCTATCGCCTTCGTGCAAACTTGATTTGATGCACGCGTGAGTGCGACAGGCGATAGCATGCGCTGACTTTGGATCCCTGCGAACTGAATAAAAATAATTACTTATAGCGATAAATGATCGCTTCTAGCGATAAATGATCGCTTATAGCGATAAGGCCGCCCTTGCCCACATTTAGATTATAAGTTTACTTTTAGTCTACTGATTGTATTCTTAAATGTGAGAAATAAAGAGTTTGTCTATCTACACTTGAATTAGGCTTAAGTGGGGCTAGCACAAACAATTGACAAGTACGTATTCGTAACGTTATCGAAAGAGAATTGTATGAAAATGACAGCAAAACATTCGATACCGTTACGAATACGTACTCGTCAATCGTTCGTGCTAACTGCTTAACCCCACAGGCCACCGCTGATGTCCCGACATCCTCAAAGGAGGTAATAAACAGTAATGCTACGAAGTGTGTAATTTCTGTACGCGTGAGTTTATCTTATCGTGGCTACGGCGCATTGGATACAATCGATACCACGTTTATAGCAAGTATGAAGTAGCAACAGTTGTTCCTCAAGCGCGCTCCGAGCGCGTAGTTACGCGTGGGTTGCTGTAAGATTTCTGTTACAAGTGTGCGATTTGTGATTCGATTTTTGTTACGAGTGTGTTATTTTGATGAGATTGATCCTATATTTTTAATGCAGTGACACAGTTTAAGTATTCGAATTAGTTAAACGAGATATTGATTAGTTACATGTGCTATCGCGTAACAAAAGTAATTTTTCGATGTTATCGTACTATTTGCTATATTGTTTCATACATGTAATGTGTTATATATTTTTTTAAATACCGATAGCGTATTAATATGTTTAAATTATCTGTATGTACAGCGTGTTTGTGAATTGCAGCGGTTCTCTCGCCGTCGTACAATCTTAGAATCCGTTATCTCTCGGCTTTCGAAATCATTATCTCAAGATATTTCTCTGGATTGAAATGTAATGGTTATAATAATTTCGAAATAAAGCGGCATTTGATCTAAACGGCAGTTAGTGTCTGTTTTGTTTCGGGGAGAATATTGACATTTGAACGATTTTCTACAGACAATATTGTTATGTCCGTTCGATCTAGGTATCCTGAATTATAGTAGTCTAATTGGCCATAGCCCATGGCTAAATGAGTTCACATATTCATTAACTAGGACTGGAGTGTGGAGACTTTATGCCAGCAAAGTATAGTGGCAACAACTAACGTTATTATTACACTACAAATAATCGAATTATTATTATTATTGAATGGCACCTAGTAAGCAATACTAGTAAGCAAGGTTATTATTATTTTTATTGCACTATATAAAATCGGATTATTTATTACTAGACGTTGGCCGCGACTTCCTGCGCACAAATCTCGCGTGAAACGTATATTTTAATGCGATAAAAAGTAGCCTATGTCCTTCCGCGTGGTCTACTTTATATCTGTGCCAAATTACATCAAAATCGGTCCAGTAGTTCCGTTGCGTATTCAATTCAAACAAAAAAAAAACATACAAACAAACAAATCTTTCTACTTTAAGTAAGTTTAAGTAAGTTTTTAATTAGTTAGTTCGGTATCTGTTTATGATAGCACCGGTATTGAATAAATTAAAAGTACTTTGACCCCGTTACATAATACGGTTGCGATTTTTTATATTTATTAATCAGTTATGCTCTTTCTTGTGTTGTCCTTGAATTTAATTAAATAATTTAAGATTTCATTAGGTACATATAAAAGTAGTTTTGTATAAAATCCTTTTCGTATATGTTGTACATCGTTTTCCATATATCGCCTATCTATACTCATGAAGAATAGGGATTTGTACTAATGCCTACTAAATACTGTTTATTAAGTAAATGTCCTATTTTAAAGCGGAATTAGTTATTTGTTGCTGTATCAGCCGTATCAATTATATGGGGCCCCTGGGCTCCAGGGGCCTTCGAACGTGTGTCAGAAGCAAATAGTTAAATGTTAACTATACATTACAGTGTAAAGATTACATAATCTCACTTAAGTAAACTCTTAGGCTGTTCTTCCCGAGAAAAAAAGAGAAAAAAATGCCTATGCCCCCAAATTTTTTTTGATACCAAAAAAAGGTATCAAAATAGTGGCGTAGCGAGGCCTAAATCTCGCTACGCCACTGTTTTAAAGACATATAATTAAGTTTGGAACTCAACCAAATTAGGTACGTTCCGTATAACATAATATAAATTCATACTCTGTATACAGCATTAATGATGATTGCTATGAATCCGTCGAACACAGTGATGTGAAAGTGGTGTGAAGTGTGTCTTTCGTGAACGATGTAACACGATGGTGGACAACGCCAGTTTCGAGTACTCGGACGAGTCCAGCAATGGGGACAGACAGGGGTGAGCTGTTGTAACTACTCTGGAGTTGCGAATATGCGTAATAGTTACAGTTTACTACTGGTCGTCCAGCGGTCGAAATTTAAATATAATTAATTTTAATTTTTAAGTCTGAGCTTTATAAGTGTTGTTTTGCCTCTTAGATATTAGCTATAAAAAATAAAAATCAATAAAAATGTAAATGTTGTTTATGGCATGTTATTACACAAACGCATAATAAGCTGAGGTAGTTAGTGTTGTTTTTATTATTATTAATTTTTAATTTATTATTAATTAATTTATTATTAATTTTTATTATTATTAATTATTTTTTTTTTTTTATTATTAATTTCAAGCGCAAGCTCACTGCGCACAAACATTAATTTACCGTCCAAATTTCGTACTCCTCCGGTTTAAAAATAAATTTAAGGAGTGGCCATTGAACTTGGCACCCGTTTAGATTTCACTTCTTTTGTCGTCGAAGTCAACAACCAAGGCATATACTTAAATATCATAATATTGAACTCGGCTTATGTTTATGATGGGATGGGATGGGATTGTAAATGCCATGTAACCGTGTTTTAAAATGGCCGTTTATACTATTATGTATCCGGCGAGATGCAATAAAAACGATGTCCTAATAACAGGAAGGTGCTATAATACTGATTCTAATAATAATTAACGAATATAAGAACTACATACTTCTTATCAGAATGATGGGATGAACTAGAATCTAAATGTCGTTTCGTTCTCAATAGGTCTATCCCCCAAAAGGAGCCAGTAGCTCTAGAAAGTCGGACGGCATCTCAACTGCATCCAGTGTTCCGACAGCATAATATGGTTGTTTACTAGTGTCAAATATCTTATTTTAATAAATTAAAATTAATCGTTGACGAATGGACATAATTATATCTAAAATAAAAGAAAAGTTATTTCAGTTCACACGTTTAAAAGTTATAAGCAAAATATATTGTACATTTCTTTTTCGCAAAACGATTCTGGCTATGAACATGTATAGCGGACTATCGCAACGACGCACCGACCGTAGCTTAGGTACTTCGCTTTCTTTCGTATTCCAAGTTTAAATTATAATTGTGCCTACGTTAATTTTGAGGCAAAGGGTAAAAAACGTGACCCTATTATCAGTAATACGGTCTGTCTGTCTTTCCGTCTGTTCGTCTGTCACCAGGCTGTATTTACTTCACTGTGATAGCTACTCAGTTGAAATTGTCACAGATGATGTATTTCTGTTGCCGCTATAACAACAAATACTAAAAACAGAATAAAATAAATATTCCCATACAACAAACATGTTTCTTTTGCGGTTTTGTACGGAACCCTTCGTGCGCGAGTCCGACTCGCACTCCAACTATGAAATATTTTTGAGTGTGGTCTCGATTTTTTTATGAAGCGGGTTAAAACGCCCAAAGTTTCTGGCCACTGCGTTACATTCTGTATTTATTAATTGGTCGACCAGATACCTACTTGAATATCGTTCGTCAGATCTTAAAGTTTACAGTAACCTTATGGTCATACGTAGGAACTTAATGTGAACCAACGTGATAAGTGATAACCTCTATGAAGGGAGTATGTGTGTATGTGTGTATGTGTGTGTGTATATATCTTTGACTCCTGCTCACCAACAATCTACTTGGGGCCTATAACCTATTTTATATATACTAGTTACTATTTTTATTTGTTAGCAAAAAAGGTATTATCGGTATAAGTATACTTATTATACTCAGTGTATTTATTTTGGAGCTTAAGAATTATTAAATAATTTTGAGTGATCAATGATTTTTATATCATTTTCTCATCAAGTCGAGTCCAAAGAAATAACACGGTTTCAAAAACCAAATGCTAATATGCTAAACTAAAATTTATAATATGCTAAACATATTTAAAAAAATATTAGGTGCAGAATTCTTTTTGACAAAAAGTTCACACTACGTCTGCGCCTTGAGAATATTAAAAAGTTTTTTCTCCAAATTCAATGCTTCTTAAATAAAACGAAACAGTGTGAAAATATATAGTTATTGCTCAAATGTTTAGAAACATTATGTTCTACTTCTGGTACATTTCTTTTTGAGCTTTTTATTTTAGAAATATTGACTGATTGAAGCAAAGTAAAGCAGCGAGCGAGCTGATGGTGATGAATTATAACTAAGAACTCTTGATCACGGACATTCATCGCACATTTCGTTTAGGAGCTACGATGCCACGGATAGATACACGAACAGACACATCAAACTAATAGCTTCTTTTTGCGTCGGCGGTTAATTTTTTTTACACCGAAACGTATTCTTCAATCGACGCGACGCGACGTCATGTTAAAAACATGACGTCTGATGATCTAATGATGATGATTCTATCTTATTAATGGCAGAATACTGAAACGCTAATCAAAATTAAGATCCCTCCTATTATATTCACAGGCTGTCGCCGTCTTTGCTAGCCGAAATGACAAGAACAGCATGTAACTTGAGCGTTACTTCATTTACGAGGGGAGGTCCAAAAGTTCGCGGAATGAAAGGGTTGTTAATAAAATATAACAATAAATTTATTTTTCCTTTTCAATATAATCACCCTTAAGTGTAATACATTTATTTGATCTATGGATTAATTTTTCTAAACCATCGAAAAAATATTTTTTGTCTTTGGCCTCAAAATGCGCCGAAATTGCCTCCTTCACTTCGTTATCGTCGGAAAATTTCCTTCCCCTTAGCTCTTTTTTTAAATTTGGACACAAATAAAAATCGCTAGGGGCCAGGTCTGGACTGTAGGGTGGGTGAACAAGTGGTTCGAATCCATGCGTGTGAAGAGCAGCCATGGCAACTCGGCTCTTGTGAACCGGCGCGTTGTCTTGCAAAAGCAACACACCCTTGGCCAATTTTCCACGACGTTTTTCTTTAATTGCCCCCTTTAACTTTTCCAATATTGTGGCGTAGTATTCTCCGGTTATAGTGGTACCTTTTTCTTTATAATCAATCAGTAATATTCCCTCACAATCCCAAAAAACAGTGGCCATCAACTTTCCAGCCGATTCTGACACTTTGAATTTCTTGGGAGGTGGTGTACCCTTTTTGTGCCATTGCATGGACTCCTGTTTTGATTCAGGTTCAAAGTGATGAACCCATGTTTCATCTCCAGTAACAATCCGCTCCAAAATCTGCACAGGGTTGTCTCCACACACCTCCAAAAAGTGCTTAGACGCGTCGATGCGCTGCTGTTTTTTAAGCGGCGTGAGCATTCTCGGCACCCATCTTGCACTGACTTTTGTCATGCCCAAGTGGTCGTGCAGGATCCGCAAAATGGTTGTGTCTGATACTCCAACAAATGCAGATAATTGTTTTTTCTTTAAACGTGTGTCTTCCAGTACAAGTTTTTCGACGATGTCTGATGTGGTGGCCTCAACTGGCCGCCCAGAGCGAGGGTCGTCTTCAATAGAATCTCAACCATGTTTGAAAAGTCCATGCCACTTATAAACCATTGTTTTACCAGGGCACTGATCTCCATAAACGGCTTCCATTTCATTTAAAATGGTTTGAACGTTTTTTCCTTGCTTGGTAAGGAATTTTATCACAGCGCGATGTTCAATTTTCTCCATAGTTGCAGTTTGCTTCCGGATTGACTTGTTTAGCAGGCGAGTACTCGTAAACGAATGGCGCTATAGGGTTGAGATTTTATATATATACTAATTATGAGTGCTCAATTAGTATGACACTAAGCGAGCTACCCTATCCCCACTCCATCCCCTCCATTCCGCGAACTTTTGGACCTCCCCTCGTAACTATCGTTCCAGTATTCGCCCGTTTGTCTTAGTAATGTTTGAGCTACCTTAAATAAATACACACAAATAAAAAAAAGTCTTGTAATAAGTCGATGTGGTGAATTGGTGATTGTTAATGCGTGCATAATATAAACAACCGTTTTTCCTAACCGTGTCAAATACAAATGAGAATCTTACTGTTTGCTTACGTCTTTCCACAAGATTTCAGTGTTGATCAACTCTGAAACTTATCTTTTGGGCGATAGAATTCAGAATCACTTTTTTGTTCTATAGACAAGAATATTCCCGATTCAGGATCGTTGAATATAAATCCAGGACGCAGATTTTAAGGCCAGTTGGTGTTTGTCTGTGTTTGGTTAGCTTAGCTTACGTCATGATGGTCATGTTCTTTGTTCAAAGGTAAGTTTTCATCTGTAGAAAACTATAAAAAGGAGCTTGGAACTTCGAAATTCGGTTAACAGTAGTTAAATTGAAGTGCAATTTTAAAATAAACGTATATTATTTCGGAATTCTCTAAAAACTAACATTGTATTACCCTTTCCTAATAATTTTACGCCTATATTACGCCTCAATAGGTAGGTGTATTTATTTTGAAGTTGCAAATCATTATTTACCAGTCAACTTAAAACCTAAAATAGAATTTTATCAATGTCAATGTTGTAAGTTATCAATGTTTGTTTTATCATAAAATTCGCTATCGAACGTGAATCACCAAAATTGGGCTAGCCGCTAGGATCTAAGTAGTTTAACCTAAAAGGTCTATTTCTGGTTATCACTACCTATGGTGCTTCTTTGATAAAATTAAATCAATAGTGATGGCTACTGGACCAATGTCCTATCTAGATTTCAGATTAAATAGTAAGATTGGTCTATCGTTGGATTTGTCATCGTTGTGTAGGAACAATTGAAAACTACGTATTCGTAACGTTATCGAACGATCCTTCATCTTTATAATATTAGAGCATAGAAGTATAGATTTATATTATAAATGATGGAGTATGTTGTATGATGAAGTCAACTGCTTTATTTTACTAGGTTATAGTCTTATGTAAAATCGTGTTAATCTAGTTAAACGGTCGGCAAGCAGTAGTGCAGAAGCCCACCTATATCAACATGCCGCGCGCTCCCGGTTTGCCAAACTCAAACCTTCCTACTAATATTGTAAAAATGTGAAAGTTTGTGAAGATGGATGTTTGTAACTCTTGAAAACGACTGAACGGATGTTTATGAAATTTGGTATGGTAGTTGTTTCGGCTATGGATTAAAACATAGGCTACATTTTATCCCGAAAAAGTACAGTGTTCCCTTATTATACTGTATTTACGCGGGCGGAGCCGCGGGAAAAAGCTAGTTCATTATAATTTTGAGCTCAAAGGCACCTTTGTTTACACAACCCGTACCTAGGCTGAGAAGCTGTTCATTAGGAGCCCCCTTTTTTAATATGTGTCTTTTTTATGCACTATTCTAAGAACCCATAATCAATATCATCATCATCTCTTCCAGGCATGCAGTCAAGCCGCTGTCGGGGTCTGCGCCGTCGGTGCGCACGCCCGAAGCTGACACGAAGCTGCCCAGTAAGTCACGGCAGAAGAAGTTTCAGAGGCACTTCCCGCAGGTCGGGCCCGAAGAGAGAGTACTCAATTGTAAGTACTAAGTGCTACTTGTCTCTTTGAGTGTTATGTTTATAACCGAAATATAAATAAACCGGCCGAACTATTAGTGGTTGCCAATGTACCGGACATTGGCAACCACTAATAGTTCGGCCCGGAGAGAGAGTGCTCGTACCTACATAAGGAGAGCTTCCGTGGTCTATTGGTAAGAGCTTGGCTCGTCGTGGGTTCGATTCCCGCATTGGAACAACAAAAATGTTGGTTCCAAGTTTAGTTAGGACAATCCAGGCAGGCAATGCATGCAGGCTGATCACCTGATTGTCTGACAAGAGAGATGATCCATTCGTCGGATGGGCATTCAAAAAGTAGAACCTGCGCCTGATCTCTCGCCAGTCGTGTCGGTTATCCGTCCCACTGGGTTATGAGAGTGAAGGAACAGAGAGTGCGCTTGTGTATTTCGCACACATTTTCATTAATAATACGTAATTTTATAGTGCCCAAGGCACTATAAAATTACGCCTGGTTTCAATGAAACCGGCCACCGTCACTGAAAATCGCCGCTAGGGGCGTTTGTGTAGCGTGGGACTTCGAAATGTCAAATGTAACTGTTTGCGGGTAGGCTACGCGGGTTTATTTCTATTTATATTAATGTTGCGAATGGCAAAATATGCGTCCATCAGGCTGAAAAGTGGACCCGCTAAATGAACGGTTGTCAAATTTTAGAGGACGGTTGGTTAAAGTTTTTCTATCACTACTATTTTATCAATGTTTATATTTTGGTAATGAGCTCCGTGGCCTAGTGGGTAGACCGTTCGATTCGCACTGCAGGTTCGATTCCCAGGTTGTGGTGTGTACCAATGAGACTTTTTCATATCTCAACTACATTATACGGACGCTCCAACGGTGAAGGAAAACATCGTGAGGAAACCCGCACATTCCTATGCACTTGGCTGTGTAGTGAGAATGCCGTATGTGCTTGGGCAACCATACGACATTTAAAACCGACTCTCCCAGGCACTACAGTATTTCAAGAGTGGTTACTTCGCTCGGAGAATACTGTATAAACCATCCAATAACGGATGCAAAGGCCTAAGTTTAATATTTTTATAATTTTAGGTCATTGCGTCTTTTTGATAAACTTAAAAATAATATATTATCATCCTATTGAAGATAAATTGCAGCTAAAAAAACACAATTTTTTATCTGTCTGTCTGTATACACTTCCTAAGGTCATCATAATTAGGGACAGTACAAAAACATAAACGCTGTTATTATGTGTACATTATATTATCATTATTTATCAATGAAAATGTATATTTAACATTATAATGATACAATGTTACAGTGTAGGGTGGAAAATTTTCAAACATAATACTCTCGTATACATCTCCCATTAATTATGACTTTTGCAGTCTTTTTAGTTTGCACCTAACAACAAACGCCCTTTTCAAATACATGAT
The DNA here is from genome assembly GCA_037179445.1 of Phengaris alcon alcon. Taxonomy (NCBI): domain Eukaryota; kingdom Metazoa; phylum Arthropoda; class Insecta; order Lepidoptera; family Lycaenidae; genus Phengaris; species Phengaris alcon. The sequence goes on from JAYRCH010000342.1 coordinate 1,094,075, forward strand.
CAACTCTAACATACATGATCGTCACCACCATACATGGACGTCAACTCGTCACCACATTACATTATCATCACCACTGTACATGAATCATGATCATCACCACCATATTGTGAAGGATTATTCTGTACTCCACCACGCTAGTTTACGGACGGGCACGCATAATACGTTTTGTCTTCCTACAGAACGAATAAATCATAATATAATCTCAAAAGACTCTTAAAATGTTTCCCCTTTCTTACAGTTTTCATAAAAAAAATTTCAGATTACTCATGCGCGCTAGTCGGAGACCTCCTGCTGCAGGGCCACCTGTACATCACGAAGAACTACTTCGCCTTCTATTCCAACGTCTTCGGATATGTCACCAAGGTAAACGAGCTATCTCCGGCACATATTTGGAGTGATAACGTACGTAATTTTACGTATCATCTTAAGTAGAATGTTGTCAAATAACGGCTGAGCTATAATGACTTACTGAGTCGTAAAGATAATATGGACCAGGTATGTAATGGCGCTCTCATTAACCGTAACCAGGATATACATAGGCGGAGTATTATACGACATGTTTATTTAATTTGCCGGCGGTGCCGATTCACTCGTTTTTTAAGCCAAATGATCAGCTAAACTTGTAAAATGCAAATAAGCATTTGCATAATTAATGCCATATTATAGTCATAAACCTAAACCGATATTATCTTAAACTAACGGATAAACCGAAATATTTCAATATCCGTAACCGTAATTGAAACCGATAATATTTTATTCCTATTGCGTAGGTATCCATATCCAGATCCGAAATGTCATATCCTTGACACCTTAGATGCAGACTCCATTTTGTGTCCAAAAGGACATCTTATAACGGATTATTATATATTATATGTAATATTATATATTCTAAGTTGCGTATAACTATAACCGTCCTAACCCACCACACTACACGACAAGGTCAGCGGGTTGCGGACGTCGTCGCCGACGCAATAGGACACCCTATTTAAGTTCACTCAAAGTTACACAAAAGTTACTCAAGTTCACTGTTCAACTTATATTTACGACTATAATAGCTCCCTAACCAAGCCAGCCAGGCCAGCTACGTAGGAGTTAATGTATAGTGTCCAAGTGTGTGCGCAGTAGGTACAGAAGAGCACTCTCTCTTCCTTTGCGCTCGAAACCCAGTGGAACGGATAACCGACATGCTGGCAAGAGATCAGGCGCAGGTCCGAATTTTTACATATGCCCATCCGACGCATGATTCATCTTTCTTGTCAGACAATCAGGTGATAAGCCTGCATTGTCCTAACCAAACTTGGAAACAACATATTTTGTTGTTCCGACGCGGGAATCGAACCCACGACCTGCGATTCGAGAGCCAAGCTCTAAACCACTGGACCACGGAGGTTGTTATTATTATATACGACTACTGAGCTTTCTTTACTAACATTAGGCTGGGACTATACGATCCGGAATCCGACGGGCCCGGGAAAATTCAGAGCACCAAAAATAGAACTCTGCGGTACAATAGCTCTACTTGTATTGGCACTATTGTACACTCGACACTCCGATTTTCAACTCAATAGAGTTTTCGAGTGTCGAGCTGTCAAATATGACGTTGACATTTGGCTCGACATTTGTGTGCCCGATTTTCAGCTCTATTGTATTAGCGCAGAGATCTATTTTCAATGCTCCAAATTTTTCCAGGCAAGTCGTATTCCGGTACATACAGGCCCAGCTCAATTGCATGTTTTGTCTCTGTCGCTCGATAGCTAAAGTAAGCAGCGACGAAACTTCCCAAAAAGTAACCATGAATGTTTCGACTACAATAATTGACAGACATCAATTAATTTTCCAATGCGTAATATCAATTCACATCTTTGATATAGCCAGTATTAGCCAGTATTGGGGAACAGTGAACACCCATTTTCATTTAGAAAAGTAATTGATGGGTTTTAAGTTTTTTTTCGTGGTTTTTTGTTGTTTCTAAATAAACTCACACCGATTGTCTTCTTCAATGTTGTTTTTATAAAATCCAAGTTTTTCACATCGTAAGGCCGTTTACGCATTTATCATTAGTTATTTGCATGAATATTGAATAGCGTTTAAAATAATATACGACATGAGTTACCATCTGTCCGGATTAGTCCGGAGATGTCCGACTTCTTATTATGTCCGGTTTTTTTGGCTAATAAATAGAATATAAGTAATAAGACTTACATAATATGTAATACTCAAATCAGTAGGTATTTAAGGTATTTTGACGACATCTGTGGCTCAGTGGTTCAGAGCGTTGGTGCTCAAGCCGGGGGTCGTGGGTTCGAATCCCGCCGAAGGAACAAAAAGTTTTTCTGTGTTCCTGGGTCATGGATGTGTATTAAATATGTGTATAATATAATAAAAATCTTAAATATATGTATAGTATAAAAGTATTAGATATACTTCCCGTTTTCTGGTACCTGTAACACAAGTTCTTCGGATACTTAGCACGGGGCCAGATTGACGTGGTGTGAAGCGTCCATAGATATTATTATTATTATTATTATTCTTATGTTAAAATTGTATATAATTTGTTTTAATAACAATAATCAACTCAACGAAAACAATTTTCTATTGCAATCGCAAACATCATTATCAGCTCGCACACGCCTGCTGCGCTGCGATTTCAATTTTTTAATTTGTCCTTCTGTGTCTAAACCGTATATCCCATCCCGATTTTGTTAACATTAGTTTTTTTAACTTTTTATAATATATTTATACTTTTCAATTCCAGCTTCTCATACCCACGACCTCCGTGCTGCGGATCACCAAGGAGAAGGTCGCGCGGATCATCCCCAACGCCGTGGGCGTGTGCACGCGAGACGAGCGGCACGTGTTCGGCTCGCTGCTGTCCCGCGACTCCACCTACAAGCTCATGATGCAGGTGTGGAAGTCCGCACGCGCGCCCGAGCTCGCTGTACCCAAGCCCCAGGTGGGTGTGACCCTTACGTAATACTAACGTCCCCAGCAGCAGTGCTGTGGCTAGCCCCCCGCCAGACCCGAGTCTCTATTGAGTATCCCCACATGGAGGAGGAGGATCAGGCTGTAGTATCTATAGAAGATGACCTCCAAGCGACCCGTTGTTTGGGTGAGGGGCCATATCCGAGGGTCTCTATAGAGAATCATCACATTGGTGAGGAGGATCAGGCTGCGGTATCTGTAGAATATGACCTTCAAGCGATGATAGCATCATAAACATTAATCTCTGTGCAATGCCAGAAAATCGCGGAGCTTCGCCGCCATTTTGAGGTCTTCGTTAATGTATTCACTACAAAGACACAGCACATCCCGTCTGCTAATAACTCAAGCTCATAACTACGTATATTCCAGGAGCTGCGTACGTCTGAGGTGGAGCTGGAGGCGTCGGAGTACTCGCCCGGGGACGACAGCAGCAGCGGCGGCGCGGATCACGTCGACGGCACCACGCCCAGACCGGAGCCCGAGGCCATCATAGCGGCCGGTACGTATACTGTCCGGGCAGGCAATGCATAGGGATGCATATCCATCCCAAAGATCTAAACCAAGTCTATCCGTGAATTAAAATATTATGTGATCAATCCGCTAGTTCATGCATGTTTATGTGACTAATTCGCAATTTAACGCACTTTATTATTTGATAAACCCGCAACTTAAGGCATGTATGAGACTAAGCCGCAAATGAACGCATGCTATTATGTGACCAATCCGCAAATGAACGCAAACTTATAATGTTTACAGCGGGTGCAGCAGTGATCCAGCCGGCGCTGCTAACGGGCGGCGGGCGCGCGCGGCGGCCTCGCTCGGGCGCGGCGCTGTCCCTGCTGGCCGCGCTGCTCGCCTGCTCGGCGCTCTACCTGGCCGCAGCGCTCTACCGCGCCAGCGATACGCAGGTAGCGTCTCCAGTAACCGGAGATATACTACGGCCTCACAGAAAAACTGGAAACTTGAAATGGCGGATTTACATGGGCCGAATTTCGCCGCACAGCGGAAATCGACCGTGTAAATGACAATTCGGCCCGGTCGCAAGGCAATTTTGCCAACAAAAATGACAAGGCGATGTGTGACCTGCATTAAGGAGGCCTAAGCCCTTGTATAGCTTATCCATGTGTTCATATTTTTATAAGTAAGGGGGTAAATGTTTTGTGTATCTGCATTACAGGAGGAGCTCTCGGGCGAGGAGCTGTATGGCGAGCTGGCACGGTGGCGCGAGCGGCTGCACGGCCGCGCCACGCACGAGTTGCGCACCTTCCTCACCACCAACCTCATGCTGCTCGCCAAGGTAATAATAATAATATCTTTGGATGCTTCCACACCACGTTAATCTGCTCCTTTACTAAGTATTCGAAAAACTTTTATCACACGTGCCAGACTGTTTAAAGATGAAAGTTGGTGATGATATTATAAAAAACGGCCAAGTGTGAGTCGGACTTGGGCACGAAGGGTTCCGTTCAAAACGAAAAAAGAGACGTTTGTTGTGTAATATGCGAGCTCCCCTTAAATACTTAGCGACAATAGATATAGATTATCTCTGAAAATTTCAACTGTCTAGTTATCACGGTTAAGGAGATACAGCTTGGTGACAGACGGACGGACAGACAGCGAAGTCTCGTAATAGGGTCCCGTTTTTACCCTTTGGGTACGGAACTCTAAAAATTGAATGATTCATATACTTATTCTAACTGATCTATCGTCTGTTTTCAGGTGAGACAATCGTTGGAGGCGCTCTCGGGAGTTATATTAGCAGACATGGCGGTCGGCAACAGCGACGTGCCGGAAACCGTGCCCAGTTAGCGCACTGTCCCGTCTCGAACGTTCCCGAATGTTCCATGATGCTCTAGAATGTTCCAGAATATTCCAGAATGTTCCATGATGTTCCGGAATATTCCATGATATTCCAGTAGTGATATGAACGATTTAGTCCTAACGTCTCTTACGATCAATTTTGATCGACCGTTATGTAGGTGTTTAGAGAATTTTCGTTTTGAGTTATGAATTTGTTTTCGGTTGTTCATGAATTAATGCTGATTATTGAAATCGCAATCAGTTGAAAACAATTTTTGTCAGTGTTGCAATTGTTAATATTTTAAGGCGACAAATAGCTTTGTTTTCAGAAATACAAAGTTACCATCACTAAAATCACCAAATCGTTTTAGAAATCAGTAATTATTTTTGATCAATTTGAGCTAATTACTATTTATTCGGTTAAGGGAACCGAGTAAAAAGTTTTGAGCGTTCTGTGATTATTTTAATATGTTAAGTAGAAAATATTTAGAGTTAACCCAAAGATGTGAGAATGTGTAAATAGCAGTCAATCTGTGAGGCGAATATGTATGTGTCAAACACGATATCCTAAGGACCGAAACGGTTAGTAAGAATAAAGTAAAGTACCCGACATTACCGCTGATTTGTTTATGTAGTAAATATCACAATCACAATTTTGTACATTCCAAAATATGGGGATCTTAGTGAAAATAAGGTTTTTGATTATGTATATTATAATTTAGCTCTCTTTATTTATTCGAAGATCAACTTGAATTGTTTAAGTTGTGAAGTACCAAGTACGTATTTGTGCGAATTGTGAATGTGATAGGGTGACGGTGCTAGATGTAAAAATACATTCCGTAACATTTTATTTTAAGGCCAATTATATCAAGCGTTTTAAGGTTCAAAGTGATTTTCAATATTCCAAAATTGTGCTTCACCTAATCCCACCGGATTGCTAAAGGTACATAGTGCATATTTTGTTGTAAACATACTTTTGAAAATGCGATGATGATTATTGGCTCTTAAAGAATGTGTTAGATGTGAAACATGACCAATATCTTGCCACGACAGGTTTAAATTATAAAGGCTAAGAATATAACTTCCCTAAATGTAAAAGGCCAATGCCTGTTTGGTTTAATGCCAATTGTTAAGGCCAGTTGTAACAGGCTATATAGGCAAACTGTAACGACATATAATTAAAGACTACAAATATGCGAGGGCTCGTAAAAGGGAATATTTTATAGCCTTTATTCATTATGCCGTTAGTGCATATTACATAATATGTATCGAGTATTTACTCTGTTATCTCTATATTATTTTATGAGTCACTTAATGCCTGTTAATATTTTCATAATTTATCATTCTAGTCTTTAGTAAAGCTCAATTCACATATTTTTGGTACTTATTACATTGTATGTTCGTTTCATATGGGCTTATGAATTATTTATACCAAATATCTGTATAATATGTATATTGTATATAATTAAATTATTTATTTCTATTTGGCCTTAAAGGCCAATCGTAACAACTGCATTATAATAATGGGCCTCACTATAATTTTTGGTTGTTTTGTAGTTAGTGAATGTTTTGTGTACTCAAGGTGTAGTTATTTTAAATAATTTCATAGTTTTTACCTAAACTGATAGATGCATTTTCGGATTTAACTTTCTTACTAGACGAATGTATTGTTTCCTAGCTAATGTGTGAACCTTTAACCCATATACTATCCTATTTACTTACTCCATATTATCATGTTTAAACATCATTATGTGGTAATAAACAAAAAACTTATCAAACCTGTGAAAATATACTATTCTTATTGTTCAGGATTTTTATCTGGAAGTGTGAATACTATATACATTTGATTGTTTTCTTTGCTTAATACGTAAATGGAATGTGAACTTTTATATTAAGTTACGGCTTGAATTTAAACGGTGTTGTAAAAAATTATAAGCGAATTAATGGGATTCGGCACATTTTCATACCAGTACGTAAGTAATAAATATTGCCAAAGAAAAGCTAGGCTAGTATATTTAGATAGGGTTTATAGGTTATTCGGTTACTGTTTATTGGATTTGTTACTCTGTTATAACCGTGGGCCGTGTCGATATTTAGCTGCATTTTATCCCTAGTCTTAGGTCAAGCAAGTGTTTTCTACAAAATATATCTCTTTTAAAGACTTTGGGTCAGTTTGTGATAACAAGTCGGTACATATATAATTGAAAGGCTAAATTATATACGAGAATTGGGCTTCTAAAATTGAGATCGGGCCTTAGTACGCGATTAAATTGAAGGTTTTGTAGAAAATACTCAACAAATTCACAACAAAAAGCAACGCCGTTGCTTATATATTTTGATGTTCTTATATGTAGATGTTGATTTTAATACACAGTCTTGTTGTAACAATTAAATCGAACCATGCCATTTGGTCAATATAATTTCTCTACTTATATTTTGAGGGCACTTATCCCTTATGAAGATTTAAAAATGCGGTATTAAACCCAAGGGGTAATAAACTGACAATATTAACGTGTCTGAAATGATATTTTGCCACTGTCTCTGTCTCTCAGTTGTACAGCGATTGTTATTTTTGGCCTTATCGATAAACCCTAGTCGTTGTTAGAACATGAAATAGTTAAATAGTGAATGTATCAAAATTTATTTTGTGATATTTTATGTTGCAATAGCTAAAGGTTTCTATTGTTAATATTTTTGTTACAATCATTTCGATTTAAGTGATTTGTTCGTTGTGTAAATAATAAATAGATAGTGTATTGAACTGAAATTGTTGTTTTATTTGATTCCTTACAATAATTACGCTGTATTGACTCCTAGTCGATGTGCTATATTTTTGTTCTCCCTTTCAAAAAGCAATAAAGCTTTCGACATATTGCTTTATGTCGAAAGCAAGTAGTAGCAATAGCGAATTGAGAGAATAATATTATGTGTCGATGTATTTTGTTTAAATATATTTAGTACCACACGGTGCCACGAAAATATTCGAACTTCTATCATATTGTTGTAGTTATGTAATAGTACAAAAAATATATTTTTAAAGAGAATATGCAACACGATACCTATGCAGTGAACATTTTAAGCGTCTACCCGTTGCCCCGGGAGTTATTAATATCGAGCAAAAAACGGCACAAAATGACGTTTGTTGTTTAGGCAGCCTCCCTTAAATATTGATTTTATTAAGTATTTAGTATTTGTTGTTATAGCGGCAGCAGAAATACATCATCTGTGAAAATTTCAACTGTCTAGCTATCAAGGTTCACGAGATACAGCCTGGTGACGGACAGACGGATAGCGAAGTCTCAGTAATAGGGTCACGATTTTAACCTTTGGGTACGGAACTCTAAAAACAAAATACTATTTCGTACTGAAAATCTTTATTTAAAAATACATTATTACAATAAGGAATTTAAATACATTTTTGAACTTAATAAAAATGTTAAGACATTTTAACAAAATTATCTATAAAATAATCAATAAAATATAGCAGGAAATTCCTATACCAACTCAATTGAATCAAATTCATATCCCAACAACTTTATATAAAAATACATGGCCAATAATATTTTAGGAACATAAAATCAAACAGTAGGTATATCAATGAATTGTTATATTGTAAAAAGTTAAAACAAACTATCAAAGTGGCGTGACGTTTTTTAATAAATTAGCAAAACAATAAGTAGGTATATTGAAATAGTATTTTAAATTTTTCAATCTTGAAATAGGCTTATGCAATATACATTTTTGGCCTGCCAGTTACTATTTGGCCTCATTTTTGCCTTTACTTCTTCCTGGACAGAGTTCTCTGTTTCTCCGCGTGTTGTACCAACTGTTTATCCGTGGCCAGGCCTTTCCTGGTCCTCACTGAGTCCATGTAAGCTTTGGCCCGGTTCACTCCGTCCCATTTTTCACCCCAGTGAAGATATTCCTCTTCGGTTCTCGGCTTCCAGAACGGATCGATGTCTATTACCTGGAAGAAACATTTTTAGTTATATTTTTTTAATTCGGTGGGTTAGTTATAGGGCTTTAAAACGGATTTTTTTACTATGGAACTACTATCAACGGCGACTGAAGATAAATTGAAGTAGGTACAGATGTAAGCGTAACTGGATCTGGATTACAACGGCACAGGTCGCATATTAGCAGGTGCGGTAAATACTGCGATATTTTAACTCAGTTCAACGAACATTCATATGAATTATGATTAATAATTTATTTTACTATTTAATAATTAAGGAAAACAAAATTTGAATGAATATTGTACAATGTGGATATTGGTTTGTGGTCGGCACTTTTTTAAAAAGCGGATTAAAACCGACCAACGTCTTTTTATAAAAAAAAGACCCTAGTGAAAATTTAGAGTTACACAAAGTACTACAGATGTGGCCATCGCCTCTCTATACCGTAGGGCGTACCGATGTGGTACCTATGTGGGATGTCTTATCTTTAACCTGTTGAATAAGAGCTCAAAATTGCTCTGTCCAGGTTAACAGGTTACAATTCCTTCTGAATTATGGCTGTGTCACACATTTAGTAGACGACAACATTAGTAGTGACGTAATATACATTTACTAAACTGAGGAACATCGCGCGCAGGCGTACTCAAATAGTACAGTTGTGGCACAGGGGCGACACTCTACGAATGACAGCTCGAGCACCGCCGAATGTCAGCCATGTTGATGTAAGCCTAAGGTTGACACCGAAATAATTTTAAACGTCGCGTCAGACAAATATTATAAATATTATGAAATAATATTGTCAATTATGTCAAAGCACGAAACGACCAGCGACTAGCCCGACAATGAAAGTCCCGGCTTGAAAAAAACTTACGTCCCGCTCGCCTTGCCCATCCCCGCATCATCTAGCCGCGCGCATAACTGCACGTGTAGCCACGTACCTGCGAGCTGTCATTATTGTGTGTCTATTGAATGACGGTTCTTTACGTTAGTAATATAATATAATATGTTCTTCGGTAGTGGTACAGTGTAGCTCACCTCCCAGTGGCTGAACACGAGTTGCGGCGCGGCGAGGCCGGACGTGTGCGTGCGCAGCTCCACCGCGAACCGGAAGCTCTCGGCGACGGGCAGCAGCGCGCGCACGCGGAACGACGCGCCGCTCTGCAGGTCGCCGCCCACCACGCGCCCGCCGCGCTGCCCCAGCGCCGCGTATAGCTTACCTGAACAGAGAAACAGTAGCTAATGTCTATTAAAGAAATTATTGTGACATCGATCATGGGGCGTTTAGCAGCAGTGCCGGTTTTAGCATTAACCAGCGCTCCGGACGCCGCTATTGACTACTTACACAAACATTTAGGGATTCGCAACTTTTGGATCAAACTGAAACGTAAAATCAGTTTTGTCACTTCGCGGTAATCAACTTGAATAACAAATCTGTCGAACTTACATAAAAATGGCGCCTTACCGATGGTTGACAATTCACGTCACAGACGCTATATTATAATCCGATCAAGAAAATGCTTACTGATTAAAAACAAATGTTTTACTACAGGCCAATATTTAACGAATTAACCATAAAAACACCTCAATTAAGTTGAGTTTCTCAACACAAAAAGCGCTTAACAAAATATTCTCTGGCCAGCGACGTAGAAACATTCCTCGAGAGCACCTAAACGGATTCGTCGCGGCCATTTTGAGATGAGAGGTCTTCCGGTGTCTCGTCCGGTCCGATTGGCCACGGACCGGCCGAGGAAATGGCCAGATGGCCTTCATAATGTATCAATATCAACACAATACGTCGTGTGATGTGCGAAAGCTACGTCATCTTTTTACTACCTTTAAATAGTAGGTAAATTATCATAGCACCAAGTATTAAATTAACAAATTTAAAAAATACATTTCATGACAATACTAGCTTTTTACTGCGGCCCGTAGTCTGCGTAAATATAGTGTTTGGTTATCCGACGGGATTACTGTACTTTTTCGGGATAGAAAGTGGCCTATGTTTTAATCCAGAGCCTGAAATACTACCATAGCAAATTTCATCAAAATCCTTTTTTGCGTGAAAGAGTAAGAAACATCCATCCGTTACAAACTTTCACATTTATAATAGTAGCAGGATAAGGATAAAAAAATGACGCCATTTTAAAGTCATAATATGGTCCGGATGTAGCGAAATTTGAATGTCTCGGGTTTAACTGTGTCAATTTATGTAGTTTCAATCTCGTTCAACAACCGCTAAGTTCAAACGCTCCTTTCATATCTCAACGACCATTACTATTCAATTATTCATAGACGAGAAGATAACTATTAACTAGGTACGTTAAATTAACGTACCTAGTTAATAGTTATATTATATTAAATATTATTATAATTATTAATTATAATAATAATAATAATAATAATTATAATTTATTATTAATATTATTATAATTATTATTTTATATTATATTAAATTAAATTAACGTAATTAATTAATTATTAATTAATTACGTTAATTTCCTCCAAATTAACTGTCACATGGCCTTCACCCTAATCCGTTTTTGCATTTTCGTACCTAAATTGACATATGTCTTACGGTGTTGTCAACTGTGGAAGTTCCCTCAACTTCTCAAACAGTTGGATGATACCATAAGACAAACGCTCTCCACTATTTTGAATACAAATTTCGATGACCGCGTATGGACTCAGGCAACGCTTCCAGTTATGTTCGGTGGCCTGGGTGTTCGAAAGCCCTCTGACATATCGCTTCCGGCCTTCTTGTCCTCAGTCCACGCGAACCATAGTCTTATCTCCAAAATACTACATCACCCATCCTACTCCAATACAGTTACCTTTCTGGACGAGGCCAAGGACGCCTGGAGCGTAACTAGTGCTTGTAGCGAATTGCCTGACAATACTTTTCCCCAAAGGCTCTGGGACGAGCCACTCTGCAGACTGGTACGGAATAATCTTCTTAATACGTCCTCTAGTCCTGTGGAGCAGGCTCGCCTCTTAGCTGCGGAGAAGTGGGAGTCGGGCCTTTGGCTACAAGCATTACCGTCACCCAATACGGGCACATTGCTGGATCGAACAGCTTTCCGGTTAGCTACTTCCCTGCGTCTTGGCACCCCCCACGTCGTCCCCCATCGCTGTGTTTGTGGTGCAAATGTGGACAGCCTCGGACACCACGGGCTGTCCTGTCAACGAAGCGCCGGCCGCATCTCCCGACATCACTGTCTGAACGGTCTCATCCGTCGGGCTCTTGTCACCGCCGGAGTGCCAGCTGTGCTGGAACCCTCTGGTTTGGCGCGCGACGATGGCAAGAGACCAGACGGTATGACCCTGGTCCCTTGGAGAGTGGGACGGGCTCTTGTATGGGACGCTACTTGCGTCGATACACTTGCTCCGTCCCATGTCCAGGGCACCTCGAGTTCTGCAGGTGCGGCCGCCAATCAGGCGGAAAACCTCAAGCGGCGCAAATATGAGAACCTTAGTGGGGATCTCATATTTGAACCGTTTGGGGTTGAAACCTTAGGTACATGGGGTCTGGGTGCGCACAAACTTTTCGGAGAAATCTCCAAAAAACTCATTGAGGCCACCCGAGACCCCAGAGCCGGCACCTACCTGGCCCAGAGAATAAGTATCGCAATCCAGCGAGGAAACTCTTTGAGCCTTCTAGGTACTCTGCCTGGTGGGGATGACCTGGGAGATTTCTTTTTTTTGTAGCATTTTAAGTTTTGGAGTAGTTATTATTTTTTTAGTACTTACCTACTTTTATAGTACAATTGATTTTGTTATCATAACTGATTAAATGTATGTCATATTGTAGTATTAGTGAGTTTAATAAAAGTGCCTTACTCACTAGGTACGATTTTTATATTTATATTTTAGTGTCAAAACTTGTTTTGTAAAATTATTATTCGGAAGGTTAATAAAACTCACGAGGGAACAACATTTTTATTCATGAAATATTATGATTAATATTAGTGGGGACAGTAATTTTCCATAACATTTTCCAGCGCGCGCCGGTTCGGTTCGGACTCGAATCTTCGATGTTGCTATCTAGCAAGGGTTACACAGCACACTGATATAGGCAGACCCGGCTTAAAAATAAATAATGAATTGAGGGGGATTGAAATTTAACACAAAATTTCGTTGACTGTCCTAGATGATGGCAATGCCGTTCGGCACGCCCACTTTGGGAAGATTTGCCGTCTCATTTTTTTATTGTTTTTACGCTGTAGTAAACAGTTAGCGGTTGCAATGCTTAATTATATTAAGAAAGTTGACATATTATTGACATATATATTTTCTATAATAAGCAGAGTGGTATAAGGATTTCACATAGGAATCTAACGGAACAGGCAACATTTTTGTACAAACCTTTATTTTAGCATTGCAAATGTTGTTAATTTTTTTATAAGAAAAAATAAAATGTTTGTAGAAAGATGCTATAAGGCTGGGACTATATGCTCCGGAATCCGGAAGGTCGTAGAAAATTCTGAGCATTGAAAATAGAGCTCTGCGCTAATACAATAGAGTTGAAAATCGAACACATGAGTGTCGAGTCAAATGTCAATGTCATATATGACTGTTCGACGCTCAATTTTCAACTTTGTTGTAGTAGTGTAAAGTTCAATTTTTTGTGCTCTAAATTTACCCCGGCGTTCCGGATTCCGGAGAATATAGTCCCAGCCTAATATGGCTAATCTTGACTACACAACAATGATTTTTTTAAAATTCAATCAGTAGTTGAAGATTGCCGCATTTTATAAAACTATTTCGCTTTAAATATGAGGATGGGAAAGTCGGGCAGAAACTAATGTGATTAATATTGGGTTGCTATTTTTCGTAAAAAAAATTACAAACATTAAAAAATTATGCATTTAATTATATTAATAGGTAGCTAATTAGGTATAGCTGCTTCAGTAAGCCCGAAAGATATATGCTCTAAATAAATACCATCGCAGACTATTACTTTTAAATAATTTACCTAATATCAATCTATATTTTAATATGTTTATCAGGAAATAACTGAGTAAAATTAAAAGCTTTTTGTTTTATTTTATTCTTGTAGTTGTAACGTAATGAGGGTTTCGTATTACAGTTTCGCTCGCTCCGTCCGTCTGTCGGTTTGTCTGTTTGTCCGTCCTAACTAACTTCTATAATTATGAATATAAATATATGAAATTTGGCAAAGTTACAGATTGCGTAAAGATTTTATTTTTGGCATAATAAAATAAGAATAATTTAATATTTTAGGGATAGCTCTCATATATGTCAAGCGGGATGAATTTTTATTTTCGAATGGTCGAATAGGTTTTTTTAAATAAAGGCGAGGTTTCATATACAATCTTTTTATGAAATGGACCGCAGTCAAGTAATCGGTCTCTAAGCTACAAGAGGTACAAACTTGTAACTTTCCTTGCTAATACGAGTAGGTTACGCTAAATACCCTTTATGAAAATTATTCTAAACGAAATCTAATTATAACTTTTGAATTATTGTGGAAAAAACTCTTGTGCGTTGATACTCGTAGTTACGGAACCCACCTTAGACATGTCGTGACATGCTCTTGTTTAGGTTTTTTTTACACTTTAAGCAAAGTACATAAAATTAAATATATTATGATCTCAAAATCGCATAATATCTATTAAAAAAATATATTATATTCAACAATAATTTTTACTAACACTGTTTTAGAGTTTTTTTTTTAAATTTTGGTGACCAATTAACTTCCGTGTAAAATCGCGATGAAGTTAATCAACTGGTATTAGTAGTTTAATTTCAAAACGCAATAATGTAATAAATATTATTATGATTAATATAGTATTCCCCGAGACAAAAACATGGATAGGTACCTTTACCTCGAACAAAGTTTTTACGAAGTTTGCTAAACTAAAATCTTATAGATCCCTAGGCTGGGTCTGCTAATGAAATACTTACTATGGCTTCATACTTTATTGAAACACCCTCGTTAGGTGGTGGTAGGCAGACAAATGGCTCTCGCGGGAGTGTCGTCGGTCCTCGTACATGCATAAGACATACACATACATATTGTTACAATCAAATGTAAATGTAGAAAATACACTTTGATACTGCAAAATACATATAATATACCTGTCCGTCTATCATTAATATTATACATCAGTAGCGTAGGGTTCCTATAACTCCATTCCTATCGGCTTCCTATATTCCTATAAGGGTAAATCCCTTTGACGATTCTCCTCCAAATCCCTACCTATTGTACAGGCCAGGGCTATATGGAGGAGAACCAACCTTCGAAACTACAATTTAACTTATATCTAAACGAGTCTATGTACTAGTCGCTAGTGTGCTCGGGGCGGCGTATCCGCTGGCCATCGCTGCGGTCAGCAGGCAGTTGGGCAACAGAGGAAACGTAAACCGACTGATTGTTCAAAACGTTCAAATTTCGCAAGCCGCCGCGTCGCCGCCGCGTCCACTGAAAACTGTGGTGACTGGCGACTCATCATTATTACAATCAACTGAGGTTTGGTTTAAGGGCGCGTTTACTAATCCTACTACTTTTATGTGGAAGTATGTCAGGATGGATGGATGGATGTTTGTTACTCTTTCACGAAAAATACGGATTTCAATGAAATTTGGTACGGTAGTAGTTTAAGATCTGGATTAAAACATAGGATACTTTTTATCCGCAAAAAGTACAGTGTTCCCATGGGATACTGTATTCACGTGGGCAACAGCTAGTTTGACATAAATTGGCTGGTTTCGGTCCATTTTCCGACCAAATGAAACGTAACAACAACAACAACAACAACAAAACTAACAATTGTCACCAATAGAGTACCTACTTCTTTATCTAAAAATTGGTTAAAAATATTACAAACATTTTGATTATTAGAATAATAAAAACAAATTTTCCAGAACCTCTTCACCGAAAATCTACAAAAAGAGAGGATAATTTTTCTGCTCTTATGTAGCTTATTTTGGTTGTTCGAAAACAAAATGTATGGGATTTGACATAAGGCATCGCAAGCGACATGTCACTTAGCGATGACTTATGTCAAATCCCATACATATTTTCTTTCGAAGTGCGCCGTCGAAATTATCGAATGCATCTTGACTAGAGGCCCAGGTAACACAGGCTATATAATTTAAGTAGTCGGGTTATAGTTTTTTATAATAATTGTAGTTATGCATCGATTAAAATGTCTAATTTCTAATATAAGACACACTCCATTGAATATTGAAAACAAAGGGACTTTTATATGAAACATCGGGTTGTATATGAAACATTAAGAATAAATAATGCCCCAGCGTCGCGTTACTTCGCCACTACATACCAAAAGCCAAGGTTAACAGGCAAAAAGCCAAGGTAAACCACCGCAGTACATGCTTATATCAAAAAATAATAATAGTAATAACTCCCCACACCGATTTCGGTGACGGTGGCCGGTTTCATCGAAACCAGGCCAGTTACGCAGGAGTAAATTTTATAGGGCCCAAGTGTGTGCGCAGTATACAAAAGCACACTCTCTCCTCCTTTACTCTCGTAACCTAGTGGGACGGATAACCGACACGACTGGCGATAGATCAGGCGACTTTTTACATGCCCATCCGACGCGTGGATCATCTCTCTTGTCAGACAATCAGGTGATCAGCCTGCATTGTCCTAACCAGACGTGGAAACAACATTTTTTGTTGTTCCAATGCGGGAATCGAACCAACGATCTCCGAGTCGAGAGCCAAGCTCTAACCACTAGACCACGGAGGCTGTTAAAAAAATATACATACAGCCGAACGTATAACCGCCTCCTTTTTTGGAAGTCAATAAGCAACAACAAATAACAAGTCAAAGCAAGTTTTTATCGACCATAAAAGAAACTAGTGCCGCTCGCTCAGTCTAGACTATACACACAAAAAGCGTCTAATTGTTAGGTCTTGGCGGATGTCCTAGGAAACCTGTCCGGCGGGGATATGGGGCACAACGGTCCCGCCGTTAGCTGATACTGTGTCATCTTCAGATGGCACGGGGAAGTGTCATACGCGCCCTCATACTTTGGCCGGTGATATGGGCATTGGACTTAGGCACTTGTTCGACAACATATCCATAACTATGGATTCCAAGGGCTCTACTGCTAGTTTAAACAAAACTTGTTTTCGTGTAAGGTCTTTGCGAGGGTTTTAGTGATAAAGAAGTCATTCTAATTTTCCTGCCTTCTCTGTATTAAATTTTTTCGAAAAAGGCTCACTTCAAGCTGTTACAAAATATAAAATTCGAAGGTCTCTTTATGAATGAAATAAAATTTCCTTTCGCTGTATCCATGTTGATAGCTTTTCTTTTGTATACAAGTTCATTACAATTCACAATACTATCTACGTACGCGTCAGTTGGTCGAGTCGAATTAAATCTTACAATACAGTTCCGAATTTCGATGCAGTCTCGATATGTTATAAAACATCAAAATGGTATTCTCATAAACGTCAAAAAAACGTTTGACGCGTTTTGATTGATCCAAACTCCAAAAATCAGATTATGATATCAAGACAATACATATTAAATTCATTGAAAGTAAATTGAAAGTATAAGTTAAATAAATACGAGAAATGGGGTTCTGTTTAGAAGTAAAACACAGTATGGATAGAAAATTATTTGAATTTATTATGTTCCTAACTTGTGCTTGCCGGAGACCTATCACATAAAACCTATTTCATTTGATCCATCAATCAAAAATTTTCGTATAATTTCGATATTTAAACACGACACAACATGGCGACATACATTCTAACTAATCAAGTAACCATCACATTTAGCAGACAGCCCGTCTAGCCATCTCCGCTATAATATCTACCAATTAGAAACAGGTCCCAACGAGGTTAGTGTAATTTGACAGAAGCGATATGAGACATTACGCCTATCCGCCGGAGGAAGTTATTAAAACTAATACCACATCACTCATACGCCATCAATATAATTAAAAATCGACGGTGCAGTGCGCGGCTGCAGATTTATTGGAGTTGCTATTGGGCTATAAAGTATAATATGTTTCATCTTTAATATATAAAAGGCAAGGCTGATTGACTGATATATCATAAATTTGAAATTTTGCACACGTATTATTCATGTGACGTAGGCATCCACTAAGGAAGGATTTATCAAAATTCAACCCCCAAGGGGGTAAAATAGGTGATAAAAGTTTGTATGAAACATTTTATTCCTTGGACATATTTGCATGATATTTCGTATGAATTGAGTACGGAAAATATGAGTTATGTATTTCAGTGTTTTCTAAAATTCAGCCTCTAGGTGGGTAAAACAGGGCATGAAAGTTTAAAACCTAATTTCACGCGGGCGAAGCCGCGGGCAATTAATGCTAGTTTTTAATTAAAAAGAATGCCAAGTTTGTTTCCGCAGCACTTCAGCTCTTTAATACCCTTCCAACGAATCTATTTGAGATTAGTCCCCAAATGTTCATCTTCCTTTATTGCTATTCGAACTCGGAAGATATAAGGCCGTTTTACCTGACTACGAAAAAGGTAATATATGAACTTCCTAAGGGAAGGGAAGGTAGATTTATGCGAATATTCTGCAGCGAGAAACTGAATTGTGTTGCCGGAACTGCAGGTCTAAATTGGCCACATTAAGTGAATCGTATGTCTCTTAATGTTGCCATTTTAGACCTGCAAAACTAATGCACATCATAGACAGAACAGTCATTAATATCTAAGTTAAGGCATTTTTATGTGGCGTCATTATATACAGCTACGTCGGATGCCATCATTTGGCGTGGCGTGTGGCAATTGCTGCTCCACATCCTCGATGCCTCCACATCCGCTGAAGCTGAGATTGCGTCCAGATGATGCGGTTGACGTAAGTTTTGAGATCGATTCACCACAGTTCATATTTGGCGACAACTGTTTAAGGGCCAACTCACACCATAGCACAACGATACGTGATATGGCGCTGCATTTTAAGATAGCTACTCAAAATTAAACTTTATCAATACACAAGAGGATAAAACGATACAATATACAATATACGGCCCGAATACTGAAACGCTAATCAAAATTAAGAGCCCTCCTATTCACAGGCTGTCGCTGTCTCTGCTAGCCGAAATGACAAGGACAGCATGTCACTTAATTTAACTATCTGTTCTGTTATATACTAGTCGTGTATATAATAGTGCCTAGAGTCAGCCTTTCCTACTGATATATAAACCCTGAAATCGGCCCAGCTAGATAGTTCATCTCCAGTCCTCATTTAGACAATTCCTCAGTTTTGAGTAATCCGCGCGCAACATTTGCCTTTTGCCAGTAAACTTTTATTCTGTTTCAATCACTTTTTAGTGTAATAAAAGTTATTTTTTTAAAAAGTGATTTTCAATATCACCCATAACAAATTAGTGGCAGCGGGGTGGGATACCGAGAAAGGTATCCTTGGAAAACGTCCAAATTCAGTGGAATTATATATAATATTCAGATCTATCCTGTGTTAAATTGTGCATAGTTAAAATCATCGATAAGTGATCCAGTGTTGTTCCTGTTCTTGTTCCTGTTTGTATGCAAGCAATTTGTCCCGCATGTTGCTGTAAGTGTAAGTCCTAGAAAATAATAACTATAATCATCCTTTGTTGCCGACCGCGAGTGTGAGTGAAAATACGAAATCCTGAACATAACATTAAAGTGCGTGTAACAATTAAGTTTAGTTAAGTTACTCTCACGAGTGTTGTTATCGCTTTAAGATAATTCTTAGAATTAGCCAAGATGCATATCGCATTCGCTGATCTGTGGCCGCGTCTGTGTGTGGTTACGACTCGCACTCTCGGCCTATTAGTTATCATACCGGTGATTATGTATATTTGAAAAATCATCCCCGTATGCGCAAAGCCCTCTCGCCTATTTGGAAGGGCCCGTACAAATTAATAAAAATAAATGGTAGAAATAGTCTTACCTTATTAATAAATAGAAGACACGTCACTCATCATTTTGATGAAGTTGAGTTAGCCCGTCGTGGCGATTCTTAGCTAAGTTTATATTAAATGTTAAGTAAATGATAAGATTTAGATATTTACGGTATTATTTATTGTTCTTTGCAGTTTCAAAAGCTCTGCACAAGAGACATTCATCGATACCTCAATGAATTCTTCTGGTATATATTTTGATCCAATCGGGTCCCTCAGAATTATAGATGGATACCCATAGATATTTCCTTCATACAGCCACATATCAAAAACTTGAACGGTGTAATAGGTAGCTCAATGACGTTATGTAAACAAAGTATGTATATAAAGTACTATGCAGATATTGAATGTCATAACTTACTAGAACCGTTGTTAGACTCAACGATATAATTAGCGAGCTTTGATTTCATTTCTCATTTAATTAATAAAGAAATTAGATCTAAAAGATCCGCGTGGTTTGGCGGAATTGGCACAATATTCAAACACTTATTCGGTACCATGGACGAAGACGATGCTCTTCGTTATAATACAGCTATTCAAATTATTGAACGCGATAAAACCAGATTATCTCAATTAGTAAAACAAAAGTATTTTGGTCACTACCTCAAACCTTTCATCTTTAAACGATGTTATAAAGAAAATAAGCGTCAACGAACAACATATAAGTAAGGTTGTACAGGTTCTCACTCTTGCTCAACAAAACTTAACAACTGTGTCAAATAATAGTCTAATTTTAATCAACTACTAAATACTTTAGAGAGTAGTATGTTAACATTATCATTTAAGTTAGAAGATATTAGTAACGCAATTATGTTTAGTAAATCAAATGTTTTGTATCCCTCCATAATAGCTCCGACTCAATTGTTTACGAAACTTGTCGAAAATTATAGATTTTTAGCTGACTACCATCAGCTCCCTGTAACCCTATCTATAGAAAATATATATACATTGTTAAGTAAATGCGAAATTGCTTCTTACTACATTAACAATAAGATAGTATTTGTGTTAAGTATACCGCTTGTGAATTGAAGGAACTATTATCTATATCATAATACACCCTACCCTGTAGTAGTGGCTAACGATACATATAGTACAATAGTACCAACTACTAAATACATAGCATTAAGTAGAGATAGGACCTTTTATTGTAAGCTGGATAGTTTAAGTAGTTGTAAGTCTCTGTATGATTCAAACTATATCTGTAACGATGTTGATGTTTATTCTAGCTCAACATCCCCCATCTGCGAAACGGAAATCAGTGTAAAACCTTCAAAGTCCGTGCCCTCTATCTGTGAAACAAAGTTTTTTGTGGGTTTTCTAGAGACATCTTTCACCGTTTATCGAAATATAAATTTTTATATGTCAATACGAATCAAACAAAATTATCCATAGACTGCAAAGATTTTTACTTCCGAAATCATTTTATTTGGAACAGGCATATTCAATTTACCGGAAAACTGTGTAGCCTTTATAAGATACCCTAAATTAATACTAAAAAATTCTCAAATAATTAAAATATAACCAATTATTATCGACTTTAGTTTGTTAAATGATACCTGTTGTAACTTAAAAATGTTAAATAAAGTAAAACCATTTGTCCCCACATTAAGTAAACTTAACTAATGTTAATATTGACTTCTTTAAAACACACAAAAATATAGAAATAAATCATGAAATTATAAAGAATTTAAATAAAATAATGGAAAAACCCCATATTGTCTTATATGGGGGCAGTATTACTCCTATTCGACAATTGTAAAAATTTGCCTTATAATAATTTTTATTTTAATTATTATATATCGTAAACTTGTAAGGCCAGGCAACTCTCGATTAATTTTAAATAAACGTAATATTAAAATAAATAAAACTGAAGAATTTTCTCAAATCCTACCTGAATCCCATATTGAAATCCCACTCGAAACTATAAATGGAATTCCACTTCCTAAAATCCGCTCTACTCTCCCATAAACTTAACCCATATGGGATAAGTTTATTTCCAACCCCGGGGGCTGTTATATACTAGTCCTATATATAAAAGTGCCTAGAGTCAGCCTTTCCTACTGATATATAATCCCTGTAATCGGCCCTGCCAGTTAGTTCATCTCCAGTCCTCATTAAGACAATTCCTCAGTTTTGAGTAATCTGCATGCGACATTTGCCTTTTGTCAGTAAACTTTTATTCTGTATTCTATTAACTTTTTAGTGTAATAAGAGTTCTTTTTTTAAAAAGTGATCAGTTTTCAAAATCCCCCATAACAGTTCCATTATTCGGCCGATAATGCTATACATTTAAATGTCACTTATTTACCGAGCAATAAATAAATAGTTGCATTAGTTTCGTCTTTTTAAGTTAAAGTTTAATCTTTTTCTTTAAGTTAAGCTTAAATTGGACTGGACAAAGTAAAACATTAAGTTATAATGGGACAAAATGTAACATTATCTATCGACTATCACTATAACGTTGTGTGTGAATGTAGTCTATCGACTATATTGTTATATCTATCGCACCATAACTCAATGTCTACTCTGTTCAGTCCAATTTAAGCTAAACTTAAACATTAAATGTTAAACTTCACGAAACTAATGCGTTGTATCTCTTTATTTCTCTCTACTATGTAGGTCACATTTGCAACCCGATTTTAAACTTAAAACCCCAGTGACTTGTCCCTCGTCAGTAGTCAGCGAGTTCTGAAAGAACACATCAGTAGAAAGCATACGACAAGCCGGTACCTGAGTACCTAAGCGCTATAGGATTTAATATCTGTGCATTACCCCGGACTCCGGAGTTCGGAATCCGTTTTTGTCGCGGTCGTTTGACGGGAAACGATGGACGGAAAGAAAGAAAAACGTAATCGTCGGTCCGGTCGGACAAATAGCTGGCAATTTCAGTTTCCTACGCGGTGCTATCATTACGTTATGCTTTGGCACCTAATCGAAAAATGTGAAAGGTCTAAACTAATTGGCCATACATTTTTGAACATCTCAAAGCTTTGATTTATCAGCCAAGCCAGGTAAAATCTATGAAAATAAATCTAATTTTAATAAGAAATGGAAATCTGTAATACGGTATTTTCCTGTATTTTTTTTTACATAAATCAATAGCGCTCTGAAAAATAAGACAGTTTACAACAGGAATAGTACACTAAAAATCAATATTTTCGAAGATATTGCGGATTGTTTGAAGTATTTTATGTAAGTCTCGTGAATATGCTGCATATAAAAGTCACTACTAATGTTGCTACGAAATGTATGGCCATATGCACAAAATTTCTATTATCTCGTAGTTTACGTAGTCCGAAGTTTAAGCGTTTATGTCCATACATACCATAGTAAATCTTTTTGTATTTGATGTAAGTAAACTAATTATGTAGGTTTTAAACACCAATGTAAAAAAAAAATCCGATATATAATTACAAAACTACACATAAAATCCTAATTGTTTTTATTTTTATCAAGTTGTAATACCTAATTATTTTTTAATTCATTAAAAAAAAAACTAAATATTTACATGTAGCAAAATACCCAATTGCAACAATCGGCTGTTACCACAATAGAAACATGATATATTTCTACAGTGGTGTTGCTATGGACGGACATCTTGCAGTTTGACGACAAGTTAGGATTTAACTTTACCATTGTGATTTCCCATTATTTTATTGCACCCTGGCGAAAAAGTAGTATAATTAAAACAATTGTACGCCGCGCCAACTAGCACGAACGCTATCACTGTACCTCAGAAAGGTGACATACAGGTTGAAATGTCACCTCTGCATACCTTTTCTATTCGATATTCAGATCAAAGATTGACGTCAATCAAAAACACGCACACACGTGTCTGTTTAAAATTACTTAAGGGGAAGGGATAATTCTTCTAAGTAATTTAATTCTATTTATACTTTATTTGCAAATGACATTCCACGAGCCTGCAGTACCTAACTCATAGTAAGTGTGTCATTACACTAGGTTCGCCATGACTTCAGTTAACAAATGCGAATGGATTTGAGGCAACTTTCATGTTCAACCCCCAAATTTTCAATCCCCGTCCTTATAACAATGCAACGTTACGCAGGTTGTACATATTGTGATATTCTATTTTTGATACAAAACATTATACATTTTTTACTCTCGAAACGGAATAAAATACGCCCAGTATTCAGGTCAATTACAGATTCTGGTTTTTTTTTTAAATATTATACGTTGTCTTAAACTATTTTGGTGTTTTTATGAACATTAAAATTTTGCTTGATAGCATTGAAGACTCGACAGTAGAATGGATACGTACTCGTAATAGTTAAATTCTGTTACTAAAATCACAAATAATTACCGATCTTTTAACATTTTTTTTTGTTTAAATCTTTCAAACTATTTATGGTTAATATATAAAAAAAATAAGGTAAATAATTTACTGTAAAATTTAAACATAGACAATTTTTCCAGACAAGCCTAACTTTAAACTAAGAATAGAATACGATACTTTTGATTTAAACGACATACTAATTTCAATAAACCGCGTGTCCCCAATCTTCCATTAATATGGTTAACCTACAATAGCGGTGATTATTGTGTTTGTCGAAATATTCCCCCCCCCCCCCCCCCCCCCCCCGTCGAGGTCGCACGTGTCCCGCAGCCATTCATCCCTTATGCCCCTGATACAAGGACTAGACTGTTGCATATTGACAAAAGTAACATTGACAGATGTCATGAAGTAAAGCCTATTTAGTTAGTTTATTTTAGTTGGCCAAAAGGCTATAAATAGTGTAGACGTATATTATTGTGTTAGGCATATCTCATATGTAATACGTAATCAGTGTTAAGCACCAATAAAGGAGAATATAAGAATTGTTGCTGTATTATTATCATCACCACTCAGGCACAAGAAGGACATACAAATCAAGAGGTCGTAGCCCGCTACATAGACCAGGTAATTTAGGCTCTCCCAGAAATTTCAAGATCTATATTTTTTGCGCATACCCCCTTGAAATGTTCGTTTTGACCCAATATAGGCTAGAAAAAATATTAGCCCATTTGATAAACGATAGCCCGTGCCGACTTGCGATTTTAATTTCCCCATACAAGTTACAAGGAGACAACCCTATGACCTGCAATTAAATGTTTCATTTGTCGTTTAATACGTGTGGTTTTTTGAGATTTCTTGTGTGCGTACCTAAAGATGTCTGTAAAATTCAAGAGTGGTAAAAAATACTGCATAGCCACCAAATAAATAGTGCAAAATCAACACATAATCGTCATGTTGTGGTAGTCCTATTTTAAGTGTATTCTACATTTTTTATGAAGTTAAACTGACTGCCAGTCAAATAAACGTAATAACAATGAGATTATATGCTTAATAAGATTATAAAACATATTCTCACAGCTTAAAAAGGATTACAATTGAGGAAGACAAATAATTTTCAAAGAAACAAAGAGAGCAAGGTCACCCAAACCATTGCTCAGGTGGTTTAGACAAAAAATTGCGGAGAAAGAAAAAACTTAGACAAAACCGATTACAAGAAGGAATAAATTTAATATTTTTTGTCTACACCACCTAAGCAATGGTTTCGTTCGACCTACCTTTGTTTCTTTGAAAATACTTTTTATCCGCTAATTTTCATCTTCTGAAACCATAGAATGTGTAATATCAAATAATGTTTTGAAACAAAGAGTTTTTAGTTGTTATTTCTATGTTTTCTGTAAATAACATGGATTATTCAAAATATTGAGTCATATAACATATACTAAAGTCTGGACGCAGTGTTGCCAGGTGCATTGTACAATTTATCTGTATAGCAAACTGTTAAAATCTGGATGACCATTTTGCAAGAAATATGTATAAAATCTGTATGATCAATGAAAAAAAAAAAGATTATAAAGGACAAGGGTGTGATTATAAATTTATAGTAGGTAGACGTGCAGTAGGTATACAATTATACATCATATACAAAAAGCACAAACATTTAATTAAAATGGTATGTACCTAACATAAAAACATACCTTTAAAATTAATAAATCAACAAAATTATCGGGTAATAAATTTAGGAATGAGAGAGAGGAATTTGATTTGTAGTCTCCGCGCACTATGTATTTTATTTCTAATTTTATGTCATGCATATATTATAAGTTTTCACTATTGATCAATTTTACCCAACGATTTCATAATACAATTCTGTGTATAATATGAAATCGCACTACACAATAATGAACAAGCTTAGTCTTAGCAGGTACTATCATTTATGTTGGATAGATTTATGTTAGGGGGCAATTCTCGTGAATATTATCGGTTAAATCCCATTATAATTTTCAGGCTGTCCTACTGGTGTTGTAATGAGTCAGTGCGAGGACCGAAACGGGAATTATTATGGAAAATAGTTAAGAGACTTGGGCTTAAGTTAAAATTGTATCGCAGAAATACGGAGAAATCCGTATATCTGGCAACACTGTCTGGACGCAGCATGCCAGACGAGATTTACTCATCTATGTACGAATCCAGGGCAGTAGCATTCAAAATGTCTTTCAAAACAGCTTATTTGAAGTAATCTCAGTCTATCAGACGAACAGAAAAATTATCGACGAAGTTGAGAAGAAGAAAATATAATAATGATTGCTAAATTTGACAATAGAACAGCTTATTGGACTTAAACCAGGGAGCTTATCGGGAAAGATCAAGCTAAAGACATCTATACTGCACTCTTTGACAGGTATATTCATAAAATGTACGTAAATCCCGGCAAAAAAAAATCAAATAAAGAAGGTTCTTGTTGCGCTGGGTCGCCTAAAGAGAAGTTATCCAAACTGCTTGTTATTATTTTATGAGTTTAAATAAGTACTCATGTCAGCCTTGTTTTATTTTCATCCTAATTTACCTAATTTTTGCAATTATACAGGTTTTGTAGTAGAACGAAATATCAGTACAGAAAGCGATTTTTTGTTAACTTTGCGGCTCACTCGGCACGGGTTGCAATCATCGTAAAAGGATAAAAAGTCATATTTAGATTTGTTTCAGCATTTATAAAAAATGTGGAGGGTATGCGTTTAAAAAATTTTTTTTTATATTTGGGACACCCTACCAGACATGACCAAACTTTTCAAGATTGCGGGCAATTTTCAATGACACAAAGTTTATCCCTTAAATGACTGGTACATGGATCTGGGGATGTATTATGATCTTTTAAAAAACCAGCATGTTGGCCCTAAAGTGCCTAGTTCTTTTTCGTATTACAACGACATTTCGATCTGACTGGATTCATCCTGGTTTGGTTGTCGCTGACTGGTTTATACGAGCATGAAGGTGACGTACGGAAACGTCAAATTTGACGTAATTACAGTCCGTTTTTTTTATGGCATGCCTTAGTAGGTTCAGAGTTAATGACGAACAGAAAACTTGTACTGTAAGATCCATCTTTCTATTTCAAATAATGCTATTTGAAATAATGCGATATTTGGATGATGCAATAATGCGATATGGGGCGAAATCTGGAACGGCACTTTAAAAGTAATATATTTTTATCTATAAATAGAATATGTACAGTTGTAATAATAGTTTTAAAAATAAATTTTTAAACGGCTTCTCATAAAAATAATATTCTATGTTGATAAAATAGCCGTTGTTTCTGTTTACACCTATTTAAAAAAGGGCTAATTTTCTACAAAATAGCCTCCTTTTACTGGTAAGTAATAAAATTTATTGTAAAGATAGGGTTACGAAGATTTTGGAAAAAGGAATTCACAGTTATTTACCCTCGGAATCCGGTGTGGCAACACTGATCTGACCGGACTGTAGATGATTTGAAAATTGCAAATTCTTTTATAAATAAGATCTCAATAATTATTGGTGATTGAAATTATTAGGAATGGTGAATTGCTTAGTGAACCAACAAATCAAGTGTAAAGCATTTATTCTAGGAATTCAAATATTTCTAACTCGTCAGTCGTCACACATGTTTATTTTCTATGAACCTATGAATAAAACCTATGTCTCAAAAATAAACAAATATTCGCAATTATTTTAGCGATATTTTACGTGACTAAAATACACATCAAAGTATTAGAAGAGAACGCTATAATATTAACAAGGCAATAAAAACCAATGAATTGTGGTGTAAACTGAATGGATTTTATAAAGGCAGTTTTGACGTAAAAAACAAGCCAGCTAATGTCAAATGTTTTGTCATAATACGAAAATACCGCGCAAATTTCAATGCAGAAGTAAGTCAAGTGTCACGTGACTGGTGACTGGCTGGCAATAAGTGGCCCCATACACGGTCCGGTTTTCCTTCAGTTCGGCCTGAACGGATGCAAAATCGTATCGTCTGTGTGCAATTTCGAGATCGCATCAGTCGGCCGTATGGACTGAAGCGATTCTTTCCAGTGTTGCCAACTCTGTTTTTGCGAAACTACTAAACTCGCGTCGTTTTCTACAAAAAACTACTAAAAGAGTACCGATAACTATAAAAAAGCTACTAAACTTAGGAATCCCTAAAAGTCTTTTTAGGGCTTTTGTGTTTACAAACAAATATTAAACCTGGAAATGTATGTAACATTTTCAGGTTTAATATTTAACCGTTAAATTAAAAAAATATAGTAGGAAATATTACATATATAGAAATTAAATCGGTAGTTTTAAGCGACTTACGGATGCGAGCTACTATGTGCTATTATTATAAGGTCATAATAGCACATAGAAGCAAGCCATTTTGCATATTATGATTACTGTCTAGCTATTTTCTACAAAACCTACTACTACTCACAACAAAATTTCTACTAAGGAGGGAATAAAATACAAAATTTAGTAGTAAAACTTTGTAAAAAAAAGTAAGTTGGCAACAATAATTCTGACCTGTACGGATGGACTGAACGGCAATAAAATTATACTGAACGGTAATAAAATTCGAGTGTAAAATAAAACCGGTCAAGTGCGAGTCGGCAAGATGAATTCCGTACAAAACGGGAAAAAATTACGTTTGTTGTATGTAAGCCTCAAATTTTTATTTTATTCTGTTTTTAGTATTTGTTATTATAACGGCAATAGAAATACCTACATCGTACATTTGTGAAAATTTTAACTGTCGAGCTATCACGGTATAAGAAGGTTAAGATACAGCCTGGCGACAGACGGACGAACAGCAAAGTCTTAGTAATAGGGTCCCGTTTTTACCCTTTGGGTACGGAACCCTAAAAATGGCACGTGGTCTAAAGAAATTTATTAAAATTCATTGAAGTATTTAAAACTTTAAAGCTACTATGGTTGATAAAATCTAAAGACTATTACTATAAAACAAAAAGAATTGATTTCTATAACATATTACTGAAAAAATGTATGACACAATAATTCGGTTTCGTCGATAGCGTGATTACAATTGCATCAAAATACAATAAATAAATAAAATAATAGCCTAAACTGACCAAGAGCATGTCACGACATGTCTAAGAAGGGTTCCGTAACTATCAACGCGCAATAGGTTTTCATTGAATTACTACAAAAGTTATTGTCATAAAGTTATTACAGAAGCTAGGAGAGCGGCGGACAGACAGACAGACGGACGGGCAGAGTGAAATTATAAGGGTTCCTTAAGGATTACGGAACCCTAAAAATACGACCGAAGCTCGCGGCAATTTTCCGTGTATGTGCTCGAATCCGTTCAGGCTGAACGGATTCGAGCACATACTTGAAGGATTAAAACGCCTAGAAACCGATACGCGCTTGAAAAGTGAAGTATATCATACTCAGCCATATCGGCTCAGTTTGTTCGAACGACCCGTCAGTTGGCAAGGTCAAGCGCTAGTGCATACATCTCCGACTATTAAAAACTTTATGACGGTTTGTGTCGTTATTGGGTATCACAATGCATCGGAAAAGAATTAAAAAAGCTTCGGACATAACATTTCATATTACGTAAGTATGAAATGTTATGTCCGAACAATTTGACATGTATTAAGTCAATTATTTAAAACATTTTAAAATAAAATCATATTATATCGCCATCTTGCTGCCCTATTGTGAATTGTAAGTGTTACTAGTAAAAATACATTTATTTAAAAATTTTCATGGCTAACTAATAGTTGCAACTAAGACAAAGTTTTTTAATATTTTCTGATTTTTTTTATTATGAATTTAAAGTATTGCCCGTATTAAGATAATCCTTAATACGAGTTTAATATAAATAAAGTTCACAAATTGTGTTTAGATGGTTTAAAATGAAATATAAGTTATATTTTTACATTTCACGATATTAAGAAAAGCAAATACAATAATCCCAATTTTAAGAGTACACACTACACAACTTTAAAGTTTTGTTTGTGTGCGTGTCGGTATGTAATGCTTACGCCTACATCTATCTGTTGCTTGCTTCACTTTGTACGATGCGTTTGTCTGAAGACTAGCTATCTAGGTGTTATTAATCTAAGGGCCGAACTGACGTCAGTTTGGTCGCATGCGATTTTCTCCGTGTATGTGCTCGAATCCGTTCAGGCCGAACTGACGTCAGTTCTAACTGAAACGATCGGCCTCTCGTCTGTGGAGGCCTGTGATCATAATACGAAAATGCAAACCAGTTTGTTTCATGGCGTAAACTGACTGGAATTAAGATCTTGTACGCCCCCTGACGTAGAAAATCATAGGGTTGAAGTACGCCGGGTAATTTTATATAAAATGATGACAATTCGCAAATACATTTCAACTTAGCCCTAACGGGTAGCACACCATACATACTAGTCTAGTGGACAAACTGATTTTCGTGTCAAATTGAGTTACTGGTCCTACAACTATGTGTGATACCTCGTTGGATTCGGAATGGCGTCTAGAAAATTGTGCTAAAAGTTCATATTAGTACACAAATAATTGCAAAAGTTATAAAAAGAGGCAAAAAAGAGTGTTTTTGGTTTTTTATTAATAGTTAATATAAAAAATCATAACATTAACTTTGATTTTTTCATAATTTGAGAAGATAAAACAAATTATTACGAAAAAGTATAAGCATTTTTTTCAATTTTTCCTGTTTGATCTTGTTTAGTATATAAGAAGGACTCCAACTCTGTTTTTGCGAAACTACTAAATGTCGTCGATTTCAGAGCCGCGGCCGTGCGGGCGTGTATCGTGTACAAGCGTAGTGAGTTTACAATTATTAACACGACCGTAGCTCGCGGCAAACCAGAACGAACTGATGTGATTTTTCCGTGTATGTGCTCAAATCCGTTCAGGCCGAATTGACGTCAGTTCTAACTGAAACGATCGGCCTCTCGGCCTTTAGAGTTCGAATGTCAAGCGGCAGCATGTGCAGTGTATGACTGATGTCATATGAGACGTGTATCTTTTGTGTAGTGAATAAAGTTCAATTTTGTATAGCTATCTTAAAAATGCAGCGCAGTATGATGTATCGTCTCTTTTCGGTGTGAACTTTACATAGTACCCGTTTAGCAGTCGCTTAGTGTGAATGTAACCTTATCCTCTGTGGGAAAAGTTATGAATAGCACTCAATTGCTTCTAAATACATATATACACGTGGTCTTCTTATTTCGGGAATTGTCACAAAACAACCAGTATGGTTTTGTTACATTTGTCGCTACGGGGAAGTTCCTACCTTTATTTACCCTTGAAGGGTTCATTCTATTCGATCAAATAATAAATGTTCCTATTAAAGATAGTATTTTGGTGATGGGATATCTGGGTTTATCTATTCTATTATAGGTTTATGTGTTATTCCAGAGCTTAAATTACTACTATACTAAATTTCATCAAAATCCGTTCAGCAGTTTTTGCGTCAAAGAGTAACAAACATCCATCCATTCTCACAAACTTTCACATTTATAATATTAAGTAGGATAGATCTTTCGTTACTATAAACACTAAGTGAATTTTTCACGAAAATCAATTTTACCATAATTAATTGGCAAATAGCAGAATTTATACCTAAGCAGTGGGCTTAGCATGAACAATTAACAACAGCGTATTCGTGATAATGAAAATTGTATAGGCTCTGTCATGATGTTCATACAATTCTCATTCGATAACATTACGAATACGTTGTCGTCAATTGTTCGTGTTACTAAACCCACAGGCCACAGCTAGACAGTTTTAAAAGTAAACATATTAATCGCTAAATTAAATTACTCGTCTGTACGTATTATTCCAACCAAAGGATTAAAAAATCAGACCATAGTATTTTAGACTTTAAACGAGGCAATCTTGTATATATGTATATGTATATAATCGGTATCTTGACAACGGCTACAAGTATTGCCATGAAATTTAGTATGCAGGGAATTTTAAGCAATATATGTTTTTTTATTTCGTCTTGCAAGAATATATCAATGATTTCGACTTTCTTACGTCAGTCTGATTGGCAGCTTGGTATACGTATAACCTACGTATAATTTGTGCATTATTTGGAATGTAATGGGTTCGAATCCCAGTAAGATAAATATTTTTGTGATTCTTATTATTTATTTTTCTTTTATATTTTTTATTTTATTTTTAATTATTTTATCGTTCTACTAAAAACACTCTCCCAAGTACTAGGCATGTTTAAATACTCAACAACTTCGTTTCACTATAATTTTAAGCGACTGTAGTTCTACCATCGCATGTCTAGGCACGTTAGCACAGTTAAACTCGGTGCTAACCATAGCGAGTTTCATTTAACACGAAATTCTGGTTCATTAAACTTTTAGCCTATTAACTATGTTATTCACCTTAAAATTTTCAGAACATATTAACGATGGTGGCAGGTGGGTGGCACATCAAACACCCGGTATTTCTA
The DNA here is from genome assembly GCA_037179445.1 of Phengaris alcon alcon. Classification (NCBI taxonomy): domain Eukaryota; kingdom Metazoa; phylum Arthropoda; class Insecta; order Lepidoptera; family Lycaenidae; genus Phengaris; species Phengaris alcon. The sequence continues at coordinate 1,126,487 of JAYRCH010000342.1, forward strand.
CATTTTAAATGCCGATTTATACAAATCAGTCAAGGAAAACTTAAATTTAGCAGTAAGTAATTTGATCACTGTCCTCATGATTTATTCGTAGGTATAGTGACTTACGGTCCGTTTCAATAACCTATCTATCTATAACTATTTGTTAAAAACGTCGCCATTCAATCATTTGACGGTTTTTTGCGAATTTGTCTGCAGGTTGACAAATTTTCAAAGGAATTTACAGTGGAGAAAAAATATTTTTTTGTAATTGACAAACAAAATTGGTGATCTACTCTTGTTGTCATAACACCAATGGCCCGTTTCAATAACCTATCTACCAATAACTATTTGTTAGAAACGTCAAACTTGTATCGCAAAAAACCGTCAAATGATTGAATGGCGACGTAATGTAACGCAGCTTGTAATATATTTTCTCCACTGTAAATTCCTTTGAAAATTTGTCAACCTGCAACTTGTAAAGGACTTGGGAGGTCGATTAGGTCGATTACTCTAAAGTAATTAAGTTTATGAAAAAATCGAGTATAAAACCTCGTCTTTATTTAAAAATACCAATTCGATCCCACGATATATACACGATGGGGTTGAATGAGAAAAAAAGTGATCCTCGCTTCACATCACATCATGGGGAGCCACATGTGAAATATAATATTATTATTATTTGTATGGTACCAAAAGTAAAGTTTTAGATGTATTATTTTATCTATTAGTCTATACGCAATCTATATCTGAACTAAATTTTGTCAATTCATAATTGCAGATGTATGCAAAGGCAGACAGACAGAGAGACGGAGGGACGGCCGGAGCGAAACTAAACCCCTGTGTACTGTGTACATGGGTACGGAACCCTAAAAATGATGCATCCTTAGTGCAGATTTTGAATTCCCTGGCCGAGCTACATTGTGGTAACGCTCGTACGACGTGACATAACTGTAACGAAATATAATAACCGATAGTCTGAAGGTCTATTGAAAACTGCTTCAAGTACAAGTCTGCCACTATTGTTGTGTATGTAAATTTCATCAGTACTTCCAAGCGGAACCGGATATCTCACTTTCAAAGAAACAGAATAAAACAGAGTTAAGTGAATGGGGTGATACAAAGAGAAGTAGTGATGGCCGTTGGCACATTGTAGCTCGATAAAAAATATATTTTTTCTTTGCAATGGTCTCCGATTGTTTTTTATGATGATTAAATTTTAAAAATTTTTGTTAATAATGTTCGATACTTTTGTATCACAATTAAAGAATAATATAATTTTAAGCGTATCAACTAAAATCACTTTTTTTCTCAATAATTTAATCAAATGAGGTCGGATTTTTTTGAAAGCTGTATGACTAACAACTATCACAACGGTCGTTTGGTGGTAGAACGGATGTGCTCGGTCTATTGGAAACACGTGAAAAACCTGGTACCCCGTCTTACCCCTCACTTCATCTTGCTTCCCTTATTGTCATTTACTAGATGTTTCCCGCGACTTCGTGCGCGCAAAAGAAAATCTCGAGGAAACCGTACATTTTACCGCAATAAAATGTAGCCTTTATCCTTTCCCGTGGTATATTCTATATCTGTGACAAATTTTATCAAAATCGGTCCAGTTGTTTCGGAGACTATTCAATGCAAACAAACATATAAACCTTTCCTCTTTATTATATTAATATAAATGTAGTTTTAAATAATTTATACAGCAGTAAGTATGTAGGATGAGGGCCGAGAAAGGCTTTAATGCCCTTTCAATTTGGTATTTATGTCCAAGGTTTTGTTTACCTACACTTCGAAACCTCGACGTACAAATTCAGATAGTAGTAACGTAGGCGATTACAAAATATTATACTCCTCTGCATATCCTTGCCTATTGAAGGTAGGTGCATCGACAAGTGTTATGAAACCAAAAATGTCTGTGTTATGAAAAAAAACACAGCAAAAGAGCCCAGAACTTAAAATCCTACTACAATTATAAATGTGAAATTTTGTGAGGATGGATGTTTGTAACTCTTTCACGCAACAACTACTGAACGAATTTTAATGAAATTTGTTATGGTAGTAGCTTAGGCTATAGATTAACATGTGGCTACTTTTTATCCCGACAAAGTAACTGTGCTGTTTCCTGTGTTCCTGTATTTACGCAAAACAAACGGGCAAAAGCTAGTGTTGCCTGGTGCCCCAGATAGTTTATATATTATAAAACTAGCTTTTGCAACTTTACTTAAAACTATTAATGGAAATGGAACCTCATTTTTTTAAACGGAACCCTGAGATAAAAGCACCCTCAGTTACTCCTTAACATATCTACCAGTCCGGCTACTTCAGAGATTATCCAAAACAAACAGACAAACAGACAGACGGACAGACAGGCACATATTTTAAAAATAGATTTTTTGGTGTAGGTACCGTATATTCTATCATTAAATAATAAATAAATAAATCTTTATTCAATGATTTATTTATGAATAAATAAATCATTATTATGCATTTAGTGCAAAGCTGTTAATTTGAAATTACAAAGTGACACTTTAATTTTATTTATTTGTATAGATATAAAATTAACTAGATATATTTTGTTCTTTCAAATATTAAGCATTAACTGATGGATCCGAAAAAGCAAAAAAAAAAACTGTGAATAAAATACACGAGAGAGAAGTATTTGATATCGATACAGCACGTCCCAACACTACGGCCGAGTACGCGTGCCAATGGATACCTCTAGTGATGGGGTGTAAAAAAAACGCTGACCACTTAAGTTTCGAGTACCCCATTGTTTAGGGCCTCGGACAATGCGCCCTTTGGGCCCTATTCTTATCTTCGGCCGTTGTTTATTGGTTTAGTCGGAATGCCTCGCTGTCCATATCCGTCCCTTTTAGTGATGCCCTTTATCTACGAATTTATGGTATTTCGGTTTTTGGACTCCATAGTGACGGTTAATGATTATTGTGCAAAAGTTGAGTTGTGATAAGCGAGCAATGTGTAAAAAATCTGCCATGTAGTACCTTTCATATTTCTATTAATTTTCTATTAATAATATTATATTTCTTTGATATATTTCGCAAATACTAACGAATCCCACTTACTATTATAAAAGTAAAAGTTTATGAGGATGGATGTATGAATGGATGGATGTTTGTTACTCTTTCACGCAAAAATCACTGAACAGATTTCGATGAAATTTAGTGTGGTAGTAGTTTAGGCTCTGGAATAAAACATAGGCTACCTTTTGATCCGTGGTAAAAAAATGTCCGTGGGATACTGTATTTACGCAAGCGAATCCGCCGGCAAAAGCTAGTTATAATAATATTATATGAACGAATTATGTCAAATTATTATGAACGTAGGCCCAAACCTTTTAAGGACCAGGAACGCGCAGCACCAGAGGAGTCACAAGTGTAACTCCTCTGGTGTTGCGAGTGTCCATGGGCGGCGGTAATCGCTACCATCAGGCGATCCGCCTCCTCGTTTCCTGGTCCATTAAATTGAATAAAAAGAACGAAATCAATTTATTACAAACGAATTATGACTAATCTCATATCCATTCTTATATTTCATTACACCTTCAGCTGTCTATTTAATTTTGCTTAATTCAATTTTTACTTGGCCTACATATCGACTACATTAAGTACCTAATATACCTTACTTGTTTTATACAATTTTAGGTCAATACTCTTTATATTAAATTCGATCGAAGCAACGAGCTTCTAGCCATCAAATATTACAAAAAAAAAATGATAAGTACCTTCTCTAATATCACTAAAAAAAGAAAATGGACCAGAAGAATTACCATTAACAACAAGAAACAACCACGTGCCACGATCCAGAACTATATATCTTGTCTGTGTAGGTATGTATAGTACGGCCGCTGTCCATTCATAAGAAGCGATTCATTGAAGCGAGCGAATGAATGGGAGCGACGGAGACAGCACTATATAAGGTCGCGTTACATGGTTAGAGGAATTTCCGATTCTCGTAAATGCCGTGTTCTGGGTAAATGAAACAATGGGTAGTGGCTACTGTTTCTATCCTTCTCCCAGTGTTCCCAGGTATTGTTTGACGTCCTTTCATAAAATGATTTTATGAGTGCGTTTAAGCTTTGGCTATGAATGTTTATAAAATTGGTATAACATTTTTTGCTGCTTCCTAAACACGATAATTGTATACGATAATTGTATACGAAAAATAAAAATGATGAATTGTGTATTGTTGTTTTTACCGACTACGGTGAAGGCAAAAGTCTATGTATGTATGTTTGTTCCACCGTAGCGCCTAAACTATCGGTCCGATTTTAATAAATGATGTGTAAAAGATTCGTAATAACAGCCCGGGTAACACAGGCAAACTTAATAAAATGTAGCTTGTCCTGACAAGCTATATTTTATTAAGTTTGATTTTTGATATCTCAAGAGATATTTCTTTCGATAGAAACTAAAAAGACGCTAGAGGTGTCATTATCTTGAAACTAATTGTTCTGTTATTGTACTGAAGTGGCATTGTATTTTCATTCAGTAGTCGATGTTGTAAAGAATCCAAATAATCTGTATATTCTTTGCTATTCTGAGAATAACACTCGAAGTTGAGAGGCTTGTGATGTACAACTGTTGTTTAGTTAAGATACTTATAGCACAGATAAGAGGAACAGATAAACAGCTACATCATTAGCTTTCGAAATGATTGCACTACTACAAGTGTACGGTGTGTCCACGATTGTGTGGAAAAATTATTGTGGGCCATTTAAGGGGACGTCAATTTTTTTTTTCAAATTTGGATTGATTTGGATCGTTCAATGAAAGCTGTTTTTCGGTACGTAAGTATATATTATATTTTCTACTCTGTATAGTGTTTTGTTGCAATAACACTACGACAGTAATAAAAAGTCTTGGGTATGGGATTTTAAAATGACTCAATTCATCATGTTTTTAGGCAACAGCGCGTTTGAGCTTGTAGTTTCTATTAATTGGTGATTTGAATTATTTGTTGAAGTCGGTACCAGCCCAAACAATATCCTGATAAAACAATATTTTATAGAACTCACGTTTAAGTTGGCTGGTACCGACTTCAAAATCTTGAAGATAGTGTCGAAAGATAGTTAAAATTTTTGCCGAATTTAAAAGGGGAATTATTTAGAAAATAAGATTTATTTTATACTTTTTTGTGCATTTTTACTTTGGAAGTCGGTTTCGATTTTTTGTTTAAAAATAATATTTTTCCCTTTTTAATCGTATTTGTTATATTATTTATTAACACATTTTAAGAAAGTTTAAAATAAGCGTTCGAATGTATAATTGAATACGCGCCAAGCTTCCATTAGGTATTGTATATAAGATGATGATGATGATAAGTTACATAATGTATGTGCTGTAAGTGGTATGATGGCATATGCTTGATGTTCATTAAACAACTCCGGAATCCCCAAACATGTATCTATAAGGACTCAGGAGTTCTGTTCAGTACTTTTGCATTCACTGTCCAAACTTTCAAGAGTGAATATACTCTTGAATATAAGCAACTTTTATTATGGGATCAACTTTCCTACTTGAAAAAAAAACAGCTGTTTGCTACAAAATGCTATCTATGCCGTAGCCCTTTTGTATGAAACAGCAGTTTTTTCTTAAGTAGGAAAGTTGATCGCATAGTAAAGGTTGCTTATATTCAAGAGTATATTCACTCCTGTAAGTTTGGATACAGCATGGAAAAACACCCCGTATGTGTCAGTATAAATTTCGACGAGTTCCCTCGATTCATCATGGATACCTACCATCATCAGGTCACCACTTGGTGAATAAGAGACAAATTTCGAATTATAACCTTTACAGCAACAAAATATTTATGCAAATAGGTTCACAAACGGCAAAGTAATGTTCCAAGATATCCGTGTCGATGTAAAATATTATGAGAAGTACCTATTATATCATCATAATATGATGATGGTGATGATGATGATTACTATAATTGACATAGGGGCATATGCGTGCAGCTCTTTAAATAACGCAGAAATCCCCAAACATGTGTCTATAAGGAGTCAGTTCTGTTCAGTACTTTCAGATCCAGGGTATCCTTGGTGCAAAATCTTACATTTTGGTAGCATATGTTTGGACGCCTTCAAAAAAGTTTCCTCGATTCCTCATGGATCCCATCATTAGGTCACCACTTTGATGCCAAAAGAACTAATTTGGGATTATACCCTTTACATCAAAAAAATAATTTTGAAAATCCGTCTACAGACAACGGAGTAATCGTTGAACATACAAAAAAAATATATATACATACAGCTCAACGTATAACCGCCTCCTCCTCCGGAAGTCGGTTAAAAGTAACACGCAATTCCAAATTTAGCGAGGCGCTAAATAAATGAAAAAAAATAATTGATAAAAAAAAACATAAAACGGTCTAACGGTTGAAGCAAATTTGAAATACTACGATTATCATGGACGCGCCCTTACATTGGAGCAACAAGATTGTGTAAAAAACATCGTCGGTAGGAAGTCAACCCGAGCGCGACCGAACCGCCTTGAGCCGCGACGGGATTCCATACCAGTTTCCGTCGCTTAAATGAGATATAGTATGTTATTAATTTTCATATGTATAGCAGAGTTATTTATTTAAAAAGCTATTTATTAATATGTTAATATAAATTTTACATTATTATGTCACTGATTTTAATACTTCATATTATAGCTATTAGGATGAAGCGGTTGGATAGCTCTAAGTAGGTACCCTACATAATATGAATAACTTTTCTCCATGAGTTTTACATGGGTCGATTTCCAGCGTGCGGCGAGTCAACCGTGTAAATCATAAGTCATAAGTCATCATAAAAAATAAGAGTCAATCATAATTTGAAAGTTGAAATCATAGTTCATAGTTTGAGAGTTTGAATAGTTAATAGTTCCAAATTTGAGTTTTTGCTAAAAGTCACTTTTATCAGCTTCTAAAACGTCCACTTCAACTACAATACTATATAAAAATACGTAATGATCCCAACTGGTTCAATCCAATCAATACAGCGTAGATAATGTGATAACATAAATATTATTGCGTTAAAATAATTCTGCACGTTAGTGCGGCGATGCTTTACAAGTCTAATTAAAATTTTACGTCAACACTAATGAATGAATCGACGAAGAAAAAATATCGCGCTAAAGCCTTAGAAGTATCAAGACCGCTCCAGCGCGCTAGGAGGTGGTTATACCGGGCGCGTAGGTTAAGTCGTACCTGGCTCAGCGCGGCCGCTCAGTCCGAGCGCGCCCGACGCCCGACCCGCCCGCAGCCCGCATACACGTCCCGGGACACAGCTGGTTCACTCCCGACCCAACTCGACTCGACCGTTTCTCTCCAAACTCAACTCATTCCACCAACTGTGAGAATGTTAGTGTTATATACTCTACTCCTCGCGTGCCTCCTCACCGGCGTCAGGACGGCGATACGAACGCCCCTGGAAGCCTTCCGGCCTTCCGGAGAAATCAACATCAGAAGGCCGGATAAGCTCCCCGTCTTACCGCACAGGAGATCGCCGGCTCAACCGAAAAGTGGACTCAAGATTCTGTACCAAACTGGAGTAAGTATTAGTGACAAGTGTTCAATATTTTCTACATTTTAGTGTAAATTTTTAATGAGATTTACTTTTAAAAGGATTGTTCTTGGAGATGAATTGCTCGTTCAAGTTTAAAGTTAGGCCAAACATTCACGAGCGTAGTAAAAGGTATTCTCAATGAAACTTCGAACAAGTACAGCCTTGATGGCCGTAGTAAGAGGACATAAGGTCTTAAATATTATTTTGAGATTATATGTATATTGCACAAAGATTCAAAATACAACTGGAGATCTTTAACTTGAGACTCATCACAAACACATGTTCCTATAAATGTAACTAGATTTTGCTCGCGGCTCCGGCTGCGTAAATACAGTATCCCTCGGGAACACTGTACTTTTTCGGGATAAAAAGTAGCCTACTACCATACCAAAATTTATCTAAATCTGTTCAGTAGTTTTTGCGTGAAACATCAACAAACATCCGTCCATCTATACATCCACCCTCACAAACTTTCACGTTTACCATATTAAGTAGGGGTATATTTGTTAGTTTGTTAGAAAATTAAATGTGCGTGCATTAACGTACAAAACATGTCGATTCCTGTAAGCAGTTCAAAACAAATTCCTATCAAATAATTACATGAGACCTCCTTATTGATACACTTTGGGTTCTCATTCTTAAATTTTATATTTATATATTGTATCTATATGCTACGCCCACATATATGTCAACATACCTACATGCATGTGCTATAAGTAAAGTATATTGACGGAATTCAGTCTTTACCTAAGTACCAGGATAACATGCGTACCCCAGTACTCGAGACGTTGACTCCTGTGGCGAGTCGTGAGAGCCGTCACGACCGCGAGAAACTGTCAACCGACTTATATATTAGCTCCGCCCGCGTAAATATAGTATCCCATGGGAATGCTGGACTTTTTCGGGATACAAAGTAGCCAATGTTTTAATCCAGAGCCTGTCCAGTACTACCATACATTTTTTATCGAAATCCGTTCAGTAGTTTTTGCATGAAAGAGCAACAAACATCCATCCATACATCCATCCAACCTCACAAACTTTCACATTTGTAATAGTAGTAGGATCAATACGAACTATTCTCTGTTCAGATCAAATTTAATGTAAACGCAAACAAAATATGAAAATTTACCAAATTAATCACGTGTAATTGTATTTTTTTTTTTCAACCTCAAAGTGTTGGTCTTGGGGTTGGTCTTGGGGTTGGTCTTGGGGTTGGTCTATCTACCACGCGGACCTGCTGCGGATGTATGGATGGATTGATTTATTAGAACATAGGCTTTTAACACGTAAATACATACCGTTTCCGTGGCATAGAGAGAGTTTAGTTTTACGCGAATGAAGCAAGTCACTAATTAAAGATGAATCACAACATAAAATGCGAAAAATTATTTGAAACTCCTCTTGAGGTACAGAGTAAATTTCATAATTTAAAGGGACAGAAATGCAATAAAATATTATTTCTTTACATAAGCTAAAAAAACTAGAAAATTGTAAGATAGAAAAAATAATGCATCATCAACACATAAATAATTTTAACTAGGTGAAAATAAGAAATCTGAATCGATTACTGAGTACAAATGACACTGTCCATAATAATAAGAATATCAAGAATTAATAACTTATTAATAATTCAACGCGCGCCCTTATTATAATCTATAAGGAAATTATAATCAGTATTATAATTATTTAGCAGTAGCCACACGGTGATCAATATTTAACGAGTTCCAGTAAAACCAATTTGCTAATGGTTTGACAATCTTCATTTTTCTATAGAAATTGACAGACGATGTATAAAAAATTACAACTGTCGAAAACCATTAAAAACATGTGGGCCTAGCAGGAACATTTGACAGCGGTGTAAACGTAACGTTATATCGTATAACGTATCATTCGATTACGTTACGTTTACACCGCTGTCAATGTTCCTGCTAGGTCTCCTGTACTTGAGTTGGTTTCGAATTTCAAATTGTAAGGTTTTACTGCTTTGTTTATTTACTAAAAATATGAGCACCATCAAAAATAAATTTCAATATCTAAGCGGGAATCAGCAGTTTCAAAAATTACCAGGCGGTACTGGTACACACACACACACTAGTACAGGTATACTGTTGGATTCAACTCTAAACTGAAACTACCTATATAAAAAATTAAACCGACTTCCAAAGAAAAAAATAAAAATGCACAAAAATGTACGAAATAAATATTATTTTCTAAATAATTCCCCTTTTAAATTCGCCTAGAATTTTAACTATTTCTCTACTCAATCTTCATAATTTTGAAGTTGGTACCAGCACAGGTACAAAATTTTACTTTTTGGTCGCATATGGTTGATTTAATTCACAAATGCAAGTCCCTATAACAGATATCCCTATAAATTTTGAGTTTCTTCGATTCCTCATTGATACCATCATCAGGTTTCCACTTTGGTGACTAAAGGACCAATTTCGAATTATACCCTTTACAGCAACAAAAGAATTTTCCAAATGGGTCCACAAACGGCTGAGTAATATTATTCAAGGACTTGTATCGATGTAAAAATCTATGAAAAGTACCTTTTATCATCATAATGTGATGATGTATGGTGTGATGATGGTGGTGATGATGATGATGATTACTGTAATCGACATAGTGGCATATATACTTGCAGTTCTTTAAATAACGCCGAAATCCCCAAACATGTATCGATAAGGACTCAAGAGTTCTGTTTAGTACTTTTTGATCAAGGGTATACCACCTTATTGCAAAATCTTACTTTTTGGTAGCATATGCTTGGACTACTTCAGAAAAAGTTGAAATCACTGTATGTCTCCATATAAATTTCGAAGAGTTCCTTCGACTCCTCATGGATTCCATTATCAGGTCACCACCTCGGTATCAAAAGGACCAAATTGGGATTATACCCTATACAGCAAAAAAATGATTTTGGATATCGGTCTACAGATGGCGGAGTAATCGTTGAACATACAAAAAACAAAAATATAATACCGAACGTATAACCGCCTCCTTTTTTGGGAAGTCGGTTAAAATATACCAAAATAAGTAACGCCGCTTTAGAACATCAACATGAAACACGACACAACACGACAAAACTAATGATCGATTGGGCTTAAATCGTAATTGTGTTACAATCGGCGCGGGCGGCGAATTTTCGCGGAATGTCCGGCGTGATCGGCGTCCATGGCGCCTCCAGTAACGGCGCCAACTGGCATACTTTATGCCAGAGGAAGTCGTAATGGTACATACCAATAACGACCGCCATTAAAGTGTAAATAAAATTCAATTTGTTGTGAAAAAAACCGCAAAAATTTAAAACTTTATTGCAACAATCGTTATTTTTTATTCTCGATTTTGTTTCAGAACAGTTAATTTGTCACAGAATCGAAATGTCTTCCGGTTGAGGTACATCATGCTGTTTTAGAATATATCATCAGGTGTGATAAAAATATCTAGTATTTATTTGCGCTACCGGATGCTTATCGTGTTGTCTCTTGACTCTTGTCGCAATAAAAACTTTATTGATTTGTTTTGAAATTGTCTGTTCAAAACTGCAAATTGCAGTTTTGAGATGAATTGGAAATCAAATGTTGAACGTTACGATATGGGGTCAAACATTGTACCTAATTTAAAATTGTATTGTCTTTTCATCCGACTACGGCGTAGCCAAAAGGAAAGGTAATGATTTGTCAGTGTATGTATGTACCTATTTGTTTGTCCACAGTAGCGCCTACACTACTCGTCCGATTTTAATAAATGAGGCGTCAATAGATTTGTAATAATGGCGCGAGTAACATAGACTATTCATTTGCATAGTCGGGTCATAGTTTTTAACTATTGATTTTATTAATTACTTTTGAAATATTTTGTTGCTATTATTTCGAGTATTAGATATATTCTTTATATATCTAATACTCGAAATCAATGAATTTTAATTTAATTGTAACTACTGTTATTAGTTAGTTGATTTTGATTTTTGATTTTGCCGTCTGACTTAACGCTGAAAGAGGATATTTTGATCCCTTTATTTTAAAAAACAATCATTTTTTTATTACACAGCCCATCAAGTCTATGACGACTCTCCTCGACGTTCTTTTCCTCGTTATAAACGAAATATGAGAAACATCTCATGTAGGAAACATCCTACACTCCTCGTGTTTCTCCGAAGGATGATCCTACAATTAGGCCAATTAAAATACCGATCACGGGCCCACCGACGCGCTGTATGACGAACTACTGCTGAGGTAAATGAAATATTGTTGAGATATCATCCTTGATACGAAAAATATGGACATTGGACGTGTATACGAATTTGACATAAATTTACTGTATTTCAGTCGATTTTGCGACCAAATAATACCAAATCCTACGAAACTAACAATTGTCACAAATAGAGTACTTCTTTATCAGTAAATTTGTTAAAAAACATTAGAAAAATATATGATTTTCAGTGTAGAAAAACCAATTTTCCAAAACCTCTTCAACCAAAATTAACAAAAATAGGTCTTGTTTAGGATATTATTTCCTGCTCGTATGTGGCTTATTTTGTTTGTTTAAAAACACCCAAATCAAGGATCAAGCCTACGGCGTCATTTCGACTGGACGATAGGCAGTAAGACTCTTGTAGGGTTAGCAGGAACAATTGGCAACTACGTATTCGTAACTTTATCGAAAGAGAATTGTATGAAAATTATGACAGCGCCCATACAATTGACATTCGATAACGTTACGAATACATAGTTGTCAATTGTTTCTGCTTGGGCTACTGTAAGCTGGCTAGTGGCTACGACGATAACGAGCAATATACTTCGATACAACAAGTAGGTCCGTTACATCATTAAAGTCTGTTATCAAATCATTACGTCACATCCTACGCCCGCAGTAATGATGATATTACGTCATTGTAATCATCATTAGCGATTTCCGATGACGATGATTTGGGTGGGTATACGCAGTCCTATATAATCAGTTCTATGTATAGTCTGACGTAGGACTGGTGAACACCTGCGAAGACTAGAGGCAGAATATGTTTTTAGATATTGCTGTCTTAACTACTACCGTACCAAATGTCATCAAAATCCAAGTTCAGTAGTTATTGCGTGAAAGAGCAGCAAACATCCATACATACAAATTTTCGCGTTTATAGCGCGTTATTAGTAACAATATGTCAGTGTTGTAGAAATACCTTGTTGTATTCCGATTTCATGCCTATGATTGCCAATAGATTCGGTTGTTAAAAATACGCATGTGACATTTAAAGATATGAATCATTTTATTCATTCAAAATCACTAATATACTGCCATGCGGTATTACTAAAAAGTTAAATACTAAAATTATATCAAATAACATAATGATGATCTCAAATAGCATACCGAAATCGCAATTAGCACTGCTCTTTCACGGATTTCCTCCGTATTAACATATAAAAAATATTAATACAGAATTCCAGCATCATTTCTCATCGGCTCTCGATATGACGCCCGTCGCCCGGTAACCGATAATTACATACGATCAAAAAACCGTCACGGATCTAGACTTTTGTCAGTCATATTTTAAAAACAACCTTAATCATATTATTACGCCTAATTTTAAAGTCGATTCGAAAAGATAATAATCCTAAGTAAGTTTTGAGAGTGCGCGGGTTATTATGGTCGTTGCGGTGGCCGTAATTTCGTTGGATAATTGAGCTGTAATTGCTTTACTTTAGAGTTGAAATTGCGTTGTAGTTTTTTGCTACGTAGAGGTCGTTTTTGGGCCTACATCGAGTAGATGCGTAGGAGAATGCGTAATACTGGTAGTGGCAGGTGTGCTTTCATTCATTCTTATCTTGACAGCTTCGATGACTTACGGTCGTGGTTTGGGCTCGGCCAGTGTGTGCTATTTGATTAAGAAAAAAAAAAAATTCTTTATGCCAGTTTAAGCCCATTCGTAACGGTGTCCGTTTTCGGTGCGTCTCAAGGAAAGGAATTTAAAAGTTATCTTTCTTTTTGTCTTTTTTTTTCTTTACGTTTGCGAGTATGAATGCCGGTCGCTTTTTAGATTCGAATAGTAAATCTTTGCGATTTACTCCTTAGTCGGCACCTCGCTTTGTAGCATTTGCTTCAATCAAAATTATGACCATTAGAAAATTTTATTTTGTGGTCTTGATAATATTTTAAACCCTTGTCATCGGGATTATAAAAACTTGGTCAGTTTAAGTTCATATTTTTTTCGATGTTTTTAGCATCCAAAGGCCTTCAAAAGTAGATTAACGAAAGTAAGATTATGACGGATACCGCTTGGCTGGAGCGGATAACGCGACACGAGTCAACCGAGATGTGGGCGTCACATCGGCGCGGGCTCCTAGCCTAACCGCCTAAAGAAGCTTGGTCTCCACTAGAACTACTATATATATATATATATATATATATATATATATATATATATATATATATATATATATATTACCCCTTACTAATAAAAATATTTACACAAGGGATAATTTATATAACGTTGTTCTCTTTGTCAGATAAGCCGGAAATGTCTCATGACAGACAGACAGACTAGCAACAAAGTTATCCGTTGCGTGAATATTTTAAGGGGTTTTGAAGGGGTTATTCATAGATAGTCATAGGTAATCTACTGACTCTTGAGTCACACACGAGATGGTGCAGATTCGATGCCGACCAGCCTCTGTGAAAACCCATCTTCTGTGAAAACCCTGACAAAATTTGCATTAATGTATGAAAACTGTTCCTCTGTACATATGTATAATACCAATAAATACCTTATTAATATATAAATATGAATAAAAATACCGTTTTTACAATAAAATTGTCACAGGAGAGTATCCTACTACCATTATAAATGTGAAAGTTTGTGAGGAGGGATCGTGGGGGGGGGGGGGGGGGGGGGGGGGGGTTAAAAAAAGGTTGCGGATTACCTAGGTGTACGTCATACTCAACATCGTACGGCATACGGTACGGACATCAAGATTTTACGGTTTACATCTATGTATTTTACATCTATGTTTTTATTACTATTTATTAGCGCTCTCGAGTGTACGGCCTCTTGTCTACATCTTAAGAACCTCTTATACTGCTCATCCCATTGAGCGGCATCCGGGGGCATTGAGAGCGCACGTGTCTGTATTGTGGGGCCGTGTCTTGTCTTGTCTTATAGAATAGGGTATAAAGGGGAACCGTTACGGATCAATCAAGATTCAAGACGGCTTTAGGGCGTCTTCACACTAGGGAGACGCAGCTTGGGTATGTAGGCAGCCTAAATCGTTGAACACATCAATGGGTCGTCAGGCAAAAATGGGTTGTATGGCATCGAATTGGTAACCATTTTAGCCACTAGGGGCGTTGTTTCGATGCCATACAAAATATTTTAGTTATCTTCTCCACGTCGAGTAGCGAATAAGACTTGCGCACTCAGTGGGGGTGTGCTCAAAAATGCACGAATCGCGACCAATTTGTATGTAATAGTTGTATCGACGATGCACGAACCGCGACCAGACCTCAGTGGGTCCAGCACGAACAATTGACAACTACGTATTCGTAACGTTATTAAAAGAATTGTATGAAAATGATGACAGCGCCAATACAATTGACATTCGATATCTTTACGAAAACGTACTTGTCAATTGTTCGTGCTTACCCCTCAGCACACAGATGTGATTTCATTATCATTACCTACGCAGAATTTTAACGTTATGCATATACAAAATCTGAAATTAGGTACGAGTTACAAGTAGTATGGAAAAGTGGTAAAATACTCTATTTAGAAAGTATGTATTATTTGTTATAGCTACCTTATCCTTTGGAGACTAACATTTTAGAAAAATAGATTACTTCTATAAAGAGCGTAATCTCTCAGTTGGGAGTTTCTAAGACACAGATTATTCAAAATAAAACAAACAGTAGCTATTTTAAAATATGAACGAACACGAAAAAACAACAAACAAAACGTAAATCGTATCTAAGCGGCAAAACAAGCGTGTTTATTCACCGAAGGTTGGAATAAATAAAGAAAAAAGGAAAAGAAACGTCGTATTTTGGTTTTTTCGTCGCGTAACTCAGGTGCTGGTTTCGGTCTTTTATTCGTTTTATACTGCGCCCATAACGCGCGGTGCATACTAAAGCGTAAACAGTAGTGATTTTTATTATTATTAATAGCACATAGTACCTAAATAATATATATTTGTTTATATTTATTTTCGTATGGAAATAAATAAATATTGTAACTTGCAGGAACTTGTCTCGACTGACGATGCGTCGATTAATATTTTTCATTAAAAAGGGCCTATGTTGAATTTGTGGATGGCCCCCCTTGATTTCTCTCTACGCCAACCTAGGGAGGCGCGTCGCACTTGTTTGGAAATTCTCGACGTACATATTATAAAAGCGGGAGGAATCACGAAATTTTAACATTTTCTTGACGTGTAGACATGAAATTTGGCAGGGGGACAGTTTACAGTTAGTTAACGTCCGCTGAGAAAGGTTTTTTAGGTTTTTTACCCGACTATGGTTATTACAGGCAGGGTAATGATATTGGTAGTCTATGAATCTATGTATTGTATGTATATTTGTTCTATCGTAGATTATAAACTACTGATCCCATTTTGATGAATGAGGTGTCAATAGGTTCGTAATAATGGCCCGGGCAACATAGGCGATAATATAATTCACGTAGTTGTGTAATCCTACTAAAATAAAATAAATGTGAAAGTTTAGGAGGATGGTATGCATGGGTGTTTATTGATTTCATGGATGTTTGTTTCACGCAAAAGCGACTGAACGAATTTAGATGAAATTTGGTATGGTAGTAGTTTAGGCTCTGGATTAAAACATAGGCAACGTTTTTATCCTGAAAAAGTATAGTATTTCCGTGGGATGCTATATTTACGCGGGCGGCGTCGCGGAAAAAGCTCTACTAGCTTTTATAAAAAATTATAGTTATTCGAAACTGCGGGGTGGGTGCCAAAATTTTTAAGGAAAAACAAGATTCTACGGGAATTTTCTACTATGCATGAGCGTCAAGATTTTTTTTTTAAATTTCTTAACATTTATTTTAACGAATCTCGCCTCTCGAGTGGAACCACGAGAAACGACTGGCGCCTACATAAATAATAGTGATTCGACGGAAATATCGTAATTTCACCGGTACGGTAAGATCTCGGTATTACTAATAGACAATTTGCATCACAAGCTACATTAGCTATAAGGTGAGCTAACTAAATGATCCAGGAACCTGATGAAACGATCTACATAATGTCATAAACATGTAACAAAGTTTTCAAAACAACTTAGCTACCCTTTTATAAAATCCAAATTGGATATTTTAACCAAATTGAATATTTATAGGAGGTTCTAACTTTATCTAAAACTAGCTTTTGACCGCGCAACCGCGGAACACTGAACTTTTTCGGGATAAAATATAGCTTATGTGTTAATCCAGAGCACAAACTACTGCCATACCAAATTTCACCAAAATCCGTTCAGTGGCTTTTGCGTGAAAGAGTAACAAACATTCATCCATCCATCCTCACAAAGTCTCATATTTATAATATAAGTAGGATAAGTGAATGTTATTTTATTATAATTGGTATATTTAATACTTCTATCATTGTGACTTAATAAGAATACATTAAAATTATTAATGTCAATTTACAATTGACATTAATATTTTTAATGTATTGCACGTCATTGTAATGGCAGAATGTATGCACTTCTCACAGAAAATAAAACCATCGTACCATATTTTACCAATAAAGGAATTTGAATTGAATTGAATAGGCTGGGCTAGACGACAGATATTTTTTATTGCATAATTATATTATTGCAAATGAATATGAGTAAGTTCTCAGTAGAAACATAGGAAATAAAAACCAATATTTTCAAAGCTACAGCGATTTGTTTACAAAATTTCGCAAAATTTGTGAAAACACTCCATAGAAAAACTCGTACCTAACTGTGACGTCACTATTAGGTAAAACTGTATGAAATATGTCGCAGGAACATATTATTTATAAATATCTCTTTGTGCGTTTATGTTAATACTTACTGTAACTGTTAATACTTACTGTGCTGTTACATTATATACTGTTTTTGTATATAATGTAAGTAATGTTGGGTTTTTACTAATTTAGCAAAAAAAATATGTTTTTTTTTTTTCTATATTTAGATGTAAAATGATGACTAAAATCCACATAATAATTTAAATTTTTTTACGTTTATCGAGTATTAATACCTCAATATATAAATTAAACCAAATATTTTACATGTAGTTGTCTCGCCTATCGAATATGTTTGCCTGCTTTTGAAACGTAAGTTAGTATGGGTCATATTCTATTTCAGCAATGTACACAATAGGATGCGTTCGACGCATGTCATACGCCAGTAAAATCGAATTATGAACACTGAGCAAGCGTCACATCGTGCACGTCATGTAGGTACCTCGTTAATTAAAAACATTTGTAAACATTTGACACGCGTACCACGCACGTCGCAAGTGTGCACTGTGCCGGCAGATCCGATGAGCGCTCGTCTAATGAACCTTACTGTCATAGTAACAAGGTCGAAAAGGCAATTAGAATAGCGGTCAATTAGACGAGCACTTCTGGCGCGCGTTGATGTCTAATACAGCGCGGCCGCGGCCTACGACGTAGCGCAGCTCTGTAGACACCACGCTGTAATCTCTCAAACAAACACTGTGTGCAGCATCGTAGAATGGTTTTAGGGTTCCGTAATACTCAAGGAACCCTTATAGTTTCGCTCTGTCCGTCTGTCTGTCTGTCCACGCTTCCAGCTTCTGTAATTTTGAATATAAAAGCTACTAAAAGGCTGTTGCAATTGTCGTATTGTTTGGTAAAAAGTTGTGCGTCAACAACACAAAATACAATTAGATTGTACTTCTTTCATTCACACTTTCATTCCGAACCATGGAGAACTGGAGATAATAAATATATTGTCAATCATATTATTTTTTTTCGTTGAAGTGAGTTAAAATGTATGAGAATTTGCCCCACCTCCTGCAGATATGCGACCTGTGTTGTTGTAATCCAGGTGTAATTACGCTCGCATCTAGACTAATTTTGTCTTTGGTTGCCGTGCAATTTGTGCAAATTGTACAATAGAAAATGCCCAGTGTCCTTTAGCTCTTTAAATTAACCCGTTGAAAAATTAAATTCATCTCAAAAAGGTGTGTTGAACAACATGTTTAAAAAAAGTAATTCGGGAAGGATGTTAACCGAGCGGATGCTATTCATAAGCGGCTAATTACAGCAATAAATAATTTCTGGCCTCTGGCTAGGGGCTAGCCATTAGCCATTAGTAATTTAACCGGCTACCTGTTTTCGGCCGACCCGTGTCCGCACCCTGCGGCTTCTGAATTATTTTTTATACAACCTGAATGGTAATTGTTTTTTTGCTTTTTATCCGTGAATTGCAATTGTATACTTTTTATATTATTTAATAACAGTTTGCACGATCGAATGTTGGTAATTTGAAATCGTCTTTTGTCGTTGACTTATTTAAATTTAATTCAATATTGCGTGTTACAAATTGCTTTTGTTTTGGGTTTCGACTTTAATGATATCGAATCACATGTTGCTGAGCGGAAGTCCATTAAAATATAGGTATCATTTGTTCGAGTTGCTACTATACTGTTCTTACTAATTACCCGACTGCGCCATAAAGAGGGTTATGTTTTTCGAGTGTATGTATGTATGAATGCACGTTTTCGCATTCCTTTGGCACACTCTAGAGCCTAAGCGGCATTCGAGCTTGAGGTATCATTAGATTCGTGTTAGTTGTGAGAGTGGCACTGGGTACATCGAAATGACGCAGTCGGGTATTTTTTAAATATTGACATAATAATATTATAAACGCGAAAGTTTTTATGTATGGATGTGTGGGTGTTTGTTATTCTATCATGTAATAGCTCCTGAACGGAATTTGACGAAATTAGGTATGGTAGTAGTTTAGACTCCGGATTAATACATATGCAACTTTTTATCAGAGCGGGATTTCGTTTTGCGCGTATGAAGACGATGCCTTTCCAACCTTTATCTTTCATTGATTAGTCATTTTAGCTATAAGGATCAGTTCTCACTCCGACGATGGCGCTGCATTTTTAAGATAGCTATTCAAAATTGAACTTTATTCGATACACAAAAGATACACGATTCATATGACATTAACTGTATTCATATTGACATATGACTCCCGGGTTGGAACAACAAAAAATGTTGTTTCCAAGTTTGGTAAGGACAATGCAGGCTGATCACCTGATTGTCTAACAAGAAAGATGATCCATGCGTCGGATGGGCATGTAGAAAGTCGGACCTGCGCCTGATCTCTCGCCAGTCGTGTCGGTATTCCATCCCACTGGGTTTCGAGAGTAAAGGAAGAGAGAGTGCTCTTGTGTACTGCGCTCACACTTGGGCACTATAAAATAACTCCTGCGTAACTGGCCTGGTTTCAATGAAACCGGCCACCGTAACCGAAACCGGTGTGGGGAGTTATTTTAAAGTTAAATTTTGATTAGCTATCTTAGAAATGCAGCGCCATGTCCAGTATCGTTTTGTTTTGGTGTGAATTGACCTTAATACATCATAACATGTATATTAATAAAATGAATGCAATACATTATTAGGTTAGGCCTACAGGAACAGAATTTAAATTAATACGCTTATACTACTAGAATAAATCACGACAAAGGATATTACGTAAAAAACCGACGTAAAAAAGGGCCCACTAACGTACTTGGAAGGTTGTGGAAGGTCGCGCGGGATTATTACATTAGAGTGGGCGCAGGCCCACCTGTTCGCACCGGATGCCCCCTTCTCCCCCGCGTCTCCGGGAGAAAAACACGACGTCGCCACTTCATACACAACCTGAATTGGGCTTTATGTCAGTGGAGTAGAACTGCATTTTGTGTGAATGTAAGTTCGCAGATAGGCTGTACTCTGATCCACGGATAAGCGATTTCCAACTTTATGATAAAGCGTTTACGGTTCATAATATAACAGCGGCAGTTGCAATAATTTTCAGTCTTAGAAAAAAGGTGAAAATAAAAGAGCCTTACAACTGTCGCCCCGGCCGTCGGTCAAGCCGAGATTTTTTTACAAAACGACGAGACGACCAAAAACGTTGTAAAATTTTAGGTTTCAAGCCACGATTCGGGGGGAAAAAATACCAAGTACTAAGGTTTAGAAGGATGGCTTACAAGAAATTATATATTTGATATATTGTTTTTATGTATTTAATAAGATGTGATCTACGTTGACATAGTCACAAGGCCCCAGCGTCCACAGCAATGGTGGTAATCAATATATATATATATATACAATAAAATACGTAACTAGTAGCTGTATGTAAATGGAAGATGTGTAAGAATAAATATTATAGGCTTCATGAACGAAAAAGAACCGAAAACATTTTTTTTTTGTAACTTTTTTCTGTTGTACGTTTGTACGCGCTAATATCTGAAACTACTGAACAGATTTTTATGACATTTGGTATGGTAGTAGCTTAGACTTTGGAGTAATACATAGGCTACTTTTTATCGCGGCAAAATGAAAGCGGACGTTTACTTTTGAAGTATTTTGAGAAAAACCAATTGCACGTCGATAGTTGCGGAACACTCCTTATAGATGCCAGGATATGCTACCTTATTTAAGTTTTTTATAGTCATATTTGAATAGATTTACACTTAGCAATATAATTTCTATTAGGGATTCCTTCATTTACCAATTGTATTTACACAGTTATTTGAACACATTCTATTAAATTATGAAAATTAACATCCGGTTATCGTGACATGAGTACTTACTACTTACTAGTGCTGTTTACTACTTACTATTATTGTATTAGATGTACAACATATACTTTACCACAGAGTAAATAATATAATTATTAAAAACGTAAACTTTTTTTTTTTATTCACGAACTTTTCAATGTTATTTATTTAATTTGCCGCTGCAAATCATATGACTATATTAATTAAATAAAAAGTAACAATTAAAATAACATAAAAATTAAGAATAAAATGTTTTTTTTTTTAAAGTTTAGCCCTAAAATATTTCCTACAGCAGCCATACACGATACTGCCGATCGTCCAATCGGCATGACGTTGCAGGCTCGATCCAATCTGCGGTTCATCCATACACCACAAGGCCCAAAGGTATAGCTGTCAGGACAATCCACGCGTACACGCGGCCAGTTCTAACTGATCCAATCGGCAGCGTCATTCCGATTAGACGATAAGCATTATGGTACCCTTACTCTGCCGACAGCAAAGAACACATCGAATCAGTGATTTTGTATCGAACTAATCAAATACAATTTATATTGCACATCAACATAGGCCGGCTGCAGTTTAAGCCTCGATTTCACCAAATATCTTAAGACGCGCATATAACTAAACTCTGATTTGCTCTCTATCTCTCATTTAATGTTAGAACGGGATATACATATTTTAAACCGAATATCAGCGTTAAATGTTGTTGAAATTGGAGCTAAAGGTTCCTTTCGAATCTAAGTCAAGTTTCGGATGAAATTTACGAAATCAACAAAGTAAGTCAACAACCTGCATTGTGTTGTTTGTTCCTCACACAAAAGGGTGAGGAACAAAAAACATCCCGAAGGTTCTGCGAACGGAACAAGGAACAGGAAGTCCGGAACTGGGGACCACGCCCACGGCTTATCTTTTATACGTCTTATCGATCACATTATTTTCTATGTACCATTCATAAATCACGATCTTCAACGTTAGGGATGACAAATCTACGTTTATTTATTTGACAACTAGCTTTTTCAGGATAAAATGTAGCCTATGGTTTAGTCCAGAGCCTAAATTAGTACCATACCAAATTTCATCAAAATCCGTTCGGTAGTTTTACGTGACAGACTAACAAACATCCATCATCCATACATCCATTCATCCTCACAAACTTTCACATTTACAATAGAAGTAGGATGTTTTTTTTTCACTGTTGGTTTTTTATTTTCCAACAGTCAGTTATTAATTTTCTTTTAACTATAGGTAAATAACAAATATCTTTCATTTTTTTTTCCGTGTTTTCCAAGTTTCGCGCCAAGGACTTTGTTTGTTGGACAGCAACAGCTTTCTTGATCATATATTATTTGACAATGTTAAGTTACATAATTATTGTTTACTACTCTCTTTCTCTTTTATTAATTGTATGTAGTAGTGTAGTATTCTTACTTGAATTTATTATGAAGCAAAGCTCTCATGGCAAACGTATAGTTTTGTGGATAAATATAAAATAAAGAAACTAACGATTAAAACCACAGTAATAGAATATAATTCTGACATATTATAATACTAGCTGGGAATATACTAGCTAGGGAATTACGTTGGCGTAGAAATAACGGAAACGGAATCCTATTTTTTTTAAACGAACCTCTGATAAAAGTAGCCTTAGTCTCTCCTTATAACATAAGCTATCTGCCAGTGAAAGTCCGGTGAAAATCAGTCCGGCCGTTTCAGGAATTAGCCGGAAAAAAACAGACAGACAGATGAGCAGAAAAAAAAAAGACTTTTTACTGTGAGTACCGTAAATACTTTCATATGCATTTGTTATTTCAAAATAACAAACACACTTCAATTTTATTTATTTGTTTGGATGTATGTAGATTTTAGTTTTAAAATCCATAAAGTTATATTCGCATACTTTGAATAGCCTGTGTATCTAAACTTTTTATGAGTACGATATTTATTTTTATATAATATTTTTGCACAAAAACGGGCGTGCACAACCCTGCCGCTTTGCACAAAAACCCGGTTCCCACAGTCGACAGCTCAACAGGTTGAACGTCTTCCGGTCGGAAGTACGACCATTGGTCGCCCACAAAAACCCCACACGGCCTGCACATGTCGCATTGTTCGACAAATCTCGATCGTTAACATCTTCATCTGCGCGTTTTTGCGCCAGACGTAGGGTTATGTGCAACTAAGTTGAGGCTGTGTTAGTGTGCGGTGATGTGGTTCTACGTCGCGGTATGATTGTAGAATACACTGGCTTGCAAAAAAATACTACACTTTGAAATTTCAATTTAAAAAAAAAAATTTTTAGATTTAAATAAAATAAAAAGACGTGATGTAGCAAATTTTATCAGATTTCTGGAAGCCGATGAAATTTGCTACAGTTTTGAAATCATTGATGCTGTCGCATTCGCACGCTCGTCACTATGCAATTTGTAAATTGTCAAGTTCTAGTTACGAGAATTGGCACCCAACCCCCAGGCTACCCATCACCCGCTAACCAACTCATGTTTGCAGGGTTCAGAGGAAGACCTCCCCGACTGTCGAGCGCGGCAGGTCTGCAGCAAGGTGGACCTGTACGACTCCGCGCAGCCCTGGATCGAGAGGAAATGCCGGTGTTTGGGGCACAGGCCATGTTCCAGGTGAGGATTAAAACATGTCTGCCTAATTAGATATCGGGCGGTGGGTCAAATTATTATAATTGCAACATTTTTATAAACACCGGAAAAGGTATAGTATAGTCTACTCGCGTTAAGTTCGGAATTAATGGCCAATTTCAACATTTGCACTGATGACTCGTTGCAAACGTATCACGGATATACATTAGTAGAAAACAAAGTTGTAGCCTCAGTCCAAATAAAAGTGAAGACAGAACTTTGTGAAACAAATACGAAGCACACGCCGCGCGCCGCGAGCCGCCCGCGACAACTCGCCTCACGAGGTGTCGCCAAAAAGCGGTGGTTGTGCTCTTATTATGCCAGTTGTTTTGATCGCAAAAGCTAAATATTTTATCTACCGAAAATAAATCTTTAAAGTAATTATCTACAAGATAATAATTACTGTATAGTGTAGACATAAGATAATCAGAAGATTGCGAAAACTAATTTGAATTAAATAATTCAGCCGTGTCTGGTAAACGGATAATGTTATAACTGGCTTCCTCTATGTGTAGTCTCGACGTGAGAAATATACGGATATTTCTCAAGTTTTCTGATATCTTTCCTGCTTATAATCATATTTTCATCATGGCAAAAGTTATATAACGTTACTCATAGATCTCATTTCCTGTGTCAGTTTTTCATGTCATGGCTAACTAAGCCATCATTTGCATATTGATATTTAATATTAGGAATATTATTGCCAATGAAAGCAGTTTAAGGGTCAGTTCTGTGCCGCGACGATGCGCAATGCTACGCGGCGCTGCATTTTTAAGATAGCTATTAAATATTGAACTTTATTCAGTAGACAAAAAAAATACACGTTCCATTTGACATTAGTCTTACACTGCATGTGCGCTGTGCAGCGCGGTGCAAATTACATTCGAACTCTTACAATGAAACGTGTATCTTCTTGTGTAATGGAATAAATTTCAATTTTGAATGGCTATGCTAAAAATTCAGCGCCGTATCGCGTATCGTTTCGTTTCGGTGTGAATTTGTCCCTAAGGTTAACATTATATCTAGTATGTTTGTACGATAGTATTTTTACATTGCGCAGACTCAATCTACATTACTACTAATTATCTACTATTATCTACATCTTACACTAAACTACTTTTTTCTAAGAATTATATTGATAAAAAGTAAGGTTGCCCATGAAATTAACTTACTCCTTTTTACACAAACAGTCACGGGGCCAAGGTAGTTAATATTGTATAACATTTAATTATCTCAATATTTAACACCTCACTACCCACAGCATAGCATTCCTCCCACACTATCTATATATAGAGTGTTAGGTAACAAATGAATCCAAATCACTAATTTAAATATCGTTAATAAAATTGGTATTGTAATTATGTAAATTATATTGTTTAATATTATACTTCAGAATGATATATCGATTCAAATATATTGTCGAGGTTAAACGCTTCACTTACGTTAGACGTTTTTCTTCTTTGAGAATAACATTTTATAAAATATAACATTTTAATAGTTCATGCAAATTTTATTTTTCTGTTTTTGAATAAGGTATAAATTATACCTGTATTATCTTTTGACATTACTCCTAATACGTTTGTGTGCCCGATCAAACATTTCTTTAAACGCTCCTGCTGTATACCTATAATAAAGATGAACCTTTTAGGGCTCCGTAACAACTACAAGGAACCGGGGACGGTGCCGTTGAGTAGGTCTTAATTAAATAGGCGATGTTTTTATAGATGATTTTTCTATAATGCAAACCATTTTCAGACTTCGTTCCGGACACATCCCACTAAATAGCTTCGCGTTTATGATGAACAGAGTAAATACCAGAAATTGTACTGATTGTGACAAAGTTGAGGATGTCTATCACGTGATGGTGGAATGTGTCCGGAACGAATGGGAGAGGAGTACCTTTTGCACTGTTCACGGCACAGATTTACACGAAATCGGTGAATGTAATAGCATTTTGGCTTGTCCCACATCGGACGAGGCCAAGATGCTACACAAACTAGTAGAATCAGCGATAGAGCCAAGAAATGCTAATAGCAGAACCCTATTCTAATCATACTTTGTTTGTTACGCTTTCATGCGAAAACTACTGAAAGGATTTTAATGAAATTTGGTACGGTAGTAGTTTAGAATCTGGATTAAAACATATGCTACTTTTTATCCCGGAAAAGTACGGTGTTTCCGCGGGATACTCGATAGTATATTTACGCGGGCGGAGCCGCGGGAAACAGCTAGAAATATTATAAATGTGAAAGTAGCCTATGTTTAAATCCAGAGTTTAAACTACCACCATACCAAATTTTGCACTGTTACACAAACTACTGAACGGATTTTGATAAAATTTGGTATGGTAGTAGTTTGAACTCTGGATTTAAACATAGGCTACTTTTTATCCCGTAAAAGTACAGTTTACCCGTGGGATTCTGTTTTTACGCGGGCGGAGCCGCGGGTAAAAGCTAGTATTTAATAATAATAAGCTATGTAGTTATTATTTGTTTGTATTTTTTTTGTATAAAACTATGGGGATGGCATAATCTTTATAGATTAAAATCCCTTCTTCTTAATAAAGATAAAAAAAAACATTTTCGAGAAGTCGACTTCCTAAACGGTTTACAAGTTGGTTTCTGGCATTTCTAAACTACAAGAGTTAGAAACTTGTAAGTTTCCAGTTTCTTTTAAATTTACGGGTCCCGCTAAATACTATTCAGGAAAAATATTTTGTGCGAAATCGGACTGTAAGTTTAGAAGTAGTTTGAAAAAGAAAAAAAAACATCTATCGCCCGTTGATAGATACGGCACCGTCCTGACGTGCTATTGGATACGTTATTTAATGTTGAAAATACACTTCAACATTAATTGCCACTGGTTGATTAAGTGCCATTATTACCGAGAACCAGGCATGAGTCACAGAGGACCTTTCACCTTACACGAAGCAGAAGCCTTATAACGTAGGTTGCGTTTTGTAATCGCTGTAAGGGTCAGGTCACGCCGAGATGATACGCGACGCGACACAGTGCTGGATTTTTAGAATAGTAAATCAAATTGAACTTTATTTAGTACACAAGAAGATACGTCTTATTGCAAGAGCGGTGCTCCGCTATGCATAGCGGTCTAGTTCGACATTCTAACTGTTGCAATTAAATGTGTATATTCTTATGTAGTGAATAAAGTTCAATTTTGAATCGCTATCTTAATAAACTCAATATTTACAAAAAATAAAATAAAAAACATTCTAATGATGTTGATGATACTATTGATTGGATTCCTACCGTCATATCTTAGAAGTTTCAACTGTAATTGATAATCTTATGATTAATTAACCTCAAATTGTTCAGAGACGGTTCTTGTTGATAACGCTTTTTCTATCCGTCTGCTAAAGCCTTTTTTTGCGAGTTATGATACTCTTACTTTCTATGAACTAAAATATATCTTATTTATTAACGGATTTAGTGGATAGATGTTTGAAATTCTAATTTCTGTTTTCAGCGACCTCTCATCGGACGACAACCACACGCTGGAAGACAAAACCACGCTGTACAAAACGTGCGAGCCGGTCAAGCATTTGCCAAAGTGCCGTTACTTCAAGGACGCCGCGTGGATAATCTATTCGTTTCCCGACAGCAACGCCACGCAGCAGATCGTGAACTGCCACTGCCCGAAGCAGTCGGTCACGTATCTCCTCAAGAAACTACCGTACACGACACCTAGCGGCGAACAGGGGAACCAGTACCAGTTCGCGTGCTCGCCGCAGAGTGTGAGTATCCGAGGTCGTTTTAGTTTCGGCGCTCGAAGCTAGATGGCACTTTTAAGAGAATGAGCTTTTATTTTATCTTTTTTATTTAGACAACTTTGCACGATTTTTGCTCGGTTTTGATTGGTTAACACATTATCCAGTCAACAGCGCTATTGAATAGATAAAGTACTGAAAAATAAATCTCAGAAACCGGACATAAGTCTGTAAAACACAAAAGTACATACTATAATATTGGAAACATCAAATTACTGTTAACCAATTTCTTATAAAACGACAGAAAGAACTAAGGATATCTGGCGCTTTCCAAATTTCTAACGTTTTCATATAACGAAGAAGTTACTGAAGAATTGCAATTGAAACAGACCTGAAAATCAAACCAAATAACAAAATAGGTAGTGGAGGCAAACAATAAAAATGAATTTTATCATTACAGAGGCTACGGTGTTCTCGTAAGGAGCCATGCAAGCTCTTCAGCGTGAGACGTCGTCACGAGCAGATAGATGAAGTGAACGCGAGCACAATATGCCAGTGTCCCCGAGACCACACCTGTCCGAAACACCACACCGAGCTAGGCGTGCTCCCCGGCGTCACCTACGTCGCGGAAGACATTCGCACCTACCACGGCTACTGCATGGCCGAACCACCGCCCGACAGCTATAGGTTCGTCGGCGATAAAGACTGAAACATCGTTATCGATAGTGATACACCACTACCATGTCCAAGCGATTTGCTCATTACCTGTTTAGTACAAAGCGGTTTTATTTTAAATTAAAAATCGTGTTATATTAAGTATACAAAATATATGTTATATTGCATCGAAATTAGTGTAACACGAATTAGAACATCAGTATTTTACGATACAACATTAGCTATGTAAACCAGATCTTTTACGATTCTAACAAAGTTATAGAACCTCGTTAGTCTAGTTTTAAATTGAACACCGGAATCAATTTGTGGATACCGTTTAGGGATACTTTTTAATTTTAGTATATTTAAAGTTAAATTATTTGGCACGACTCAAGCGAAGTAATCGATATTTTATAGTAATTTTATTTGTTCATCACTAAATTACTTTGCAAGTTTTGTTTTTGATTCCTACACCTACAACACCCCTTGGTGTAAAATTTTTGATCCAATTTCTATTTCTAACGTAAGTCAACTTTGACAGAAGCAGCATAACTTTCATCAAGTTTAACTTAGTTTTAACATGTAGATAATCAGTAGTAGTGTTGTTTTCGGGGTGGTGTTTGTAGATACAACCTTTTTGATACGTTTCTGTTATATTTTGTAAATATTTAGGCGTAAGTGACCATTCCAAACTTTTAGAATAAATTATTTTTCCAATTAACGATTTAACTTGCCATACTTGAGTTGCTGTAAGTGTTGATCAAAGTTTAACGTTTTAAACGTTAACTAACTGGCGTTTAATGTTTTTTTAAACTTCGATGAATGCAGATTGACTTTTTAGTATTTATATTTTATTCCATGTCTTCCGACAGTCAAGGGTATAGGCGTAATTCGAAGGTAGACCAGAAGCCATGGGCATTTATCCACAAAAAAAAATATTTTTGCAGAAAAAATTGCTAGCATCGTGATTTTGATAGCGAGATCTACACTAACATTATAAAGAGGAATGATTTGGTAGTATTTTTGTTTTCTTTGCATTGAATAGGCTCCGAAACTACTGGACCGATTTTGATTAAGTTTAGCACTTATATAGAGTAGACCACGAGGAAGGACGAAATATATTTTTTATTGCGGGAAACATCTAGTTATATAATAAATTAAAATAATTAGTACGAGATACGTTATAAGGAATATACTCGTACACCACCCTCATCTGTTATTTATTAACGATAAATTTATAAGGTAGCTAAAATCCAAATTAACACTAATCTCTCAAGTCTAATTAAATTGAATGTGGATGATATTAAATAATTAATTTTCGATTTTTAGACGTAAAAGCTCCATCTGGTGGCCCACTAGAAAGATCTATTTTAAATTCGAGCATAACGTTATTTTGCTTTGACATAATTCGGCGATTTGATTAGTTTTATGAAATACATATTATGTTACTTGAGGCGTGAAATTGATCGCTTTTAAACTCCGTTAGTTTGGAAGTATTAATTAATAAAACGGAACACTATTTCAAAACGGAACTCTTAGGTAAAAGTAGGTTAAGTTACTCCTTATAACATCAACTATCTGCCAGTGAAAATCCTGTCAAAATCGGTCCGGACGTTTCAAAGACTAGCCAGAATAAACAGACATTTTATTTATTTGTATAGACCAAACTTGTTTGCAACAAATAACAAATGAGGGTATAATATATTCATTATAACGTATCTTAGACGAAATTAAAAATACACAAATACTTTGTTAATCCTGCATTAACACAGTTTTTAGAAGCTTTTTGCCAGAATATAAATGACATGATTTCGTGCTCAGAATATTTTCTCTGAAAATAATTTGAGTGCAGTTCTGTACCTCTATGTTTCATATTGTTTTTGTTTCTATTTATCGGTATTGTTATACGATTTATCTCGAAAACTATATGGATGTTAGTTTGTTCTTTTGATTTTTGAATTTATTATTATTGTATTTACTATTTTAACATACTTTTATTTCCAGAAATCTGATCGTGTTATTTAAAACTTGTGGTGACGAACACTACATTACATATTGTTTAATTTATTTTTACGCTGAAGGCAAGTAAATCATGTTCAGTTTTTGATAAGACGATTTTTTTTTATTAATCCGTACGTAATATGGTAATACCATATCTATCTTGAAAATATGCTTTTTAATATGCAAAATGCTTGTATGGGGGAAAAAATTACTATGTTGAACTTTTGTATGTTTTGTGGCACTCGTGTATGTATGTATGTAAATAATATATGTTAGAGTGTTTGTAAAATGTAAACCCATATGGATATACGTCTTCCTTGTTTGTTTTATGTATAGTTTGTAAGTTAAATTATTGCCAGAAAATAATAAATGTTTCGAAACAATTACATATTAGCTTTTATTTTTTTATGGTACTGAACATACCGACAAAAGCAAAGATTAGATATTAGCATAATATTCTAATGAGGGAAATTCAGTTTCGCAACTTTTCTGTTTGCTGCTCGATCGTATATAATCTTAAGGGATACCTAAACACACTCCATACTTGTAACAGATAAGTTGCACGTATAGTTATCATACCTACTCCAGCAGCCTTCGTGGTCCAGTGGTTTAGAACTGTAGTATAATATTCTTAGCATATACTTGCGGATCCATAGGGATGTGCCTGCAGAGATACCTATACAAAATTTATCGCATGATAGAGTGGTACGTTAAGGCATTCGACAAGATGATCCCACGGGCGTAGTCGGTATCGGAGAATAAGGTTTATACCCGAGTATACTCTCGTACAGTCATGACCAACGTGCGGCCCGCAGGCCTTTGCCATGCGGCCCCTGAGTTAATTTAGCGGTAGGCATTTCCTGGATTTCCTCGAACCGTTTAATCGAAATTATTTATAAACACGATCTATCGAAAAATCCAGATATTCGCGGACAAACGGTTATCGACCCTATGTCTATTATGGTACGTATTATTACTTGGAGGCGTGCACAGCTCCAACGTAACATTGATGTTTTGAGCACCTTTTTAAAGTCGTCGTACATCTGCGTTTATTGTATTTGGTAATGTTTGAAAAACATTGTTTTTTGGGGTCTTGTGGATTTTTATAGATGTGCGGCCCGTTAGGGTTTTGCTAAAATAAAAAATGGCAATCATAAAATGGTTGGTCATGCCTGCTCTCGTACAAACCATCTTCTCCGATAAATCTTGCCAAAGTTTACTCGAGTAAACAAGAGCATCTCATATTGCATCCCGATTCCCATAGGCACACCGCAGCTTGAGGTCTAAAAACTGGATCATAAGTATATATTACAATTCATTGCTATTGATCTAGTTTTGTCGTTGGATCAGTATGACAAGGTGAAAACGTCGACCACTGTACGAGATGGAATAAGCAACAAAGTTATACCTATATCTTATACTTTAAACGAGCAAATCTTGTATATTATATGTGATCGGTATCTCGGAAACGAATGCAAGTATTTTCATGACGTATAGTGCGCAGGGAATGTTGGGGGAAAGAAATCGATCTAGCCAAGACTTATTCCTGGGAAACTGCGCATTTTTAAGTTATGTATGTTTTTCCTTTCGTCGTGTATCAAGATATGAGTGATTTCGACTTCAAAATGTCAAATCCGGTCGGCTCCTTAGTTACCTTTGGTTTTTTTGTTTTGTTGGCAAATTGGTGTTTCGGGTCCGAATCCCGGCCAGACGAATATTTTCTTTCTTTTTATTTTATTTTATAATTTTTATTTATTTTATCATTCCACTAAAACTCCGAACAAAGCTCGGTCTCCCAGGTGCGGTTATATTATAGGTACCCTATGACAATTTTAAATATTATTGAAAAGATATATTTTATATAACTCTCGGAATATCTAAATTTCCATCCGTTGGAAATTTAGATCATATAATACAACCACGGTACAGAATAAATAACTTTTTACATCATACAATTTTTATTCTCAAAGTAGGTAGGTTGAATCCCTTACACATATTATCTTTTTAGATAGCCAGCCGGAAAGTAAAGCGGTGTAAGTCTTTTTTTACAGTTTTTATTACAATGGGTCACGAACACTATTGGACACGAAGACGCGACGCGACGCAGGGTTTTGCTCAAGAAATAAGAATAAGAGTAAAAAAATGATTGTTGAGAATTTATACCGTACAATACTGAAATTATAGGTATCTATTAAGTAAGCCACAATCGTAATATAACGTATTTATTACACATCATATTTTATAGCTTATCATTGAAAAGTAAATAATGATTTATTATATTTTTATACTCCGAACCGAGAGAATTTAAAAGGATATTGTACAATCCTACCATTATTATAAATGTGAAAAGTTTGTAAGGATGGATGGATGGATGTTTGTTACTCTTTCACGCAAAAACTAGGAAACGGATTTCGATGAAATTTGGTATGGACTACCATAACATACTTTTACACACTACTACCTAAGTTTGAGCTCTGGATTAACACATAGGCTACTTTTCATCCCGAAAAAGTACAGTGTTCCTTTGGGATACTGTATTTACGCGGGCGGAGCCGCGGGCAACAGCTGCTGTACCGATATATAAATTTTTAATACCTGTTTGCTCTGCTCTTGAATTGATATTCTAATCCAACAAGAGATTCGACGAAAAATAATATATATCAGCAGACTTTGCTTGAAGTAGGTAATATCGCCATTAAGCTTAAGAGTGGCTACATGAATTCGTCTAATAGTTTAAACAGAGCGAAACCATAAGGGCTCCTTGAGTACTACGGAACCCTAAAAACGATACAGAAATTGAAAAAGTTTTTTGCGCACGAGTAGGATTTAGAGAAACTGTCCTCAATGAACTCTTAAATTATTGCCCTTCTTTGAGTACGCATAATTTCACTTAATCTCGTTTTTGTTTCAAGCCACTTACTTTTGTTTTTATATAACAGTAATTTGATGAATTCGATTTCATAAATGACCGATTCATCGTATTTAATTAAGAGTCTTTAATGGTTTGTCGTTCTTAATTATATCATTTTAGGTTTCGAGCGGGTTAGTAATGTTAATGTCTGTTGTATTTTAAATTGCATTTTTGTTGTAAAAAAAGGAAATAAACTTATTATAATTATAGCGACAAACTTTATATTATTATGTCCAATAAATAGGTTAAATTATAAACACACGTCCATCGTCAATTGTACAAAACTAACAATTATCACAAATAGAGCACATCTTAATCTAACATTGGTTTAAAAAATATTATACAAAACTATGATTTTCCAAAATTTACAAAAAGTGGTCGTATTAGGGAACGTTTTTCTGATTTTATGTAGCCTGTTTAAAATATCCAAAGATACCGGTCACCTTAAAATTTGCTTAAAAATAAACAATATTAAAAATTGATTTGGAAAAAGCATAAAAAATCTCATCAAAATTTTCACGTGTTTTGATATTACGCATAAATCTAAATGCGTGGCAATAAGGCTTATTTTATTTGGTCAGCGTCTGGATTTATTGCACAAAACATTTCTAAAGAAACGTCAGTCCGTACAGCGGCCTAGCTGTCAAACAACACATTTTGTAAACGCGCCCTTAAGAGATTCGCAAAAAGGTGTCGTAACTCGTAAGGGGCAATATTATTAATCAATTACTGAATAATCCGACGAATGCCGAGTTCGCGCGCCGCAGCCAATCTGTAATCGCCAAGTAATTACGCCGAGAAAAACTCTTTCCACCTCAAGGATATTGTAGTTATGGGAAAATATTTTAGTCATTTCGCTTGTATTGAAGCAACACATTATGTAACCCCCGAAGCGTTGAGCAAGGGAGCGAGCTGATGATGATGAATTGTAGCTAAGAACACTCTCGATTATGTCAGCTTTAAGAAGTCGGTTCATCCGTTAGGGAGCTACGATGCCACGGACAGACAGACACGTTAAACTTATAACAACCCTCTGTATTCGTCGAGGGTTACAAAATATATACATTAAAAATGCTTTGTACACATGTCTATACACACACGAAGCAACGCAACGTCATAGTTTTATAATTAACTAGATGTTGCCCTTGTCCGCGAGTTCATACGCACAAAAGTGATACCCACGGTAACCGTACATTTTTCCGCGATAAAAAATAGCCTATGTCTTTTCCAGTCGTCTACTCTATATCTGTGCCAAATTTATTCAAAATTGGTCCAGTCGTTTTGGAACCTATTCAATGCAAACAAACAAACATGCAAACAAACAAATCTTTCCTCTTTTATATTAGCACATAGACAAAACAGTATACTACAAATATTTGCATACTAGATATTATAATATAGTAGAGTATGCTGAACTTGAAATAATTGAAATGAATAATTAATTTGAGATGAATTGAATTGACGCAACGCTAATATTATCATCATCAAACATTGAATTTCTTAGAATAATCTAGGAACATCGATTTTTCACATCTACTCGCAGGACTAAAATGGGCACATTAAGTGAATCGTACCATGTATCGAAGAACTTGCTCTTACAGTAACTTCTAACAGTTCTGTTATTTTACAATTAAGCAATATTAAGTGCGCAATATCTATTGAAAACTCATCAAAATGGATAAATTGCTAATCTTATTTTATTCTTTATACGAGCAAATGTTGTATATTATAATATGTAATCGGAAACTCGGAAACGACTGCGAGTTGGTATGCAGGGAGTTTTGGGGGAGAAAAATCGACCTAGCTATGTTTTGTCCTTGCGAAACTGCGCACTTTTAAGTTACATAAATATGTTTTTTCTTTCGTCGCGTAACATGAGTGAATTCGATTTCTAAATGTTGAATCCAGTTGGCGGCTTCGTCAGCATTGACACATAACTTTTTGCGTTGTTGACAAATTGGTGTCTCGGGTTCGCATCCCAGTCAGACGAAATTTTTGTGATAATTTTTTTTTTTAATTTTTATTATTTTAGAATTCTACTATAACTTTTAGCAAAGATCAGCCTCTGTGGTACTATGATTCTATTTATGACTATTCATCCGACATGTAGCCATTTCATGATATCTGAAACGAAACAAATTTGAAATTATATGAAACACTCGAATCGGCATTTTAGACAGGCATTCCGCTATGGCTGTTTTAAATCCAGATCGCCTACTTTAATCGTAACATATGTCATCGCCTTTAATATATCGGCTTTCGTTATAAGTGGCACTCCAGTATCTGGGGTTCGATCG
Organism: Phengaris alcon alcon; assembly: GCA_037179445.1. Lineage (NCBI taxonomy): Eukaryota > Metazoa > Arthropoda > Insecta > Lepidoptera > Lycaenidae > Phengaris > Phengaris alcon. The sequence continues at coordinate 1,162,054 of JAYRCH010000342.1, forward strand.
GCCCCTATAATAATATATACAGTTAGAGCGCCACGACTTTACCTGCTTAAACTGCAATCTCACCGCTCTCGTGATTTTCGCGACAATTTGACAAACTAACGTCGCCAATCAAATTTGAACTTTAGCCACGTTTAATAAAGTCGATTTACGTTGAGTGGCTCACTCACCGTTATTTAAAATTTATAACTCGATCAATTTTATGTTTACCTTTCCATCAATTTGTGTCTATGGGGACAATAGAGTAAATATTGAGAGACTTTTAAATTACGTTCAATATCGCTAAAACAAGCTTTTAAAATTGATTTTCGCACAATCTTTTAAAAATACTGAGTCTTATGAAAACCGAAAATATAGGTCAACCCATTGCACATTTTGAAATAATTGTATCGTAGCAATTAATCCATGTTTATTTTACAGTATTTCCAAATACTTTTTATTTTTAAATTACACGAAAACAAAGCCTGATTTAAACGTTAAGTTCCTTGAACTACAACTTCATAGCAATATTCCTAAAAAACTTTGAAATCATTTTGGGATCCAAGAATCCAATTTTAGATGCATCAGGCATAATTTTGTAAAAATTAATAGAAACGAATTACTCTCTTGTCGCGAACAAAGCCATATTCAATACCATTTCCGTAGCATATACACATAATTAAATTTCCATATGCCATTAACGTATACTCAGACAAATATTTTGACGTGACAACGTCTTATAATTCGATGGAGCCGGCTGCACGCACGAAAAAACATGACTCATGGGGCGTTACCTCGCTCTGAGGCGTTCCATTTAAGTCTTAAGTGCAAGCGAGAGCGCGGAACGAGCGACAAAGAGGCACAATCGGGCCTCCGCGTTCGGCAGCGTTCGACATCTGTCTCTCTCCTACTTGAGTGAGCGATCCATCAGTATTTTCTTATGACGTTGTCACGTTCAACTATCGTCCGTAAACCGACTTTACAGACAACCGATTTTTATTTAGTCAATTTTTTAACGAAGCCACGAGATACATTACTTTCTCATTATTTGAGCGGAGATATTTTACTCAACATCGGGCCACAATGTGACGCAAGTACCTAATGGTTGTATATATAGAAAATTTTCGTAATATACAGAAAAATAATATTTTTAACATTTCCTATCAACTCTAACTGCGCATTGACACTCTCGCACTGCCGTACGCCAACTTCGAAGGTCATGCGACCTGCGGCTGATCAGTATCGGCCGCGCGGTTATGTATCGACGTTAATTATGTTATACGACAATCGGTCAGTTTTATATATTTTCGGGACGAGAATCGAATAGTGATCACGCTCTTTGAATATGTTTTTTAGTATTGATTACACCCACGAACAGTCAACTGTATACCTAGTTGGTACTTTGTAAGAACAGCCGCTATATCCTTATTATATGTTATAAACGCGAGTGCTTGTATGTATGGATGTTTGTTACTGTTTCACGCTATAACTATTGAACGGATTTTACTAAAATTGGGTACGGTTGTAGTTTAGACTCTGGATTAAATCAAGCTCCTTTTTATCTCGGCAAAATGTACCGTATGTTCCGCGGGAATTATTTTTTGCGCGTACGAATTCGCGGGCGAAATATGGTTTACTAGCTGTTGCCAGCGGCTCCGCCCGCGTTAATACAGTGTCCCACGGGAACACTGTACTTTTTCGGGATAAAAAGTATCCTATGTTATGAGATATATTTGTTGATGTAGGAACTATACGAGTATGTTGATAGGTTTCTGTTGTAGGTGGGTAGGTGTAGATTAGAGTTGTATAGGATCTTTCATTTGTGGAACTTCCGAAAGAAGTCGTACCTCCGAAATCGTAGGTACCTCCGTACATTGAAATTCAACACCAAAAACTATCCCTACATTACATAATGTATAACATATATTTATATTATAGATTACGACCACGTTTCACATAATCTGTCATTTCCTCTGTAATTTATAGGAAATTCAAATGCTTATTTAGGGCGAGCGCTCACTTGGGATACGAGTTACGAGAATCCTTAGACAGTTTTGTCTCACATAGACAAGCCTTTCTTTAGACTAAAACACCTACAGTTTTAAGACAATAGGGATGATGATTACATCTAATCTATTTAGTTTCATAAATATACTCAGATATATTGAAGCATTACTACTTTGGTAAATGTAAAAAAATATATTTTATGCGTAGCTTAGTAATTTAACAAATAAATTAGATACATCTAAAAAATACAAAAAAGTTTAATTTTTTTTTGCTAAATTTGTAAACAAAACCTACATTATTAGTTTACTTACATCATATACAAAACATTAATTATGGTAATTACGCACAAATATCGGAGATATTTACAAATATGTTCCTGCGGTCGTATAGGTACTACTTTAGTATGGAGCGTATTCACGAGCCTTTGAAAATATTGACTTTTGATATACTGCTTCTTCTGAGAAGCATATATAAGAAAGATATTTAAGAGTAATATTCGCTTATGCAATAAAAAAAAATGTCATCTAGCCTATTGTGTCGCTCCTAGACGCCTTTCGCCTTTGAGATGTTTCGTTTCAAGAGTGGCGCATCTTCGTACGTTTCGTAATGCGATAGACTGTCTTATTTAAAAATATTTTTTTAACAACGATATACAAAATTTTAAATTAAGTAAATTTAAGACTGTCGCGTCTCAAGTGAGCACTCGCTCTTGTAGGCTAATTGCATTACATCCTAACGAATATTATCTGAGATACTATTTCAATATTAGTCATGAATATCTATAAAATGTTAACTACATCTACTTAAAATGTTTACGAGCAACAGACGTACCTAGTGATGGGCGCTGGGATGGAGAAAGATAAAATGAGGATTCGGCTACTCAAAGGGACTTAAAAAATATAGTTGGAAGATAATGTGCAACCTGACTTATCTGCAATAATAATAATATAATATATCATGGACGCTTTCACACCACGTCAATCTGCGCCCGTGGTAAGTAGTCGAGGAACTTGTGTTACGGATGCCGCAGATAACGTGATTACATATTGATGTGACAGATATATTTAATATATAATATAATACACATATCTTGTTCGCTGGCGGGATCCGAACTCGCGATCTCCGGCTTGAGCGTCATCGCGCTGGGTGTCCAGCGGGGTCCCATGACAGGGAGAGACTTATGAGTGATGCAGAGAATTAGATTTGGATATGTTCTACTGAATTATGCCGAAAACCACTGAGCCACAGAGGTCGAAAATGAGTGTGGCAAGTGTTTTAAGGTGATCCTAACATGACACTATGTCATGTTAGGATTAGGATTGAGTCACTTGACTTGTCATAAATCAAAATTAGTTTTAACAAAATATAGTTTTGGAAGAGTTCTTTTAAAAATACATGTTATATTTTTTTATTTTTATAAATAAACTCGACCCGCCCCAGATTCGCACGGATGCAATGTATTATAAATATTACCCCTCCTCTTAAATAACTAACTCTACCTATTGCTGAAAACTGTATTAAAATCCGTTGAGTAGTTTAAAAGATCTAAACGAACAGGAAAGGAAGCGACTTCATTTTATACTGTGTAACACACAATTTTTTAAATACGTTTTGAAATAAAACAAATTAAACCTTTTCAATATAATACAGAACAATAGCTGAAATTTTATTCATTCAACACTAACTCTACTTTTCACATCTCTATGCTGCGGTTTCGCACAGTTAATGGAATCCGGCCCAGACCACCTCGGATTCAATTAAAATATAATATTTCCCTCGTAAGAACTAGGATGAGTATTTTTAGCCGTTGATTAATGCTGCAGTATATAGGTTGATATAATTTCAATCATAGCGGTTTATACATTGACTTGTTACTGGCGTAAGGACAGGGACTATCACTGGTTAAAGTGTCCCAAACGCGAATCCACCATATGGCTAGAGTTCTTTGGCCACGAAATTGTTTTTTAACGCTGCTACGCTTAACATTCACTTGACAAAGTAATGTCAGGTTTGTTGTCCTTCCTCCTTCATCCTTCATCCTTATGTGCAGTGGGTTAGGTTAGGTTAGGCTACGAGTGCATACAAATAAGACATCAAAAGCGAGCGTGTCGTTAGATTGAAGATAGCAGTATAAAATCTATGATAGGAGTAGTTTCTATGACAGAACATAGTGGTAATTAAATTATGTACATTAATGAAATATAGTAAGTTATTTAAATATAAGATCTTAACTAAACAATATATTCTAGATTAATGTTGTTGCCTAATTTGTACTATTTTGTACCCACAATTTTAGCCTTTCGATTGCCACGCGAAAGTTCTACACCGTGTTGTCCGTTACCACGTGTCTTCCATAATTGCGGATGTGAAAAAAAAAAGAAAGAGATAGTAGATCATTTTATCTCGAAAAATATATTCCCGAGGAACAGAAGATACGCAGACTTTACGGGAGAAAACGTATTACGCTCGTAATTCAACGTCGCATGCGCATTTTTTTTTTACATCAAGGCTCTGTATAACGCCAGTGACCTTGATCGTCATACTAATTTTGTAGGCGACAAGGGCGTATCGCGCCGACCGAAATCGCTATAAATACTTGAGACAAAATTTGCATACACTAAAACGACCTTGCCCTGAGTCTTGTCTTACTTAAAATACTGAAATAATGTTCACACTCGTGTGACTTATATTTAGAAGAAGAGAAAAAGGTTTTAACTTAAAAAAAGGGCGGACTTTTAGCAGATTTTTAAATCAATATATAAATAAAAATTTCGTCAATATTTGATTCTCGCTTGAATTTATTAAATCAATATTTAGATAAAAATGTCCTCGGCTAAATATAATGCAGATTAACATATATTTTTTTGGGATTTTTCGATACGACCGTGACTGAGAAAAAAGGTTTCAAAGAACTCCAATTCTCAGTTCTGTCCAGCGCCCAACCCCTTAAAGCACGGCCTATAAAAGCTTTGAAAAAACCGGCCAAGTGCGAGTCGGACTCGCGCACGAAGGCTTCCGTGCAAAACGGCAAAAAAATCACGTTTGTCGTATGGGAGCCCCCTTAAATATTATTTATTTTATTCTGTTTAGGCGGACGTACAGTCAGACAGACAGCGATGCCTCAGCACTAGGGTCCGGATTTTACCCTTTAGGTACGGAACCCTAAAAAGTAGTTGTTATATTAACATTGTACCCTTCGTGCCTACATAAAAATGAACTTTTCAATTACAGAGTAGAATATATATAATATACTTATTACGTACAGATAAACCGCTTTCAAAGAACGATCCAAAGAGAACCAAATTTGAAAATTTTAACGTCCCCCCTTCAACGGCCCACGAATTTTCCACACAATCGTGGGCACACGGTATGCTTGTAGTAGTGCAATCAAATCGAAAGCTAACTATGCAGCTGTTTATATGTACCCCTTTATTTAATCCGTGCTTCAATGGCGTGTACTGTGTAGTAGGTATACACGTATTTATGTTTTACAAAGTCCGCCCAGACAGGTTGTTGCTTAGTGTTTAGGCCTGAAGGGTACTTGCCTATTTAATATCTCGCTTGAATTTATTAAACGCAATGAATAAACATGTTTCCTATCAATAGCCTAGGGCTTGAAGTGGTTTACACATAGACCTAAATGTTATAGACGAGGCATTTCGAGGCAAAAAGTGTCCACACTTTTTGGGTTGTTTGGGGGGCTTGACATTTGTCACTTTGACATTTGCTTTCCGCAGTAAAATCAGTCCGCATATAATTGACAAAATCTTCTGAAATCAAGATGGCGTTCTCCGTTTTGTCTGTTTTGAAATCATTGGCTTTACAGGAACATATTGAAGACTAGAGCCTGTTGCTACTTGCTTGCATCTTCGTTAGCGTTACGAACGGAAACGGAACCCTACTTTTTAATAAATGTAGCCTAAATCTTTATATAACATAAGTTATCTACCAGTGAGTCCCTTCAAAATCTGTCTAGCTATTTCAGATATAAGCCGGAACAGACAACCAGATATTTTTTTAATATAATTATAACGATAAACTATATAAATTGACAAAATCAATTACAGAAAGGTGACGTTCCAAAATTGACTCAAACTCAACAGAAATATTGGCCAATGTGTTCACTTTAAATCATATTTGATATCACCAAAAAATTCCAAAAAACGCCGGGTATAGAAGTTACTCTGGGTTTTTTAAGTATGAATTTTTGTCTTTTGGGCACATAATTTACTACCTACATAATTTAAATAATATTACATCACAAACTAACATTACATTAAACTATCTTCGAAACTCAATCAATTGAAATCAGTCGTGTGCGGTCTGAAATGAAGGTCATTGTCCGACACACGACTGATTTCAATTGATTGAATTTATATTAAAATTATTTGGAAATCAGTTGTGTGAAGTCAATGACCTTCTGAGTGTCAAAGAGACTGCAATGTAATTTCAGTTTGTATATATTTTTGTTGATTTTTCAATTGTTTTTCTTCCTCAGCGTGTAAATAATTAGTTAATTTGATATTACAAACAGACACTTCAAATTTATTAATATTCATGGATTTCGATATTATCAGTTATGGTTACTGTTAGTGTTCATTAAAGCTATTTTGTAAATATTATAAATAAGCCTGAAGGTGTCTGCAGATAATATTAGTGATAATCATTAGGTAAAGTGAATTCATATAATACAAAACTACGTACAGTACGACCACGATCTCAATGACTTACGTCGTCGTTTTTCATACATCGTCTGTAATTTCCAAAGAAAAACGATGATTGCCGAGGGCCATTGGCAACATGGTTTTACCGTGCATCGTTGTACTGGGATAAGTTGTACCAACGAAAGTAAAAACATACGTAACTTGTTTTGATGCATAATTTTAATTGTTTGTATGGAAAATTCGACGATGGTTGTGATTTACGCCTTTGTGTGTAGCTTAGCTTTTTTTTATTGTATAGACATAGTCGACATAATACACTAGACATAGACGTAGTCTAGATAGTTTGGTGGCTTTTCTAAACAAATTTTGCACACACAAATCATACGTCTTATTTGAAAACTTGATTTTGGAAAATTGTATAAAATACAAGTGTTCTGCGAAATTTCAAACAATAACGAAAGGAGTAAACATACAAGTACTATTAAGCTCATACCCATATATTATTATAGACGAGGCATGTCAAGGCGAAAAGTGTCCACACATATACTGCCCCACTTTTGAGGTAGTTTAGTTTGACATTTTGACATTCGCTTACCGCAGTTAATCAGTCCGCATTTAATTGACAAAATCTTCTGAAATCAAGATGGCATAACTTTTTCTCGTATGAAGGTTTTTTTGTCGAATGTACGTCATAGCCTCATCGCCCGTTGAGTGTAAATGACATAATATCTTCATCGGTGTCTTCACGTGATTGAATAACGAAAGTGTTGGCAATCATTGCGCCGATGTCTTATTATGTCCTGCTACTTCCCTGCAGCATTCTCACCCTAAGAGTAAACTACACAAAGAGAAAAGTATCTCCCAACAAACTTAATATTTAATTGCAAGAAAACAGGAAATAAGTATAGTTCATGGTTGCTTCTACAAGTTTCAGTGTTAGTCAAAATTTTTTTGTTTCTTATTATTTTATTTGGTAAAATAAACCATAAGGATATGTCTATTTAATACCTTTTTTTTTGTTAATAGAGTGAATTAGGCGAAAATTATTTTTACATTTAAGAATATTAAACTAAGCACTAGTATTATGTTTACGAAAAATTCACTGCAAAGCGAACACACATTAGATGTTATTTTTTAGAAGTTTTGTCAATTCATGGATGAAATCTTTTCAAGAAAACATCACTACGAAATTTGCGCTTCTGTAAATATCGAGTCATGTAAGTATTTCATATTTCTCACGCTCCCAGACAAACAGTTTCAAATAATAACATTAATTAACGTTTACGTTAGCTACGGATTTTTATGTTTCTGTGAAAGTGTTCATACAATATTTTGAATTGTTTACCACTCTCCATGAGAAAATTGCTAAACAGAGTTAGTTTATCTTTTTATTCAGCAAATTGTTTATGTAAACTTGATTTAAAGCCTCACAATCAATTGAAAATATCCACAGTCACCACCGGCCACTGTTTTGGAAGTCGGTCAAAAAGAAATACTACATATCTAGTCTCCGATTGTCTGTAGAGCTGAAATTTGGTCGATAGGTCAAGAACATCGAGGCCTTTACCTTGCAGGTATTTCTTTTAAAGGACACTGCGCATATTTTATGAAACAATTTGCTATGGCGACCAAACACCAAGTTAAGCTAGATGCGAGCGTAATTACACCTAGATTAGAACGACACAGGGTCTCTAGTCAAGATGCATTCGATAATTTCGACGGCGAAGTTCGAAAACAAAATGTATGGGGTTTGACATAACGCATAGCAAGCGACTTGTCACTTATCGATGACTTATGTCAAATCCCATACATTTTTGATTTCGAAGTTCGCCGTCGAAATTATCGAATGCATCTTGACTAAAGGCCCTAGTCGCATATCTGCAGGAGGTGGGGCAAATTCTCTCTCAAAGCTCATTTCAACGTATATTTATAAAATAAAATATGATTAATAATATATTGATTATCGCCAGTTCTCCGTGGTTCTGAATTAAAATCTAATATTTTGTTTTGTGGCCGACACTTTTTGAAACAGAGGGTCATAAACGCCCAACGTCTTCTGTAGATCTAAATTCCATAGAAAACATAAAATTTCCGACGATCGCTATAAGTGATGTATGTAGCGCTTTAACAATGGAATGCTGAAACCATAGATCACGCTTGAATTTATTTAAAAATATTGCACGCATAGAAAAATGGCTTTTTGTATTTATTACAATGAGATAGGCTCAATTTATGTATCTACTCGCTACCCATGGGATTTCCTTACCGTAATGTCGTTGGGTTAAAAATATATACTTGAAATATTGATTTACGACTTCCGAATAACTAGAAGTTACGAAATACCTAGACATGAAGCATAATGTTATACCTATAGGCTTTCTATCTAAAAACAGTTCTTTTTCTTAATAATCAATCGAATTCAAAAATGTAATTGACATTTCAAATTACGATATTATGCAAAATACATCTATACAGGAAAAGCGCTAGGCCGATTTTGATGAATTTGGTACAGATATATATATTAGACCACAGGGAAGAAAATAGGCTAGTTACGGACGCGGCAGATCCGGTGTAGGTACCACTTTTCGATCTTATTGCTTGGCAATAAGGTTCAAAAGTGGCACACCGGGTCTGTAGCTGTCTGTACTGTATATGCCGAAAAAGTATCGAGTCCCCCGGAAATACAGCATGTATTTCTGCGGACGGAGCCGCGGGCAACATTTATATTTGATAAATTCATACAAAGACGATTTAATAGCTTATCTTCACAAGGTCGTTCGTTCGTCTTTCGTAAGCTCAACATTTGCTATTTTCAGATTTCCTCAGGCGGTTTACTTAAAATACTTTAAATAGGTTAGAAGCGAGTCTTGGCTTTGACAATAATGTCGGATGTTTTTTCAATGTTGAATTTAGGCTTCCTGGTACCGCGGGTCGGTTTTTACTTAGAATGAGTTTGAATGTAGGTTAGTATGTTTTCACAATAAGCGCATTATGTGAACTAAATTTGAATTTAATGTTAAAATCCTACATTTTCAGTACGAGTGTCTGGTTGGTAAACACCTTTATTTTACTTTTATTTGTTAATTAGACAACATTAATAAATTGTTTTTATTAAATTACTTTAATAAAATTTGTTTTATGAATTATTTTAATCCATACTAATATTATAATGAGGAAAGATTTGTTTGTTTGTATGTTTCTTTGCATTGAACAGGCTCCGAAACTACCAGAACGATTTTGACGAAATTTGGCACTGATATAGAGGCTACTTTTTATCGCGAAAAATGTACGGTCCCCGCGAATTGACTTTAGCGCGCCCGAAGTCGCGTGCACCATCTTATATTGGATTAAATTACTTAGCCACGTTCCACTAATTAACGAGCAGTATTCTACATACCAAAAAATCGGCTTCTCACGCCACTGCTCGGCAGGTAACCGGTGCAAAGTAGCCGTAACCGAAACTATCGCATATCCGCAAAAAAAACGATCCGTAACCGTATCCAAATCCGATACAAAAGCCTCGTATAATTACGAGACGCAGACGGAGTATAATATAAAATGTTTATTTAATTTGCCGGCCGTGCCTTACTCACTAGCGTTTACGGCCAAATGGTTACCGAAATGTCACATCACTAACATCTCTGAAATGGATGATACTACTTAGGTACACTAACCGCCAAATAGGGCAGATGTTAACTATTTTGTTTAATCTCTATCTTTTATTGAGGTGTTGCTACTTGTTAAATGTAAAAAAATATATATAATTTATGTGTAGTTTGGTAATGAGATATATCTAAAATTACATAATTTAACGTTTTTTTTTTATTTTAGTAAAAAAACTTACATCATTAGTTTACGAACGTCATATACAAAAACATTTATTACAGTAAGTATGTGCTAAAAAGCTCAAATTTCGGAGATATTAGCAATTATGTTCTTGCGACCTATATACTTCCATACAACTGTAGGAACGCGTAACGTCATAGTATCGGCGACTTTTGTATGAAATGTTTTCCACGAGTTTTGCGAAATTCTGAAAATAAATCGCTATACCTGTGAAAACATTGATTTTTCATTTACTGTTTCTTCTGAGAATTTTAGAGTACCTATTATTCATTTTAGCAATAAAAAATCAGTCATCTAGCCAATTCGCTACTTAAAATTAAAGGCACCCTTCATTACAGACGGTGACTGTCACTTCTTGGTGGAATGACACGAACAGCATGTGTCTTGAGAGCCTCCTAGTTTAGGAAGCGTTACTCAACGGTGAATTTAGCTCATCTGATACACTCGGCCAAAGCCTAGTGCCTACCTGTCAAGAGGTTGTCATCTTTCAGTGGATCTTACCTGAAAAGAAAAAAGAACAAGTAAACATTAAATTCCATCATCCATTTATAAATTTAAAGGGGTAAGGAACGTTTATGTGCTAAAGCTTATTACAGGGATAATGATTTTATTGACGATTGCACACCTTGGGAATAGGATGGCCACCTGCAAGGCTGCTCCTATGTATTATATTATGTATCCTGACATTTGTTAATATTATATGGATAAAGTTATTACATTGTTAATATATATATATATATATATATATATATATATATATATATATATATATATATATATATATATATATATATATATATATATATATATATATATATATATATATATATATATATATATATATATATATATATATATATATATATATATATATATTTTAAAAGAACAATTTTCCATCTTTTTGCCCCGTGCGGGTTTCTTACGCCGGTTTTCTCGACGAGTTACTTCTGGAACAGGTGGTAGGCATCACGTAGAGACAATTCCGTAAGTGTTATTTTTTTTTCATTTATTTAGGAACAAACAGTTATTTAATACAAAATATTTTTATAAAGTAATACATAATTAAGAAACGTAAACCTAAAGTTCCATAGAAAGAAGTAATAAATATATAAAACTTAAAGCTGCTCCGCACATGTGCTTGTACACATGCATTCGGATCAGCTCATAACAATGTTTCTAATTTTGTAATTTGAATTTTGTTTCATTTTACTTAAAGATCAATGAAACAGATCTAAATCATCAAAATACTTATTATATATATTGCAAGACCTAATAAAGGCATTATTACATAGAACATTGTAAGTCCTGGATTGCGGTACACTAAAAAGGTTTCTTTTTCTAACATTTCTTTCTTGTCTCCGGGGCACACGAATCTCAATACTTCTAAGTAGCTCAGGTGTATCTACAATGTTATGAATTATTTTGTATAAGAACACAACATCACAAACTAGACGGCGCTTTGCCAAGGGAGGTATATTTTATCTCGACATTGAAGACTCGTAATCAGTATATAAGTTACCCATTCTAAATTCCAAGCACTTCAAAATTTTTTTCTGTAGTGTTTCCAATCTATCAGAGTGAGTTTTGTATTGCGGAGACCACACCGTACTAGCCAACTCTAAGTGAATGCGGATATAGCTATAATATAGTATCTTGTAGGTAAAATAATTTTTAAAAGGCTTAGAGATACGTAGAATAAAACCCATTTGTTTATAGGCCTTAGCTAATATATTATTAATGTGTAAAACAAATTTAAGTTTAGAGTCAATCAAGACACCCAGATCGCGAATCTCTGATGTTCTTTTTAAATATTTCCCACCAAGATTATATTTAAATAAAATCGGTTTACGTTTGATGCTAAAAGTACATTTCTCAGGATTAAGGAAAAGGTTATTTTTCACACATTCATTTTCAAAATCCGTTATATCATTTTGAAGAAGTTTACAGTGGTGTGTGTTATGGATAACTCTAAATATTTTTGTATCGTCGGCATACAGAAGGGTGAAGCTATTTTTTAAAACATTACTTAGGTCATTTATGTATACAAAAATTGTAGTGGTGCTAAATGTGACCCTTTAGGCACTCCAAAGGTTATTTGCCTATAATTAGAAGTAAAGCATTTTAAAACAACATCCTGACACCTGTTATTTACATAAGAACTTAACCAGCGAAACAGACCGCCGTGGACACCAAGATTCCAAAGTTTTAATAATAAGGTGTAGTGAGAAATTTTGTCGAAAGCCTTGGCAAAGTCGGTGTACACGGCGTCTACTTGATATTTTTTATCAAAGATATCGCGAACAATTTCCGTAAAAGGTAAAAGATTACTCTCAACGCTACGTCCCCTATAGAAACCGTGTTGTCGCGGAGAAATAAATTGACGGACAACAGCAAATAGTTGTTGAGCAATAATGTCTTCTAAAATCTTTACAAATACACAGGTCTTAGAGATGGGTCTGTATTTTTCTATTATAACATCTTAGAGAACCCTTGGGAATTGGAGTTATCCAGGCCCTTTTCCATTCCAAAGGAACAAAACTATTGGATTCTGATATAGATTTTTTATACAAAATAGTTAGAGGAGTTGTTAGTGCAGATGCACATTTTTTACGAGAATCGGATGTACACCATCAATTCCAGCTCCTTTTTTAGGATCAACGATTAGGATTGGATGAACTTAGGATTGATAAGTTTTCAGTGATTTCAATAGTTCCAATGTCAAATAGAGGATTACTAGGCGACTGTAGATTATTTATGGGCTGAGCGTTTAATGTTGGGGGTTCAAAAACTGAATGAAAGTGTTCATTAAACAAGTCACATATATATCTTCCATTAGTTACATGTTTATCTTTCTAATGCATTTTTTGTGGCAGTTCACCAAAATTAAAGTTCGACTTTACATATGACCATAGGCATTTCGGATTCGTCTTAATCATGTCTTCAGAGTCAACTATATATTTTTTATAATTTTCTAGTTCCATTAATTATGAACGTTTTCTTAATAATTTAAAAGTTTCAAAATCTAAAGGGTTATTGTAAAGCTTCCAGCGCATATGATATTTTCTTTTTTCATTAAGTAATTTTCTTAGAGGTTTTGTGTACCAGATCGGACAGATTTAGTGGAAGATCGTACTACGCGTTTAGAAATAAATTTATTTAATTGAATATTTAATACGTTGTAAAATTTAAAAATACATTCGTCCTTGGACATTTAAAAACAAAAATCCTATTTATTTTTAAAAGCTCATCATTTATGCTATCAAAATTTGCTAGATTAAAATTATATGCGGTATTATTATTTGGTTTGAGATAATCATTTAAATCTGCTGATATGGTAATTAACAGAGATTTATGATGGGCATCTTCTGAAGGTAAAGGATCGTCACAACATGTTACTTCAAAGTTTGTATTGCTGAATATTAGATCAAGAATTCGATCGTTAATATTTTTAACGAAATTATGTTGTTTTAAATTTGTAAAAGCCATAAATGCATTCAAAAGTTGTACTGACGTACTGTTATTTACGGTAAAGGAAATATTTTTATATGAGAAATTAGATTCAGCGTCAGAGATATTAAAATCTCCTGTGACTAGAAAAAGTCATCGGGATAATCCACTTTAAGTTTGTTTGTTATATCAAGGGCATCACGATGTCCAGGACCATGGGGAATGTAAATACAGCCAATATTGAGGGAAGATTTATTGCGGTTATTATATTATATTGAAACCTATATTGAAATAAAACATTTTTAATGTTGAATTCAAATTGTTACAAGAAGGTAAAATCGAGGAGTCTGCTCATTTGAATTTCAGCAGTAAATAATACTTATCATTTAAGCTATTTGTATTTGAGAGAGCGTTTGGCTTCATGCAAATCGAGCTGTTTTGAATGGGGAATGAATCATGGCCGTATCGCTTTTCATTACTTAAATCTTGACGTGCGGTCACAATGGAAATGCACGGAACATGGCTCGCATAGAATCACTCCATTCAGGAACTAAGTGTTTCTTGCACTAAGTAAATCTTATGCTATCTTTTGTATCCCACGGGAACATTGTACTTTTTCGGCATAAAAAGTACCCTATGTGTTAATATAGAGCTTAAACTACTATCCTACTAGTAGTTTTTGCGTGAAAAAGCAACAAAAGTAGTAGGATGTAGCTTGCGATATCAATGGCCTAGGATCATACTTGTGGCGGACCAATTAGCACCACAATCCAGAATCGCGCTATCGAAGTTTTCTATGATCGGCACTATATATACGACATCTGAAATTCATACAAGTGGGCTTCGGCCTGACCGAGCATAGCACCTCGCTCGGTCGGAGATCTCCCTTTGGGGCATCCACCCATCCCACATTGGTTTCCCTCGACAGAACACGCCTCCTTCTGGACATCATCATCATCATTCCCCACCCCTCCGCACCACGCCAGCCAGCTTCAGCCTCATCGGGTACCTCGACCACCAGCCTCAACGCACCGCGGCCTGGTCGAACCCTCATCGGCTTAAACGAGCACTCTCACTACAAAGATCGGTCAGCAAGCAGAGCACATCTCTCCTGGTCAGCACGTAGCATCGGCCCCGCACGGCAGCACTCCGACTCACCGGAGCCCGTGCAGCAGCAGCACAGTTCCGACTAACTGGGACTCTCTGGCACTGGCTACTCAAGCAAGACGACTTAAGATTCGACCTCAGGTCTTCGGGGGGGAGTGATGTGGCGGACCAATTAGCGCCACAATCCAGAATCGCGCTATCGAAGTTTTCTATGATCGGCACTATATATACGACATCTGAAATTCATACAAGTGGGCTTCGGCCTGTCCGAGCATACCACCTCGCTCGGTCGGAGATCTCCCTGTGGGGCTTGCCACCATATTCCCACATACTCTTTCACTTTTATAAAAGTAGTAGGATGTAGCTTGCGATATCAATAGACTAGGATCATACTCTTTCACTTTTATAAAAGTAGTAGGATGTAGCTTGCGATATCAATAGCTTAAGACCATACTCTTTACTTTATCTACTCAACGGGAATCTGAAGGCTATATATCAGCGGTTTTTTCCCGACTACGGCGAAGCCCAAAAGGAAGGGTAATGAGTTTGGCAGTATATGTATTATGTATGCGTGTTTGTTTTACTATAGCGCCTAAACTACTGATCCGATTTTAATGAATGATATGTCAATAGATTCGTAATAATAGCCCGGGTAACATAGGCTATATAATTTTCGTAGTCGGGTTATAGTTTTTATGAAAATTGTTGTTATTAGAGATTGTAACTCATATAAACGTATTCATATGTCATAACAAAATATAGTACCACTTTACTTTCAAAAGGTAAGTTTCTCTATTTTTATGATAACCGATTTACTATATAAGTACCGAGTCCAAAAGAAAACTGTTTCAAGTAACTAAACTCCTATTGCAGATGGCAAAACAGACAGAACAAGTTGTCCATTCCTGAAAATCTTTACACAGGACTTCTGCGATAACAGTTGAGTATCAACTTTATGTTGGCTAATAATAATTATATAACCAATGATTTCAAAACTAAGCATATGACGTACATTTGACAGAAAAAGTTACGCCATCTTGATTTCAGAAGATTTTGTTATATAAGCAAGTCAAAATGTCAAGATTACAAATGTCAAACCTCAACTGCCCCAGACAACCCCAAAAGTGGGGCAGTTTAATTGTGGAGACTTTTTGCCTCGACATGCCTCGTTTATAATTTATAGGTGTATTGTATATGGCTATTTTATGTACTTAAATACCATTTAGTCGCCCAACTGTCTACATAATACAGCTGTGAGCTGCAGTTCTTTGGCGAAGTTTTCCGCCATAAATCAGAGCGCGGCGCAAAAGCTGCGATGCGGTTGACAGGTAACAAATAGCTCAGTGGCGCACTCATCTACATGCGCAGATGGACCTTTAGAAAAACTGGATGAAAAGTGCAGGTTTAACGCAAATGATTTGTATCACGTATTTATGTAGTGTTATTCTTAACATGTAAAGTTTATTAATAGTACCCCGGGTAACCGAGCTTTGCTCTTGGAGTTGCGACCCCCAAAAGCGGCGTGTTTTATCGATAAAATTAAGCCTAGGTGTTTTATCGACAACCTATGTCGGGGGAAGTAGTGTTCATCGTGGTATTTTTTCAAAATTCCTTCTCTCTGACGAAATAAACGCGTTTATTTTTGCAAACGAGTTAATAGAATTATTTTCTATAGATTTTCAGAGCTTCAACTCGTCTACACTTTCAAAATCTGGTTTACGGGGAGATAAGTTGCGAAAAACCGGCTCCCTGTGAACAAGTCCCCCCGAAGGACTTGGCTGACACTTATGTGTTGTAATAACGATTATTCTTAAGAAATAGCCTAAATGACCGTTACCCGTCTGAAATTAAGGTGCAGTTGGTGCAAACGGGAAAAATTCTCGGAAGTTTAACTGTACTTATGTTACGAATAATAAATTTTAATCAGCAAAATATTTTATTGCGTACATAAAAAAATAACAATAGAAAACAAACTTCTTCTTGTAATTATTAAATATTAATATAAATTTTTATTTAATTACATAACTGTATATCAGATTTTAGGTAATCCAGGAAAAGTACTTCAGAGAAATTATTATTTCCCTGACCCTATCGTATTATATTTACTATTTTACTAATTACGTATCTAAATTAATTAGTTTTTTAATAATATAGTTCAATCCAAAACTGAAAAAAATGTTTCGAAAGAAAAAATATACCTAAAGGTTCATTCTAGAGTATAATTAATTATAGCCCTCTTTTTAGAATCACAGGGAAATTATAGAAGACAAACAGTGTAAAATCTGCATTTTCCCTAACCTTCCAGGTGACTCCTCTATTTCACATTTGCCCGCGGCTTCGCCCGGATGAAATTGTGGTTTAAACGATACCTTTATAATAATTTACAACTTTCATCCTATATTTTACTTATCTTAGGGGTTGCATATTAGAAAACGCTGAAATCGTAACTCATTATTTCTCCGTACTCAATTCATACGAAATTTCATGCAAGGAACAAAAAGATTCATACAAACTCTTATCCCTATATCTATAGTGTTGAATTTTGGAAAATACATCCTTAATGGATGCCTACGTTATATGAGTTTTCAATTTCAAATTTCTAGCCTTAAGGGTTTGGCATGCGCATTGATACCAGCATCAGTCAATCAGCTTTGCCTTTTATATACACATAGATAGAATATAGATACATTATGATATTTCAAAATAACAGAACCACAGGTGAACCCACGCGATCGAGCTAACTCAAAACCAACAGGCGTAACATAAATAGAGCGTACAAAAAAGTGTAATCCACGAAAATGACACGCTTGCGGTGCGATTCTTTATCAATTTCAGTTCGTGTGGCGGTGATCTATTAGTTTGATTGAATAGCGGTAACTGGACCACAGAATAAACAGTAAAAAAATGAATCACGAACATTTCTGGGTGCTTACTGCTCACCGTAACGCAAACTAATCATGAAAACTTTAAAAACTACTAGAGGGCGCTCTGTGGTCAAAAT
This sequence comes from Phengaris alcon alcon, assembly GCA_037179445.1. Classification (NCBI taxonomy): domain Eukaryota; kingdom Metazoa; phylum Arthropoda; class Insecta; order Lepidoptera; family Lycaenidae; genus Phengaris; species Phengaris alcon. The sequence continues at coordinate 1,180,102 of JAYRCH010000342.1, forward strand.
ACGCCCATAATAATTCATATCATTTTTGAGTTTGAACTTTATAAAGGTTCTTTTGCCTTTTAGATAGAAAAAAATGTAAATATTGTGACAGATTGACAAACGTCAACGTGTAACAAAATTGTGTATATATAACGCACCGAAGGAGTGTTAAAAATCTATGGTAGTGTGTGTTCATGTGTCATTATTTTTATTAATTTTATGTATTTATAAGGATAATTTTTAAAAAAATCTGCACACGTTCCTCCACATAAACTTTAACTTTGCCGAATATTATCCTCGTCCGTTCTCCCAATTCTCGTAAAATTGCACTGAAAGTTTTTGCTTCATGTATAAATAAATATGGTAACCCGACTACGTAAATTAAATAATACAGCCTATGTTGCCCGGACCATTCTTACGAATTTATTGACACCCCATTCGTTAAAATCGGAACAGTAGTTTAGGCGCTACGATTGAACATACAATATACATAGTGATTACATATTTTCATACATACACAGACTGCCCAAATCATTACCCTTTTTTGGGTTTCGCCGTAGTCGGGTGATAAGTGATATTATTTTGGCACTAGGGTTGCGAATGTGAACGCACTTCTTTTGTTTCGACCTTACATTATAACTTAGCAATAGATTGAATATACATACCTATAAATAATTTCATATCTAAATTAGTAGTTTTAGAGGATTTTCAAAGGTTGATCATAATGGTCCATGGGAAGCTAATGAGTATCGATTGTGTTATTATAATCACTACGGTGCAATAAAAGCGCATGAAATAATGCATAATTGGAAAATGTATGAAGGCCTTCCTAACAGAAAACTCAATTGACATTCTGCTGGAAGCTTCCTGGAATTTAAAGAGAAATATGAATGTTATCGTCAAACAGAAAACACCTCCCACCAATAGCTCTACCTAAAGTCGCGTTCTTTGAATGTCCGTCAACATGCGGCGCTGACGGCAAATTCAATGGCATTCTATTGATGAATAAGCAATTATATTGCAATTTGCTAAGATTAATGTTTGATCAGTGCGCTCCTTTCATGTAGCGTTAATATTTTGTTTAATTACTATTGATGACATATAATTAATTCAATTATAGATTGCATTTGGTACTTCAATTTTTTTTGTAGGTTTATTTTGGTACTTCGTGATTATACGATTTAAGTAATTAAAACTTTTTTTTGCTGGAAAAGTAATAAAACCGTCCAAAATTAACATACTATTGCCTAAGGCTGCATACTACCAGTCGGAATTATCCACAAAACAATTATACGACTTTAATACGGATTCAAAAACTATACTTTCGCGTTTGCAATTCCATTGCATCGCTCGACCCCATCATTACTCCGCAGCGGTGGTGGTTTGAGTCTCGGCGAGCGCGTAGTCCCGCTCCGATCGTCCGAGCGGCCGCACGCGCACAGCCATGAAACGCACCGCAGTCGCTCTCCTCGCGCTGGCCGCTCTCGCGTGCGCAGGCGCCGACGCGCCGCAACCGCGACTCATCGATTTCAACCCCTGGTCCTGGATACCGACCAACCGCAACAAGTCGCCGTCCATCATGGATTATTTTTTCCCACCGTCGCGAACCCCAAAACAGTCGAACCTCGACCCGCCCGCCGACCGACAACCCCCGACGACCATCGACGACCAAACCATGACAACGATAGACGAGCGCCCGACCACTTCGGGCCGGAGGAGCCACAACAAAAATAAAGTCACGATACCCACCGCTAAACTGACAACGACCACACAACCTAAGACAAAAAAATCCTCCCACAAACACATAGCGACGGACACGACGGTCGAGACCAAAACAAATCCACCTGTAAAAACAGAAACAACCCAAACAACAAACATTGTAACAACAACGACTGCAAAACCGCCGAAGCGTTATACGATACGTACGGTGCGTACTACTGAAACGCCGCCCGTTCAAGAAACGGAGTCCACTGTTAACGTGAACAGTGATAGCACCGAGACTGTGTCGGGGGTTGAAACGACGGCGACGACAGAAGTTGTCAAGAACACGGCGCCAGTGGTGACGACGACGGTCGATCGGTCGACAGAAGCGACGAGCACGGGGACGGAATCGACGACTCTGATCGACAGTACCGCAGAGCCGGTGGACAGCCGGGAAGGATACTTACCCTTGAGGGACAAACCCCAGCAGAACCACGTCAAGATCAACGAGCAAACAAATAAAGAGGTCAGTAGATATAACAGATTATCGAACTGTTCGTTACAGTCTAATAGCCATGATGTGTCCGGTTTCTCTCGCAACTGCATTTCCATTAGATATAAATTGTTATACTAATATATATTTGTGTAGACTGCGAGTAGATCTACGTTCAATAAAAATTGTTAATAACTATTGGCGTATACTAGATATCTATTTTCAACATGCTGTGGGAACTGAGCGAGGGCAATGAGTGTAGAAAGGTTATTGGGTTGTGGAAAATGAAGGCAGATTCCCACAAGCGTAGTATAGAATTTAAATAATGCACCTGCAAAAAAAACCGATTCGATTGAGTAAACCCATAAGAAACATCGATGTGTATAATTGCTACGTAATTTATATAAAAACCAGGATACATAGTAGCTACAAGGCGTAGGCAGTGTCCATTCCTGTTCTATTTGCATAAAACTGTTCATGAAGGGAGTGTATATTACAATATTGAGCATATTCTAGGCATAGATATGCCGTTGGTAGCTCTATTTTTCGTTTTTTAATAGAAGCAATTACAAAAGTTCTATTTGAAGCATGGGTTTTGTGGAAAACATCATAAATTCTAAGAAAAGAAAACAGCGGGTCATTATTTTTTAGGAACAAAAACATCAATAACAAAGAGGATCTTTACTCTTTGTTTGACAAAGACGAGGTAATTAGCGAGTGAATACTTTACATTAAGCATAAAGCTCGCAGCTAACAACAATAACTGTCTAAGCAACAGTTGTATACTACGAGAAACTTAATAATAACTTAGTGATTATTTTATTTTCATTGCAATAACAATTTTTAAAATACCGCATAGTAGTTTCAGGTATACAAAGGCATCTTAGAAAAGCCTATTAGTTTAAATAGGAATAAATTAGTGGTGCGTCGAATATAAATATTATATTTAATATCTATTCATTCTAGAGTTCCTATAGTGTTCCATACCACACCTCATATTTTAAAATTTAATTACTTAGATGGACAGCAAAAAATATGTGAATGTCGTCTATGGACTGTGAAGAAAATATTGACAATTGTGTCTAACCAACACCTACTGTTATTATGCAAACTTTAATTTTATTAATTTTATAAAATAGCCTCCTACATAAACTTTAACTATGCCAAATTTCATACTCCGACGTTTGCATTATTTTCGTAAAAATTAGTCAATTTTTTCGCTTCACGTATACTTATATGGAAATTTATAATATAAGTATATGATTTTTAAATTGTAGGTATGTAGTTTATAAACTAGTAGCATGCTTTAAATTTTAGTTGATGTCTAATAAAATGCCTGCAACGTCTTAGTAGGTCGTTAGGTGGCGATCGACCCATCTTAAATTGGTCAAGTAACTGTTAACAAACTTTACACTACCATATCACATTTCTTGCATCATTAAAAACCATAACGCATTTTATTAGGTATACCACGTTCACTATAATTTATGTAATCTAATTTCCCAGTAATTATACAAAAAAAAACAGTTGCGGTGATAAAAAACATGTGGAATATTTATGCAAAAAAGTAATCACGTAGCAACTTTCCTCTCATTAGTGAGCCGCGGTGACCGCAAGCGGGCGAGCCTTCGCAAAACGTTATTAAAGAATAGAAAATCACGTTTTTAGGGAACAATACGAATGCTTTCACTTTCATGTAAATTTTAAGCATCAAACTGTATTATGCACCGAATTGAGACTCGAGTCACACGGAACTGAGATGTGGAGACATTTTATTACGCTTAATTCAAATTATGATCTTTTCCCCGAGATAAAACGGCATCGTCATATAATATATTAATATGTAAATCAAATACTTTCAGTACAGTTTTACGAGAAATGTGCGAACGGAGAAGTATGATATTTGGCACAGTTAAAGTCGATGTGGAGGAAGGTGTGAAGTAAGCTAATAGTTTTTAAACAGTGCTTAAAAATAACATTAATAAAAATAGCAACAACACACACTACCTCAGGCTATTAACACACACTACCGTGCGCACGGTAGTGTGTTAATAACCTTTGCCATAAGGATTTTTTGCCTCTAAGATAGAAAATAAAAATTGTTTTTTGTAGTTACTGGAATGCTTATTATAATAATGCTTATTATAATGCTTATTTATAATATCTATAGTAGTAACTACTTAAAATATTTACAAATTTTAAAAATAAAATTAATACTAGAAAAACTTAAAAAGCTACAATGAAAAGAAACCTCCTAGATCGTCCCCAACAGGCAGATTTCCTAGAAGGCTCAAAGAGTTTCGGGCCAGATATATGCCGGCTCTGGGGTCTCGGGTGGCCTCAATTAGTATTTTGGAAATTTTTCTGTAAAGTTTGTGCGCACCCGGACCCCATGAACCTAGAGTTTCAACCTCAAACGGTTCAAATATGAGATCCCCACTAAGGTTCTCATATTTGCGCCGCTTGAGGTTCTCACCTGATTGGCGGCCGCACCTGCAGTACTCGAGGTGCCCTGGACATGGGACGGAGCAAGTGTATCGACGCAAGTAGCGTCCCATACAAGAGCCCATCCCACTCTCCAAGGAACCAGGGTCATACCGCCTGGTCTCCTGCCATCGTTGCGCGCCAAACCAGAGGGTTCCAGCACAGCTGGCACTCCGGCGGTGACAAGAGCCCGACGGATGAGGTCCCTCAAAATGTTTTATTTTCTATCTTAGAGGCAGAAAAATCCTAATGGCAAAGTTATGGCTCATAAATTTAAAATTTAAAAATTAAAAACTATATGAAATAGTATGGGCGACTATCGACCATACCAATTACGATCGCGACCTCTAAGTACATAGATACATAAAATTAGAAACAGTCATCATTTATTAAGAACAAGAGTGTCCTAGGCTTCTTCCACAAGTATCTAAGCATATCTTTTTGTTCGATAAAATAAGATATTTATTTCACGTAGTTGAACAAATTGTTTAACCATCTTATATATGCGTGTTCATCAAGCTTTACATTGGAAATAGGAACAGAAAAGTGCGATTGCATTGAAAATTAATATTATATAGAGATTACATTTGCTACTTCCCTGTCGTTATCATTACGACACATTAACCGAGACACAACATAAGATGAAATTAAACAGTTTTAGTGCATTTTCATTTGTTGACTGTTGAGATTGAGTTGAGACTGTCGAGTGCTTCAGTGGTGAGCGCGTTGGCGCTCAAGCCGGAGGTTGCGTATTCGAATCCCGCCAGAGAACAAAAAAGTTTTCCGTGTTCCTGGATCATGGATGTGTATTAAATAAGTATGTGTATTATATATTAAAAATCTTAAATATAAAATGGATCCTACTAATATTATAATCGTGAAAGTTTGTGAGGATGGATGGAAGGATGGATGTTTGTTACTCTTTTACACAAAAACTACTGAACGGATTTTGATGAAATTTGGTATGGTAGTAGCTTAGGCTCTGGATTAAAACATAGGCTACAACTTTTTATCCCGGAAAAGTACAGTGTTCCCGTGGGATACTATATTTACGCCGCGCCGAGTCGCGGGAATCGGGTAGTATTAAATATATTTCCGTTGTCTGGTACCCGTAACGCAAGTTCTTCGAGAACTTACCACGGGACGTCCATAGATGTAATTATGTTATTTGTTTTGTAAAAAAAGTAACATTAACTGTATCGTTTCCAGGGCACTTACATTAGTGTATACTTTAATAAACTGCGCCTCGTTTACACACAAATTAACACGAAATTATAAACAATTTAAATGTATTAATACCGAGCAAGCTTTTAAATAGCCACAAACAACATATAAACTAGTTCAAACGTTTTTTATCTTGGTTCACGTCGTCGCTTGGGATGAAATAATAACTCTCTTTTTAAGACAATATTATACATTATAATATTATGTATGTTTTATCTTTTTTATTTTATTGAGTCTGTGTTTATTGTAGTCGAACTAATTTCAGTGGGGTTCAGCGACATCTTTATTTATTCAAAGTTTATTTGTGACGTTATTTTATGTAAGTACCTTTTTTTATATTTGATAACGTAGAAATATAATTTGTAAAAATAAGGTTTGATATTGGATTAAAAATTATTGTTTTAAATAGTAAGATTTTTAGAATTACTTTTTTCTGAAATGTTGTGCTTGATTTTTTCAAAATGTTGCCCGCGACATAGTGCGCGCAAAAGGGCAGTATCTCACGGAAACCGTACATTTTACCGAGAGAAAAAGTAGCCTATGTACCTCCCCAATCAATCAATACATTTTTTCCTCATTACATTATTAGTATTTACCTATAGATAATTGCAAAATGTGTCTTATATTATTTATTAATAGCGCATTGCCGTGTGTACATATCTTGACTTGAATTATCTGTCTGGGCGTCAACCATGTTGATTCTCGACAAAAAAGTAGAGGTACAAAAAACGGTAGAGTCGTAGCTACGAAAATCTAACGGGTCGGTCAAGCGCACATCTGTTGACGTAGGTCGGCAACATGAAGGGTGCATGTTGCGCGTCATGTGCACTAATGACTACACAATTTATTAGGACAAACATCACTGCAAGCTAAGTTGATTAGCTACTCACTATATCTACTCATGACAATCATAGTAACGTATAGTATATTACTAATATGACTATTTCAGTTTTATGTCATTAACAAAGATCTTAATTATTTTTATATTTAAACGAACTATTTTTATTTTGCGGCCAGCAAACCCGGGAATCAGGTTCTCTTGCCTCACTCAACGGTCGCGCGACGCGGGTTCGGGGATTGTTTGGTGCTCCATATAAATTCATACTAAGCAATGGCTGCGCGACCCTATTTCGGTATCGAGTCGCGGTCGCGTAGTTCGGAAAGTTACCTTTACCGTCGCAAGCGTTGGCTTTTGAAAATTCCGGTATATTTCCTTTTGCATCAAAATTTTTTAATAGCTTGTTCCGTTATATTTGTAGTAATTATAAGTACGTGCGTGATACACCTCTTGCGTAGTCGGAGTTTGTATAATTTAACAAGTTGTTAGAGTCTACAAATACGATCTTAATATTGAAAGTGTTCATAAAATTAGCGTAGAAATGTTGAATTGAAAGGTCTTCGCACATTATCAACATCAAGATTAAACGTTAATTTTTACTGGAATCTTTTGTTCAACTCATTGTTTTCGAAATACAGATAAAACTCCTACAGAGTACATAATATTTCCATGCACCTAGAACGTTATTTCAATAGACTTACATCCTAGTTCCTACTACTATTATAAATGTCAAAGTTCGTGAGGTTGGATGGATGAATGGATGTTTGTTACTGTTTCACGTAAAAACGCTGAACAGATTTTGATGAAATTTGGTATGGTAGTAGTGTAAGCTCTGGACTAACACATAGGCTACTTTTTATCCTGAAAAAGTACAGTTAAATCTAGTATTAATATATTCAATCCAAAAATCCTTTTATTGTATCCCTATTAAACTAATCCTATCAAAATTGATATTAGTTATTTTTTATGTCATTCTATTAGACGGCGATAAAATACAGGGTAAATAATTAGTAAGCCTAGCTTAACATTCAAATTAGTTCATAATAACATTGAAATTTGCCACTTAAAATTTTATAGGAGCTGAATTGTAGTTTTTAAAAGTTCCACTTTTTATGTACGCAATTTAAGTATAATTCAGTTGAAATGTGCGTAGAACCTTACGAGGTTGATTAAGTTTATAAAATTTGAGCGCTGGCCGCTGCACCATTCTCAAAGAATTCTAACGACATTTGAATGGATGGCTCCCGCATTTAATCTCCACATCTCAGTTTTCATTTTCTATTTGTCAAATTAAACCAGTTAATGAAGAGCTGCAACATTAATTGATTACCATCATATAATGCGTAGTGCTTACTTTTAAATATTTCTCCGTGTGAAAAAAAAACTGGTCAAGTACGAATAGATATACGAAATATTAGAATTACGAATTCTCCATTTCGCCTCCTAATGCTAAACTTAAGCACAAAATGCGTTTAAACGGAGGTGCTCGAGAAGGTGTTTTAATGACCTAACATCTTTAACAAACAGATAGTCGAGTAGCTGACATTGAAAGTAAAAATAACAACTGAACTATTGTGACTAAAGAGATGCATCATGCAGGGACGGTTTTCAGATAGGGAACCCTAAAAGCTGGTGCGTTGGGATTAATCGGATTGTAAAGAACTCAACTAGACATTATAAACTAGAATAATTGTAATGCAATACAGGTTTTGAAGTCACCGCGGGCAAAAAATTGCGCGAAAAAAAATGTAACTAATTAGTTTTAAAAGAAGATGAGAATGCGAGTTGTAACTTATTAAGCGCTTGATGGAAAGTGATTAATATCAGACACATGAGAAATAAAGTTATTTGTGGAAGTTATGTCTTAAACCTGTCGACTGCAAGACTGTAACATTTATCATGGAATACACTGGCTATCGTGGATGATGAATTTGTTCGGCAAAACAGATATAATATGGACACCTCAATATAACCCGGAAGACACGAACACCTTATAGTTAAGTGCATAAGAAAATAGAAATAATAGTTATTAATAATAACATGCAGCATTATAGATTTTTCATCTCATAAATCATAAAATTTTTGCGTAAATAAAGTTGTATTTTGAATACCAATTAAATAAGCGAAATCGTGATACGCTTCGTTTCGAAATCGTTCTGCGTATTCAAAGAGAAAATAATAAAAATTCATTAAAAATCGTAATTTGGGAACGTGACCAAAACAGTGATAACGAAACTTTTGAAAGTGATTCGCGTCAGAAATTTGATAAACGCCCAAGAAGGCAATCTACCACATCAAACCACAATCGACACTAATCGTGTCTAATTAATCAGTACGCATTACGGATAGAAAGTCGATAGAAGCCGTATCTTACGAATTGGAAGAGAAAGGAGAAATAGTACTCAAAGTACACAAACCAAGAACTGGGTTAGAATAGTCATAAACAGCAACTGCAGTGGAAAGTAAGTAAAATAATACATCTATTGTTGTACGAGATAGATAATCATACAACTAGTCTTGTGGACGCGGACATTTTCATCATCATGCCGAACTAGCAAACGTCCGTGACTTTATGTATAGTGAAAAGTACGAAATCACTTAAACTTAGCAGCCAAACCATTGGATTCTTGGAAAGGAATCGTTTAATTCTGGAAAACGTTGGTGTTAAGATGACCAAAATAACGGTACCGCCAGAGGCTTTAGTACTTTTTTAAAAAAAAATTCACAGAATAATAAAATAATACACAAGCAAATCTTGTTGAGTTCATAGAAGTTCTTATGCAATTATATCTACAATCTGAACTCGGAGAGGACGTTGCTCTCGTAGCCTCTATAAACAATGTGTATGTAAATAATTACAGTTTATAAATTATTCATACTGTTCCCATTTGGGCATTCGTACCAGATTAAAAAGCGCAAACGTAAAATAAGACCTCGTTAAAGTTAAAGAGAAATTTCGCCGTTGATAATAATTTACGAGTGTCAAGAAAATGTATTGAATGCATGTCCGCTGCATGTGAGTAGGTACGTGAAGAATCTCACGAATACTAATTCGAAATGCTTTTGGGCATTTATGAAAGTTGGATTTATGTAAATGTTACGTCAGCTATTTGTACTTCTCAGATTTTTTGGGCTTTTAGATTAGCTCTTTGACCTTTTAAATCGAGTGTTCTAAATTTTTCTTTATTTATCAGGTTGAAATATACTGGCATAATGTAAAATTTACCTGATCAAATATTAAAATAATGATTTTTCTGGATAAAGTATATTTTTAGATGGATAAATAAGATGAAGTGCCGTCTGCAAATTGGATTCCAACTGTTTCACACTTCGAGCTCGCGATCCTAATTACGTGATATATTCAAGCCAGAGTTTGCAGAGCCATAATTCCTTTAGCTTCGTGCAGTTTCAATTTCTATAATGGTGTGAGAAATTTTATTAGCGCTTGTCAAATATAATACTTATAAGCATTAGCCTCTCTAGAGCCATTTAGATATTCTCGAAGCTATTTTCTTTGTCCGACGTTTCGGATACGCCTCCAGATACACTCGCAAGCGCGGTTGCTATAAAGTGTCTAAAATTTAAAATTAGTTTGTTTATCTTATTATAAGAGTATCACACTTTAAATTCTTTGAATTCATTGAGACAATTAAATAATTAAACGTGTCTTTTAGACTTCCATCACTGTGATGGCTTCTTTTATTTGTCAGAAAGAGTCGCGTATGAACGTTCAGACTAGTTTCCGTGTTAGTCGGTAATTTGTGTCCATCCGGTGCGTGCAACGACCGCACCTCGCCTCATTCACGGCCACCTGTTTTGTTTGCAATTATTATTGCATAATACTCAAGTTTTGCTGTATTGAGAACTACTCAAGTATTGAGCTTCTGGAATATATGAAAAAAATCTGGAACTACTCAAGTATTGAGCTTCTGGAATATCACTGTTTCTTACCTGTTTGTTTCTTACTACGGCGAAGCCAAAATGAAGGGTAATGATTTTGGCACTCTATGTATGTATGTATGTTTGTTTCTCCGTAGCGCCTAAACTACTTTTTCGATTTTAATAAATGAGGTGTCAGTAGATTCGTAATATTAGCCCGGGTAACATATGCTATATAGTTTACGTAGTCGTGTTATAGTTTTTGACTTTTGATTATTATCATATGAGGAGTACTTGAGCGTATATAGCCTAGCCCAGGTGGTAGATCGCTCAGGTTACACTGATAGTCACACTTATTAATAAAATTATTTAGGCAACGGATACTCTAATCCATGTTGCTGTCTTTGTTTGTCAAGTAAGTTTTCCAACGTATCCAATGCGTAAATATTTTTATTTGGACTGCAGGTTCGATATTATAATGCTAGTAAGATGTTTCTAATTTCCCAAGTACATTGTATATTATATACGTTCAAACGGTGAAGAAAAAAATCACGAAGAAATCTTCTCACACGTGAAGTCTGGCAACCCACAGTAAATTGATTAGCGTGGCTTAGGCTACCACCTTATCTGTATCCCAATGAGAATATTCGAGCAGTGTGGACATCAGAACCACAATTCTCGTATTTAACTTGTCTTCAAATTTCCTTTCGATGAATTATAAACGAATCGTCTCGAGATCATAAACTGATTTTGGGGCTTGGATCAATCAAAACGCGTTTGATGTTGGTTGGAAACGATGAGAATACCGTTTTGCTGTTTTAACACATCGAGGCAGCATCGAAACTGTATTATTGTAAGATTCACCCATTTAGCCAAATCGACCTGCAGTGGTCGGTGACAGTGATTATTAATAAAAGCCGTAGGGAGTATAGCTTATGTTTCTTACAAAGCTTGTTATATGTCCACCATAATTTGAAATTTTATTGTGTTCTAAGGTCAAGATGTTACATGTCCACTATCATTTGCAATTTTATTGTGTGCTAAGGCCAATACATCTAAACGGGGTTATTAGCACTCTCCATTTCTACTGAAGAATAATGACTCGACAGCGACGATAAGTAACAAGTAGCTAGCTTGGAATCCAATGAATTTCATTGTTACTTGCCATTCAATGACTCTTTGTTTGGATTGGCGCACTTTCTATTATAGGTAAGTTATGGTCCACTCTTTGACTTGACGTCTTTCACTGCCGCTTAAATAATTCGCATATCATTGTAAATCGGAAAATTATTATTATGGAGTTTTGTCGCGTCCAGTTTATTAAAATCATGAAGCACAGTATTTATTTTTACACCGGTTATAGTAAGTTTTTTTAAAGTGGCAAGTTATAAATAACTATAATGACAACGTTAGAAATAATTATAGCATTTTTTGTATGCTTGTTTGCATTGAATAGACTTCGAAACCACTAGACCGATTTTGATGTTTGGCATAGAGTAAACTTAGGCCGTTTCATCCATTATTGGATGATTTATACAGTAGGTATTCTCCGAGCGAAGTAACCACTCTTGAAATACTGTAATGCCTGGCACAGGCAGTTTTAAATGTCGTATGGTTGCCCAAGCACACATTTAAAAGTTTAAAATCCCTATACGCCTCTCAAAAGTTCTCGCATGATTTCTACTTGTTAAACTCGTTACGACGTTCTAGGATGTAGTTTTGTTATCCACGAGAATTGCATTTACTACCTACTTCGAGGAATACTTCCGAATGTGCATGAGATCAGAGTGTAATTTACGAAAAATTAACGCGTTGACTACTAATATTATACCTTGGGCAGTACGAATACTCTGCCACAGAGGAAATTCGCAGCACCAGCCCTAGCTATATCGCACAGTTTATGAGCAGCATAGGGCTGGGGACGGTACTGTAACGAGAAGGAGTCACAATAGATCCACTTGGGGCGCAGTGAAGTCAGGACTCGGATATGACCTGACTACGATTTAATAAATGAAAAAACTAATATTAGAAAGGTTTTATGTTTTGTCTTACACGGAAATACTGCTGAACCTCTTTGGATGAATTTTAACAGACCGAGAGATTGTTGGCTAGAATTAGATTAATACATGGGGTACTTTTTATCCCGGATAACGGTGGATACACAGATTACCTTTTGCGCAAAGTTTGTGACTTCACAGGTTGGTTGGTTTACGACAAAGGTATAATTAAACTCTTTTTGAAGTGAATCTTCTTTAGCAACGTTGAGACTTGAGAGAGAAACTTCAAGGTCGCGTCACGACACGATTTTGGATATAACTCCATCGGTCTGATGCTTATATCTCTTACATAACAACCTAAGCTTTGTAAAGTACGACTCAATACACAGATGGCGCTAGGTATACAAATTTTAATTCTTCTATTATTTTCTGAAGTGATGTTATTTAGGCGGATGAAAGTATCTTTGGATTTAAAATAATGATCGATGTTTCACTTCTGCCAAGTGTACTCTGTACACGTCATGTTTCTTTATTATTATTAGGTATCTATCTTTACTTTTATAACGAGATCCAATCGAACCCTCAAACTCCTTGGATTTAACACTTAACTCATACTATAGTAAACTTACTGGGAAAATCACAAAAGTTAATCGTTATTAAATTAACACAAAATAGAACACCATGTAGTGTAATAACTACGGCAACGAGTGGAATGAGGTATCGTAAAATATTATTTTATGGTGGTATTATGTGAAATTGTTAATTGCTAATAATCGAAGTAGCTACCCTAATAAAACTCATACCACAAAATATAATGAACAGATTTTATAATCAAGTAATGAAACTACAGTCATTGTAGTGTATTACGGATTACTCATTAACTTTTAATGAGTAATTCGTAATACATGCCATCAATGTAATTAATGTGGCCATTTTACGTTATTCTTATTATACATTAAACGAGACAATCTTGTATATTGTATATATAATACTTGCAGCCGAAAACGGCTGCACTTCTGCACGAAAGCCTAGCACCTGTTTTCATTCGTAGCAAATTGAGCTTTATCGACAACGTACAAACTAATAACAATCACCGAATCGCGCGGCGGTTTGTTAATTGATATGAATTACTCTACATAACAAGTGCTCGGCCTTCGCGCAGTCACCGCGCGGACATACTATAAACACCCCCTTAAAAAAATGTGAGGCTATTTTAATGCAGTAATATTCTATTAATTTTATTAAATCTTGATTCGTTATAAACTTACAAACTAATTCTAACTAACATCGAAATATGCTGATTACCGATTCTTGTTTCGTTGGCAAATAAGTACCTGCAAATGTTTTGATAAGTATGAACTATAATGTAATTCTTACAATATTATAATCATGTAATGTTTGCAAGCGGGACGAAAACAACACTAAAATATGTGAAATGTGGATAATCAGGTATACGATTTAAGGACCACCAAGATACAGACTTCTGCCTAGTTTGGGGTCCATCGCAATATTAAATAAATGGCTAACTACCATAGGTTATGACCTAAAACAAAATTGGACGAATTGTACATGTCTGTGTTCACATAGTTTGTAAAATTAATATTGTATCGGATATACATATTGCGTTATGTAAGTGTTCAGAAATAAGTGTTATGTAAGTGTTCAACATTTTTCCTATTTAATAATAATAATAACTTATTATCGTATATTATCTATATTATCGTATAGTATTTTGCATGCAACCTAATGGGTTTGTGATCTGAGAAACAGGTACAATGGATCATGAAACATGCTTATAATCAGGCTACACTTAAGAGCACGGCTCGGATGCTATTAGAATAATAGTGGCGAATTATGCCGCTATACCTGATGAAATTAGATTAAATTATTGTGCTCCAAATTCCAATATAACGAGAGTTTGCAGGCTAAAGTGACAGTAGGCGTCTACTTGGCGAAGATGAGATAGCCTAGTAGCTAAGAAGATGATAGTTTCGCAAAAAGTATAGATAATGGTTTGTTACTTCGTCGTTCATAACAACAACAATCGTTATGAATTACTCCAAAGATGGTAAAACGGCCACTTGACCGCTAATTCATAATTTGATTAGGATACAATTCATATGCAGAAATACATTTATTTGACAACTTTTTCCGAGAATCCCTAAAATGGTTCGAATTGCTCTAGTGTCAAATAGCAGATTCATAAAAAGTTACTCGTCAGGAACATCTCGCAATAAATATTTTGTGTTTTATATAAATACAATGAATTTAGAACTGTAAGAAAACTTTTGGGAGCATTTTAGTGTTGAGAGTTAGCGAGCCATGTTAGTGCAAAATATCATTGAACAAGTGCGTATTTTCGAAAAAATGGATAATGGACAATTCCGAAATTCAGAAGTCTAAATTTATAGGATTATTTCGCCTCAGTAAAGGCTTGTGTCGCTCATACAAGAGTTGGAACCTGGAAAGTATTGCCTCCAAAGTAAGTAAACGTTTAATAAATGAGTAAAATATCATAAGGTATGTGTCTATTTATTACGATTATTTCAATTTAATAAATATAACCATCGCAGTTTTCTATGACATTTTTATAATATTATAATAGCATGGTAACCAATTAGTAATTAGTTATTTATTTTTGTTTAAGGTATTCTACGCATAACGCATTTGAACATAAAAGCGATTTGGTTTCGAGGTTATTGTTTATAAACAAACGTGAAACGTCAAACAAAACTAGGCGTGACGTCAACGAGTTGCCGGTCGAAGAACAAAAAAATAACACGATATTTTTATATTTCATTGAATACCTTAAATATAAATATTTAAATGTATCTACTTATTGGTAACTTTTATTTACTAATGGCAAGTACTAAAATAGTTCTTCAAGATTAACCTCTAAGACTAGTATTTTTTACACAAATACAGAATATGCGGTTATTCGGTTGGTTACGGTTACATATTTTTTTCATGCGGCAACATAACCGACTGAACCGATGAATCTGATAATGAAATTAATTGCTGCAATGTTGCTATAAAACGTGACAATATTACGAACTTTCAGCAAAATTACGAGGAATACTGCAAATGATTTACTTTTAGCAATATTGCACGATTTTGCCTTTTTAGGCCTGCAGTTCGAAATTCAAACTCTTGCAATGAGACGAGTATCTGCTTGTGTAGTGAATAAAGTTCAATTTTGAATCGCTATCTTATATCGGCTCTAAATGCCGCACCGTTTGCGGTGTGAACTGACGCTAATAATAATTTAATGCCAATACCTATAAATCTTATAATGCATTGAATTAATTGAAAAGATGACAAAATTTTAGCTAAATCGAATACAAATACTGAATTTAGTAGTACATAAAGTTAAAAAAAAAATATATTGGCAGTTATAGGGACTGCCGATAGAAGGGAAAAGCACGTCGGTGACGCGAACGCACGAGATTTCGCACATCCAAAAAGCGTCTAACGCGCACAGCACACGGCCGCTGCGCATGCGCCAGTCACGAGCATGTCGGTGACGCGAATCCATAAAATTTTCCCCTACCAAAAAGTACCTAACGCGACTTATGCAGTTTACACTAAAAAAAAAAAAAACTATTAACTTGTGTTCATAATCATAAAATGTTAAGCTTAAAATAACTATCAAAAGCTGGATTTTACCTTACAACTGATTCACTAAAGTATTATACAATACACTGCTTGTCATAAAACACTAAAAAGTTTGTCGATGTGTTGATCTCTTCATTGATTTAATATAAAAATGTTTAATTCCATACATTATAATCTTATGGGAAATGTTTCAAAGTCTGAAAGTTTTGAAATAGTAAAAAGATTATGTATAAACTAGGAATATAACGTTAATCTTTATTCACAAGGGATTAGCGTAGCCACTTTTGTACTTTTCCACGAATACGTCTTGAATTTAGAAACATTTGACTTCAGATAAAAGTCATTACTTATTCATTAATAATAAGTTCATTCGTAAATAAAAATAAATTCCTAGTCTCTAGCACGATAAGGAAGTTGCCCAGTGTTGAATATCAAAATTGTTGAATACATAAATCTAAAAGATTTTATGTTGACGCGGCTAAAAATAATAATTGAATAAAATTTTGCCCATCTCTGTCTCGAAAAACGATTTGTGACGTCACTAATTGTTATCGCCATAAACTATTTATGAAAAACGTATGGCCCTAGCGGTTGTTGTCACATTAACACACAGGCATATTAGTGCACTTTTTTTATTATTGCGAATTTAAATTGTTTGTATTTTTGTTATATTTTAAGATTTACAAAAATGGTATTTATATTGTTTATTATAAATAGTTTAAATTTAGTTTATTATAAAATAAAAATAATTTTCCGCGACCGGCCATGCCTATACTTAATTGGCACAAGAAGTACCTAACGGATTTCTGTCGGTTCGACCCCCAAATTTCGGAGCCTCTGTCCATTCGACACCTCAATCGCATTTCAGAATATTTTGAAACTTTGTATTAATAAACTCGTTAACATTTAATAGATAACCTGGGTAACCGAGCTTTGCTCGGAGTTCTGATAAAATAAAAAGAATCACAAAAATATTTATCTGACCGGGATTCGACCCCACCTCATTCTGAATTTTCGAACAAAGCAAAAATTATACATACTGGTAGCAAACTGCCAATCAGACGACTTGTTAGAATCGAAATAATTGATACATTGTTGCACGACGTAGACAAAACTGCTTAAAAATGGGCAGATTCCTAGGGATAAGACCTAGCTAAATCGATTTTTTCCCCTAAAACTCCCTGCGTACTAAATTTCATGGTAATACTTGCAGCCGTTTTTGAAAAACCGATTATATATACAAGATTGTCTCGTATAAAGTATATGATAATGTGCCATTAAAAGTTTGTACCAAACACACTCAAATCAAAGTCAGGGTATATGGATTTAGTATATAAAATGAATTCTGATTTCTGTTATGCACACGATAATGGACGATTTATCTCCCCCAAAACTACCTCAATACTAAATTTCATGGTAATACTTGCAGCCGTTTTCGAAAAACCGATTATATATACAAGATTGTCTCGTTTAAAGTATATGATAATGTGCCATTAAAAGTTTGTCCCAAACACACTCAAATCAAAGTCAGGGTATATGGATTTAGAAATATGAAATTAATTCTGATTTCTGTTATGCACACGATAATGCTCACTGGGAATTCAACCACATTCCCGATAATGGCATCTAACGCGGTTTCCAGGAAGATGAACTAGGAACCTGGAGTCATATCTATTATTATTAATTATAACTGGGAGACCGACCTTTGCTCGGAGTTCTAGTATTAGGTACCTATTATTTTATCTGGGTTATATTTTAAACTTTGCAGAACTTATTGCTAAATTTAGTTCTTATAACTGACCATGTAAATCTTCTTTTTATGTTATTTATATAAAAAATTTATATATAAAAAATAAAATCATCACAAAAATATTCTTCTGACCGAGTTTCAAAATTGAGACACCAATTTTCTAACAACGCAAAATATACTTACGATAAATAACCAATCTGCCATTCGGACTGACATATCAGAGTCCAAATTATTGTTATAGTGTTGCACGACAAAAGAAAAACCATATAAGTATAGCTTAAAAATGCGCACTTTCTCATGTATAATAGCAAGATCGATTCTTCTCCCCCAAAACTCGCTGCATACTATAAATTTCATGATAATACTTGCAACCGTTTTCAAGAAACCGATATATATATATATATATATATACATACAAGATTGTCTCGTTTAAAGTATAAGATTTACGACAGTTAGACAATACATTAATAAGTTGTACTTTGAACTGTGATCAGTTCAACTACAATCTTAATGTCCTTTGGAGATCCTCGTTTTTCTAAGACAGTGACAGACCAAAACATTAAGAACGAAGTTGCCGTGTGCGATATTAATTACGATAGAGCATAATAACATCCTACATGAAATACCTACACTATATTTAAAATTGTTTAGGGACACTTTAAAAAGAGAGCTTACTATAGATTAATTAATGATTTAATAATTTTAATGGTTTTATTTTTATTTTTATAAATATCTGTTCATCTTAATGTAGATCCTACAGTCAAATAGCAAAAGCGATTTTGTAGGACATTTATTATAGTGATAAGTTTTTGCATAATATTTAAATAATCTTCCTCTTAGTTATAAATATAAAATGCATAGCAATTTCAATGTCTCGCTAAAACTGGAGAACGGCTGGACCGATTTGCCTAATTTTGCTCTTGAAATAATTGTGGATGTTCAGGGAAGGTTTCAACGGTGAGAAATATTGGAAAAAAAGTGTGGGGCAAACACTAAAAACGACGGTTGAATTTTCCCATACTAACTGTTCATTGTGTTCAATTTGCCACTTGATTGACAAATATTTGTAGGTGCGTTCAGTTTACCTGTTTAGTTTATTTAAAAAAAAATCAAGCGGTCCCAGGTGTAGGTTGTGGTGTTGTAGGTGTGTATGTTGGTGTAGGTTGCAGCTGTAGGTATAGTTATTAATAATTACATTTTAAATAAATTTTAAAATTAAAAAAAATAGAAAAATTTCATGGAATTCTCTATTTATTTATTTACTAGCTGTCCCGAGTATATATTTAAGGGTAAGTTAGTACTTATACTTAAATATAATACTTTGTATTTGAGATTCAAGAGCATTTAACGACGACCCAACACTTGAACAACGTAAGATATATAAGTAAGATTATGGACACATTTTCTCTCGCCATAATTTCAGCGCATAAAAATGTAACTGTTCGTATGATTTATTAAATATTTCCGCGGGTGGAAGGTAAAAAGTAGGCTTAATACTACGTAAACATACGGGACTCGGTACTAAAGATGGTGAGACTGGCTTAGATGTAACCTTAACGTTACATTCCTTTGAACTGCATAAGCCTGACCCGTTATTGGAGTCAATAAAAACGAAGGCTTCCTGAGAATGTAGGTCAGCTGTATGTCTTTATACGAAATGTTTTGACTATTTTATATTGTATATTATCTGTATAGTAGTAAATTCATTAAATGGTATTTATTTCGATGTTTCAGTATGAAAGTGTCATTTCAATGCCAGTTAGATCAAACTTCTAAAATATTTGACAGTTTCAGTAACTTCTTATAATGTCCAACTTAAATTCATCTTATACTTTAAACGAGACAATCTTGTATATGTATAATCGGTTTCTCGAAAACAGCTGCGAGTATTACCATTAAATTTAGTATGTAAGATGTGTTTTGGGGGAGATAAATCGAT